>OY987333.1:5720843-6370398 GCA_963920685.1 Polydrusus tereticollis | reverse complement strand
TTTTAGACGATATTGTTCCTTATTGCATATTCTTACTATTATCAACGTACAGGGTGTCCATTTTTTGATGTAATTACAAGGTATCTCGGTAATTAGTAAAGATATAGACTTGCGGTTTTTACATTACTGCGCTGCTTTTTCGTGAAACAAAAGATGCCGCAAACAGAATTGTCATAGCTTTCTTAGTTTTTAAGCTACAGCGTATTTTCGAAAATGTTTTTGACGACTCCCTGTATTTCGGTTATCCTTTAACTTATTCAAAAATTGAAAATTGAATTCAGTGGTGCATCGTTACTAGTTACCGAGATACACTGCAATTACATCGAAAAATGGACACCCTGTACATTTAGAGTAGCTCAGCGTTCCTGAACCCTTAAGGTCGATTTATAAACTCCTAATCTCCCCGCGCTGATAAATCAAACTTGCCTTGAAATAGTAAAAACAATGAATGACAGCGACAGTTTATAGATGATGCTATTTGTTTTTAAAAATCCATATAAACATAGGTCCACAAACGCTTCGTTGCCGATCTACAGGGTGTTCAAATTTCAAGATTCTTTTTAGTTTTTCTTAATAGCTCCTGCAGCATTTAAGATATTTTGCTCCAATTTGGAACACAGGTTACGCTGTGGGACTTACATCATTGGGCATGCCAAATGGTTCTGAGAATATACAGGGAGATATTTTTTCCGGGGTCATGCCCCCTTTTCTCCCGCTAAACTTATTTGTGGTGCGCCGTTGGTAGAGTCTAAGATATGAAGTGTATTTTCTCTTTTGTTTATAAGCTTTTTTGTCTTTTGTTGGTTTTTCGTATCTGTTGAAAGTTAAAGCTGGGACCGGTTTTTGTAGCAATTATTTACAATGCAAAAAACCTAAATAATTATAATAACAGGAGAACTATGTTAACGCAATTGTTCAACCCTTATACATACGCCTACTCTTCTCATTGATGCCTGTACTCGTTCGAAAACCCCCGGAGTATTTCTTACGGTTTCAAATGCATCTAGTATTCGGTTTCGTAAGTCATCAACGTTATTCACAGGTGTTGCATATACTGGAGATTTGAGGTGCCCCCATGGAAAAAGTCAAGGCTATTTAAATCAGTGGACCTAGGGGGCCATGACTGAGGTCCACGCCGTCCTATCCACCTGTTCTCATACACTTTACTTCAATACTCCTTAGCCAAAATTGAAAATGTACTGGGGCGCCATCGTGCATATACCACATTTGATTTCTTAGCAAGAGAGGTAAGTCTTCGAGTAATAAAGGCAATTCTTGTTGCAAAAAATGCCTGTATGAGTGACCATTAAGTCGACCAGGCAAAAAGAAAGGACCAATCAAATGATCTCCAATTATACCACCCCATACATTTAATGAGAACTGGGCTTGAAAATGCGTTTCTACAATTTCATGTGGATTCTCGTCAGCCCATATGTGGTTGTTGTGAAAATTCAAAATTGAATTCCTTAAAAAATTGGCTTCTTCGGTAAAAAGAATTTTACAATCAAAATTGGGGTTTGCTGCTAGCCTATTAACGTACCACTGACAGAAATTAATCCTCCCCTGTGGTGTTCTAACAGTACGTGGCCTAATAAACATGATTGTTATTCTTATTAAAAGTTCCAGGTTCAACAAGACGTCTATGAATATTCGAGAATGTTCAATAATCAGGTATCATTCTATTGGGATAGCGCTCCATGTACGTACGTCTGGCTTCTCTTGCATTTCCATTCGCAAGGCCATAGATGAAATGCATCTTAGCCATTTTAGAATTTATAAAATTTGGCATTGTTTCGTGATTTTGGCTCGTATTTTAAACACTTTTACGCCTTACAGTTTGCAACCACTCGCTATATCAAATGCTAACTGTCAAAATTAATAAACACAAAAGAGTATAAAAATAAAGCCAGAGCCTACTAGATCATTTTAAAAATTATATTTTTATCTAGCGAAATACAGATAATCGTTTTTTATTTTTTTTCTTGATATCGGTCGCAGATATGAAAAACCAACAAGAGACTAAAAAGCTTATAAATAAAAGAGAAAATACACTTCATATTTTAGACTCTACCAACGGCGCACCACAAAACAGTTCAGGGGGAGACAAGGGGGCATGACCCCGGAAAAAATATCTTCCTGTAGATTTCTAGAACTATTTGGCATGCCCAATGATGTAAGTTCTACAGCGTAACCTGTGTTCCAAGTTTGAGCAAAATATCTTAAAAACTACAGGAGCTATTAAGGAAAAACTTAAAAAATCTTGAAATTTGAGCACCCTGTAGATCGGTAACGAAGCGTTTGCGGACCTATGTTTATATGGATTTTTAGTAATAAAATAAGCCAGGCAATTACCCCCTTCGGTATATACATGACATTTAGTAACACCCTGTATATTTTTTTTTAATCGACCAGAAAGCAAGCACTTTCTAGATAATTTTTTAACCGGGAAATAGCACTTCACCGGTCTGGACCGGAAAGCCAAAACGAGGGATTGGTAAAGTAATTTACCGGACCCTCTTTTTATTTAGTTTAAATATCTCACTTTATTAAATATTTTACTGACTTTAGAGGTTTCCAACTGTCTAAAACTATAGCAATATAGTAAGCCTTTATCAACATTTCCTCGAACGGCACTTGTGTCGAAGTACGTTAACAGGACTAGCAGCTATCCATTCCTAATTCCTACATCGTCCTGTAAAAGCTCCGGTCTTGTAACGTAATGTACTAGGCTGGATTTATAAACTTAAAATATTCGCATAACTGAGGTTCAGCAGTGGACGTTGCATTTTAAACTAGAGGAAACACTCAGTTCAATTTATAAATTTTCCAGATAGCTCGAGATAACCAATTGGTATGCTCGGAGTCTGGAAAGTTCGCTCCGACCAATGAAGACACTATTTCAAAGTCATGTGGTTACAACGAAATGCCAAATATCGTTGATTTATATATTTTAGATTTTATTTTTGTTGTTCTATGCTTAGTTTTGTGTTTTGTGTCGAAAAATTGGAAAACAAAAATGATGACACTAAATTGTTGTTCTATTGGACACAAACTTTAACCAATCAAACACAACTCACCAACATTTCAAGGTTGATAAATCCAGCTTTTCCGTGAACGCGAACTTTAACCACCAGCGCTGACATAAAAAGTATATAAATCGACCTGTAATGCTAAACTTTGATATGAAATTTTACTCATTCTTGCTATTTGCATAACGTCGTAGATTAATATATAAAATTCATAGATTGTTAACCGCCAGAAAAAAAAGTCTAACCAAAAATAGTCTTAAAAACTACAAAAAATTGACAGTACTGTATGGCAACACCAAATTAAATTTGTACCTCAAATAGAACCCGTGATCCGACAACAAATTTTTCGCAAAAAATCCAATATCGTCTTTTTCAAGTGTTCGTTACATCGTTCGATTGAGGGATATTGTGAAAGTAAGGGGAGGAACATTCAGTACTTAATTCATCTAAGTGTTTTAATATTTCTTTAGATATGTTCTTATTTGTTAGTATTTTTGGGTATTTGGCCAATATACTTTCAATGGTACCTAGTTTGCTAGCTCCGAAATGTTCTTGTAGCAATTTAAATGCTTTTGGGGGCACAATTTCTGTTGATGCGTCACTCCACGAGTCGTAGTATTGTTTATATTCACTGTTTTCCGCATAAAATTCTTGCGGTGTTTGGGCTGGGGTACTGTTTTGGGTGTCTCCCCTTAATGGAGACATCAGACTGCTAAATTCCTCAGAAGGCGATTCACAACCTTCAATGCCTTCTTGTAAAATTATTATGGCTGCTGCGCGCAACTTCTCTTTGGCCATGTTCCTAAACACTTGAGCTTTTCTAGATCGAAGAAGACTTTGCACCAGCTCATCCACTAATTTTTCATTGACCTGTGGTCCGTTACTAATTTCACCATATGTTTCGAGAGCTAGACTTAGCTTGCTCCGGCTAGGAGTAAGTTTATGTTGCCCCTTATTTTGTCTGATTGAAAGTTTACTAAATTTATCTTCTTGCTGCACAAAAACTTCATCATCTTCCTCTTCCTCTTCTTCGATATCACATTCATCTTGAAGTAACTTGAATAGTCGAGAATGTGTGGCAGCACGCTCATATCTAGTAAGTTTTTTAAGCTCTGGAAACTCCTCATTGTCACTAATATGCCTCGAAATATCAGAAATTACTCCAGAGTCGCCCTCCTCTTCTTCTGAGTACTCTTCAAAAGACTTAACGCTGCTTTTCGTTGATGTTGTTTTACTTCTACTTTCTGTTGAAACTTCAATTGCAGAAATTTTACTTTTGGCCGCCGCAGAAATGTCTTCTTTTCCTTGTAGTAATTTCTGTTTCTGCGCAATGCTGTTCCTTAATGCTTCAATGCGTTCTTTTATAGTTTGTGGTTCCAGTGATCTTGATCTACTGCGTTTTTGTTTTTCATTTGCGTATTCTTCCTGATTTTCTTCTTCTTCTTCTGATGACTCTGACTCAGACGTTTCCTCCGAGTTGTTAATATTTTCCTGATATGTCTGATTATAAGTTTTATTTAAATTAGAACATCTTTCTTGGAAATATCTATTGTATTCATTTGCTTCACATTTTTCATTGGAAGTTTCAACTTCTGCAAATTCGTGACTCTTACTAAAGCTGCTATGTCTAGAGCTAGTAGAATCCGTTTTCTCTGCTTCAATAGAATGTGAACTATCTGTATGCTCAATGTGATTATTACTAATGATATCCTCTTGTTCTTCTTCAAAATATTGACTTCGAGGTCTTGGTTTAAATTCGTCTTCATCAGTTTTTATTTGACTCCAAAAGTCGATTTCTGACTCTTCACTTTGATTAGGTGTTTCTTCCTCCAAAGCTGGCTCTTGATTATATCCATCACTTTTATCATCGCTATCACCTGATCTATTTTTATTAATCTCTTCATAAGCATTGTTAGAATCGTCGCTTTCTGCTTCTTCTTTAATTGGTGGCGCATTATCAAAATCAAGTTCATCCGAATTCCACAGGCCTGAATTTCGTTTGATTGCTTCCAGAGCGGAGACGAAGCTACCCACTTTCATAAGGGTTCCACCAAATTCAATTTCTTCTGTATCTTCATCGTCTTTTAAGATATCATAAACACTACTTTTGTTGTATCCTGAATCCGCATTAAAGAATAAATCATTCCTAACATTAGTTTCAACATTTGTTGCATAGCCGCTCATATTGTCTGTTTGAGAGCCAGAACTTCCTCGTCTAGCAGAATTTGTATTCCTTAGTTTAACAGTCACAACCTCCTTCTCATCTTGGCGCATCATCACATTTTCAGCCTTAAGGTTTATGTTATCACATTCTTTTTCTTCTTTCTTAATACTGATTTCTTTTTTTACACTTTTCTGGGTTTTGTCGTCATTGTCAATTGCATCCCACGAGTTTTCAATGCTTTTCTGATCGTTTTCATTATTCACAGTATTTATGATTTCTATAGGTTCTACATCTGGCAATATTTTGTTAGTATGGGAACTTCCATTTTCTAAAAATTTATCGTCAATATCCTTATAATCACATGCTTCATAGTTTCTGGTACATTTTTTTTCCTGGGGTGTCTCAATATTCTTTTGATATTTTCTTACATCAGTTTTACTTGGAACACTCTTTTCATTTTCAAACAACGATTTATTGTCCCATAAATTCTGACTTCTTACACTTAAACTAGTAAATAATTCTTTCTCTTCCTCGAACGTTTTCACAGTTTTATTGCCAGATAATTTGACAGACAGTTGCTGAGTTGTCTCTTGGAACATATTTATTTTATATTTTACATTTTGTGCGGCAAGAAAATCCTCAATGTCTTCTTCTTCGCTGTGATGTTCCGCTATTGTTGTGCTCTCACTGGCAACGCTACTGGGTCTAGCAGAACGCCTCGAGTCACCTCGTTCACTTTCTTCATAGATAACACTTAACTGATGGGGTATGATTTCTTCCCCGTTATGAACCTCCGGTATTTCTTCCTCTTCTTCTTCTGTTTCGTCCTCTGTTAAGTCTTCTTCACTTTCCGATGACTCAGATTCACTGCACTCAGTAGCATAAACACTTATGTCTTTTACGGACTTAATAGAACGAAGTCTACATAAATCGCCACCTCCTTGAGGCTCTTCTTCTTCTTCTTCTTCCTCTTCAGCCCTATTTTCCTTACCTTTATAAGTTGAAGTATTGTAGCCCAATTTTTCATTAGAATATGATGGTGTTATAGTGATTCTTGGGGTGGCAGATTTGCTTCTAACTTCAAAGTGCTGTTTCAAGGCCTGAACTGCATTTAATCCATTTTCCAAACTGTTTCTTCTTTTCAGAGATGATCTACGACCGCTATAGCTAGTCATTTCGTCTTGTGAAGAATAGCCGCTGTATTCTTCGGATTCCGTGGTAGAAGGATAATAAGGGTATGGAGGCATTACTGGTGGATATCCATAGTAGTAGCTATAATAATAGGGATCGTAATATGGCGGATACATATGATACGGTGGGTACTGCAAAGCCTCATCTGCATAGTTGGATTGATAATCGTTAGGTTTAGGTGTTTGGGGGCGTCGTACATTTTCCACCTTCGATGGCGTACTTTGTGATCTGACATAGGCGTTTGATGACATATTTTGAGGCGTATAGTTCCAATAAGGTGACGGCATGACAGGTTGTGGCATTGGTGTTGCTGATGGCAGTGGAGTGGATCTACCACTTTTAGTGGAAGAACTTTTGTCGCTCATTTTGGATGAAGAATCTGATTGTTGCTGTGGATAAAAATTGGGGTAGTAATCATGCCAGTAAGATTGTGCGTATGGAGCAGCATTGGGTACTGGTGTAGATCTTCCATTTTTGGCGGAAGATTTATCATTAGGTTTAGGTAGTTCTGATTGTTCTTGAGGGTAATAGTTAGGGTAATAATCGGGCCAATAAGGAGGTGGGTAGTAAGGGTAGTTATAGGGATTATATACGGGATTATAAGGTAATTCTTCGTTGTAGTTGGCATTGGCTAGAAGAAGAAAGTCGGCTACTATAATTTTGGTTGACGGGCAAAAAATATACAAGTACTTCATGAGTGACATTGATGATGATGTAGATAAAAATAATAAAAAATGCAGAGTTAGTTTTTACAGTCTTGCACGGAATGATTCATGCATTTTTATTACTTTTGGATTTTAAAATAATAAGGGTACTGATTAATTAGGATATTTTAGGTACTGTAAAACTGATCAAACAACCAAAGCATTTATCAGAAAAAATATTAAAATCGTAAGAAAACGTTAAAGTATCAATAGATATTTGAAGATATTATTTTATATACAGGGCTGCCTAGAAGTCCGGAATAAAATTAATATAGCCTTAATCTGTAACTTTTGGGGAAAATGCTCGGACACGTCAATTTAGTTTTATATACACTCACGTTTTGGCGTTATTCATTTGTTTTTTTATTGACATTTGTCAAAGATATGACGACATCGATATTTTTTTTAAATGAAAGTATACGGCTTGTGATACATCATTTGAAAGCTAATATCTCGTACAGTATGCTCATAAATTTTGGCGCGATTCCGTCAAGCTATTTCAAAATGGCGACTGTTAAAAGTTTTAAAAAAATCCCTATTTAAATAAGCGGAAATGATAAATCATTGATGTTTTTTTTTACCTTTCAAGGTAAGAAATCTTCATTGTTTCACGTTCTGACATTTTGTGACATTGTGACTTAACAGTAGTTATGGTTTATTTGTTATTTATTTTGTCAAAAAAATAAGAATGTAACGAAGCAAAACAAAACACAACAAAAAGGTGGTTTAACGTGGCAAATGCTGGAAATGTCCTCCACCCTCTACTTGGCATGCCCTCAGACGATGGTAAAATCCGTCGACGGAATTTCGAATGGCTTCAGCCGGTATGTTATGTGTCCCCAATCTAATTTTGTTCTTCAAATCCTCAAGATTATTCGGCCTATTTTGGTAAACTTTTTCTTTTGAATATCCCCAAAGGAAATAGTCTAGAGGCGTTAAGTCTGGGGACCTCGGTGGCCATTCAATTGTACCACGTCGTCCAATCCAGTGACCTGGAAATATCTGAACTAAATATCTTCTCACATTGACACCAAAATGCGGGGGAGCGCCATCTTGCTGAAACCAAATTGTTTCATTAGGTATATCTGGATCTACTTTCTTATTATTCTCGTCACACCGTCTCATCATTTCTTCGCAAAATTGCAAACGCCTATCATAGTCATCTTGTAAAAGCTCTTGGACAAGACATACTTTATAAGGGTGGTATTTTTCTGCTTTAAAAAATCTTCCAATAGTACCTCTAGATGTATCATGGTTTTGAGCAAATAAAACTGTTGAAACATGCGGATTATCCTGCAGAGATAATGCAATATCCAATTTTTCATCGTCGCCTAAAACACGTGGCCGTCCATTCCTAGGCAAGTCCTTTACTGTGCCATGTTCATCAAATTTGTGGAATATTTTGCTAACAGTGCCCTGTAAAATTTGATTTTCCGGATATTTAGCATTAAATAAAGTGCACACTTCACTTTGACTTTTTATTCTATCTCCACATCCTAACAATATCAAGATTTCGATACGCTGCCTTTCCGACAAAAAAAGTTTAAACAAAATAGGGATTTTTTTAAAACTTTTAACAGTCGCCATTTTGAAATAGCTTGACAGAATCGCGTCAAAATTTATGAGCATACTGTACGAGATATTAGCTTTTAAATGATGTATCACAAGCTGTATGTTTTCATTTAAAAAAAAGATCGATGTCGTCATGTCTTCGACAAATATCTATAAATAAACAAACGAATAACGTCAAAATGTGAGTATATATAAAACTAAATTGACGTGTCCGAGCATTTTCCCCAAAAGTTACAGGTTAAGGCTATATTAATTTTATTCCGAACTTCTGGGCAGTCCTGTATATACTATACCTGTATATTTTACAGAACTTCTGCTACCCTTAAAGGACGTTTGGTTTTTTTTTGTATACGTTACTTTTCTTAATACATGGGCTGATAAAGTTTGGAAAATGTATTTTCTCGATTTTATTTTATTTTTTTGCATGTTTTAAGATTTCTGAAAAATACATAGGGTTCGTCAAAAAGACTGAAGAGTCGTTAACCTATTTCTTATAATGGTATGCCCCTGTTTTCTCAGATTTTTGGGTTAAAACTCTATAACTATAACATGTCATAATATGTCTATCCCTCTACCTTTATTTAAGTAAAAGGCAAAACAATGTTGCTATAAATGTTTACTTATTATTCAGGCTCGCAAATAAAATTGCATATTACTTAATTCATCTTATTCTTTATGTGAAATCTCCGCGACGGAGGTTGTCAGTCATCCTGACTTTGGAGGCTGCTGCTCTGAAGACTTCACCCGAGGTGCATCCAAACCATCGCCCCAAGTTTCGGAGCCAGGATATTCTCCTCCTCTATTATCTCCCTCTCCTTGTTCATTCTCTTCATGACGTCAACATGCGTTCAGCGTCCAAGCTTCCACGTCATAAAGAAGCACAGAGAAGATGTAACATCTTCATCAACCTAACCCTCGGGTTCAATGTTAGGTCTCTTGCGCTATTTCTATGCGTCTCTTAATTTCTTTGGCGTAGTCATTTGTTGAGTTTATCAATGTTCCGAAGTATGTGTAGTTCTTAACCTGATCTATGTTCTTGCCGTTCACTACCAGATTATTCCCTTTATCCCGCTGGATTTTTGAGATTCTCATAAATTTAGTTTTGTGGATGTTCAGCGTCAGTTCATATTCCTCGCTGCATTCAACAAATTAATATGCTCATCGGTTTTAGCACGCCTTCGATATTTTCCGTTAAAACGAGGGTATCGTCTGGATACATTATATATTTCTAGTGCTTTCTTGATGATTTCTTCGAATTATGCATTGAAAAGCAATTGGTGATAGGATACATCTACATACTGCTTTACTCCTCTTCTTATTTCTTAACTTAATTACTTCATTGTCAAGGTTTAGTATCCACTGCAAAGTTCTGATACTTTCTTATAAAAACGCGTTTAACAGAAGCAGAAAGAATTGGAATTTTGGTTAAATAATGGGATATGGGGACCGAAAAAGAACACAACACGAAGGTCCTGAGTCTTTAAATATAGGCGAACCCATAAGCCAGGCGACAATTTCCAAAAATAGTAAGTGCAGGGACACCCTGGAATATCCGAGGATGCGAAATTTGATATTCTGAGGTTGAGATGTAAGAGAACATGCTTGGGAGAATAAGAGCAGATAGAAGAAACGAATTTTGAGAAATTAAAAGGAATCTAAAAATTTGAGAAAAAATGGGGTATGCAATTGAAAAAAGTAGACAGCTGTTCTTAAAGCACCCGCTGAACTTTTCAAAAATCCTGAAATATGCAACAAATTAAAAGGAAATCGACGTGTCCTTTACCTGAAAAATCCATTATTTCCAAATTTAGCAGTAACCTGTATACACCAGTGCGTTTTAAGTACTTACCACAACCATCTGACGGCGCGGTCATGGCTTGTAAAATTTTAAAAGATCTGCTCGGTATGTTACTTCCCATGTACTTCTTCGGCTCAGGTACTACTTGTTCGCTTGGATGGACATAAGGTTGTGGCTGACCATTCCCTGGAAAATATTAGATTATTAAAATCCAGGATATTAATCCTTATTGTTACTTGAATAGGTTCTTGTAGTTAATAAAATAAATTGAAAAGTGTACCTTTTTGTTGAACACGCACGACTCTGTCAACGTAAATATGCTGAGAAACTAAAATAATAAAAAAAAGTAAGCGTAAAAAATAGCAGCGCAGAATTTTTATGCTCATGCAGGTATTACAATATTCCACCACCTAAAAATCATATGATAAAATAGATACCACTTTCATCTAGCAGTTTAAAAACACGTGAAGGTATGTATCCTCCTCTGTACCGTGGATTTTCTTCGTCATATATTTGTACATCTAAAAAGCACACACAATCAGCAAAAGAACATGCTGTAATAAAAAAAAGGCAGAACATCCAACACATCAAGTACAGAATTTTATTGTAAGCCGAAACCCAAACAAGATGTGATTGATACCTTGTTTAAAATGTCCATTGTCATTGATTTTCATTCTTCTAACTTGCTCTGGCATCTCTTGGGGATATCTAGCGGAGTGTTGTGTAACTGGCGTGTCATCGTCTTCGTCTTCATCGGTTCTTGTAATTTTTTGAATTACTTTAAACGAATTGGACTGTGTAGGCTGGGATCCCCAGCTTAGCTGTCGGTTCAAGCCTCTGAAAGTAATTTTGAAAATTTAGACAATTCTTTTCTCTTCATCGATCGATCTTTAATAATATTATTAATAGAAGTTAATAGTTAACATTTTATGATACAATAAAACCAATATATTAAATTTATCTGCCAGCAAACACCACCCACGAGAACATGTAATTTAAAATTTGCCTGTTACAAAAATAAAACAAAGTCATGTTGTTTAGTCTTAGTCGTCACTGGATAAATATATTTTTGAATTATATTTGCGCTAAATGACGAAATTTAAAATTAGCACTGGGTCGGAGGTCAGTAACCAAATAAAACTTTTTCCCACTTCCGCTTGTAAAAAGCTGCGAAGCTGTTTTCTCTAGAATTTTGTTAAATATGTTTTGAAGGCTATCATCATAAATGTGATAGAACTCCACGCGCTTGAATTTTGGTTACGTCACGTACTTCTTGATCTAAATATCGCAAATATATTGAAACTTAACCTAAAATTTACGTAAAATAAAAAAATATTCCTACTTTTCCGCTCCTGGTGTACAAGGAGGCGTTCTCTCAACCTGAATGGGAATTATCCTAGCACCTGAACTATCGACCATTGGTTTTTGCTGTACTTGCTGTCTCGGTTGCTGATACGAATTCTGAGTGGGCTGCTGCTGTTGCTGGGGCTTAGGCTGACCTAGAAAAAATATATCCAAATTATAAGTGGCTTTTTTTTTGGTACTTTTACAATTCTATACCTTGATATGGAGGTGCGATTCTGGGTCCGGGATGTTGCAGAACGATCGGTTGAGTAACGTACACAGCCTCAGTCCTAGCATCATTTTCCAGATCTTGAGGATAGGGTGCAGCGCGAATTTCTATATGAACGGGGAATGAGTTTGAGGGATACGATTGATTTTGAGTTGGAGGAGACCTTGGTGACGATTGTTGAACGGCAGGTGATCTACGAATAAGAACATTTAATTTATTTAAATTTGAAATCAATTGTACATTGTAATATGTAATTTGGCATTGTACTTGCCTTGGTGAAAACTGTTGACTTGGAGGCTGCCTAACCTGCTGAGGAGCTGGTTGTGGTGCTGGAGCAGGCCTCGCTGGTTGCTGCCATCTCTGGCTTGGTGCCGGTTGAGGAGATTGTGATACCTGAACTCTCTGAAAGCAAAAAGTGCATTATATTAACCAAGCAAGATAAGGCTTGTTTATATTACCTCTTCTTCATCCCTTTTAGCCCATGGCGGAACCACTTGTTGCTGTTGGACGTTCTTCTGTTGCCAGGGCCTGGGAGCTTCTTTAAGCGTTGGAGTGCCCGGAGATTGGACTTGGGCTTCACGCTCTGGCGGAGTCGGTGGAGAGGCATATTTTTGCGGATGAGCTGATTGCTGTTCAAAAAAATCAGGTCAGGTGTCTATTTACATAACCAAACACATGTTTAATATGTACCTGTTGATTGAGCGGAGGTATGTACAAAGAACCGACACTGGAACTGACATTTCGCTGTGGCTGATCTTGTCTAATTGAAGGTTGACGTTCAATTATCGGAGGTTGGTAACTTTGAGGCGCCCTTGGAGAATCAGTTGATCTCTGTTGAACCTGGGCCGGTTGATATTGAGGTTGCGCTGTTTGATAGGACTGCTGTGGCGGTTGATATTGATTTTGTGGGGGACTGGGTGGTTGATATTGTTGAGGTGCAGATTGATAAGGCTGTGGTTGCCTTTGCTGTTGAACAGGGGGCGATACGGGAGCAGATCTTTCTGTCAAATTAAGACAAGGTTTGGTGATAGATTAAGCTTTTAATTATAGATTTAGCTGTATATACCTGGTGGTGGATACCTAGGCGACTGTGCCTCATAGGCTCTTTGAGGCGGCGATGGTGGATTCTGAGGAGTCCCCTGCTGTTCGTCATACATTTGTTCTACAAATGACTTTTTGGGCGCAGGTCCGCCCGTTTTTCGCAACAGCGCCATGGGGTTATCCGGAATAATTTTAGTCATGTCGGGCCTTTCCAGCACTTGGTTATCGTTAGTGGTCACTTTTTGAGTCGGAAGAGGACATGATGGTGGGGGAGGAGGGGGAGGGATACCTTTTGACATTGGTGGGGGTGGTGGGGGAGAAGGAAATACTTGTACCTAAAGTAAATAAAAGAAAATATGGAATGTTATGTTGTAAGAAACGTTTAAAGCGGGTTTAGTCAATACCTGGGTCTGAGGTCGCATAGCTGCTAGCGTTGCTGGTGGAAGAGGACCGACATTTTGGGGTCGCGTAGCTTGTGGGGCCACATCAGATGCACCTCCCAGGTTAGCGTTTCTTTCTATCCGGCGTTGCATACGTGGGGATCGAACTTCGGATAGATCGATGCCTCCCGGGGTGTAGGTAAAGGGTTTTTTGTCTTTTGTCATCATTGCATTCTGTACGCATTGTGGAGGGTCCATGTTTCTATTATTTGTCTATTATAAATAAATTTTAAATTAAAACTTTATTTTAGATAATACAGTGTTTTTTTAAATAATATACAAATATTGATGAAAGTAGGATTAATAGCATCATGGAGGACCCTTTTTTGACGCATTCTCGTATTTCATCTTAATTTGTACGCCAAAAGAATTTCATTCTTCAAGGTTAATCGAGCTTTGAAGTAGACAGGTTTTAATAAATCTTGCGACCTACTAATGCTTTAAGAAAAAATTCTGTTTGCCGAAATAAAAAAATATTTCAATCTTAAGGGTGACCATAAGTCGCAAATGGTCTAAAACGACTTTTTAGACTGTATGAAGGTTCCTGTCCTATTGTTGAAGAAAATAGCTTTCCTTCACTTAATATGCGTCCTTCTGTCCTCCTTCTCATAGAATTGCGCACGCCTTAAAATATCCACGGAGCATTTCACATGCTGCAACTATTATTTCTATTAATTCCATTACAGTGTTAATGCGACTTGTGTACATGGTCCACTGTGGTTTAAAGTAATAAAGTTTAAATAAATCGCCTAGGAAACCAATATTTTCCATGGTGTGTTATATATTTGAAAAGAAAATTTAAAATGCAATCTTTCTATAATAAAATTTAGAGGGCGTTCCATTTAAAAATTGAGGTTAGGTCCGATAACTTTTTCACCTGACCCCGTATTCTTATTCTGAAAAGGGCAGATTATTCAGCAATCATTATAAAGAAACTTTTGTATAAAACATTTTTCTGTATCTCTTTTAACTAAGAAAGTATATCTTAATTAATGGCTCGCTAATACTGAAGCTCTGGACGTAGCCCGATATTGGGCTGAAAAACTGTAGAAATTTAGGATATTTTTTGGATGTGGACTCGAAAAAGTAAAGTAAAGTAAGTAATTAATAAAGGTAATTTTGAAATTGTCAATTCCCCCCCCCCCTCTTAAGCGAGCGAAATTTAATAAATTTTGATTTTATCATTTTAAGTTTGACACAAAAAGAGCACATTACACCTATATTACATTTTTGATAGCACTAACAATTACGGGATACCCTATAAAAGTGTGAAAAATCAGACACCCTGTACACTAGCGTCTTAAGATCGCCTTACAAAAGGAAATCTAAGGTGCTGAGGTCGGGGGACCTTGGTGGCCATTCTTGAGGCCCCCCGCGGTCAATCCAACCATTTGGAAGACAGAAAATATGTAAATAAGTTGTTCGAAAATAATAATTAATTTCCATTTTTTCCTAAAATTTAGCACCCCGTATTTTTGTAACGGAACATTTTTGGACCTTAGTTTATAAAGCAAACTGTCATTAGTTTTTCATGTAGATTTACACCCTGAAATATTCGCATATCATAAAGGAACACCCTTTATAATGATGTGCAGTTTGCATCCATATTCATAAACTTATGGGTGCTAGTAAGTTATCAGAAACCTAGGTACTTGTGGTAAAATAACACTAATGTTTCCATTAAACTTACATTAGATTCAAGTCTTACTAGGGGTATGTGTCCGTTAATTGATAAAATCGATGATGGCCCAAATTCCGGACCTATAGGAAGCCGCGCCTGTCTGAAACAAAAGAAAGATTATACCATTGAGTATTCTAACCAAATTCTTAGGTAAAAAGCATGTTCGAATTTCCATTAAAAAAAAATCAAATAGGTATTAAAATAAAACTCTATTTTTAACAATAAAATGTACACATTTACTCTGTTATTAATATTATTATCAATGCTTATATTTAGAATGATAATGATGATTTTTTTCATGATGATGATGTTTGTGATCATGTTGGTGTCCATGCTTGTGATTGTGCCAGTCCTGTTCTTTATGCTCATGTTTGTGGTCATTCCAGTGCTTGTGGCCGTGATCATGATCATGTTTATGATCATTATAATGTTTATGCTTGTGATCACTCCACTCATCATGCTTATGTTTGTGATATCCTTCATGTTTATGATCTTCCTTATGTTTATGTTCGTGCTTATGCCCATGATGATGATTATGTTGATGTTCTTCTTTATGTTTATGCTCGTGATGACTTTTGTGTTCGTGCTTGTGATCGCTATGATGGATATGCTTGTGATCCTGTCTATGTTTATGATCATGCTGTGCTTTGTGCTGATGCTTATGGTCGTGCTCGTGCTTATGCTCTTCTTTGTGTTTATGCCCATGCTCCTGCTTATGCTTGTGCTTGTGAAGATGCTTGTGTTGGTGATAATGCATTTCAGCATGATCTTCTTCCTCCTGGTGATGATATTTTTTATATTCGTGAGTCTCGAAGGGCTCTACTTGTTTGTGATAGTTTTTTGATTCAATAATTTCCAGCTGCTTTGGGCCTTCAAGATTAAAACTTGTTTGACTGCCATACTCCTTGTACCCGGTAGTATCCAAAAACTGTCCGCCATCCTGGAAGTCCTTACTATTGTAGTTGTTTTGTCCGACTTCAATACTGGCGAACTGCTGAGTACCATGGTCACCAGATTTCTGAAGAGGATAATAATGATTTGATTCCTCTTGTGAATAGGGGGCTATGCTGTAAGGAAGATAGTTGCTGCTAGAGGCTTTGATTGAATGTTGTATGGATGGTGCCAGGCCAATTGGGCTGCTGTCTCGTGGAAATCCATTATTGATAGTTTCTCGTTTTACTGTATGTTTGTCGCTATGAGGTAGTGCGAATATTACAAGTAACGAAGTCAATAACGCTGTGGCGGAAATCTGAAATTAAAACAAAACTTGAGAGGGTTTTGCAGGTTATAATATACGAATGAAAAATGTTTTTCTATTAGATATGTTTTGAATTTTTTTCTCTGGGATGCATGACGTCATAAGGTAGATATTTCTTTAAGAGTTTTGATTGAAAACATTTAAAAGTTCAAAACGTAAAATTTGCCAAGAATATTTTTAATTTGGCAGTATCAAAAAATCATAAGTAACTGTATAAAACCCCTTTTAAAAGTTGCGTACTTACCCAAACTCCCATGTTGATGATCAGCTGTCTTGAACACACAACACGCTGAGAATGCAAATACGTCTTGCCGCAAGTGTTATATACTCATCATTTTCCTCTTTAAAAATACCACCCTGAACTGATATATCCGTTTATTTATTATTTCCACGCAACAATTTATGCTCGAGTATTTTCAAATAATTATCGAATTGCGGATTTTAATTTAATTCGTAATGTTTATTAATTATTCGTGTTAAATTTTTGTTTGATGGTTCTAAAATATGTGCATTGATGGTTCATATCCGATAAAAAAAAGTCACTTATTAAAGAATATCAATTATTCGTTATAATTGGTGCACTCTAAAACATGCAATGGCAACAATTTTTTTTTAGCTGGCTGTATTGTATCACTTCCGAAAGTACTTTCTAGTTACCTAAATAAATTATGCTTTAAATTTAATGTTGATAACAAGATGATCAATTAAATATTATTTTTATAAACACCACAAATGAGAAACTAAATGATCATATTGTAGCGAACACATTGTCTTTCTATACTGATTAAGTTGTTCTTAATGACTAGACAAGTAGAGGAATGCCTGTAAGACCTCTGACGACACACCCAGTGCCGCCATTTTACCTAACGACACCTAAGGCGATTTTCTGCGTAAAATGAATACCTCTTAGTTAGTAGTAGTTATTTATGTATTAAGGGCATTATGAAGATATTTATGCCTCGGAGGGCAACAATCTTACAAAGCCGAGGGCCTTTGGCCCCAGGGTTTTTAAGTTGCCCGAGGGTATAGACATCAAGTAATGCCCATTGTACATACAATATTTTATGTCCTACTTCAGATAATTCCAAGTTAAACTAAAAGAAGATTTAAAATCACGAAATGTTTTTTACCTATATAGTTGCTAAATAAACAAAGGTAATAAGTGTTCATTGTTGTGCTGTGTCAAAGTCAAAACTGAAATTCATATAAAATAATGGATTTTCCGTTGATTTCGGATAGAATTGCTGTGAATGCTGCCAAAGCTTTGGATAATCTTGTCCCAAAGAAGTCTAGAGACGCCTATGATAAGAAATATCAAAGGTTTGAGGATTGGATGAAAAATAATATTGTAAAAATTATCAACGAGGCGGTGTTACTCGGATATTTCCAGGAATTGGTATGTTAAAATTGCTGTTGTAAATTATATTAAAATACTAATTATGTATCCCAATTATAGTCTGGAACATTCATTTCTAATTCCCTATGGACGAAATATTCAATGTTAAAGAAGACATTAATAGTTAATAAAAATATAGACATTGCAAAATATTGCAAGTTAGGCCAGTATCTAAAGCAAGCATCCAAAGGATATGAAGCGAAGAAATCGAAAATTTTGACTCGAGAAGATGTGCTGAAATTCATCAGTGAAGCTCCCAATGAAATCTTTTGATGTACAAAGTGGCTCTGTATTTGGTGTATTTTGTGGGTGCCGCCGCCAAGAGCTAGTTAATATGTTGGTTGAACATATAGAGGATAGAGGATCCGTAGTAATAGTTATTATTCCAGATACAAAGACCGATAAAAAGCTTGTCTTTACAATTATTGATGAGAAGGAGATGGGTTGTTTAAAGCTACTGAGAACTTATTGGTCTTTACGCCCGACGAACTGCAACATCAATAGATTATTCTTGTGTTACCGTAACGGTCGTTGTTTTTCACAGCCAGTTGGGAAGAACACCATAGGCAAGATTCCTTCCATTATTGCAAAATACCTGGGTCTAAGCGATGCGGACAAATATACTGGTTATTGTTTGCGCAGAACCTCTGCAACTTTGTTGGCGGACGCGGGGGCAAACATGACCACATTGAAAAGACATGACGGTTAGAAAAGTTCAGCTGTGGTTGAGTGATATTTGGAAGACAGTATGTCTTCTAAAAACAAAATTTCCAAATTTTAAATGTGATTTACGTTTTTCGGTTAACGTTTGCAAGTACCTAGGTAACTTTTATTTGCCGACTTTTCTTCTATAACAACTAGATTGATATATCAAATTTAAATGATTTTAATGTTAAAATACTGAAAAAGCATCAAGTCTAATTTTCAACCAGATTAACTAAGTATAGTTTAATTAGTAACCCGACTATATAGCTAATTACTATTTGTATTTACTTATACGGTCTAATTTTTGCAATTTAATTTTTTGTACTGAGAATCTTTTCATTTTCTCCAAACTATCATCTTTAAAGTTATCATCTGGTTAGTTGTTGAACCCGTGTGGGGTTGTTGGTCCCCCATCGGGCGCCTCCCCAGGTGGTGGATAGGGGAAAGCCTTCTAGATGTAGAAGTTATCGGAATAATAAAATATCCGAGGCGAACCAAAACCAACACATAGCAGCGACTGACAAAGAGTGGGCGCCCAAAAACAAGACATGGTAATAACAAACACATGTCATAAACTACACAAAGGAAGACTATATACCTCGAAGGGCCTAGGTGATAAACCATCACATCCAGTAAGAAATTAAATAGATTATATCCTGATAAACAACAGGTTTAAAAACTTAGCAGAGTAACATCGAACCACAATCCTTTGATTGCCGACATCAATGTTGAACTAAAAAGAGAAAACAAAATGCTCAGGCAAGAAAATTCGAAATAACAGAATCGAAGAAAAATAAGGATTAAATTGAAGCAGAATTGAACAGCCAAATAAAATAAATGAAAACCAGCAATAACGTCAACGAAATCTGGAAGACACTCAGAGAACATGTTTCGACACTGATGAAAAGACATAATATAACAAACTCCAGAACCAAAAAACAACGGCAGATGACTGAAGAGATACTGGAGCTTATGGACCAAAGGAGACAAAATAAGAACTACGCGGAAGAATATAAAAGGAGACAGAAAGAAATAAAACAAAAGATACGTGTTGCCAAGGAAGTGTGGATGAAGGATAAGTGCCGGGAAATGGAAGAAATGGAGAACAAACATGATATGTCCAAATGTTCAAGGAAGTTAGAGAAGTGGTTGGGCTGTAGGGATCAGATATTCTGAAATCAGAAGTTTTGCATGCAATACACTCGACAAAAATGAAAAAAGGGTCCCAATTAGGTTTCATTAGAGCTACTAAAGCTGATTCACGAAGACACATTGAAATACTTTTAAAACTTCTTAGTTCTGAGAGGAAAGGGCGAACCTGTACAGTTCGCAATAATTTTTTGTTTGCAATTTATACGTTTTCGGCAAAAGGAATGGAAAAAAGTGTTTAAAAAGTTGCAGCGGCATAACAGGCAATAATTTTATGTTTTGTTATGACTCGTAATTAATTCATTAAATTCATTATACTTTCATACTTATTATAAACGAATAATTTGATACACGGAAAGCATATTATTACTTTTAGTGTGTGTGTATATGATTAAACGAGTATTAAAGAAAAATCGAAATTATTGCTATGTAGGAATACAATGTCCAATATAAGTATATTTTTTTTAACTGTAAAAAATGCATTATTACAGCTAGAAATTGCATTTAAAACTGACTAGTGCAATTTTTTTTCAGATCCACCGTCAATCAGGTATGGAAAAAGTAAAAAAAGCTAGTTCTTGTTCCATTAATCAGTAAATACTTTGTAAAAAAAAGGAATTTTCAAAATTACCTTCGCCGGTGCGTCAAGAAATTAATGTTGTGTTACTGTCCCAAAATAATTGCTTATTCTTATTGTGGCGCTCTGTGTGTGTTATTAAACTTCTTTCTCGATATTAAAATTGACATGCTTTTTTGTCAAATCTTATTTCCCTCAAAATCGAGACATATTTACGGTGTTTCGTTTTGAAATGAAACCCCTGTATATATTCGGAAAAACGCTCGGATCCGTCGATTTTTATTTCTTAATGTGTTTTTTTCGATGGTAAATTCATGTATACAGGGTAGCTCAAAAATAAGACCATCAACCATTTTTTCAAATGAAAACATCTATTTTTTATTTCATTCTTGAATTTTGCATCGAGATCTAAGTATGTTTCATGAACCATGTCCTACACCTAAACTAAATAGTTCTAGAAAAAATTACGATTGAACATATTAATAAGTAAGACCTGTTTGTTTAAAAAGCACAGAACAACAAATCAAATTAAATGTTGAAAATGTGCGCCATTTACGGCTTGCCAATATCCGAGGCGATCAATAAACTGTCTTTGCACGTTTTCAGCCATTTCCGGATTTATGGCACGCATTTCTCTTGGGATCCTCTCTTTTAACTCCTACAGATTGTTTGGCTTGTCAACAAATACTTTCGATTTGAGGTAACCCCACAAAAAAAAGTCCAGTTAAGTTAGGTCTGGCGACCTAGCAATAGTGCACGTATCAGACATGTTATTGCCGAAGGCATCAAAAAGTTTTTTATTTGTTATGTGAGAAAAATGATCAGCAAAATGTTCGACCAAGTCTTGTTGATTATCTAGGAAAGATCCGTTATGAGCCAGTCTGATATTTGAACCATTTCATGCTCGTCCCAGTGTCTTATTTACAACTTCCCACGTTTTTCTTTGTTTATTATCAGCTTTACTTATTATGTTAGAATAATATGCCTTTTTAGCCTCCAAGATCATATTTGCGTATTCTCTTTTCTGTTTGGTATAACTTTGTTTAAGTTCTATATTACTAAAGTTTTTCATCAACCAAAAACTATTTTTTAATTCAATACCCGCTTTTACTATATCAGGGTTTAACCAGCTTTTCTTTATATTCCTACCAGCTCCAGAATGATAATGCCTGAGCGGAAAGCTAACCTCAATACTTACTGTACAAAATTGTATCCACAAAATCACGGAATGATTCATCAACATCATTTATAGTAAACGCATTTAAGAAAGAACAATTTTCAATATACAATCGAAAATTGTTAAAATTGTGTTCATTTATCATCCTTATACTAGTATTAAAAGATTTATGTTTTATTACTTGACATTTTTGATATTTAGACAACGATACATAACAATTAATAGCCAGATGATCACCTAGGTTAGGTTGTGATATTTCAGAGCGAATCAGGGTCCTTTCGACATTAATCAAGATATAATCAATTTTAGTAGATGATATGGTACATGAAACATACAAAGAATTCGATTCAAAATTTAAAAATGGAATAAAAAATAGATGTTTTCATTCGAAAAAATTAATTTGATGGTCGTAACTTATTTTTGGGCTACCCTGTACACATTACGAAATAAAAATCTACGGATCCTTTCTAAAAAAAAGACACCGCTGAATTTATATTAATTTAGACTATTCTACTTCTAGGGCTGTATGGGTATTATAGGTATAGGTACTATAGCAAAAACCGTTTTGCATAATTTTTTCTGTCAGGCAGTATATCGTAATATCTTAATCAATTCGTGTGAGGCTTAAAATTATATCGTGTATAAAATAAGCGCATCTTAATAACACGAACGCAATTATCACTATTCAGTATATAAATACTGTAAACACCATCGCATCATTAGTCTTTCTCAGCTTGGTTTGCTATACATTCAAAGTTTGGCACCATGGGGGGCAGGGTGAGTCAAAAATCCATTAAAACGTCACATATTCAAATCAATGCATCATTTTTATATAAAATATTATATATTTTTTAAAATTTTGTTACAAACTATTTATCTGTGGAAAAAGTAAATTAGCTAGGTACTTGTTTTTGTTCAAACATGTCAAGGTTCCCAGTAGTACACAAAAAAATGCATTTTCGAGTATGTATCTGTGCCAAAAACGTACAGAGGAATATGCCAAATATTTGATTTTTTTGCCGTTTTTAAATCGTTGAACCTACTACTCAGTGGCGTATTTAGGGGGGGTCCGGGGGGTCTGGACCCCCCCCCCCCCCCGTGGACTCAGTAGTAAAGAAAACTGAAATTCACATTCATTTATTTGCAATAAATAACATGAAACATTATTTCAAATTTTGGGGATTTCCACAGTCTTTTAGTTTAATAATTGTTGAATTTTATTTTTTGTTCCGTGTTTTCTAATTTAGGTGAGTAAAATAGTATACCGTTATACATACCTTCAAAAAACTAATATTTCAAATGCAAATATTGGCGTTTATATTTAAAAATTGCTTTATTTCTACGTTTTTTTTGAGCCGGGCTATCAAAACGTAAAATTTGTAAGCTTAGACAGTCCAAAAAAGGGCGTGGCACCTAAAAAAATTTTGCCTGCGGCGCATTTTTTTAAGAGAGATAGGTGGACCCCCCCCCCCCGTGTCACAATCCTAAATACGCCACTGCTACTACTGTTTTGTCCTGAGACTAAATCAATCTAAAAAAATATCACATATTGCTCGAATTGCATAAAACTATGATTGAACTGTTGGAAATTATAAATTTAGTAGGTAAGAATAGTCGAAAGCACATGTTCTGTGCTGCTGGTCCTCCGACTGTACTTACTAAGAACTTTAAATGTATAACGTTTGTGTTGTCACTTCACATATTTTCGATTTATTCGCTGTTCCTTTTGTTTCAGAGTACTGTCGTTATGTTCCTTGCCAGTGGATTTTTTGCAATCGCCTACGAAATTAATTATGTTACAGATATGCCGGCCTCAAATAGTTGGGGTGCAAAGACACAATTTGTCAGTTGGGATCCACGGCAGGACTATTTTGATTTGTCAGTGGCAGAAAGTTCAAAGCCGTTATTTAACAACATATTTTGGGTACCTCCGATACAGTTAGAACATACAATCGATTTGGCAAATAATAATGGAAAATCTAAAATAAGAAACAAAGAGGCTGATACAAGTGTAAAACACTGGGTACAAGATTATAGTCAATTGTACCACAATGATATAGCTGTGAAAGAACAAAGTGGCGATCCTGTAGTGGAATATCAAGAAGCAGCACTTGAAAAGGAAGCTGAAGCTCTCGTCGAAGAAGAATACAATCGACAAAAGGAGTCTGATAGAAATAGAAGAGAGAACAATGAGAAGGACAGCAACGCTGAACCAAGATATTTAGTAGTGGAGCCAGCCAAATCTTTAGACGATCATCATGGAGAAAGTAGTGACCATGAACTCCAAAATTATGTTCAATACCACGAAGGAGATTCCCACTACGAGGAACGTGAACCGAAAAAGCAAAAAGAAATTCACTATCACCAACATAAACATCTTCACGAACACGATCATCTCCAAGAGCACAAACACCAACACTTGAACGAACACAAAGATAAACATTATCACGAACATAAACAGCATGACGATCACAAGCATTATCACGAGGCGAATCATAAACACGAAGAAAAGGGTGAACATTACCACAATAAATACGCTGATCACAAACACTGGCATCATCAAGATCACAAGCACAATCACAAAAATGAGCATAGGCATGAACACAAACAGGAAGCTTGGCATGAACACAAAGACAAACACGAGCATCAACATAGAAAAGACTCTAAGCATTATCACGAGCTGAAAGCTAAGCATGGTCATCATCATCATCACAAGCACGATGAAGAAAACAAGCATACTCACAACCACTGGTCGGATCATAAGCATGGGCATGATCATCATCACAATCATAAAAGCGATCATTACCATCAACATAAAGGACATCCAAAAGTCAAGGTGCATTATAAAAAATATCACAAGGGTGGTTGGTAATTTTATTGTATTGTTTGATGTAATATATTTTTTTATTTTATGTTTTCATTTTTTTCTGAAGAGTTGTACTGTAAAAAGCCTATCTGTCTTTGTAAGTGCCTTTTTATGGGCAAACTAACTGTCTCAGTCTAGACTTTGTTTTATGAATGTCACAATTATTAAAGCCAAGAGATTTATAGGCCTTTTAGTTTAGTATTTCGCATTGTCGCGTGCATGCGACACAAAAGTGGGTGTAAAAAGTTCATATGCATAACATGGTGCGTTACCCAGCCGCTTTACACGAACTAAGAGAGCTTAACTTCTTAGTCATATATACTTGACGGAAAACTCGGGACAGGATAATGTGATATCTACGAATGTACGAAATGTCTTAGGCTTCTATTTAAATGTGTTAATTTTTGCATAATAAAGGTCTTGCAGCATTCAATGCAGTTGTGCAAAATTATTTACATTTTTTACATGTCGTTTTGTAGGAGAGTAGTACCTAAGTCATGGAGGGTTCGGTTATCGGTTAGATCAGGTTAGTTTTGACCATCTCCGAAAAAACTTGAAAGTCCTGAATTTTAAATTTTTAAATTTGCAAAATAAAATATACCAGAGATTTTTTTTAAATATTGTACATCGGATGACTCGGAAGAAATTAAAAATTACCTTGAAAAATGATTTCTGGTAGTTCGAACGGTCGTAGGTGCTCAAAAGTTAAACGTAGTAATTCCAATATCTGAATTTAATTTCGTACTAAGCCATAAACACATCTTCAGCACCTTATTCCAACTAGTGGTTTGACAAAAATGGAACTTCGAAACATCTGGTTTTGTTACAAGAAATTGTGACAGTTTTTGAAATAATGTCGATATTTTAACTAAAATTGGTATTTAGGGGTTTTTGAAATGCGAATCTTATGTTATTATGACTTCCACTTGTAGAGGGCACCACCTACTTGCCTTTTTACTCTTTTGAGAATTCATAACTTTTTTATAGCATCGAGAGGTAAAGGCTTTCTTCTGAAAGTTACACTACTCTCAGCACAAACCCATGGAAGCCACATTCTAATACTAATACAACAAAAAATATCACGCGTCGGTAAACTATACTCTAATACAACAAAATTCACTCGGAAAATCAATTGCTATTTATATATTATTAAGTATTTATACCTACTTTAAAATGGTACAGCAATATACTCCGACTCTGACCAAAAAGATATAAATTCGGGGCATTTTATAGTCAGAAGGATAATTAGGGTTTTATGGCAGTCAAAACATCAATGGTATATAGTAAATTTTACTATAACAAGCTATAAAAATAAGGTTGTATTGTTTTAATATTTTACTTATGATTTGTTTATCGATTGGTTTGGTTTTTATATTATAAGGTTCTAAAATAATTTTTTAAATCCCTGTTTTTAAAGTACATAGTGTAATCCTGACCTAATAAGTAAGAAACCATTTTTTATAAATTTTGGATGCGATATTTTAATGTATTTATCAAAGTTATAAAATTTTCAAAACCTTTTGAACCCAAACACTTCTCCATCCTAAAATTTAGTAAATATCTTAAGAACGTATTAATTTTAAATTAATTAAAATGAATCAATTTCTTTCCACGATAATATGCAGGGTGACTCGGATCTAAATGTACATACATTACCAAGAGATAGTGGACATCTTGGGGGTTCTAAATAATCTATCTTTAGTGGGTCCATCTTTCCTCGTTACTTAGATACAGAGTGTTTTATAAGGTTTGACTCATTTTTGTTTTTGCCATAATTCTTTTAGCACCCGGTATAAAATGTTCATATTCGGTGGAAATATTTTGAGAAGCTATCGCTTCAAAATGCCGTATAAAAACTTTTTGAAATTCAGGTCCGGACTTTAAAAACAAGACTGATTTCATTTTTTTAAATTCAGCACCCTGTATATCATATTTTTGTCAATTTTATTTTTTATTTGAAAAACACATAAAAAACTAATTCTAATGACATACTTATCAAAATCCCCGCACTCGCCGCTCAGCCATAATAAATTGCTCTTCTTTAGATGTTGAAACACATACAAAATAATAACTGTTTTTATAACGACAATAATACCAATAATAACAAAAATAACAAAAACATAATTATTTGAGAATATTTTCAAAATGCCCACCATTAACTTCTTCACATTTTCTTCCTCTGATATTTAAATTTGAAACTGCACTTCTGATTACACCTGGTCTATTTTTTATTTCCTGAAATGAAGTGATAATGCGTTGCAAGAGCTGGTCCCGTGTATTAATTTCTTCCTCGTAAACTAAATTTTTCATATACCCCCAAAAAAAGAAGTCCAGCGGGTTAAAGTCGGGAGATCTTGCAGGCCAAGGATGGGGCCCCCCACGACCTATCCATCTGTTGGGATATCTATTGTTTAAAAGTTCGGAAACCATTCTTGCATAATATGGAGGGGCTCCATCGTGTTGGAAATACATTCCTCTTAAATTAACATTCTCATTTTGGAGAAGATTTGGCAAAATGTTTTCCAAAAAGTGTAAATATTGGTTTCCATCTAATCTTTCTTCAAAGATGTGTGGGCCAATCAATTTACCATTGATTATACCTGCCCAAACATTTATGGAAAATCTATGTTGCGAGTGCGACTGTCTAATAGCATTTGGATTTTCTAGAGACCATAGATGACAATTTCTGGAATTGTTGACTCCATCTCTGGTAAACTGAGCTTCATCGGTCCACAAAGTCCCGTGAATATCTCTTTGGTGCCTCCTAATCCACTGACCAAAAACCAAACGGTTAGCATAATCATCTGGTTCCCACCTTTGTACCTCTTGGATATGATAAGGATATAAGCCTTCATTTTTTATTTTTGAATGGTTTAATTTTTGCGTTATATGCAGACGTCTAGCAATTTTCCTTGTGGATGTTTTTGGATTTTCTTCAATCAGATTTAAAATGTCTTCTTCCTGTTGAACTGGGTGTCTTACAGGCTGATCAATATTATTTTGTGTCGGAAAATGTCCTTGTTCACGAACAAAAAAAAATGCATTTGAAAATGTTTGATGGTTTGGACTCTTCTTCCAGGAAACCTTAATTCATACTCTCGAGAAGCGGCTCGCCCGTTACCATCGCAAAATCCATATACAAATATTATATAAGCGTATTCTTGGTTTGAAAATTGATGGGGCATTTTAAACGAGAAGTAAATGTTTAACAAAAATGTCCTCGTAATGCCCAAAAATCTGACAGGTTACAACTGACAATGACTTATTATGTTTTGTTGCCCCCCCAATATTTCGTTGTTCTGAGGTGCCGAGCCATGGAGTCAAATTGAATTGAAAATTTTCAAATTTATGTGTTTCAACATCTAAAGAAGAGCAATTTATTATGGCTGAGCGGCAAGTGCAGGGATTTTGATAAGTATGTCATTAGAATTAGTTTTTTATGTGTTTTTCAAATAAAAAATAAAATTGACAAAAATATGATATACAGAGTGTTGAATTTAAAAAAATGAAATCAGTCTTGTTTTTAAAGTCCGGACCTGAATTTCAAAAAATTTTCATACGGCATTTTGAAGCGATAGCTACTCAAAATATTTCCACCGAATATGAACATTTTATTCCGGGTGCTAAAAGAATTATGGCAAAAACAAAAATGAGCCAAACCTTATAAAACACTCTGTATCTAAGTAACGAGGAAAGATGGACCCACTAAAGATAGATTATTTAGAACCCCCAAGATGTCCACTATCTCTTGGTGATGTATGTACATTTAGATCCGAATCACCCTGTATAATAAGAAAGTACCAAAGATCATCAAAATCGGAGATGGTCAAAACAATTGTTCAAAGAACTTATTTGTACTCAACATTCGCCCTAATAATAACCAAAAAATGACTCATGAAGGATTTGAACTAAAAACCGAGTATTTATTTTAAAAGTTAAAAATAAGTTAAGGATGTGAGATACGGCGAGTAAATTTTACGTACAGCAGGGTTAAGTTTAAAATACTATATTTAAAAAAGTATTGAGGCCAAGGAAGCGTTAGATCCGAAAGCTTTAAGCTCCTGTATTAAATTTACATTAGACATTAAACTAATTTAGTTGAGCATGAGTTTCTTTCCTACATTATCAGTATAAACGCGTTTATTTTATTGAATTAAATAATACGCAGTGGTTTCGAATGAGACACTGAGGTTAAATTCTTTGAACAATGAGTGTTTCATTGGATGATTTTAAGACAAAAAGTTTTTATCAATATAGGTCCGCAGTCGCCTTAATTTTGAGGTAGAAGGCGTTGCAGATTAAAAAAGAAACGGTTTTTCCTTGATATTTTTGAGACTTCTTTAGATATCATTATGAATTTTAGTAGGTACTAACTGGACGCAAAAACACATTATTTTCATAAAAAAGATTTGCTCTACTTCTACCAGTGGCGTCCGCGTTATCATGCATTTCGATATTTTTAACAAAAAAAAATTAAACGCCACTGTTTTTCTTCAAAATCAATATTATTTAGCAAAAATGATCTCTAGAGTTTCTCTGTGTGACCAACGGTTTTCGATTAAAAAATAAATGACATTTATTTGCATATCAGAGCTTGATAAAATTGCATTAATCTCGAAACCAAAAAAATATCAGGTACAGTCTATTCAGAGATATAAGAAAGTGACTAACTGATCTCTATTAAAAAATACCCGGGCCAGCTGTAAAATTTAAATATGGCCGAACAGGTCCGTATTTTGCTTATAATTTAATCATGGTTTGTAATAAAAATAAGTAAGACATTAAATAATATTTTATTTATGTTTAAATGTGAAATTACAAGTTATTTAATTATTAAAAATTATATTTATGATTACAAAAATATACAAATTATTCGGTACTTCTAATAATTATTCACTTAATATATCAATATCACTATCGCTATCATAATCTGTTCTAATTATTATTTGTGCTATATATATTATTTATATGGATATAGGATTTTTCCACTTTTTCAACATATGTAACCGAATTTGCCCAACTTTGTGAAGAGATGTTAAAAATTTCAGTTTCTATAAGCTCAAGTACACTGGAGTTAATAGTAGGGCAAATATTGTTACGACGAATGGCACATTTAAGTTGGTGCCAAACATGTTCGATGTGATTAAATATACAATGGTATGGTGAAAGCCTTAAAACTGTATGCCCTGGATTTTTTGCATAATTATCACAGAAGTATTCCTTTTGTAGTTTTAAACTTTGTAAAACCTTAATTAATTGCCTTTTGGTGTAATCTTCCTGAAAATAAATGTCATTATCATACATGAAGTTTTGGATTGTTGCTTTTGTGTCATTTGAGGAGGGAGGGAGTCTTGGTCAACTGCCTACTATGATAGCTTGCATTGTCCATTACAATTACGCTATTCGGAGGTATATTTGGAATTAGCTTACATACCTCTCAACCAATCTTTAAATAAATCAGCAGTGGTATCCTCATGGTAGTCCAGAGAAGAATCTTTAATGTTTTTTTTGAAGACAGAGAAAGTCCATTTGGAATCCATCCGTCTTTAGATCCAGCATGCAAAATCGTAATTCGTTTACCTCTTTTTGATGGCGCGCTTGTTTTACACTTGCCGCTTGAGTCAACCCAACCCTTTTTCGGGGTATCATATGTGTCGAACCAGGTTTCAACCAAGTAAATAATCGGCCTTTGCTGATCTCTGTAAATCCTAATTTTTTGTAGATATTCGGGTCGCCATTCCCGAATTCTACTGGATTCCATTAAAACTTGTCTTTTGTTAATTTTCTTAAATCTAAAACCCATGTGCTGGATACACTTCCATAACGTTGTTCTGCTACATTTAACGCCGGTTTCATCTTTTTCAAGCCTCTTAATTAAATTATCTAATGTAGGCATGCTTTGTTCCTCGTATAGCTTGTAAATTTTACGCCGTATTATATCTTGATCACTTCCATCTACCTTCGAGAAAATGCCAGTATCGGTTCTTCTTTTCCTCGCTAAAATGGGATTATTCACAATTTTTTAGACATGTTGGAATTTTTGTTAATGTGGCCGTTTTTTCTAACGCTGCTTGCTTGCTGACCGCTCGTTCAATGAGAGTTGAATAAACATTGTTTATAACTTCCTTAGTTTCCACAGAAAAGTGTTTTCTTCCATGACTCACACACGATTAAACAAACGCTGTATTACACACGAAGTAAGAATAATTACTAAGCTTAAAACTAACTAGAGTGGCTATACAGTCTTTAGAACATAATTTGTTTTATGGGATTAAGCCTCTCTTTTTGAATCAGGTAAAAATCGGTTTAAAATCACCAAACTATTACTTTAATAATGAAATTACGTCTTCCGGATTTGCAGTTTACTTTAAGACATTTTTAAGTAAGGACCATAATTTACCTGCATTTATTCATTCATTCATTGTTTGTTTATGGCCACCCTTGGATAGTCCCAGTGAAAGGCAAAGTGTAACTTTCTTATATCTCTGGACAGGTTTTACTTAGAAATTGGACTGTCGTACAGTGGCGTAATATGTTTTGTTCCGCCCAAAAATTGTAACACTTTGTATTTTAAAAATGAAGCGGTGGTAAACCTAGTAAAAAATACGGGATGTTTATTAAATATACGGCAAAAGTTGAAGAAACTGTTCTCTGGACTATTTTAAGAATATTTTATCCTTTGATGATTTTTGAAAAACAGCTTTGTTTCGACGATAGAGGGCTAGAAATATTTTCGACAACAATAAAATTTCTTATTGTAGAACTACTGTTGAAAACTACGACCTCCTGCTAGGAAGCAAGAATCCAATATTCTCTTCATTGACTGCCGAACTCTTTCAAAAACACCAGGGTCTTTTCTGAGTAAAACAAGACGTAATCAAGTGAATTCAACGTTTAAACTGATTTGTTTTTATAAAAAACTTATACTCGATAAGCCCAGTGTAGTACGCCATAATTTTATTTCGATTACATTAACAATTTAAAAAATATCACAATAATTGGTTTTGTCGAAAATTTTTCTCGCCCTGTATGTTTGAAAAGCGGCTTCTCAAATATCGTGAAAGAACAAAATATTCTAAGAATAGTCCAGGAAATAACCCCTTCAATTTTGGTCGTATATCATTCAAGGATTGAGAACATCAAGGATCAGCATTCAATTATTATGAAACACCCTTGAACATTTTTTTTAGTCTAGTTCTGGAAGCGTTGTTAAGAGAACTTTGGACCAATACCTGCCTGTACATATTTACAAATATTACGGGTATTTGAGTGTAGTACAAATACCAATCTAACTATACGAGAATTTCAGATTTCAAGAAAAAACCTCGCTCATAATTATATATAGGTAACATTTTTGTTATATGAAGAACATACATAATATGCCCCATACAATAAAACATTTTATGGCAATTCCATGCTTGGTGAAGCACGTTAAAAAGCACAAGTTGCAGTAACAAGAATACTAGAGATATAATTCTGTGAATGGAGCCAGATAAATACAATGATACTTGTTATAAAAATGATAGCTAACATTATGTGTGTGATGACATGACTAGTGAATGACGACAGACAAGAGTGTATATCGATGGATCAGCATACTAATGTGTTAGCAATTCCAATTTATGCGGTATTAACTGTGCGTTTGGTCATTTTTATTTACAAACAAATAGTGACTAAGAATTCTCCAGTACGTAAGACATCTAGAGCAGCATCCTCGTCTTTTACACGCGCGTCTATTTTTGACAATATTACCGCAAAAGAAGTAAAATAATATACACAGTGTGTAAAAAGTCCCGGACCAGTCAATTATTTAGAAAATGGCGCACAATATGAAAAACTTCCGGTAGGCCTAAAAAAAACTTATAAAACTAGAGCACCTGTAATTGTACAGGGTGCCTCAAACAGTCATGATAAACAAAGCTTTGGTTTATTTAAATGGAATGACCCCTTTTTAATCGCGTTTTCTGATTCCTCTAAACATTCTAAACAACAATTATGAAACATGTCATATGGCTAAAACCGTTCGTTTAAGAAATAATTTGAGTTAAAGGACATAAATACAACAGGTAAGATATTACCTACATTTTGCATTTTTACAAGCTGGTACCAGAATGTTTTGCGTCACTGTCATATTAATTTATGAGAATGTCTCTCAACGAAAGGGAACGTATAACTTTATGATCAGAGGTTTTGGAGACCGACAAAGATCATTTACCGAAACAAAGCAATTTTTCAATATAACTTTTTTAAACCGACAGCCTATATCAAAATCTACAGTTGTGAGAACAGTTCAAAGATTCAAGGAAACCAGGTGTTGCAGAGATAAAGTTCGTTCCGGAAGACCAAAATCGGCAACTAGTGATGAAAAAAAATTAGAGACATTACTTCATTTTGTTCAGGATCCACATTTGTCGTTGAGAAAAGCTGCTACCCAAGTTGATGTATGTTTTAAATCAGTTAAAATTATTTTAAAAAACAGTAATTTTTCCCCCTATAAAATAACTTTAGTCCAAGAATTATCAGAAGACGATTTCGAACGTAGAATGAAATTTTGCGAGGTAATGGTGCAAAAACAGGAAGAAAATAACAATTTTTTTAATCAAATAGCAACATTCATGTTAAACGGGAATGTCAATCGACATAATTGTCGTTACTGGGCTGATCAGAACCCACATTGGATGAGAGAAACACACACTCAACACCCCCAAAAAGTAAATGTGTGGGCCGGTATTATTGGCAATAGATTAGTAGGACCTTTCTTTATAGAGGGGAATTTGAATGCAGAGTATTATCTTCACATGCTGTAAAATCAAATTGTGCCAGCAATAACCAATACAGTAGGATCACTATTACGACATACTCATTTTGGGCGAGCTGTAATTACTTGCTTAAATAATACTTTTCCTAACCGCTGGATAGGGCATAGGGGCCCCATAGAATGGCCCGCTAGGTCGCCAGACTTAACGCCCCTTAATTATTTTCTCTATACATATTCCGAACATGAAATAAATGAAATAATTTTTTCCGTAGCTAATAAAAATTCAGCAGGATTTGACGGGATTCCCTGTTCTTTACTAAAGAACATTGCAGATTGCATCGTAGGTCCCCTTACTTGTTTGATTAACATTTCCTTTGAAGAAGGTTCTTTTCCATGTATACTAAAAAATACCATAGTTCAACCAATTTTTAAAAAGGGTGACGTGCATGATATTTGCAATTACCGCGGAATAGCACTCTTATCTGTTTTCTCAAAAGTGTTCGAGAGAGCATTTTATCGACGACTAATTGTATTTCTCGAGCGCGAAAAGTTTTTTTCACCACAACAATTCGGATTTCGAAAGGGCTTGTCAACGCAGCATGCAATTGTTGCTCTGTATAATAAAATCTTAGAAAACCTGGATTCAAGCAATCAGACGGCATGTTTGTTTTTCGACCTTAAAAGGGCATTTGATGTTATTAATACAGACCTTTTATTAAATAAACTCTATAGCCATGGTGTTCGCGGTAATGCACTTGATTGGTTGAGTAGCTTTTTGTCGGGTAGATCTCAGAGAGTTGTGTTAAAACACCGTCAAGAATCCTACTTTTCTGCTGACAGCGTTGTCACTAACGGCGTGCCTCAGGGCAGTATACTGGGTCCATTGTTGTTTATAGTTTTTATAAATGACATTGACTCAAATAACTTTAAAGACCATTATATTTCTCTCTTTGCGGATGACACCGCTGTCACGTGTGCTGGCTCAGATGCTGAGGCTCTTAGCAGAGGTGCAGGCAATGCGGTGTCCTCCATGCAGAACTACTGCGAGGAAAATGGGTTGATTCTGAATGAAGATAAGACTGAATTAATTTTTTTCTGTCTTCGTGATCTAAATAAAAGTTTATTGGTTAAATTAAATAATAAAACTATTAAACAGGCATATGTTGTTAAATTTCTCGGAATTTTCATAGATTCAAAACTATCGTGGAATCATCATGTAGACTTTGTACTGAAAAAACTAGCTACGTTATGTTTTGTTGTCTGGCAGCTGCGTAATAAAATTAATCTTGACCTTCTAAAATTGTATTACTTTTCATATGTTCAATCCTGTTTAAATTACGGAATTTTAGCTTGGGGTTGCAGTTCCAGAGTAAATGAAATTTTTATTCAACAAAAAAGAATTATTAGAACGATGATGTTTAAGAATCGATCTTTTTCATGTCGTGAATTGTTTCCTCAGCTTGGAATCCTAACATTTCATTCTTTGTTTATTTATAACTCCCTAACTTATGTTAAGTCAAACATTGATACATTTGTTCAGACTCGTGAGTTGAATGAGCAGTATCGCTTTAGGGAAAACTTAAATATTGATATTCCTCGTCATAGACTGTCGACGGTGGCAAACAGCCCATTGGTTCTACCGATCAAATTATATAACAAGTTACCCTTGCAAATTAAACAGATAAATTCTTTTAAAATATTCAATAAAACAGTTAAAGGGATTTTGACCAATAAGGCATATTATTCTGTATCGGAGTACCTGAACTCCCATTTTTAATTTAAGGACCTTAAATTTTTAAATTGTTTATGTTTATTGGATTGCTCCATTGTGTGTTTTTATTACTTGTGTATTGTTTTATATATATATTGTATATTTTTTATTATCAATGACAATATCCTATATTTACTGTTGTAAATCTTAAAGGAAATAAGTAAAATAAATAAATAAATAAATATATATTTATATATGAAAGGGTAGTCTTTGCTGACTAGTTAGAAGACAAACTAGTAGAATATTGGGGTGTGCAGCAATATGAAATAATACTCTTTAAAGTTTTATTCCAAGCTTTCCGAAATCTTTATTATCATTTCCATCATCAGGGAGACTACAAAAATAAGAAAAAAGTAACAGTGAGGCTGCTATACAATTATATAGTGTTAAATTACTTACAACTTTGTTGAGGGTGATCATGTGGGTCTTAGAAATTCGTAATTGAAGCATCAAAGCAGTAGTTTCTACCTAACCTATGTGAACTCTTGTTTTTTGTCTTCAACGAGTTTTACTACTGCTTTGATGCTCCAATTACGAATTTCTAAGATCCACATGATCACCCTCAACAAAGTTGTAAGTAATTTAACACTATATAATTGTATAGCAGCCCCAGTGTTACTTTTTTCTTATTTTTGTAGTCTCCCTGATGATGGAAATGATAATAAAGATTTCCGAAAGCTTGGAATAAAACTTTAAAGAGTATTCTTTCATATTGCTGCACACCCCAATATTCTACTATATTTATATATATATTTTATAGTTTTAACGCAAAACATTCTGGTACCAGCTTGTAAAAATGCAAAATGTAGGTAATATCTTACCTGCTGTATTTATGGCCTTCAACTCAAATTATTTCTTCAACTAATAGGTTTAGCCATATGACATGTTTCATAATTGTTGTTTAGAATGTTTAGAGAAATCAGAAAACGTGATTTAAAAGAAGTCATTTCATTTAAATAAACCAAAGTTTTGTTTACTATGACTATTTGAGGCACCCTGTATAATTACAGGTATCCTAGTTTTCTGGATTTTTTTAAGGCCTACAACTTTTATACCGGAAGTTTTTTTATATTGTGCGCCATTTTCTAAATAATTGACCGGTCCGGAACTTTTTACACACTGCGTGTAACAATTATTTTATTACCAACCCAAATTCTATTTGCAACACTTACCAGATATTATGATCTACACACAAAACGCACATTTTTTTTTAAAGATACTAAGCAGACGTTATTAAAATCAGACACACACGAAATCATGGCGCTCGAAAGAACTTGCCATATGGTGCTAAAGACTTATATGGAATACACAATGTCGCGATCTTGAGGTCGATAAATTTAATGAAAAATAATGTTTTATAAATAAGCGTTTCTGTGATTATGGGGTCGTAAGGAAGTATATAAGTAACTGCTTCCGAAATATTTATAATTACACCCGTTAACATATTTCGACGTTTTCTTTTACCCAGGGATTAAAATAAATACAGCGTACATATAACAAAAGTCAAACTAGGAAAAGGTTAGCCATAGCTTTCCAAGGTTTCTAAAAGCGGAAGCAGAGTGTCCTTTTCATAGAAATTTTGTTGCATAAGTTGCAGTAAAATGTCCAGGAAAGAGTCTTAAAATATTTAGCATGGGTGCAAATAGGCAAACCTAAACAAATATAATATATACAGGGTGTTTCTTAATAACATGCCAATATTTAAGGAGGTTATCCTTGGGTCCATTTTGAGAAAAAAAACTTCATATGAACATATATCCTAAAAGTCTTAACTGTTGAACTACAAACAAGCAAATCTTTATTTTGTAATAACTTTGGTATGACCCTATATATTTTTGTGAAACGTGATACGCATCTTCTATGCATCAACAGGCATTTTCTGCTGTACAACATGATTTTTTATTCTTGCCAGTGGCGTTCGTGCGAGATTTGCACTGAATCATTTTAAAGAGAAAAGTGATACGCTACTGCTTTTTCTGAAAGTAAAGTATAATTAAAAGTAATCTAAACTAATGAGGTCCGGGGACCTAGGTATGCATGTGGTCCTGCGCGACCTATCCAGCGTAATTTTGGTTTGAATGTTCGAGCGCCACAGCACTAAAGTGCGCTGGTGCCTCGCCGTGCATAAACTACCGTCGATTTCTTACTAAAATGGGAACATCTTCCATCAAAGCTGGCAATTCTTCTTTGAGAAACTGCCTGTAATTATGGCCATTCAACCTCTCATGAAGAAAATAGGGTCCAATTACATAATCACTGCATATATATTCCAGCCCACACGTTAACAGAAAACTGGTGATGGGATTCCAAGATTGCATGTGGGTTTTCTTCAGCCCAAAAATAATTATTGTGAAAGTTTTGAATGACTTCTCTAGAAAAATTGGCTTCATTGGTGAAGAAAATTTTAGTATCAAATAATGGATTTTCAATTACTTTTTGAAGAAACCGTTGGCAAAAGTTCATCGAGAATTTTCCAAACATGTGAGATATTCAAATTGTTTCCAATTTTTCGTGTACTTAATTCGGGACCTTCCTCAACTGAATTCAAAACCGCTACCTCAATTTCTGGTGTTCTTATACAGTACGTTATACTCCTTTCAGCTGATTGTCTGGTTCAGAGCTTCCCTTTTTGCACAACCTTCTAGGAATGTTTGAAAATGTTCGTGCATCCGGAATATTTCTATTTGGAAAGCGGTTTTCGTACAACCGCCTGGCTTCCAGTGCGTTACCATCCAGCCCTTACATGTAATGCATATCTGCAAACTCAGAATTCGGGAAGTGGACCATGTTTTTTTATTAATATTATTAATTTTAATGACTTAAATACGTAACAACTAGACTAGGCAGACAACTGTTAAAACTGTTTATGTTTGCAAAACAAGATCTGCTTCTTACTTACTAGATACGTTTTTAATCCTTGATAATACCCAACTTCATAACAACGGGCAAATGAATGAATTTTATTTTTTTATGCGAAAACCATACGTCAAACGAAACAAAATGAAGAGACCAGATATGCTCAAAAATGAGTGAGCAGTGGCGTATCACTTTTCTCTTTAAAATGATTCAGTGCAAATCTTGCACGAACCCCACTGGCAAGAATAAAAAAATCATGTTGTACAGCAGAAAATTCCTTTTGATGCATAGAAGATGCGTACTACGTTTCACAAAAATATATAGGGTCATACCAAAGTTATCATAAGAAAAAGGTTTTTTTCTTAAAACGGACTCAATAATAACCTTGTTAAATATTCGCATGTCATTAAGAAACATCCTCTATACACCCTAGTTTTATCAACTAAACACATCATACCCACTTGATGCTTTTATGTTACAATGTTGCTTATAAAATATTGAACAGAGACCGCACTTGATATATAAAATAACTTTAAATTCAAAAAATACTAAAATTTGTGTAGACAACGTGTTGGTTGGTTTTGCCAAGCGTTTCAAAATTTTATTTATGTTCCAATAACGCAGATATATTTAAACCTGGAAAGTTGTGTTAAAGAGATAAAAATAGGAATTTGATAATCATGGCTGTACCGTTTGCCTATAAAACTTTTGTTTTCAAAAGTCGTTTTATATGAAGACACCATACTTTTTTACGTAGCATCAAGTTTATTCCATATCATAGCTTTGAAAGAGATTACAGTTTTTAAATCAAGTTTTTAATGTGGATTGTAAAGTTAATTTTAAAATTTTATATTGCTTTTACTGTTAAATGATGACGCAGGTCTATCCTATAACCCTTTGCTTTATATCTAATTTTAAAGTTGGTAGTGATTTGTTTTAAGATCACGTAGAAGATAATTTGAATATATAAATTTGTCTTTATATGCTCAACAACAGATTTAAAGGAAATTTATTCCACTGAAATTACCGTAACGATGAGACGTTTAGATTTATATATAGGGATTATTCTGCCAAACAAAACGGAACGTATTATTCCAAAATTTACCGCAATTTTATAGGTAGTTGGAAATTATTGCGCGAAAACAAACAGGACTTTAAATAAAACTTTAATCGGTGATTAGGAACAAAATGGACTTTTGTTAGGGTTAAAAATAGATCAAAATAAATGTGTTAAAAAATAAAACATTCAGATTTAAAGACATCTGAGTTTAAGATAGGTAGAATATAATAAGTACCTATGTTTAGAGTATGTTTCTTATTATTTTATAATATTATATTAATAGCCACAGAAAAATATCTATGCAGCTTTGGTCAAACAGTTTTACAGTTTAATAACTACAAAAAAAAAACAAATATTATTTTGCAATACATAAAAATATTCACTGCTCTGTTTAAGATTCCAATTTTAATTACTGTAGTAGTATCTAATAGGGTTATGGAAACAGCAATTCGCTCAGAAACAGTAACAGAATTAAATGGGTTCTACAGAAAACGAACGGAGCAGATATAACATGACACATAACAATTAGCTGTTTAGTTATTTTAGAAACTATATGCCTAGTAGAAAAGAAAAAACACAATTTACTACACTATTGTACCAAAAATCTCCATTTTATTATACAGTAACGAACTATCAAATTTTCTCTAATACAATTAAAAATTTAACAAGAAACTTCCTGAGCTTTTGTTTGCAAAAGGGTGATGAGTTTTATAATGATAATATAGTATAATAGACTGAAATTTTACGCGTTATTTGTATGACACATAGTATGGCCCAAATTGGTCCTATATGTATGGGGATGTTGAAAACTATAGGAGATAGAGAAACGGTTAAATATAAAAAGTTTTAGAAGAATATATTTGCAACTTAAAGCACTTAGTACTCGATTCTAATTTTTTTTGTTTATTAGATATTTTAAAATAACCAAAAGTTGCATTTTCGAAAATATGCTGTAGCTTTCTTATTTTTCAATAATAGATAGTTATGTTATAAGGATCATAATAACGATCATTATGGTACTAGCCGTGAGTATTATTTGACGAGGCGTCAGCCGAGTCTAATAACACGGCGTGTACCATAATGATTGTTTGTGATCCGAATTTCATACAATATTTTATATGAATTTTAAGTTTTCGTCAGTAAACTAATAGCTTGATTTGAATAAAACCAGGTAACTATAGAAATATTTGTTTGTATTGTCATTGTCAGAATTGAATTTTTAATTTTAACGTTTATATAATATAATATGGATAATTTGCCATCAGAAATCGAAGAATTGGCCAATAAAGCAGTTGTTGGTTTGTTGCCCGAAAAGTCTAAAGGCATATATGAAAAAACTTATGCCAATTACAAAACTTGGTGTTCCCAGAAAAAGGTTGTCAATATCGTACACGAAAAGGTACTTTTGGCATATTTCAAGGAAGAATCAATGAAGAAAAAGTCTTCAAGTTTATGGAGTTATTACTTTATGTTAAGGAGTACACTATTACTTAAGAAAAACGTCGACATAAGTAAGTTCAATCAATTGATAGCTTTTTTAAAACGAAAATCTGATTCTTACACACCCAAAAAATCCAGGATTTTGACTAAAGAAAATATTGCAAAGTTTTTACAAGAGGCAGACAACGAAACATACTTGCTATTAAAAGTGTCAATGATAATAGGTATAAGTGGAGCATGTCGAAGAATTGAGTTAAAAAACATAAGGATAGAAGATTTACACGATGAGGGGGTTGTTTTTCGAATTTTCATACCTAGTACAAAAACCAACGTTCCCCGAGAATTTTACTTAACGCCTGGCGATGTCGAAGGAATAAATATGGTGCAGCTTGTTCGGACCTATGTAGCAATGAGACCCCCCGATGCCGAAGTTTCTCGTTTTTTTCTATCATTTAGAAACAACAAATGTACAAAGCAACCAGTGGGTATCCATACTTTCGGAAATATGTGCAAAACGATCGCTGCTTTTTTAAAGTTACCCCATTCCGCCGAATACACAGGTCACTGTTTCCGGAGGTCTTCAGCTTCACTGCTGGCTGATTCAGGAGTCGATCTTCACACTATTAAACGCCATGGTGGCTGGAAAAGTGACACAGTTGCTGAAGGATATATAGAGAACTCTTGCGAAAACAAGAAAAGAATTTCAGCAGCCATTCTCGGGAAGAAATCATCATCGAGTGTTTCATCGACTGTCGTTCCCTCAGAAGAAACAGAAACCATAGAAATTAAAAACCACAACAATGCAATAATTTCAACTCCTATGTCCAACATCAATTTAACGAATTGTAATAATGTTACTTTTAATTTTAATCATTAAATTTTGTTCCATTTTGTTTTAAATAAATTTTTTCATTTTTGCGTCTATTTTTCATTATGGTACTCAGTCCTATAAAGTATGTCATTTTGACACTGAAAATGAAATTCATAATAATGTCATTATGACACGTCGGAATATAAATGTTTATATGGAAGTATTTTCTTTTTCGATTGTTTTTCTGATAGATATCTACTATCAGCCATCTATGTATAATTATAATGTTTTTTTGTCTTTGAAAAAACTCTATTGATATTTTGAGCTTGGCCAATAATAAATTAACATAGTTTATTTTATTTCGGACAGGAAAAAGAAAGAAAGGTAGACTAAATACCAATATGGCACGATAATATAAAGAAAGTGTCAGAGTCACCATTCTTGGGTGAGAATGCAGAAGATAGAGTAGACTTGAAGAGCCTAGGCTCGCGTGGGTTAAACAAGAAAAAGAGCATTAATGCAATATTGAAGGAACGCAATTGTACTTGACATTTTTACCTAGTTCATTATTATAGTGGTACATTTTGCGCATGATTGAGGACGAATGAATTCTATTACGCATTTAAAACAGTTTTTTAGTACTACAATCATCATTGCATTTAAATGTTTAATTCCCATGTTATGTCGGCATGTTAGCTATCTATTAACATACATTCATAGGCTGCTTAAAATGATATGCTTGAAAGCCTATAAAATTAAAAGAACATCGAATATTTGCTATTAAATTATGGCTACACCTGTTGTGCAGCTAAAAATATGCCAGAGATCCTTAAAATTAAAATAGCACATATTAGTTTAGCCTTTTAGTTACTTTTCCGCGGATTGCGATGTTATAAGCAGTTTTTTTTTAGGTCAAAAAAGACTCCACACCCAAAAATACTTACTCGAGAAATTGTGCCAATGCCAAAAACAAACAAAACTAAATCTAAAATAGTCGCATTTCGAGAGAAAACTGACAATTTTGCGAGAGTGAGTCAAACGGTTGCAATTCCCGAATATCTCCGGATTCGCAATAATTGGTGCTCTTTCACCCTCGCGAGCAAAGAACAGACAGTGTTTTATCTATCCATCTTTGTTCAATACATAAAATAATCGGAATACTTTTGTCTTAACCGAGAAGTTTTTCGACTGGGACTGAGCCGGGAAAGTCAAACGAATTCGAGTCAAGTTAGAATTTTACCGTGGCTAAAAATGGACAGAGTAAGGCGTCGCGACGCGAATAGACGATACAAGGAATAATATGGAATACGTCACAGGCAATTATTTTATAATTGGTTGTCTTATTTAAAAGCCTTTTGTCATAATAATTTTTCTCCTCCAATCGTGTCAAATATTGTTTGAGACAAACTGGGTCTAGTTTTATAAATTCACAAAATTAATGAAAATTTTCAGGTTTCCTTTGTTGATAAGTATTTGTTTGTACCTGTTTTTGTATTAGATCTGTCAAGGCCTTGTCAACATTTTTTTTAACAGAATGGCTTAATTGTTTTTTTTAAATTTGTTGTTTTTAGGTTTCAGTAATTTACTAAAAAAACATAGGGGCCATCGTGTTAAAATTTAAAGCACGTTCAGAAAAAGTATATATATATTAAGTGCATTGAAAATATTGGATATAATATATATATATATAACATATATTATAAATGAAAGAAAAAATACATTTTACATTTTTTTAAATTTTTTGGTATTTGTAATTTGATTTATTTTATTTTTAAATAAATTTGTTGTTCCTAGGTTTGAGTAGTTAACTAAAATTTTGTTAGTTTACAAACCACAAAATTTTCTATCAATCTAATAAATGCCTGAAAAGTATAAAACTATAAAACTTATGACAATAAATTAGTTATTGGGAACAAGAATAATAATAATATTTCCATTAAAAAAAGTTATGTCAATAATTTTGACATTTGACTTTTTGTAAAATTTTTAAAAACCCTAAAATTAATTTTTTTTGTCAACCTTCTAGCTCAATAAATGAGTATTTTACAGCCATGTAAAAGTGGGACAAATTAAAATGAAAGTACTGTACAAATAGTGACATCTATCGTGCCAATGAAATGAAACAAAAAGTATACTTTTAAATTCGTCAGGATATTTTTAAATGTGTACATATTACAACATTTCGCTAGATCAGTTTTAAAACTGAATGCCAACGAAAATAAATCAACGTTTGTTGGGCAAGAAACACATTTTACCTACGGTATTTTTTGTATGAACAGACACTTTCACTTTAGGAAAAGCCCATTTTGAGTTTTTTCAGCATTAAATTCCGTTTGGTTATTATGTCACCCCAAAAATGGAATTTCTTCCAGGTTAGACAATTCAAGCAAAAAGGCAACTAAAACTACTAAAAGCCAAAAAATATTTGATTAACTTTCTTTTACCCATCGTTTTAAAACAGAGAAGAATATTTCAAGGTCAATAATAATTACTTAACAAATTTTTTTTTTTAATCAGTTTTACAGGTTGGTTGATTTAACTAAACATGACCTTAAAGAAAGGATGCCAATAACAGATCTTTTTGAATTTATTATTAAAATTTTTCAGACTTTTGTAAAGTTTATACATTTTTCTCTTATTTTTTACTCTTCTTGTAAGGGCCTCTTTGGAACAAACATCAGTAAGCAGCGATTAAGTTAATCAATATTGTCTCTAGAATATATATAAAACATATTTTCGCGTTAGTTCTTCTATTAGATTTTGAATTTTGTCAATTTTTGAAAATAAACGTTCGCTATTAATACAAAACATTATTATTGCAAAGTCATTTTTAAATTTAAATTTTAAAAAAGGCAAGGTACAGAGACCCACAAGTGTGACTTGCTCCGAGGCCCACTTCTACCTAGATCCACCCCTGCAGCTTCCAGGTCTTTGTTATGCTGCGAGGCTTCTTGCTGTCCGATTGTAAAAATGTGCGTCGTCAGCCAATGTTCGAGCAACCAAATTTAAAAAAATTAAAACATATATAGGAAGCTAATTACAAAAAAATATACAAACATCGTGTCGTAATAATATAATAATTTATTTAATTCATATAATTAAGCAGCTTTGATTTGGTAAGACATTTTATCTATAATTAACACATCTTACATGTACAATTACATTTATTTTATGAATTTTTTTATTTATTTATTTTTATTTTTAAAATATTTAAAAGAACTGTTAAAAATATATTATTGAATAAAGCTTATTATACCATAAATGGGTATTATGACGATAATTTGTCATAGTTATTTGCATTTTTATTCTAATATTTCAAATTTCGCTATTTTTGTATTATATTTTATTGTTGATAAATTCACTCCTACTTATTTGCATTTTTATTCTAATATTTCAAATTTCGCTATTTTTGTATTATATTTTATTGTTGATAAATTCACTCCTACAATAAAATGTCCATTTGACATTTGCATTTTTATCACTTTGACATCGATAAATCATCATTGCTCGGCAACCTGGGATATTGTTACAAATTAATTTGATGCTGTTAAATATTTTTTTAGTGAAATATTTTTTTTTTTCGTATATATTCATGCCAAAGTTCATGAATTTCTCTAGCTAAAAATTACTCTATCTTTTTTTAAGATCGGATAAACTTTTATTTTTTAAACTCAAACTAGATCACTTTTTAGCAATTTAAACTCAAACAAACGGTAATGCGTTTTTATCATTTCATTTGTTCTCGTTAAATTTCTAAGCAATCTAGTTTTCGTAAAAAAATAAAAGTTATCCGATAAAAAAAAGCTCTTGTGGTTTTACGTATGATAAATTCACTCCTACAATAAAATGTCCATTTGACATTTGCATTTTTATCACTTTGACATCGATAAAAAAGGTGCATCCTTTTTTATCGCGATAGAATCCTCTCCAGCTATAAATCGAGTAGCTTTTCTTTTTCATTGCTCGGCAACCTGACATATTGTTACAAATTAATTTGATGCTGTCAAACGTTTTTTTAGTGAAGTATTATTTTCTTTTAGTATCTATTCATGCCAAAATTCGTGAATTTTTCTAGCTAAAAATCACTCGATCTTTTTTTAAGATCGGATAAACTTTTATTTTTTAAACTCAAACTAGATCACTTTTTAGCAATTTAAACTCGAACCACAGTATAATGTGCTCGAACAAACGGTAATAGATAATTTCATTTTTTGTTCTCGTTAAATTTCTAAGCAATCTAGTTTTCGTAAAAAAATTAAAGTTTATCCGATAAAAAAATGTGGTTTTACGTATGATAAAAATTTCTAAAAGCTTCGTCAATAAAGATACTTCTTCCAAACAATAAAGCATATTTTGACTTTGACTGTGAAACAAGGGTGTTGTTGTCAGCGAAGCCATATATTGGATTTTAAGTTTTCAAAATCCCTATTCAAAATATCCCACTAAAAGTGTAACGTTTTTGGAACAACTTAATTTTAAAGTGTGTAGTTAGTTCAGGCTGGCTAATTATATACAAGATCACGCTAAAATTAGTTCAATTAAACTTTATAAAAATAGCCGTAGTGTCTATTTTATAACAGACTAGAGGAGTGCGTCATCAGAAAGGCATTGACTGATGACATTCGAAGTCAATCTAAAATACGCCGGTAAATTTAAGTCATTGTACAAATAACGGAAAGTCGATGTTCTTTTATAATAAATAAATTGCTTTTCAACGTCTTTGATAAAGAAATATCGATCGTATGGCCATGGCCATTTAAGTTCGTTCATATCGCAGACACCGGATGAAGTTAGTTTTCGGTAAAAGTTAGGTTTTGCCGATATTTATCAGTCCTAATCAAACGAAAGAAGGAAGGTTCGAAACCAGAAAATCGATCACAATGCTTGTCATGTCGTGTACTTTCTTCTGACGCACCCTGTACACTGGAGATATTAGTATACTCTGGTCTAATTAGTCACACATTTTTACCGTTCATTTCGACTAGAATTTTATAGAAATTACTGAGAAACAAATTAAAAAGAGCCAAATTAATTAATGCTTATGATCAGATGGATAAATTTAAATATTAGCAACGCGAAGGTGAATCATCAATAGTAATTCTTTTCGTCAGTAAATAAACAAATAACATTGCCAATAATTATCGTCTATATGTTGATAATGTGATATTATTAGTCACACTTGTTAATAATTGCCCGCTATTGTTTGCGAATAATTAAAGTCGTATATTTTACCTACTCAGGGCATGCTTCTTTTTTGATAATGCTTTTGTGAAACACCCTGTAGAAAAATTAGGTGTAATTTTACGGAAATGGCTAATGTAGTCGTTTTCAAGGAGAAAAGCGATGATTCAGAACGAGCAGAGGTTAAAGTGTATTTTTCTTGCTGTTCCTCGTTTTATAACAGTAGGTACACTTGTTGCATAAAAAATTTGCAAGCTTTTGAATTTTTTGCAGGTCAGATAAATTCCAATTATTTCACGTCAGATTGGTTAATGCCAGGAAGTCCAATATATCCGCGGTTGTTAGAAGTATCGAAAATTATTACATATAAAGTATAAAGGTCCTACGATAAACAAAAGTGCACATTTTTGGATAATAGGCTACGCCAATAAATGCGGGTGGGACTTTATGAAAGTAATTTTATTTAAATGGTACCACTCATTTCTTTTTATCTTATCGAATTCGGTATAAAATTTTACATTTATGATACAATGTTATTTTTTGCGATTTATGCGACTTTGCCAAATTATTGAATTTTTCCTAAAATTTTTTCGGAACACATTTTATCGAAAAAACAATTTTAAAATGTTACCAATGTCAACTAAAAAATTAAATTGTATGTATTCATAAACCTTATACCTATATCGGGAAATATTTTGGTGAAACACAACATCAATATCTTATACAGGGTGTTATTTAAATCGGTACAAATGTAGCAATCCTTAGATAAATATGACTCGATTTTTTTCAAATGAACCCCCCCCCCCTCCCCCCTGTATATTATTACGTCACTTTACAGATAATTTCAACCTCTTTTTGTAATAAATGCCCTGAAACGCAACGTTCTTTGAGTATTGCATGTTTTATCTAAAAAATATAAAAATATCGGCACTTTCAATAGTTTCAATCAATAAGTTGAGTTAAATAAAAGTAACTATAACAAATACTTGATATGACCTCCATTAACATCTATACAGGTCTCTACGCATTCTTAAAATGATTTACTAACTTCAACTATAGTCTATTTCAGAAAGGTGTAGAGTAATAAAATGGGAAATTCCGTCCAGTTCGGCTCAATTTCGGTGTCGGCCATAGGCGCAGGTAAACTTTGTGCATTAAATTATTTATGATAACTAACCAAAAATTTTAGTGAATTAGGTTAACGGGTATTAGGATAGAATAGTATTGTTTGTAATATTAAAATTTCAAGTAATTGCGTAAGAGGATTAGAAAAGGTATGTTTTCTGGCCTGAAGTGTCAAAATCGAAATATTGTGTAGGGATTAGTTAGGTAGTAGATTATAAAGTTACGTTTTGCGTTTAACAGGTACCATTAATTTAATGAGTACCGAGTTTGGCTTTGGCCTAGGTAGGTGGTAATTTGAAATGAACTTCGTATATCGTGGGTGTGTATGACCTTAATAAGTATATTTGTTTAGTTTAACGCATCAGTATTTGATGTTAAGCCGTGTATAGTGTTCACAGTATTATAAGATTTGTAATAAAATGGCGACATTCACACCAACAAAAAGATGTTCCAATAATTCTCCACTATCAGTGAGTAAAAAAGTTATTATTTTAAATGTACAATGTACAAGTACATGGTTGCATAAAATACGATTATTCGAATTTTACTGTACAAGAAACTGTCGGCCGATTTTCCCGAATGACTGGAGTTGGAAAGTCCACCGTTTTTAAATTATTGCGGGAGAGAAAGACAGCAGGTCAAGTGGAAGCTCCCAAGAAAAGTCCAGGCAGACCAGTAAAAGTCCTTGATGAAGGCACCAAAAGTGTGGTTCGAAGAAAAGTTCCCTCTTTTTATTTTAAAAAAGAAATACTCACCCTAGGTAAGATTCTGATGGAGCTTGGCCAAGATGACAGTATTCCGTTTATAACTAGAAAACTTTTATGGACTACTTTAAAAAATATGGATTTTGTCTGGGAAAAGCATAACCGTAAATCACTTTTACTGGAAAGCGATGAAATTGTTTGCTGGCGACGAAAATACTTGAGAAGTATAAAGCAGTACAGAAGAGAGCAGAAGAAAATCTTTTATCTTGATGAGGCGTGGATTAACGAAGGTTATATAGTACCAAATTCGTGGCAATACAAAAATGTAACCAGTGCTCGCCAAGCTTTCATGGAAGGCCTGTCAACGGGTATTAAGGTGCCTTCAGGTAAAGGGAAGAGACTAATAATAATCGTCCTTATTGGAAGCGAAGAGGGATTTTTAAAAGAAGGTTTGCTAACCTTAAGATTACCACGAGGACATGAATTCGAATGTTTTTGAGGACTATTTTGGTGAAATGATAAAATATCTTCCAGCTGATTCAGTAGTAGTTATGGATAACGCAAACTGTCATTCACGATGCACATAGATGACTTCAACTTCATCTTGGAGAAAACAAGAAATTATCGACTGGTTAACCACTAAAAGTATTGTATTTGAATATATTTTGATAAAGAAGGAACTATTAGCTATAGCAAATTTACACAAACATTGTTTTATGAAATATGCCGTGAAAAATATAGCAGAAAAACATAGTGTAACTGTGCTGCGCACACCGCCATATCATTGCGAACTAGATCCTATAGAACTTATATGGGCGAAAGTGAAAGGATTTGTAGCAAGACACAACACGACATTCAAAATGAAAGACGTTAAGCTACTGTTTGGTCAAGCCATTAAGGAAGTGACACCAGAGAGCTGGCGAAAAGCAGTCCATCATGTCATTAAAGAAGAGGAGAAAATGTGCGATCTTGACCACCTGATCGATCGGACCGTCGACCCGTTAATTATAACGTCAAGAGGAGATGACAGTTCCTCAGATTATGAAGAATATTTACTATGCACATAATGCCTAAGTTTCATTCTGTTAAAATAAAATTAGTTTCTTTTTACGAGTATAATTTAATTTATTATAATTTTTACGAGTATAATTTAATTTCTGCATAGTGTGTTTTTTTAAAAATGTTTAATAAAAAATAAGTGTAGCTAATACTATGTACATAATGCCTAATTTTTATTCTGTTAAAATAAAATTCTTACCTTTTTACGAATATCCTACAGGCACGCCTTTGTCACACCATTTTTAGTGTTTGTAAATGGATAACAATAGGCAAAGCCAATAAATTGACCTAAACCACGGGTGGTACTACCCGCACTTGATGAAAAGAAAGAATTTTGCAATGAAATCGATGCCAAATTAAGAATGTGGCTTAAATATTCGTTGGGTCACTCTGTAGTCCCTTTGCATACCTAATGAGCTTTTATTACTCTACACTTTTCTGAAATAGACTATAATACATTGCTATTGATATTCCGAAAACTTGTGTGATGCGGCTTTTCATATCCTCTTTTGTGGTTGGAGGCACGTTATTCACTTCATCCTTCACGTATCCCAACAAAAGAAGTTTAAAGATCGAGGTGGCCCTTGAAATGGTCCACCTTCTACTTATAATTTTTTTTTAAACATCATAGAAGTGGTAAGACCAGATATGTTAGAAATTTAAATTCACTGTGACATGAGTACGAATTGTTGATTTTTGTGCAACTTATTGAAAGCCCGATATTTAAACATCTTTTAAATGGCCCCCTATACGCTACGTTACTGCTAGTAATATACAGGGGAGTAAGAAACACCCTGTAGAAAATATTGATGTTGTGCCGAATTCGATGAGAGGAAAAGAAATGGGTGGTTCCATTTAAAAACAAATACTTTCATGATGCCCTGCTTTTCTGGCGCACCCTATATATCCAAAAATATTTTTAAAATGTGCACTTTAGCTTTTGGTGCAAGCAGTGCTAGATATTTATGTATTTAATTTAGATATTTACATATTGCAAAATAATTTTGCCCACTAGGCCTTGACAAGAGTTGAAATTTTAACTTTAATTTATAATCTTAATATTTCCGCACTTAGTATTCATGAAGTGTTGTTTCTGGTGTATTCATTGACCGCTAAAATAAATCCATTCTAATTCTGTGTGTTGGTGACAGTAACATGAAATGCGTGGTTTTAAGAGAAAAATATTCACAAGTATGAGTAATCAATTTCTGCTAAATGCACCTTGAGCTAGCTTTGTATTTCTTTTAGTTTTTCCTGCTTATCACATAGAAAAGTCTGCTAATGACATATCGGCGAAAGTGTGCTTGTTCTGTTAGGTTGGTGTTGTCAAAATGTAGTTATCGTAAAAAAAAATTGTATATATTATACATGTAATTTAATACAAGCTAAACAATATTCATACAAATCGCCACTTAGATTTAATTAAAATTTTAAATTTGATTTCGAAGTTCTGACTTTCCAAGTTTGGATGTGCCATAAAACAGATGGTTTTAACGCGCTGATTTCTAACTGCTAACACTGTTACTTGGTGGTTATTTAGTCACATATTTGTTTATCAATTATTCAATCGGGTTTTTTAAATTATCCATCGGATCTTGTTAACATTAGATAAGTCCGGATATGTTGAAATAATATTTTGGAGAAACGAATGTCTACCATATACATTTCAATTATTTACCGCACCACACATATCTAAATAAAAACATATGATTTGTACGCGAAACAATATCAATTTAACAGTTTACACATTTATTGTCAGAGAAAAGGGGATAGTAAATCCTCATAAATTTTGTAAATATTGATTTCATTCAATAAAAGAAAAAATGGGCTTTAACACATTTGAGGGAAAACCTTGGGTACAAGTTAAAGAAATAGCAAAAAAGAGACTGAAACTGGTTAGAGCATGACTCATCTCTAAGCTTTCGCTAAATATTGGAAAAACCAATTACATAGCATTCTCATGAACGTCAGACGTTTGTACATATTGACAGTTGTATGATCAATAATAAAAAATAGAAACTATATATCACACGATATTAACACAAGAAATAGATAGACAGAAAATGTATCATTTCCATCTAATAACACCACACTAAATCTAAAATCAATGGCTTACTTAGGTCCAAAAATATATAACCGTATACCATACCATGCCATAACTATAAAGAGATCGAAGAAATTTAATGAAAAATATTCAGAGTTTGTATTTGATAATAATTATAGTCTCGTTTTTGCTTAGCTGTTCTAGGATAGAATACAACAACTTAATTTTTTTCAACTATCCTGGATATTGTGATGTAAGTTGTAAAATGAATGCATGGATTTTTTCTGTCAGAACCAGTATTCTCAGCAGACTGCAATAACGATAATTGTGTCTATTAACAATGCCATTTAAATTGAAAGTAGCTTCACCCGAGAAAATGATATTTGTTGCGAAGTTATTATCGTTATTGCATCTTTCCATCATCAGCTCACAAAATTCAGCTCTTCTATCAAAATCGTCCTCGTTTAACTCGTGCACCAACTTAATCTTGTAGGGATGCAACTTCTCCTGCTTGAACAAATTTTTCACTGACTGATAAGACACATTAAAATCCATTGTCATTGGCCTGGATGATTGTGTTGGATTTTCATGTATTGAAAGCATGATATCCAAAGCTTTGTCTCCCCCGGTTGCTGTTTTAGGTCGACCTGATCTAGCGGCTTCCCTACCACTGCCTGCGTCTCGAAATTTCCTTACCACTCGACACACCGTTGACTGATTTTTAGGAGGCCTATTTGGATATAGTTTATTGACAAACCTGATCTTACGATCTCTTCATATTTCCGTAACCGCTCATTATTCAAATACCTAGGTGTTTAGCTGTATATTAATAATAATAAAACTGTGTTATTGGCTTTGCTAGGATACTAGGAATCTTGATTCTTAAAGATAAGGACATATTTATATTTGTTTGATAAGTTTTGTTAATGTCTGTTATTTAGGGATTATATTTACTAATTTGTTTATATTTCAGTATATTTAGTACAAGCTTTGTACCTTTTTAAAGTATTCTTGAATACATATTTATCTATCTATTATCTATATAACTTCCAAAACATCTTTAAAAAATTATCAGGAATCATTATGTATGGACCCTCTTCAATTCTATATTTGCTAGGAAATTTTACTTTTGACATACTGCTACTAACAACTTGTGTCACGACAGGTAATTATTATTAAGGATTAAGTTTGATTAATGAATAGATTTTTCTTTATAAATTAATTTAATTTAAAATAAAGGAGAATTAAAAATAATCAACTCTAAAAAGCATTTTAAGCTGCTCTGTACTGCTGCTTGCCATATAAAGTCTACTTGGTCCTTCATATAGTGGTAATACCTACATGCATGCCTGCAAACCGGTATAAGATAATATATGCTATAGGTATTATCCTATAAATAAAATTGCACCACATAGCTATTTGTATGGTATGGACATTGTCGTATTATTCCATATTATGTATGTAAATATGTTACACCACATACCTATTACATATAATTTATGTAGTGAATTAGAGTTTGAAGATTAATTAATAACGTTATTCGGGATTCGCCGATACTTTTAGGGGAGCCTGGGGTAATAAGAACGGTCAAACATTTCAGCTAAATGGGTTTAAAAATATAACAAATAATTTATACAACTAAAGGTATAGTCAAAACAATTCATACTAATTTATTGCATCATTGTGTTTTTTTTTTTGAAAATCTATTTTAGGTTAGTGTTTTCGCCTCTTGAAATTTCAGTAGCGGCTAATATAAAAGTATACAGAGTGGCAAAATAGTCGCGCATAGTGCCTGTAACTTTTGAATTACCTCGTTCCTACCACATTTTTACCTGCATGATTTTTTTCATTTCTAGTTTGGTTGCCATAGAGACCAACTTTCTTTTTTTTAAATGGAACACCCTGCATATGATTGCATATTTGGATTCTACTGGGAAAACTCTACAACGTTTAAAAGAAAGTCCTCTGGAATGGCCCGAATTTCAGCAATAATTCTGACTTTTAAAGTCATTTGGACGGTTAACGTAGACTTTGTTCTTTGTCCCCACAAAAGGAAGTCGAGCGGGGTTAAGTCCGGGAATCGCGCTGGCCAGTCAATAGCACCTCTTCTGCTTATTCAGCGTCCTGGAATTTCGCTTATGTATTGTCTAACATTTGCCGCATAATGCGCAGGTGCTCCATCTTGCTGGAACCATACCTGTTCGTTTATACCTTTACTTACACCCGGTAAAACCATTTTGCAAGAAGGAATTGTGTGATTCCTGATGAGATCCAGATGTTTTTCGCCATTCAAATTACCATTTATGAAAAAGGTCTCACAATATGTCTACCAACTATGCCCGCCCAAACATTAACTTTTTCGGGCCTCTGAGTATGACCTTCCTAGAACCAAGTATTCTCAGCAGGGCAATAACGATAATAATTGTGTCTATTAACAATGCCATTTAAATGGAAAGTAGCTTCATCCGAGAACTTGATATTTGTTGCGAAGTTATTATCTTTATTGCATCTTTCCATCATCAGCTCACAAAATTCAGCTCTTTTATCAAAATCGTCCTCGTTTAACTCGTGCACAGCTTTATCTTGTAGGAATGCAACTTCTTGCTTAAACAAATTTTTCACTGACTGATGAGACACATTAGAATCCATTGCCATTGGCCTGGATGATTGTGTTGGATTTTCATGTATTGAGAGCATGATATCCAAAGCTTTGTCTCCTCCGGTTGCTGTTTTAGGTCGACCTGATCTAGCGGCTTCCCTAACACTGCCTTGTTTCTCGAAATTTCTTTACCACTCGACACACCGTTGACTGATTTGTTGGAGGCCTATTTGGATATAATTCATTGAAAAGTTGACAAGCCTGATTTTGCAATCTCTTCATATTTCCGTAACCGCTCATTATTAAAATTTCAAATCGGTGTTTCTCATTCAGGTGAACCATAGTGTGAACAAATTAGAAATCAGACAACAGAAAATTAAACAGAAACTCAAAATTGACACCTTTTAAGTCGCTGTCGTGAAAACACCTCGACTATTAGAAAGAACGAACATGGATAAGTTCTTATTACCATAGGCACATTCAAACAAGAGACATTATAGCCCATACACTCCCAAGTTCTTATTACCCCAACTCGGGTAATAAGAACTTAATAGTGGAGTAATAAAAGGCGCATTTTTTTGATAAAAAAAAAATAGGATTTAATATTCGTCAATTTTTCCTAAAGAAAAGGAATAGCATAGACGATTTTTTTATAATTTAGATTCACAGTCAAACTATCGATATTTTTAACCTTATTACCCCAGGCTCCCCTAATATCAAAATTTTTTTTATGCAAAAACCCAAGAGCAAATAAAAAAGTGCACTGATTTTACTATATTATAAAGTTTATTTAAAACAAAATTAATAACAAAAATAGATATAGCACAAAATATACAGTCTTACATGCGAAAGCACCTATATATAGAATTAAAGTCATACAGGGTGTTACAAATTCGACATACGAGCATTGGAATCTCGGAAACCATAGGAGTTAGAGAAACGGTTATATAGGGGCAAAGTTGTGCAATTCGGTGCTGAATAAAATGCCGCTTTAAAAGTTTTAAAATTCCGAATACTTCCGATATTATTCGAAAAAAACCGAAATTTTGCAAAATCGTTTTTATTTTTTCCTGAGCTCATTTCAATAGCTATTTAAAAATAAATGACACTTTGTCGTTGCAACTTTTTCTCCTCTACAAAATGATGTTATTTAACTAAAGATCCGACGTTTCGTCTCCGAGCGGCCAACATCAACTTTATTTTTTTAAATGCGGACCTGGAATTTTTTTTACCGATTTTTAAACTCCCCTACCCTCAAAATGTAATGGCGGTATTACTTTCTAATAATGAATTGTTTTTGCTTATTACCTTATAAATTCGTATTTAACATTTGTCAGTGCGGTCCTGGCAACGAATCACAATATTAATTAAACACTCTATTTTATTTAAAACATTCATACATAAGTAACATAATTTATTTTATAAGAATTTTCTAATAATTATAAATTTCTTAATTATAAAACCTAATTTTCTAAATGTTCAAAAATATTGTCGTTTTGCTCAATGCAACGATCGATTCTTCTTCCAATTTTGGCGACAGCCCTTTCAACCGATCTTCTCCTTATCCAACCAACTGCAACCTGTATGCGTTCTTCCAGTTCCCCATGGCATTTAAGTCATTTTTATAAATAAAATTTTTTAATGCCCCCCATAAAAAAATCCAGAGGCGAAATATCTGGCGACCTCGCTGGCGACTCTATTGCCCCACCATTTCCGATCCACCTATCAGTAAGATCAACTTCAAACAAACTTTGAAAAATTGGAAGAATAATACAACATACAGTTCGTAGGCTATAAAGGTCAATTGAAAGGGGGTAGTATAGCAAGGATCATAAGAAACATCGATCTGTGCATAGGTAGGTACCTATGGTTAAACGAAATATTTTTGAACATTTTGGAAATTAGAGCTTTTCTAATAAACTCAAATTTTCACGAAACCCATTTGTAAAGGTTTTTATAAAAATAACGTTTTTAATTATAATTGTGATTCGTTGCCAGGGCCGGACTGACAAATGTAAAATACGAATTTAAAAGGAAATAAGCAAAAACAATTCCTTATTAGGAAGTAATACAGCCATTACATTTTGAGGGTAGGGGGGTTTAAAAATCGGTAAAAAAAATTCCAGGTCCGTATTTAAAAAAATAAAGTTGATATTGACCGCTCGGAGACGAAACGTCGGATCTCTAGTTTAATAACGTCATTTTGTAGAGGAGAAAAAGTTGCAACGACAAAGTGTCATTTATTTTTAAATAGCTATTCAAATGAGCTCAGGAAAAAATAAAAACTATTTTACAAAATTTCGTTTTTTTTCGAATAATATCGGAAGTATTCGGAATTTTGAAACTTTTAAAGCGGCATTTTAATCAGCACCGAATTGCACAACTTTGCCCCTATTTAACCGTTTCTCTAACTCCTATGGTTTCCGAGATTCCAATGCTCGTATGTCGAGTTTGTAACACCCTGTAGGTTCAAAATAAATCTAGAAACTAAGGAGGAAGAATATTTACAAGTAAGTCTAACAGTAATAGGAAACACTAAATTTTCACAGAAAATATAGTTATCTACTTAATACGAAATAGCTATCCATGTATAGGGTGTTTAAAAGTCTTTACGAAACACTCTGTACTCTGTATAAGCTTTACAAATTAGTTTTTTCTAACACCTGCTTGCATTCTTTCGATGTTTCTATTCTCTACTCCACCTCCTGGCTGGGATTAGCTCTACCATTAAGTTTATTCAAACCACCTTGAGATCTACAATAAAAAACATGCAAAAATTAATCTAAGTAAAACTAAATCCTGTTCTCAGCTTTAAAAATCATCGTGACCTAATAACCTCTAAAATTTCTCATCAAATACCGACAAAAGAGTAGTTTTTAATACAAAAACTAGATTATATCGATAAAAACTTCGATCAATATTCAATGGTGCAACAACTATTTGTGCATTTTTATTAATATTCTATTGCGTTATGATATCTCTAAGTGATCCAAATTGTTTTGGCGCACCTTAGCAATATCTTTAATCTACAATTTTTAATCTTGAAAACGGTGCCATAATTTTCAATGTGCATTATTTTCCTGATTGTATAGTTTCTTTAGAATGATTACGGAATGCATTAGAATAGAAAGCAAGTCGGCAATAATAGCAATCTCAACAATAAATAATAGGTTACCATAACCAAAATAACTAGAAGAGTAACGTGTTTCTAGATTTAAAATAGTTTTTAAACATTACTCTTGTCTATCTATCTTTTAAATTATGAATTCGCCTTTCTATGGTATCGATGTAGTTAAGGCATGATAAATTGAATCAAGAAAACTTAAAGGCTTTTTAAATAATTGCAAATAAATCTTCTAAATCCTCTTAGCAATAACATTATAATCCTTTAAAATTGATACATTTACAAGATTGAAATCGAAAACTTTCACACTGCGGACTCCTTAATAACAATTGTAAATTCAAGCAATTAATAACGATTATTCCGTGTTCAATAATGGTTCTTAGCAAATAGAAAATTATTTATTACTTGAGATTATCGGGGAGCGATGCGTTTTATTTCCGACAAAGTGCATTTGCTTTGTATTAAATCCTTTGTTTGTTTGAGTCTCGATAAGGAAATTAATTAAATATAAATATGAGACGCCCTAAAATTTCCAAACTAGTTAGTTAACTCGTATTCCCACGAGCATGTCATTTGTTTTTACTTAAAAATTAAAAACACATACCTTCATGGTTTGACGTTATAATCTACTCAATAAACCCATATAGTTACAAAACAAGCCCATTAAAAGTGAACTTGATTTAGATCTAAAGCAATGAACAAGTCATTCAAATATATGAAGAAAACGTGAGAATTTTTTAAAATTGTTTTAATTTATGTTATTAATCGATAAATATGTTTGTGTCAACATAAACTACCATGAACAAATTCTGATATTTTTTTTATTGCGATTATGATAAAAATCCAGACTAGGTAAAGTTTATATAACTTCTATTCATATAATGTTAGGTATATATGTGTATTTAAGACCTCGCAGTATATAGGAAGCAAGAAATTATCATAATTAACAAATAAAATTATAAGTGTTCTTAGCAATTAAAAAAAAATGAACGGCAAAACAATGATTATTAATTAAAAAATATGTTCACTATATTATTCCAATATTTTTACAACAATGTTCTTTTGTATTTGTTTTTTAAATTAATAATTTCCACGTTAATAAACAATCTTGGCATATGAGTACCTACTTGTATCAAACCTGATAAAGTATGACTGATAGGTAAATTGAAAGATAAAAAATTAATAAAGCTATTGACATCATCGTTGTCATGTTTTTAAAGTATTTATTCTTTGAAAGATAAATAAATGATATAAATTTTATCCCGATTACTCAGATTAATTCTATTAAACTAAAATCATATTGTTTTTAGACACCTAGGATGTTTTCTTTTAAACAAACTATCCTAAACAAATAATTTAAAATACTTACGCTATGCTGTTAATAATATCATCTAAACCATTATTTTTCTTAACCCTGTTTTTCGGCAAAGTGGCTAGATAATCGTTGGCCTGGTCATGGTAAGCTCCATACATATTTCTCAATGCACCATATACCGCCTTCTTTACCCTGGGATCATTCCTATTGAGTGTCCCCCCATTTTGTTGTGGAACTTCATTTGCTTTTTGACTTGTAACTCCATTCCTAATTGGTTGTGGACTAGTCATCATGTTCTGATTGGGTTTTTGAATACTAGGTGATTTGGCATATCCATTTGACTTAGAGGCGAAGTTTGAAGAAGGCAGTGGCGGTGGAGGAGGTGGTGATACAAAAGGTCCAGTCGAAGGTGCAGAATGCAAAATTGGAGGTGGACTAATAGACTGAGGTGGTGAAGGTGAAACAGACAGTGATGAAAATGCTGAATCAACATTGTCTTGAGAAGGGTCTTGGGGCAATTTCGGAAACTGTGGGGCAGCCAGTACTGGCTTGGGAGAAAGAATCGCTGGTTTCGGAGATAAAGGTATTACCTTAATTTCTGTGGACAGTTTCGGCAAAGCTGCGGCTTGAAATGGTTTGGGAACTCGATTAAAATTTTTCGGTTTACGGAGTGCATCATTGTTTTCAAAAATTTTGGACACTTCGCCGATACTTGCAGCTCTCTTTGGTGGCGACTTAGTCCCTTTCGGCGATTCAAATTTCTTTGATATTTCACTTATGGATGATTTCTGTTTGGTTTGCAAATAATTTGCTTCAGACTGACTACTTTTTTCAAAAATTTTTGTAGCATTGCTTACGGATATTGTGGCCTCCTGTGGTTTATCCACATTTTGAACCTCAAACATTTTTGTTGGGTAGTTGTGGTTGGAGGACGGATTCTTAATTTCAATAAAAACCTCTGATTTGACCGTTGGTTTTTGCTGTGTTGCCTTGATGACCTTAAAATTCTCCTTAAATCCGTTTCTTGGTGGAGCGTCGCTGACGTCTGAATACACACTATTCGACGAGTTATTTGAAGAACTTGTCAACGAAAAATTCACACCACTATCCGAAGTTACAACACTACTTTGTTCATCTCTTCTTCCGGATTTGTAATTGTCCAAAAACGAAACATAGTCTTTGTATTGCGAATTTTTACTGTGACTGTTGGTTCGCGCTAAAGTCGACATTTTTACGACTTGGGAGTCGTTAATATCGTGCTCGAAATTAAGAGTGTCACCGGTCCGGATACTTTTACTATAGACGGATAAAATGCGAATGTGAATATCAGTGGTTCGAAAAGCTAGTCGAACTTGGACGCCGCGGTTTCAGACCGGAATTTTAGATGATATCACCTTTGCAAGTAGTGGAGCGGAGGTTTTAACGAAAATGCAGCGATTATTTCAGTTATCTGCTTTATGAGATAAGTGAAAGGGCTTCGAGACTTCGAGATAAATAATAAATTTACCTGTTTGGTAGGCACCGCCGGGTCGATGTATTATTTTTAGTCAACCGAAGAGCTAATACAGAGTCCCTTTCCCCATTTTTCTGTTATATTTAAAAAAAAAACATGCTACTATTTAAAACGTGTGATTTAGGTACTTAATTTTTAAGTTACCTGATAAAATATGAATATGATTAGACAACATTTAGGTAATAAGAGGCAATAATATCACTAAAACTAAAATAACAAACATTAAAAGGTAACTTTCCCGCTTTTTCTGTTTTGCAAAATAGTCATTAAAACTTAATTTATGAACGAAAATAAACAAGAACTATTTTAATTTTACCGTAGCATCACAATACAAACAAATGTGTCAACAAAAAAATTGCATTGAAATCCTTGTTGAACATTCGTTCGGATTGTCATGTTATTGTAGCAATTAAATAAGAACCCAACAGGATTTTATTGCTACCGTTAAATCACAATTAGAATGAATGTTCAACAATATTTGTACAATTACGGTAGCATCACAATCCGAACTAACGTTTAACAAGGATTCAAATTCTACCGTAGCATCATCATCTAAAAGAATGTTCAACTAGGAAGTTGCATTGGAATCCTTGTTGAACACTCGTTTGAACTGTGATTCTACCGTAATATTAAAATATTTGTTGAACATTCGTTCACTGAAAAAAATAGAGGGCTTTGGCCCAAAGTCCCCAACGCTCTTGGGTTGCTTTTGAGCGTCACTTCTTGTAGACAAGAGAAAATATTTTGCTTTCAGCGAATGTTATTTGAATTAAAAGAATTTATATTGGAACAAGCGAAATGGTTCTCTTGAAACAAAAACGAATTTCTCTTGGATATTTTTACTCCAGTCAAAATCCAAAGCTATTGTCTTAAAATTGCGGAAATTAGGCATTCCATTCAAGAGATAAATGCTTTGAATTCATATCTAAAGCTTTTGCTTTAAAATCCTAGGCGCTGTTGGGAAAGCACCACGTAATTTTAAGAAGTGAAGCTTTATTTAGCGCAAGAGAAAGAGAAAAAAGTTCAGATTTCCAGTCGGCCGCTTTTGGCGCAAGAACAACAATCCCCACTACAACTCACAATTTGGTACGACGCGACAATTATCCCGTATTTGGAACAAGAATAATTATTTTAAGCCAAGCCAGAAAGCTCTTGGTACTAGATATTTAAAACTATTGGAGCAAGAGAAAGATCTTGAGTCGAGAGCAAATTCGATTTGGTTGTTCTTGGAACAAGAGAAATTTCGCTATTGAGCCAATAGAATGGGCTATCCTCATAAGAAAAAATCCGCGATTGTTTTTAATATAGTTAGGGATTTGGTTTAAGAGACTTCGCATTTGGAACTATTTAAAACCGAAAAGCTCTTGGCTGAATATCATAATTCCTTGATTTAAAGGATTTGTTTTTTCAGTGTTCGGATTATCATGCCATCGGAGCAATTAGATCCGAATATAATAGTATTTGGTTGCTACTGTAGCATCACAATCCGAATAAATGATCAACAATAATTTCAATCAAAGGCAACATTGATCCCGATAATAATGAACTTTGTTTTGTTGCAGACGAACTTTCCAGCGGTGAAGAAATGTCGAACAACGGATCATGGAGTGTTTAAGGTATGAAAATAAATGAACCAGACATTTCTTGTGAAGCAGCTATCTAATATCGTTATTCATACTGACGAAACACTAGTAGTTTCGCTTGCTGGTTATTCCCACCGTAGTTCATTGCGTATTTATTGTAAATTATGATACTACTAGGTCCTGAACCAGCGGACATGTTGCTAACCTGGTTGCTTATTTATATGGGGAGTATCGTCAAAGTGAGATTGCTGCATCGACGCAGAATGTCTCTCGAGTTTCCATCGCTAAATATACAGGACCGTATTACACGTTTTTGTGTAGGGTTCAGTTCATACGCGAACTTCTTTTTATAAAGCTTGAATCAGATATTTGAAACAACAAGAACGGATCAAGCTCGATATCTTCATTTAACGGACTGTGAAATACCACCATTCAAAACCACCTAACCGCTCCACTAAAAATAAGTTCACCTCTTGTTTGCGCAGTTAAACCACTTTAGATCATCATCCTCTCTCTTCTTATCAAACAACAACAAGAAGGACACACTTATGGCTCGAATTACTTCCAGGAACGATCCTAGACCGTTTGCAAGGACCCAGTCAATGGCTTCGCGCTTTGTTGTCTGAGGTTTCGATTGGTCGTTTTGGTGTTTGATAACTTTTTAGTCAAGAAAGGATAGTAATTCGAATGATTCTGTGTAATCTAAGAACAATATTTTTACTTACTATCTAACCTAATTAATTATTATTGTTTTTGTACCACAGACCACAGCTACTACCTCAGACCTCAGGGCATGCTACTTTTACCTACAAAAATATGTTTTTTTTTTTATAAAGGCAGAAAAATTATTTTTTTTGCCTTGAAACTTGATGCTGAGCAGTGCCAAAGCGGTGGCCTTTACGCATGGGTTGGGCATTTTAAATCGTTCCGAAATAAATTCCAAGAGAGTAATCTCTTTGGCATTTTAAGAATTTTATAACAAAGAAAGAACGATAAGTAGGTATGTTTTTTGAATAATCTAAACAAACTTTAATAACAGCTGACTATAGAGTTGTAACAAAGTACCTAAAACAACGATTTTAGGATAGTTTTTAATGAGTTGTGATTCTAAATAATCATCAGAAATTTGGCGTTCTTTTATAGAACTTTCGAAAGAATTTTGTATGTGATGAACCCTTTTTCTTTACAGTCCTGTACTATTAGAAAACAATGGTGTAGCCAAACTCTAGGGGCAGGAGGGGCAAAATCTTCTTGGTTGAGACACTATATTATGTTTTTGAATCTTCAAAATATGCTATGGAATCAATATCTTAAAATATCACACAAGTGGACACGTCTTTCATCTAGATTAAATTTATAATTTCTCGTTGTATATGTTTTCTTTATTTTTTATTATGCAATGATAACAACAATGTTGTATAGTAAAGTTTACATTATACCGCTTTTGACTACCATAAAACCCTAATTATCCCTCTGGCTATATCATTTTAAGTAGGTATAAATGCCTTATAATATAATGATAACAAATTGATTTTTATTAATTTTAGATCCAATTGGTTTTCCGGCGAGTGCATTTTTTAGTGTTTGTTTTACCGGTGCGTCATATTTTTTGTTGTATTAGTATTAGAGTGTGGCGTCCATGGGCTTGTGCTGAGAGTGAGGTATCTTGTAGTGTCACTTTCAGAAGAAATTATTTATCTCCTGCTTTAACAATTAGGTACTTCTTTATCTTCGGTAAAGTATATAGTACTGAAACCCATCATTCCCAGAAAGAAGCGAAGTGAGTGTGCTCATTTAGAAGTATTGACAAGAATTACCAACGGCGGAACAAGCATTTTTGGTAGCATTTCAGCCTACGAAAAAGTTTGCTTAAAATGGGTTTTTAATATCATACAATTAATGACAGACAAACCAGCTAGAAACATAGCAGATTCTTCTCTACATTACCATCAAGACACTGACGCACAACTTTTTGAAGATTGGTTTGAGCATCGACTTCCTAAAAATATACCCAAAAATTGTAATGGACAATGCTAGTTACCATAGTTGTCAAGTAAAAATGTTTCCCAGATCTAGAGTACAAAAGCAGAAATCCAAAATTTGATGTTAAATAGTAATATACAGTGTGTATCAGCCAAATGAAATAAATTCGATAATAAATACCTGGGGGGTGTCCGAAAATACGCTCGGACACGTCGATTGGTATTCCTAGTTGCGCATATTTTTTAATAAAAACTTTTGATACAGGGTGTGTCATGTAACAGTGGCCAATACTAACTTTCTTATTTTAAATGCAACACCCTATAATATATTATTCAATTTTTGGATTCTTTAAAAAATTTTAGACATATTTCATGTACAATATCCTATACCCATCTTCAACTGTTTCGGAAATATTAAGTCTTTTTAGATTTATTGCAAAAATCAACAATACACTAAAAAACTAATAAGTATTACTGTTTATTTCTTGATAATGTAAAAAACAAAAAGAAAAACGTTAATGTAGAAGATGTTGAAAATGCTCACCGCGAACGTCTCGGCAACATCCTAATCTTAAATAAAAATTTCTTCTAACGTTACTGAACATCTCAAGCGTGACCGATCTAATCGCAAGCGTTATTCGTCTTCTTAAGTCAGCTAATCGAGGGGTTTAGTTTTGTATACAATATTTTTGACATAACCCCATAAGAAGAAGTCTAATGGCGTCGGATCAGGGGATCGTGCTGGCCATTCCATCGAACCACGCCTCCCTATCCACCGATTTGGAAATACTTGGTTGAGGTACTGCCGGACATTGATTTGATAATGGGGCGGTGCTCCATCTTGCTGAAACCATATCATATTCGCTGGAAGTTGTGGGTTTGCTGGATCAGGATATAAGTTTGTCAAAGTTGGCAAGACATTATTTTGGAGCAGTGCTAAATAATTATCGCCATTTAATTTGCCATTAATAAAAAAGGGACCTATAATATGATCTCCAACAATTCCTGCCCAAACATTAACCTTTTCAGGATATTGCGTGTATGTTCTTCTCTCATCCAGTGAGGATTTTCCTTAGACCAATAGCGGCAATTCTGACGATTAGCATGACCGTGAAGTGTAAAGGTGCACTCATCAGAAAACAAAACATGTTTTAATTGGATCACATTGTTATCTAACATTGCCATCATTTGTTCACAAAAATACGTTCTCCCATCAAAATCGTCTTCCATGAGCTCATGAGTAGGTATCATTTTATAGGGATAGATTTTATTTTCTTGTAATGTTCGAATAATCGATGAATGGTAAACATCGAACATTGGGGCTGTTTATCGACTAGAAGTATGTGTTTTCCTGAAACTCAAGCATAATATCTAATTTGGTATCATCACTTATTGCATTGGCAGCTACTTTTTTATCTGCTTTACATGTCCAAGCTGGCGAAACTGCTTTTCTATTTTACTAAATGTCCCTTGAGTTACCTATAGGCGGCAAATTTGGAAATTTTTCATGAAATAAGCGAGCAACTTCCATTTTTGTGTCCGTGTTTTATCTCCATAACCATTCATCTGTAGAATTGTTATTTTGTGCATTTCTGTTAAATAAACCATTTTTCTGATATGCAGTTAACGAAATTCAAACGACTATAACACTGACAACTACTGTCATGCAGACAGATAACAATTTGCTAAGGTCAGGCGTTTTAAACAAAAGTAAACAAAACTATTTTTACCTTTTTTTATTTCATATCAGTAAAAACATTTCAACATCAATTTTCAACATCTCCTACATTAATGTTTTTTTTTTGTTTCTTACATTATCAAGAAATAAACAGTATTACTTATTAGTTTTTTAGTGTATTGTTGATTTTTGCAATAAATCTGAAAACACTTAATACTTCCGAAACAGTTGAAGATAGGTATAGGATATTTTATATGAAATATGTCTAAAATTTTCTGAAGAATCCAAAAATTGAATAATATACAGGGTGTTGCATTTAAAATAAGAAAGTTAGTATTAGCCACTGTTACATGACACACTCTGTATTAAAAGTCTTTATTGAAAAGAATGCGCAACTAGAAATACCAATCGACGTGTCCGAGCGTTTTTTCGGATACGCCCCCATGTATTTATTATCGAATTTATTCCAATTGGCTGATACACATTGTATATTTTGAAGAAACATACAAAATACGGGATCTTTTAGAAGTATTACAGGTTTTGAAAATTGATAAGAAATACGGGTGTGATAAACTTGCAACAGGAAATAGATATACAGTGTTGCGTCTTCCTCCTACTATTGTAGTAACATTGCTACAGACAGTTGGAAAAACTGTATACGACATGTAATTAAGGTGGAAAATTTGTCTGTGTGTATGAGTACTAATGTCCAACCCTTAATAATAGGTTTAGATGAAGATAGTGACAGTGACACATAACTAAATATAGAGAAAAGTAGAATTAAGATACCAAAATTAATTATTGTAAAACTTTTTTGTGTACACACATTGTACTTTATTTAAATCTTAAAATTTAATAGAAGTAAAATACTGAAGTCTGACTCAAAAGGAAGTACATGATCCCAGCAACAAAATTGTAATAAAACAAAACAACCTAAACAAACTCAGATTTGTTAAAAATTAAAATAGGAACATGCATTACCAAGGCAGGTGAGCGATCGCGCCCCTGTGGCCACGCCACTGCTAAAAAACACTCCACAGAGAAAACTGAAGGCCTAATTATAAAAAAACAACCTAAAAATTAAGTCTTTAAACTATTTTGTTGCAATGTACAATAATGAAGTTATTTTACTTGAATTATTTATAGCTCTTATAGAAACCAAAAAAATTGTGCAATTAATCAAATATATTTATATTGGCCCATTGGCTCAACATCTGCCTTTTTCCTTATGCTGGTATGTTGACCTTACATCAATATAATTGGCTGTGTGTAATACGCTTTCATTTAAAATAAATACCTATTTAGTAAAGAATTTAACACCCAAGTCATGCCGTTGCAAGAATTTATAAAAGATAATCATTTGATTTTATGGATTCACTTTCACATCCCTCTAAGAATATGTGTTTTTCGATGGACTTTTACTTTTATCGAAGATCATTTATTCATTCATTTGTAGGAAAGTTGACGGTGGACTAACCCGTTCAATTTATTATGCTTGTTTGGTAATACATGTGACGTGAGACAAAGCTATTTCATTACCCTATGCATTAATTTCAATCATATTATTATATATTTGTTCTGTTTTTCTATTAGGATGAAAAAGGTCCGAGAAATGTCCAATTTAGCAAAAAATCTTTCTTACTTACAGTACATACTAACGTACCAACATGTTGTCCTATCAAGAAAGCGCCAAAAATCATAAAAATACACGCTCCAAAGTTATACAAATTTTTCATCTTTTCTTCAATAAGTATAGCATGTTGGGAGCACGGTCCCAACAGCAAAATCACAGTAAGAGAGCTCAAGCCCCTGGGCCCCCACAATTCCAGTACCCATTACCATAATCCATAACTAGTTTAAAATTTAATTGGGTTGGTCGAACAGAAAAAATCAGGAACTTCCGGTCCTATTATATAGCACCGATTATTTCCTAATTCCTCTTTTTATTTTTTGCCTTTAAGGCCACTTTTAAATTCTCAAACAAAAGAATGTGAAGAATTCTGATCTTCAACCAATCGATCAGTATGAGTAATCTTCGGTCGAGATAAATTAGTATAATAATTAATACTTTCTTCCTTTAAGGGAATTCATGATGTCATTTTCTTATTTTACAATAACCCAGTTTGATCGTTTAAGATTTTGTCACAGATGACGTCTTAAGCCTAATAAGTGGGTTACTTAAAAATAAATGGCAATGACTTCATTAATAATCGTGTTCATCACTAAGAGGAAAGTGATGGATTTACCTATATTACGTTGCTTTCAGATTGTTTGACCACATTAAGTCTGCAATATGTATAATGCATGACATTTTTTCTTGTGACAAAGGCCAAGTTCTCAGTATATAATTGATTTTATCAATACCACCCGTGTGACTCACACATACCTGGATTGGTTAATACATAATAAAATTATAACCAAAGTTTACGAAACTATTTCATATTGGGATATTATAAAACCAGCCTACTTATATTAGCTACAACATATTAAAAGATGCATTATTAATTATCAAGATATTCCTAACGTCTTGTAATTTCACAATTTCGTCTTTAAAAAATTCCCCAAGTTTGATTAATCTGCTTATTTAACAGCTTTGCTACTTTTTTCATTGTATCAAAGATTTTGATCTGACATTAATAAAATTGTAATATTTTTTTCTCATTATCGTGTCATTTTATCAATGAGCTGTTAATCCTTCAACTGCTACATTGTGGGAAAAGATTAGTTAATGTTATTGTATGTAGGAAAATATATCTAGTTAAGATAAGTATATGTAATGAATCTTTAAATAGTTTTATGTCTGCCAAAACATCGTACAAAAATATACTTTTATTCAAGTAAAAAACTTTAATGGATTTAGATCGTGCTTCCCAGTAACATTAAATTATTCAATATCGGTAACAACTCACCTCACAAAACATAAATACAACAAATCCTTAATCACCTCTCGAATCTAAATATTTTTTAAACTAAAAACGTTTTTGTTTGTCTTTCAGGAAATTTTCATCACTGTTTAACCAGATCTGCGAAACCAGACTAAAGAAAATACATTTCTTCTCAAGTAAGGATGAGTAAAAGTGAAAATGTAAACATTTTCTTTTTTACCTTGTAGGGTATTCTTCAACTGGTTACTGATTGTTTTTGTATACAGTATGTCTACGGATATCTAGAGGTCACAAGGAGACAACGAAAGGAATTTCGATTAGATTTATATGGTTTTTAGCAATGAATTTAAAGAGAGATGAATTGACCGAAACAGTCTAGTTTTGTGGCCAAGAAGTCCCGACCTTTCGCTTTCAGATGCGTATCTCTGAGGCTGCTTAAAACAAGCAACGTTTTTCAGCAATCCATTGAAAATAATTTTGATATAATAAAACAGAGAATTTTAAAGTCGATGCAAATGATTTCGTTTGAGAAAAAAAGAAAAGGTTATGGACACATCAGATGGCAGTTTGAAAGTAAGAAATATAGATAGGTATCAAAAAGTCAAAAACTTTGTATATTATACCGGATTTTTTTAAGCTTAGTAAATATGTTTTTTGGTCCATTTGTCCTATTGTGACCTTTATACGTGGACATACTGTATAAACATCCAAAGACACGAAAAATGTACATTTACTTTCTTTTAATATGAACATGAAATTATACTTGTATCGTATACCTAACCACTTTGGCTAGTTGTCTGGTGTAGTAAAAATAGACTACTCATCAAACACCACATTTAATAATTTTAATGACTGCAAGACTAATGAGGCAATTCTCCTGAATTTATATTTTGGAACGAATATATAATTAGAAGAACCCCTAGACATTGATTTTAGATATTTGTGTTCAGTTTACTTCTTATTTACACAGTTACGATATTCCACCATTACTAAAGATTTTTGGATAACTTTTATTGGGGTGTTCAATTTTGTGGTGCAATTTTCTTCTATTCTTGTGTAGGGAACCGAAAAGTATAAATCAAGAGAAAGCTTATAACATAATTTTCATACACTCTAAAATAAAATTGACATAAATTAAATAGTTATTTTTAAAATTTGCTGGAAGAACTAACGTTTTGCTTTATAGGCTTTCCACCCACTGGCACAAAAATCGTAAAATGTTCCACATTTTCTTTATAATTCCCATTTATTATGAGGAAAATCTGGAGGCAACTGGGATTTTTTTTCTCTTACGTCAATGCATCTATCAGGTGGTCAGGATCTAACCTTGTGCATGATTTGAAACGCACAAAATTAGCTTAATGTATAGGATATTAAAAATATATTGCTGTTCTCCACGGTAGCTATTTCTTAAGAACTTCTAATAAAATCTCATAAAAATAATGCTTCATTTGCTAAAGACCTTTCATCTCTTACAGAGGCGTGGTCACAACATTTTCTAGAAGAGGTAAGGTTTAGCTTAGTTCAGATTGGTATGATAAATTTGTTTCACTAGCGTTAAATTCATCGTAGTTATTTATTTGTCAACCACCAATAGTATTGGTGCATTTTCTGAATGATATCGTTTACGATTAAAATAGAGACGGTCATCTTCTGAAGGTTCTGCAATCGCACATCCAATGCCCCCAGGAAAACCGAATTGTGCCATAAAATCTTTTTTTTTTTCCTTTTTAGCTCCCGTTGTTGGAAATTTAGCCCATCGATGGCTATGCAAATCTCTCTAAAGTTTCAAAGAGCCATAGCAATTTAATTTCCGACACTTCTTTGATATGATCGCTCCTATGACTACCTCTCGGCTAATATAGAATTGGATGTTCCAATCAAGACCCGCGCTACTTTTTCCCTAGAAACGACCACCTCGGGAGAAATTTTGCTTTGGTTCTCCATCAAGTCAGTAGAAAAATATCCAGTGAACCGGATGATGTTCCCTGCTACATCAGTAGAGACCTGGCACATCTGCTCTGCCATCAACTGGAGCATATCATTAACCTGCCATTTTCTACAGGTAAATTCCCGTACAGAAGACGGCCAAGATAATTCCAGTTTTCAAGAAGGGTGTAAGAACGGAAATCAGCAACTACCGGCCAGTGTCAAATCTTTCGGTCTTTCCAAGTGTCTCGAAAGGTTGACGTATAGTAGACTGAGTTCATATTTCTCAAGGATAAATCTACTGAGACCGCTGTGTTTGAGTCCTTAAATCTCATTTATTTATATCTAATTCAAAATCAATTCACATTGGGAATATATTACGATTTATCCGAAGCCTTTGACCTGGTTAATGTTCGGCTTCTCAAAATCGGTGAACCCCCCTTGGATTGGATTGTCTCTTATGTGTGAGATCGCAGTCAGTTTGTTCAATTATTAGTGGGAGAGGACGATCATACCGTAAATCAAAAATTCTTTTCTGTCACTTAACAAATCAAGTATGGTGTCCCACAAGGCGGTATACCTTCTCCTCTCCTGCATGTTCCTGATATTTTGTAATAATTTGCCGGATGTCTTGGAGGAGGCCGCACTGTTATGTTCATTGACGTCTTGACGATCCAATTTTTTGTATCATATGGAGAAAGAATTGAATAAATAAATAAAATTCATAAGCAAGATATCTTAATGAGGCCATGACTCTGCACAAAACAGATATTTTACTGATTTCCATGTGCATGTCAGGCATACATTTCCTCTATAAGATTTCATGCCAAAGCGATAACGTTTTCTAAATGCATTATAGGGCAATTCAAAAACATTCCTTTCATCGCGCAAACTTCTTCTCTCCAATCTTACTAGGGGCAGGGGATCAATGATATTTAATTTACAGTGTAGATATTTCCAAAATACAATGTACAAAAATAAAACCCAAAACAAATCTACTCATGTCAGTAACTACTGTACTTTATCGGATTTTAGCCGAAGCCCACAGGAAAGAACCACAGAGAGTTGGCACAGTAATAGAAAGAAATTTTCTTTCTATTGTGTTACGAAGTTTACCAGCAGCTATATTATTATCAGTATTTTAAAATAGTTATTATGGATGGATACGTCACTAACTTTATTAATTTAACAACGCAAGCTGATTGAACAGGAAAATAGTTATTTACATTACTAGATGCGGAAGTTAATTTTTTGGTGTGAGGAGGTGTTTGAATAGCCGAGGCGAAGGTGTTGAATCACCTCCGAACATCAAAAAAAGCTTTCGCATAGATAGAAGATATTATTATATCGAACATACAACCTGTTTCTGGAATGGTGCGCGGATAAAAACGTTTCTCAAATTGACGAAAATGTGATGTTAGCGTACTTCTTAGAGAAATCTGAAGCCTTATCACCTCCGCCCCTATGGTCACAATATTCCATAAGAATAAAGAGTCGGTCCATAGTTCCCAAAGAGACCTGATATAAATTACATGTGTTATGTCATATATTTTAGCGCCATTACTGTATTTTTGTAAAGATGTTTCATTTTTACTGTTAGATTAGGTCTGATGATGCCCGAGAAGGCGAAACATGTAAGCTACATAAACTTATCGACAGCATATTAAAACTTTTATAAAATTTGAGACCAAGACTTTGGGTTTTTTAACTCCTAACAATATTCCATGCTCAAATTGACTATTTCTGTGAACAAGAATATAGATATTTCGCAGTTTAAAAAACTCGTTGCATTTATTAAACGAGAAAAAGATGGTCTAAAAAATCTAAAATTTTCAGAAAAGAAAAAATAATACAGTTTTAACTTGACGCTTTCAATCATAGCTATTTATCTATGAAAGTGATAGCAGTAATGGGAATAGCTGGAGCATGCCGCACCGATGAGATCCATAAAATGAGGTTGAAAAATGTCGAAATGAAGAATGATGTACTTATAGTTAGGTTAGTTCAGGTTATCCTCCAGAGCAAAAACAAGGTTCAACGAAGTTTTGTGATATCCGATGATGGAGGTCCAGTTTTTTTGTGAGGTTGCTACATTAAACTACGGCCAAATAATGCACAAGACGAACGCTTGTTCTATCGCTATGAACGAGGTAGGTGTGTGAATCAGGTGATTGGAAAACACACTATTTCGAATGCCCCCAAAGAAATTGCCAAATTTTTGAAACTCTAAGACATAAATAAATACGCTGACCACTCGTTTAGAAGAACATCAGCTACGTTTCTCGCAAATGCTCTAGGTGTCGACGTTTTGGATTTGAAAAGACATGGCGGTTGGAGGTCTTCGTCCGTTGCGGAGTGATATATTGGTGATTCGTATACTAATAAAATCAAAATTTCCAAAAAGATCTTAAATGGAACTGCTACTTTTATTCCATCTAACGACGTGAGAGTGACAAATAGAACGAGTTGTAATATGTTCCAAGTCCAGGATAATAACGAGACTCTAATACGAAGCGGCGAAGCTATTGAATTGAATAATATTCCATCAATTTATTTTTCCAACTGTTCAAATTTCACTATTAACTCTAATGGCATAAATAATTATTATTTATGTTTTATATTATTGTTATTATACCACTTGTTTTTTCAATAAATATAAGCATTTTGTTATTAAGTTTTTTTCCAAAATTCGCTTGAATAAATACAATAAAAATTTCCTATGAGTATTCGTGTTTTTTGTCCTGGCAACGAAAGTAGTACTTTTGTAGCTAGCAACGTATAATATTCCGGTAACTCTAATGTTTACTTTCGTGGTCTTTCGTGTTGCTAGGGCCCGAAGGTTAGTTTATTTATACAGTAGTAGAAAAAGGTATATGGGGAGAGTATAACTGAATTTAGACTGATTATATTAAATTTTTGAGTGACAATTATTTCTTAGTTTTCTTAGCTCTCACATTAAGATGTAATACTCCTGCTGAAGATAAAATGCCTAAGTACATCAGAAAAACCCGATAGGCGAATATAAATTAACACACCTAATCAATTATATCTCGGCTGTCAGTGACATTGACGCAATTCAATTCACTCAACTTTAATTGTTAGTCAGCATACAATGGAACTTAAAACAAATTCGTTGACCCCTGTTTATTTAAAATTATATTAGCGAAATTATTTGCCAATTCAGCTATTATGTGATGTTCTAGTTTAATTATCTAATTTTTCTTGAACATCACCAGGAAACTTTTAAAAATAAATTTTTATATGTTTTCGAAAAATCTTATAAACACCAGACGGGTGACTGAACTTTATAATTTCAGCCGTTTCTATGCGCCAAAACTAAAGTCTAATTTTATTATTAGCATAAAAGTCGTGCAAATTATATTAAATAAATATATTATATGGGGATGCCGAAGAAAAATGCCTATACAAAAATTACTGTAACATTTCTCCTCTTGCCAAAAAAAGCAATGCATGCAATAAATCATTTCAAATCTTTTGCTCAAAATCCAAAAAGTTTATTTGAAAGTGGCTCGAAAAATTACGTTTTCTGTTAACTTTTTTTCAAAGTTTGGGCAAAAATCAATATTTTTTACTTTATTTTTCGTTTTGTTGAGAAATGACCTAGCGGCACAGTTTATTGGAGTTAGATGAAAAGTCTCAATTTATAAAGAATATATTGTTTTTTAGTTTTTGTGTTTTTATATTTATTTGGGAAATATAACACTAAATACCATTCGTACCTCCAAATAACCAAATACTTTATTATTATTTTATTATTTATTTTATTATCTTTTATCACAACTTTCCCCCTTGTCATATTGTGTTGTGTGTGGAGATGTTAATATTAATTTTGAAGAGTTAAATAGCTGTTACACTATAAATTCGAAAAATTTACTACTATCATTTAATCTTAAAATGCGTGTTAATTCACCAACAAGATTTTCTCAATATTCACCTTCTATAATTGACCATGTTTGTTCTAATAAAAATAATGTTAAATGTGAAGTAATAAATAATTTTTTATCGGACCATGAAGCCATGTTATGTGAATTTAACGGTGAGATAGGGAAAATAGAGAAAAATAAACTAATGGGACGTATTTACAGTAAAAATAATTTCAACAAATTTAATAATGCTATAAAAAATTGTTCATGGGATAGTATTTTTCTTCATACAGAGCCTTTAAGTAATTTTCATGCCACAATTATAAACACATTTACTAAAGCTTTTCCAATTACAATTATTAAAAAAAATAATAGAAAATGTTGGATTTCAAAGGGCATAAAAATAAGTTCTAAGAATTTACGTTCACTTCATTATATTAAAAAAAGTTTCCATCAAACAATTCATTCATTTCATATTTTAATATTTATAAAAACATTTATAGAAAACTAATCATTAAATCCACGAAAAGAGTGTTGGAAAATTATTAATGATTTAAGAGGGAAAAACAACATAATACCTATAAATACTTCATTATCTTCTGACGAGCTGAACCATTTTTATTGTTTGATTACTTTAAATCTTTTTGAAAATATCCACTTTCGTACATAAATAATTTTAAAATTAAGGATACATTTTTCTTTAGTCCAACCGATGTTCAAGAAATAAAATGAATTATTTTGGAGATAAAAAATAAAAATTCTGCTGGATGGGATAATTTATCGATAAAAATGTTTTCACAACAACTATCTATTCCTGCTTAAAAAGCTTTAGCGAAGGCAATAAATGTTTCTTTTGAAAATGGAATATTTACACAATGCCTTAAATCAGCTATTGTTATTCCAATTCATAAAGGAGGTGATTGTGAATCTGCTTCTAATTTTCGACCAATTTCTTTACTTTCAACACTTTCTAAAATTGTTGAAAAACCTGTTAAAAATAAAATGATTTCTTTTTTAAATAAAAACAATATTTTAAATACAAACCAATTTGCATTTCAAAAAAATAGAAATACTAATGATGCCATCTTTTCCTTTCTTGAACATCTTTATTATGTTAAGGTTAACGAAGGAAATTTTGCCGCAGTAATATTTTGTGATATTTCTAAAGCTTTTGATTGTGTTAACCACGACATATCATTAAAGAAGCTTGAACTTTATAGCGTTAGAGGTATATCATTAAAGTGGTTCAAATCATATTTATCTGAAAGATCTCAAGTAGTATTGTTAAATGGTAAGAAATCAAAAAGTAATAAAATTGATTGTGGAGTACCTCAAGGTTCAACTGAACTCTCATTTATTATCATTAAAACAAATATATTAACTTTTAAATGTTCACTTAATAATATAATTTTTAACAATCTCATAGTTAATAACCCCAAATTTATAAAATTTTTAGAAATCTATATTACTCAAAATCTTTCTTTTAATGAACATATCAAAAAGTTATGTAGAAAATTAACTTCAGGATGTTATGCCCTGAGAGTACTTTCTCATGAAATGAATGGCGGCTATTCGAAATGTTTATTTTGCTTTAATAGAATCTCTTTTGAGATATGGAATTTGTTTCTGGGGAAATTCAAGCCAATATCCAATTTAATTTTTATTTTACAAAAAGGAGCTATCAGATATTTGTGCAAAGCTAGATCTAGAGATTCTTGTCAAACTCTATTTATCTCACAAGAAATTTTAACACTAACTTCAATTTTTATGTTGGAAACAGTTTGTGTAATTCATAATAATCATAAAAATAGTATTAATTCACATACTTATAATACAAGACAAACCTTTAATATATGTTTACCTATTCCTTCTTCAAGTCTTGTAAAAAATCCATAATTTATGGTTCTAAAAAAAATTTTAATTATCTTCCAGATTTTATTAAGAAAATGTCAAATTTTAAAATGTTTAAAAAAATGTTAAAAATTTATTATTGGAAAAAGCTTATTATACTCTAGATGAATATTTTGGTGATTTTTCTGTGGTGATAGGTACTCTGTCATAATTATTTGCATTTTTTTCTTTTTATTCCGATATTTTAAGTTTTACTATATTATTATATATTATTGTTAATTTAACTTTAAAAAAAGGCTTTGTCGATAAAAATAATACTGTATGACAATAAAGCATATTTTGATTTGATTTGATTACTTTTAATGCACAAACTTATATTTTTTTAGTCTGGAGGATTTCAAAACAGTTAAACAAAATATTGCGCTAATTATTCAACTTTAACTGACCCAATTGTTCCATTTTTTCTTTCAAAACGATGGCCTGACGAGAATGATCTATTTTCATATTGGAAGATGACAGTTTGATTAATATAAAAATCGGGACGCGAGAAGTTTCGATTTATACCAATCAATTTGGGTTATTTTTATAGCAGACTATAATAGGATAGGGCCAAGGTTTAAAAAAGTCCTTGTTACTTTAGGATCTCTAATAATGTAGAAGTAAAACAGTGGCGGTTCGACAGGGGACACTTTGCTAATATGGCGTAAGCGTTACATTTTTTTACACATTTCTAACTTCATACATTAACCCGCACGCAAAAAGATATTTAAACAAATGTTGGGAATGGTTTGTTTCAATATTTTGTGGCTTACATCAAGACAACTTTAACCCCTCAAAAATTTAAAATTTTTACTTGTAACACTCTGTATATTTTTTCTTTTATAGAGTCTACGTTATATTTGTTATACTTTTGATATAACATACCTTGTTCCTAATATCAGTAGTTTTTGAAATAACAAGGTGTTTTCAATATTATCAATAAATTGTGTTTCATTTATTTTAAAAATAAAGCACCAGTTTGTTTTTATGTGAAGTTATAAAAGTTTTCATTTTTACATGCAAAAATGTCTCTGGACTGTAGGTTAAAGAATTATAATTATTACAATGAGAGGATATGCCAATAGGGTCAGGTCCTACGAAGATGTTAAAAATGTATTTAATGACGCATTTCCAAACCAATTTCAAAAGCCACTGTTCCAAAACTTGTCCGACGGTTCAAACTGAAAAGTGTAGTTATAGACAACGATCAAGACGACCAGTTTGGAAATTTTACAACTTTTTGTTGAAACCCTCTGGTTCGTCATTAAGAAATCAATAATGTTTTAATAAAAAATAAATATCATCCTTTTAAAATACATGTAGTTCAAGAGTTATCAGAAGATGATTATGAGCGAAGAATGGGATTTTGTGATATTATGATGTCAAGGAGGGACCAAAATATCCAGTTTTTCAATTTTATAGTATTTTCGGATGAAGCAACATTTATGTTAAATGGTAAAGTTAATAGATTCAACTGTAGGTTTTGGGCCAATAAAAATCCCCACTGGATGAAGGGCATACACAACGCTCTGAAAAATTGAACGGATGGGCTGGGCTTGTGGGTAACCACAAAATCGGTCCACTTTTTATTGATTATTGATTTTATTGATTATTAATGGTGTTTGACATTACAACTTTACCTTGAGCTCTTGGAAATGCAAATAGTGCCTACCATACGAAATGTGATGGATCCAAATTTTCAATTAGCTCACTGGCAAGCTGTACAGAGAAAACAGTTTGAACATTTAATATATTTTTTTTTTAAGTTATACTCGTTATTTCGAAAACGACTGATATTAGGAACAAGATACATTACTTTAAAAGTGTAATAAATGTAACGTAGAATCTATAAATGAAAAAATACACAGGGTGTTACATAAGGACTCTACTAAATTTGGTTTAAATCGGCCAATAAATTGTGATGTTATTAAGCCGTTTCTAGACTTTGTACACACACTGTATAAGTACAAATTTATTAACTTACCTAAAGGCAGCATCATTATATGACCCACTGGTCAAGAAAATATATTGTTGGACACTCTTAGCACAAATATAATAGTGTGTGTATTCCCCAAAAACCGACAAGAAAATTTTCAAAAAACCCCGCTTAACGCGCGAACTGCTTAGTTTTACTGGACGAAATTTTCGAAACTGAAAGTTGCGCGGCCGTTGCCTTGTGATTTTATCATGGCTGGAAAAATGCCAGGACTCTTATCCTAGTTTTAAAAAAAAGTGTTAAAAGATGAGATTTGTATACCTTAGCGTATAACAATAAAACTGAAACGTTGAATTGATGGAAATCGTTTCGAACAACTGGCCAAAAGTAAAAATACTCATATTTTGCGTAATGTATCATAACTTTTTGATCGGTAATTGTATGATTAGTATCTAGATTAAAAATAATTTCGCTTCCTCATAACGTAGCTACTGTATTAGTAATATTATACAACCCCAAGGGAAATAAGTGAAATAGCCAAAAAAATTAAAAACAAGAACAGTTTTGGGATTGATGAAATTCCCACAAGTATGGTTAAAATTTCTATAAGCGAATGCAAATACATTTTGTCATATGTAATAAATAATTCATTAAAGTATGGAATTTTTCCGGACCAACTTAAAATAGCCGCAATAAAGCCACTATTTAAAAAAGGAAACCCTAAATTGTTTGAAAATTATAGACCAATTAGTTTGCTACCGGGGTTTTCAAAGCTTTTTGAATTGGTAATGCGTGAGAGAATTTTATGTTTTATGGAAAAATCGAGTTTACTGTCTGAAAACCAGCATGGGTTTTTGAAGGGAAAGTCTACTCAAACGGCTATTTTCGAACTAATTAAAACCGTGTTGCAATATTTAGAGGATGGATGCTTAGCTGTTGGTATGTTCCTAGACCTTTCAAGGGCCTATGACTGTTTAGATAGGGATATATTGAAAAGAAAGTTAGACTTGTATGGTATCAGGGGTAATGCTCTTAAGTGGTTACAATCTTATTTAAATGATAGAGTCCAGTATGTAAATGTCGTAAAGGATGGGGTTATAGGTAGGTCACAGCCCTTAAGAGCTCTTATCAGTGACCTCCATTAAGGTGAAAAGGTTTGACAAACTACAAGAAAACTATTGAATAGAATTTGTTAAAATTTTGAATTTAGATTCGCAATTTGGTGCTGTATGACTATATGGTCTTGAATTTAAAAAAAAAAAAAAAAATTTTTTTAAAACGATAAATATAGATGAAGCTGAGAAAATGTTCCCATACAGTCTTTTTTGAAAGTATTTCCTCAACTATCTACAATTTCAATTAATTTTATACCTTTTTTTTAATGTGAAAAAACGTCAAACCGAGTTTTTGAGAAAAAACACCTAAAACCGGAACTATCTAAAGCGATTTGGCAACACTGCGGTTTATCTAGCCAGTCCTGACCGCCACTCGCCGCTCGGAGCAGTAAATTATATTATGTCTCGCGGCGCGGCGACGAATCTAGGAATAGCCATGTTGCCTGATTGTTTAATAACACTCACTTATCCTCCTTCGCGGCAAATTCCCAAGTCGGACCACGCGGTTCACTGAATATGCCCCTTAAGATCCGAGCACGGAATTGCACAAGGGGGTATACTGGGGCCTCTTATTTTTGTTATCTTTGTTAACGATTTGATTAATTTGGCAGATCCTTCTAAAAGTATTTTAAAATATGCCGATGATACATCTTTATTAACAGGAAAAAATAATCTTCCTGATTTATTGGAAAATGGTAAAATATTCTTTAATGAAGTGAAGCTATGGTTTAGACGAATGGCTTGGCGCTGAATGAGAAAAAAACTGATAGTATTTTATTTAGAACCAAGCTATCAAGAACTGAAAAACCGGAAAATTTTGAAAGTGGTGAAGTGACACTGCCCTTTTCAGAACAGACAAGATTTTTGGGGGTTTACATTAATGAATATCTGGACTGGTCATACCAGATTAACACTGTTTCTGCAAAACTAAATTCCATCTGTTATGCTATAAGACTAACCAGTAAATACATGAATGAGAAGACACTCAAAGTATTGTATTTCGCCAATTTTCAGTCTGTTCTTAGTTACGAAATTATTTTTTGGGGTGCGCAAAGTCAAATTCAGAACTTATTTGTGATACAAAAAAGAGTGATCAGGATTATCAAAAAAATGAAATACCTGGAAACTTGTAGAACGTCGTTTAAAAATAACGGGATCTTAACGGTATATGGCCTATACATTTACGAATGCTTATTATTTTTCTTTAAGAACAGGCAACTGTTTGGTACCTCATTTGAACATCAGTACAATACAAGAACCCAAAATGTAAATTACCCTAGGCATCGTTTAGCCTTGAGTGAGAGAAGTCCGCACTATATGTGTTTAAAATTATTTAATAAACTTCCTAATACCTTGAAAACAATAGAGACTGACAAGAAGTTCAAGAAAAAAATTAAAAATTTGTTGATTGACTTGGAACCATATGTGTGGATGAGTTTTTAAATAAGTAAGGTTAAGTGTTGAGTAGTTTTTAAAATTTAATTTTATGTTTTTAGAATAGTACCTTTGTAATTGACGCAATTTCAGTGGCTTGTATACACATGTCATGTGAGATTTAAATAAATAAATAAAATAAAAAAATTATAGATATAGTTACCTATTTAGGAATAGGTGTAAGTAATGTATAGATGTCGATTAAGGCCAATGCTGACCTTATGACTGAGGGCTTTTCCAGGCACTTTTCGTTTACTTTTAAGCCCTTCGTTACCCCTACTCTTGTGTCTACAGGATCGTCTTAGGGTTGGTACCACTATAGATTTACTGGATATTTATATAGGTGCTGAACCAGAGCCTGTCTGCCTTTTTTGTTAAGAAATGTAGGTACTCCCTTTTGCTGTCACTAAACCTAATCTATAATCAGTCACTTATTTACTCTAGGAGTATTTCCTGAAATTTGGAACTGTGCCCAGATTACTTCTGCGCATAAGGGTGGTAGCAGGACGGATATTAAAAACTACAAGCCCATATCGATCTTGTCTACTCCTGGCAAGATGTTTGAAGCGATTGTAACTGAAGAAATCTTCTTTAGCGTTAATTATCGTATTAGTAAGAATCAACCTGGTTTTTTTCGTGGTCGATCCATCAATACAAATTTAACCCCTTACGTGTACAATATCAGAAACCATGGATGACAAACAAGCGTTGGATGCTGTGTACACTGACTTTTCTAAGGCATTTGATAAGGTTCAGCACGAGTCTTTGTTTGTTAAATTGGATTAAGCAAGCAATGTCATGATTACATGTGGAGTACCTCAGGGGTCCCACTTGGGACCTTTGTTAATGATATTGGTTCTTGGTTCGTACATGCGGATGACCTAAAAATTTATAGAAATATCTTGACACCAAAAGACTGTACCCTGTTGCAGGATGACCTAGCCTGACATGAATACTGCCTCCGGAATAGGCTTTTTTGTTAATGTAAAGAAGTGTAGTATAAGATCTTCCACACTTAAGTCACATTTTAAATTTAATTATATTTCAAATGGTAATGTTGTTTCTGTTAGGAGCCTAGGAGTTCTCTTGGTCTGGACAATAAACTGTTTTTTGATCAACTAGGATTATCGAAATTTAGGTTTTATTTTAAGGGCCTCAAAAATTTTTCAAGAGCCAAGGTCTTCGATTCTCTTGTATAATGCGTTGGTTAGATCTTGTTTGGAAGTTGGTTGCCTAAATTTGAAATCCGCTTTATTATAAATACGTTGCTAAGTTGGAGTATATGTACAGGGTTATCCAACCAAGACTAGACAAGGCGATTTTTTGACTTTTCCTGTACTTTTATAAAAAAACTGAAATAGCCATCTTAAGTCATTTTCTCCCGCAAATTCTAATATCTTCAGCAAAAAACAATTGAACATCAAACAAAAGTACTAGGGGTCACTTTGATATTTTTTTAAATGGGATGCCGTATTTTTAATGAGCTTATCCGATTTCTCATATAAATTTTGATCTAAAATGTTGGATTTTTATTATTTTTATTTTTTTATTTTTTTGGTAGACGAACATTTTCCGAATTTAAAACTGAAGAAAAAAGGCGTTTTTGAATTAAAAATCCAACATTTTAGATCAAAATTTATATGAGAAATCGGATAAGCTCATTAAAAATACGGCATCCCATTTAAAAAAATATCAAAGTGACCCCTAGTACTTTTGTTTGATGTTCAATTGTTTTTTGCTGAAGATATTCGAATTCGCGGGAGAAAATGACTTAAGATGGCTATCTCAGTTTTTTTATAAAAGTACAGGAAAAGTCAAAAAATCGCCTTGTCTAGTCTTGGTTGGATAACCCTGTACAAGAATATTTTTCATTTAACTCACCGTTTCAATCGCCACATGTGTGTGGTGGGTTATCAGGTCAATTAGCAGTGCATTACAGTTTATCCTAGTTGAGCTCTAAAAGGAACGTTATGTATACTTACATAAACTTTTTACTGGAGAATGTAATACATTGCAATTTTGTTTTAGAAAAAATGTATTTTATCGTTCAACAATTTAATTCTCGTTCCTCTTCTCTATTTTATATACAAAAATTCAATATAAACTCTGCAAAGAATTATTCCTCTGTGTCTGTAATGCCGAGTAATTATAATAATTTTTTTTTAGTCATATTGATATTTTTAATGGTTCGTTGCTATCTATCGAGAGGGCAGCCTAACAGTGTTTGAGTTTTGCTTATTATTGTTGTTAGTAAACTAAAAATCGTATATAGGTATGGCTTTGCTGACGACATCACGTTTATTGTTGCATGTTCTACTCTGGATGCTCAAACATCAGCGTTACAACAGGCAGCAAGAAGGTGCCATCGGTACCTATATTTATATCACCATGCAAGTAGAATTTAATGTTAAAAATCCATGAGTTAAAAAAAGTTAGTGTTAAAAAAAATTGCTTTCATATATTTGGAGCTTTGCTGACTTAAAGGAGGAAATTATAACTTTTGGCTAGACTTTTGAGGAGCTTTCCTCTGCGCGATAAAAGTCAAAACAATTAATATCTTTTACAATTCTTTTGCCAATGATATGTCATCGATAATTGTGTTAATCCATTATACGCGTGTCTGGAAAAGTAGGAAGCTTTTATTTTTCTTAAAATAATAAACAATACTTTTGACGATACGATTATAGCTATTTTACACCATTGAACGTTTTCGTGATTTCCTGGATGAAATACAAATATCACATTATAAAAGTGCAAAAGGGATTGAGAATCGAGAACATCACTATTTTATATTACTAGAAGTATAAAGCGAGCATTACAATATTTATATCGATGAGATATAATACCACCCTTAAAAATTACATCAGGTCATGTAATTAAATAAACTAAAAAATAATAACTAATAAAAAGATATAGTCAAATTCAGGGTTCGAACCTGTGACCTACCGCCCACGAGATTATGGAGCACGGCGATTAAGCTAACATAGTTGCTTACACTTAATTTTCGCTTAGGGGCAACTTTTCACCTTTTTGGTTTGCAATTTCTAATACTTATAGGATATTAATTCAGAACAATTTTCAAGTTTTAATTAAATTGTGTTTATTATTTTATTTCAAACTGACATTAGCGAGAAATTATTGTCATTGTCATTTTTTTTTAATACGTTGCTAATGGTTACACATTTTTATTTTGTTCCTAGCAGCTAATGGGAATCTTGAAATATATATATATGGGCTAGACCCCCGTTCCCTAGGGAGCGTATAGAAGGTGAATTCCTACGAAATTTTTGCCTGCGCGCTCCCGCGCTTTAGCTCGGCAGTCTGCGCCCCTCCCATAGTTCGCCCCCTCCGCCCCAAAATGCTGGGCTACGCCACTGGTTTTATGATGTAGGTATCTGTTATTATTATGCGCTTGAAGAAAAATTATTATTATTTTTAATACTTTATTGCTGGAAATTGTCACCTCTCAACCTGAATTAATTTAAACCTCCCCGATATTTAAATACCACCCTGTATTATATTATTCAAATAGATTGTTACTAATCTCTATTACGAGATATCAACTAGGATAGGCAACCATGTATTAGGGCTCTGGCTCTCGACATTCTCACCGTCATCACTATCCCTATCGGATCCCTATCTGAACTTTTTCCTCTTTGAGCATCACCTATTGTCCACGGTACACACTAACAGTTCTTAGATCGTTTAAAATTTAACGGTCACAAAATTCTAGAGCCAAAAATCCGAATTCTAACCTCAAAAACATAAACAAACGATGTATTTTTTGAGGTATTCGTATTCAAATATCGAGTAGTTTTTAATGATTCTTCAATTAAAATGGGTTATCACATAATAAATACGATTTACCTTATTGTCTGCACTGTGGCGTTTGAAGATCTTATTTACGTGTATGGTGATGGAAATAAGGAAATGTCTGAGCAGGGTAGAGTTCAATACCAGGTAAGTTTAATAGTATGTATATAATAATAAAATGTGTTTACTTTTCAACTACGCAGTATTTATTGTAGATAATTAGAGATAGAGGCGAATTACCAAAATACGGCCCGTGCTGGAGAGCAGCACTAGAACACCTCAATGAAGATTGCCGGTACCTTTCAGAAGATACACAGAGCGACATAGCCTTGCATATTACAAATTGCTTTCTAGGAATGTCTGGACATGAAACCTACAATTGTGAACTCGATAAGAAACAAAACTTGAGAGGAATATGTATCAACAGTATGTCTGACAGAGCATTTAATGTTTATACTGAATTCTATACTCATACTCAGAACATTTGCTGGTTTTTACGAGGTCAGATTTGGCATGAAACAATAGCAGAAAATACTCTGAAAGTAGGAAAACAGTTGAAGGTGTCAGCCCAAAATCAAGAAGATTTATTGAAGGTGCAGAGAGAGAGCATTAAATTACAGGACAGAATGTTACAACAGGGCAAGTTTTTAGAGAAAGTTCTTGATGATGTTTATGTGTCCACAAGAGCCCATCAAGAGATTTTAAAGGTAAGTAAATTATAATCACCTAAAGATTTTACAGAGGGGCATTTTTTATACAGTTCTTGACAAAATGGTAAAGGAATTTCAAATAACCTTGTTGTTTTTCAGTTGCTAACACAAAGTGTGACAAGTCTACAAACCTGGATTGTTGGAGAGATATCGTGGATAGACTCTATTATTTTTAATGTTTTTGCTTTATTTTTAGTCTTTATCTTGACCTCTTCTCAAAGAACCCTCCCGGCACGATTACCCTTGTTTTTTATTCTCTTTTTAAACTTGGCAGTGGAAAGATTGATTTGTTCTTTGTATACCAAGTATAATGGCGAGTTTGACACTCAAAACTTGTATGATAACATCTATAGTTTTGTATGGTATTCTAGATATGCATTTACATTTCTTGGAGCTGTTATAATAATGTACTCTGCTTTTACATTTCAAGATATTATGCAACAAAATGTTTATTTGCTAAACACCATTACAAAGCAGAACAAGGAGATCTTGCGCTCTATGGAAAAAGGTCGGCGTGGTGCTAGTCCATATGTAACTTCATCAAATATAGATTTTATCACAGAAAACGAAAGTAAAAGAACATCACAAGATTTCCTTCAATCGAAAGTTTATAAAGAACATTATTCCAGCACTAACCGTAAAAGCCCAATCGCATCAAGTAGATTTAGTTGTGAAACTAGCCTTGATGCTAGGGATGTAGTTAGTAATGGACTTCAGAGTGGTTTTGCCAAGAGGAAGTTGTTTGAGAAGGAAACCAAAAAGTATAGTTTGAGGAGTAATAGTCGACAGGGAACCCCTGATTCAGGGTTTGTCCATTAGTAAAAAGGATATTGATTTGTCCATTTATAGACAATTATTGTGCTTTTTGGCAGATTATGTTTTACATTTAGTGACGTATCATCGTACAGTTTTAATGAAACTAAACTTCTGGAAGTTCTGGATAAAATTAACGCAATTTGCCGCCACACATTTGATGCTATTGCTTTTCTGCACTTAAAGTATGATTTGATTTTTTTTTAATTGTAGGTATTGCGTTAATTCTGTCTAGGAGTAAGGAAATAATAAAGTCAACAGACGGGAAATAGAAGTTTATAGTCTCTTATTTTTATGTCACGGAATCATACTAGTCCCAGCATTAGTCTGATTTTATTTTTATTTATAGCACTTTCCAGATTCTTTACATGAAATAATCCTCTTACAAAGTACAAGTACTATACTAAAAAATTACAAATAGATATGATGTGGTAGCTGTGTAGTGTATATTTGCTTGTTTTTGATCTCATGTGAAATTGTTTGCAATACATACTACTCCCTTAGTATATTTATTGTTTTGTGCACCTATTTTGTTGTACAAAGTTATTAGTAAGCTGAAAGTAGTTAGGAAGAAAACGCAAATAACACATAAGATAATTTATTATAACTAGTAGGTACGTGCTAATAATGAATTGATAACTTCTTAAACCTACTCAAAGAATATTTACTTTTTAAGACTGTGTACCTATTATTATACATCCAAAACCAAGGGTTCCTTATAGTAATCTCATGTAAAAAATAAACATTATAAAATAATACAATGCATTTTAATTAAAATCTCTGTCCCTAACCTTTTAATTTTGCTAACTGTGCTTCAATATCATCATCAGTAAGTCCCTTTGATTTTCCTGCAATTTTTCCAGTCTCAGGTAAGGGTGCCCCCGACATCTAATAAAAGAATTGAATAGATATATATTCAGAGGGCAACTTATAATATAAAGTTAAGAGACACAAATAGATTTAAGCAGAAATTATCAATGTACTGTTAATGCTAACAGCCACATAACAATTATTCCAACAATGGTAGGTATCCTTAGAAGTTATCTTTTGGTAAGAGATAAAGTCTGTTTAGAGATATAAGAAAGTGACTAACTGGTCCCTATTAGGAAAGACCCGGACCAGCTCTAAAATTGAAATATGGCCGAAAATACTGTTACGACGAATGGCAGATTTCAGTTGGTGCCAAACATTTTGATGGGTTTAAATATACAATGGTATGGTGGAAGCCTTAAAACTGTATTCCCTAGATTTTTTGCATAATTATCACAGAAGTATTTATATTTTCTTATATCTCTGAACAGGCGTTACCAGGACATCCAAAACAGTGGCGGCTGGTCGGGGTATGCACCGGCACTTCTAATATTTCCCAGAAACAGTTTATATTTAAGTAATAATATTATTGTTATATATTCATATTCAATCATTCTTCCCGCACCGACAGATGAGCTTTCCTCCAATACTACTCCCCTGAGGCTCTACAACGTGCAAATTTATAGAACGATTAACACGGTTAAAATTTCAAATAAGTTAGTGGCATATCAGACAAAGAATGCAAATTCAGAAAAGCACATCTCGATAAACGGGTAAACCGATATATTTATGATGGCTCAATTGGTTGGAGTGTAGGTGTATAAAATCGAAGGTTATAATGGTTCGAATCCGGCTCGTTTTTTACTCCCTTTCTGTTTTCTTTGTTGTCAAATTCCTGGCTGCGCCACTGCCCATTTCTCTTCCGAAGTCAAACCAAATTACCGGTAAAAAACAACGCGAGACACGGACGGAGTAAAAAGTATATATATCAATTCGCCGAATTCGATCGGCCCGGCGTTCGACATAGTTTCGAACGTTTCGTCTCGCAGCGTATAAGCGGCGTTTAGGGTATATTTCGCAGCACCTTGTGATCTCGATAGTATGTCTAACTCAGGTCTGTTGCAGTCGCTGATATATTCCTTGCTGAACAAATTTGACGTTTAATATCTACAATTCCAGCAACAACTATACCTTTTCGTGATTAAAACATATAGTCAATGACAGACGACCGTTTATCGTCTCTTGCGCTCACTTCAATTGAAGAAGAAATGTTCGCTCTCTTCAGAAATCTGAAGATTTTCCGGAAATTATTGGAAAAACATTTTCGTTATTAAAAGGCGCACTAACTTAATTTAGAGGAAATAAAAATTTTATTGCATTTTTATTATTATTATTATTATTATTATTATTATTATAGGTTTTTGACAGTAGACGGAGAATCCGGTAAACTGCCATGGATTTTTGTCGAAGTGCTGAAAGTCACTCTCTGTTACTCAATTGTAAACGAAACCGACCTTCCACTTATTTACCCATTGTTACTTAAGAAAGCATCCAGTCTGTTCTTAAAGGCGTTAAGAGTGGGAGCTGTGACAATTTCGTCGGCAAGTTCATTCCAGTTTCGTACCACGCGGTTTGACAGAAAATTTATTCTCGAGAGCCTATGGCTAAGTTCAGTAGTCAACTTTAGGGAATGACCACGTAAGCGGGGACCGGCATCTCGGTGGAAAAAATCTATGTCGCACGTGTAGTGCCCATGAACAATCTTATAGGTCTCAATCAGGCACCCTCTGTCTCTACGCTCCTGAAGTGTAGTTAATTTTAGGGCCTTTAGTCTATCTTCATAGGGCAGGTTCTTTAGCGTAGGCGGGATTTTTGTTGCCCTTCTCTGAACTCCTTCAAGGAGGTCTATGTCCTTTTTAAAGTAAGGACACCACACTATGCTAGCATGTTTCAGTATTGGTCTTACATACGCTTTGTAGGCTCGCAGGAACAACTCTGGGGACATTTCTCTGAAACAGCGACGTATCAAGTAAACTGTGACGTTGGCCCTCTTCACAGCTGCATTCACATGGTGCTCCCATTTGAGGTCATGTGATACGCATATACCCAGGTCCACCTGCTCAGTCACCTCCCTTAATTTGCGGTCATCAATGTGGTAATCCAGCAATGGGTTGTTATATCCAATATGCAGCACTGCACACTTACCAACATTTAGCCTAATCAACCAGTCCTCAATCCATCCCTCCAACCTTGTAAGATCCTCAACCATGTCACCATGCTGAATTGTGGGATCGCAGAATATTTTGGTGTCATCAGCGTACATGCTTGTTCTGCAATACATATCCTTAGCAATGTCTGAGACGTATATTATAAAAAGAAGTGGCCCGAGCACTGAGCCCTGGGGAACGCCGCTCACAACTCTGCGTGCACCAGAAAGGGTACCACTAATTCTCACCTGGAAACTTCGATCTGATAGGTAATTTCGGATCCATTGCAACAGTGGGCCTCGGATACCATAATGTTCGATCTTATAAATTAGTCTCTCCAAGGGGACGCTATCAAAGGCCTTCTCAAAGTATAGGTATATCACATCCACTGGATAATGTTCTTCAGTAGCTTTAGTCCACAGGTTAATGTTATAAAGAAGGTTAGATGTGACGGAACGCCCACGGAGGAATCCATGCTGATTATGTAGCTGGTCCCTATATTGTGTCATAAAGAAATCCGTTATTTCAGTAGCAATAATCTTCTCCATACACTTACAGGGAATTGCTGTCAGGCTGATGGGTCTGTAATTTTCAGCGAGATGTTTGTCTCCCTTTTTGTATATAGGATTTGCATTGATTTAAATACACGCATATAGGATTTACATTGATTTAAATACACGCATTGTTAATATTTTTGTTGATGTCTTGTACAATGTTTTAATTTTTATAAATCAATTTTGGATCTGGAATTCTAAGAATAACATTCTGGTGCTGGAAAAGGTGTAGGGAGAAGGGAGCCCTCTTTTGCAATACCTAAACATCTGTTATTTATTAATGGCAAATTTATAAAGAAAAATCCCTGGCCCTTCTTGCCTAGGCAAGGCACGAGCCGCCACTGATTCATACTTTGGACCTTATACATAGGCATGGCTAGTATATAATAAATATATAAACATATTACCTTTCCACTCATTTCAATACCAATTTCATCCAGGACTTGAGTGACAATGTTGTCACTTTCTTCTTCATCACCAGATTCGGTCAACATGTCATCAAGAGTATCGTTTACTAAAAACAAAATTAATACAATGATATACATTTAATAAAGCTTGTAGACTTGTAGAGGTTTGATGTGAACTTACTCATTTCATCTGTCATTTCCATTTTCATATTTTCCCGTGTAAATGCATTGACAGTGGCTGAAAGTTCTTCCGGTTTCATCATCTTGTTCATATTGGACATAGTTTTACCAGCAACTCCCATAGATTCCGCAAGCTTTACGTTGGCTCCCATGGCTTTATTTTGGAATTGTACCCCGGTCACTTTACTACTAGCAGCATAGGAACGAGTTTTGTGCTTACGTAACTGGACCAATTGCTTGGCTAAGAGCTTGCAGCCTTCTGTGTCGCCGTTATTAGCTAGTTTTTTAATTTCTTGTGTCTTGAAATTATTGGACAGAATATAAGATCAGGAAGTCAAAAATAAGGTGTGGTCTAAAGCCTAGGGAGTCTTATGATTAAGGTACTCACCAATTTTTTTTCTTCCCTTTCTAATTTAAGTCTATCCCTCTCCAAATCTCTTCCGACTTTTCGTAAGGACCTATCGGTTTCCTTTTGCTCTTCTAAAATAAAATACGGACATAATTGGGAACCTACTTATTGTTTTATCATAAGCTATTGAACAATGGTTACCTTTAGGATCGGGGGTTGACCAGAAATTTAAGAAAGACATCTTGTAAAAAGTGCACTTTGGTATTTAAAAAGAAATAACTTATTAACACAATATTAATGATTTTTGTGACTCATATCTACGTTTTGTTTATTTTTATAGGTTATGTCATAGCTATAGCTATCCCCTCCCTAATGTAAGGCTAAAACTGAACGTCAAAAGTACTACCATTTTATAATAAGATATCACAGTATAACGTTCCGTTATACTGTGAAGATATTAGACACTTTAAGCATGTCCTAAATTTCAACCGTATCCGTATCCGCATCGATCTGCGCATGTGCAGAATAGATGCGTTGGACTCAATACGTTACGTTGCCCGCATCGTTACGGGCCTCTGCCATCGTATCTCTATCCGTAAACGCATTCCAACCAATCGACCGATCTCTGGTTTCTATGATTTTGTCAGTTGTCACTTAACCTAATTTTTTATTATTTTGTTAAATAATAAATAATTGAAAATTATTCAAATGAAAAAATCACAATTTTTAAGGTTAGAAATAGAAAATCTGACATGTGACGTTTTACTTTACTGCTGGATGCGTTCGGTTTCGTATACGTATAGTTGTTGATGCTTAAACAGTTTTTTTTTGCGGTCAACGTAACTCAAGGCGTTACGGATGCGGATACGGATACGGAAAAAAAAATACGGTTTGCTTAAAGTGTCTATTATAAAATGGTACTACCAAAAAAGACAGTTTGATCCATACCTATTCCATACCATAGATCATTGGTTTGATCTACAGAACTCAAAAATGTTTGTTCGTTTTCCATAAATCCCTACATGAAATAAATGGCCCTATTGTTGTACAGATGGCACCACGTTCAAAGAATATTATATGTTACTGTTAATTTCCCATAGTTTTTAAGTTCATATACGGTGATAGAAAACCTTAATTGTGTTGTATGAAAGGAGAGACGGTTAGCACTCCCCTAGACAAGGATGGAATAACACAAATACGCTTAAGGCACCTTAAGCACATTTTTTTAAAACTTGTTTCCAATTTACTCCCTAACGCATCTTTTTTTATCCATTCCAAACCCAACCATTGATTTTCCCAACTGTTTTATAATATTATGAAATATCACATAAAAAGTGGAATCTGGAATACAATCTTTGATATCCCTACCTACAATTTATGTCCCGATTCTTTTTTTATCATAGAATGAGGTGAATGCGCGGGAACATAATATAATTTCGTATTTAGGAGAAGCTTCTTTCTTATTGAATTAAACACACCTTAAAAATCGTGACTTCATCGCTGTTGGAAGAAACTATAAAATTAAACTCGTTTAAACTTCCACGAGACGGTCAAGAAGTGTTTTAGTTAATTGAGGTTAAATACCTAAGGGAGTAGATACATTAGGCGGAAACAATGACAAAAATCCGCATTTTAAACTTAAAATATATGTCGAATAAGATTACTTTTTACTACACAGTTTCGTTACCCTCAACTTTTCGGAATATCCAAACAGGATATTTTATTTAAATTATAAAACACTTACCTAAGGCCCCAACAATTAAAAACCAACCGAGAATTTTGTTTTTGAACAGATGACACGTACTGTCACTTATTCTACACTAATATAGTTCTTTTCTTTCAAGAATAATCACAAAAACTTCAAAAACATCGATATATATGAAATCTTTCCTACCGATAATGAGTAGTAGACATAACCATAACCTCACTTTAAATTTAGCAGCAGGTACGGAGTTGCCGTGCTTGGGGTTTAACTTGAATGCATGGTGTATGTTTGGTTGCCTATCTTCAAGCATGAAATTCTTAGTCTTTGTTACTGATTCTCTGTGACGCCCGGTTATTCGCTGACAGTTTGAGAGTAATTGAAATGCAAATTGATGTGGATCAAAAATATAATATACTGTCTGTTTGACGACAATACACGACGAGCCACTGCAGCCCACCCGTGCGTGGTTCAGATTAGTATTTAAACATTTCTAAAATCGCTGAGCGCCATAAAGGATTTTATTTACCATCAGCTATATAATGCTGACATTTCATCGGACTTTTTAAAATTTTGAACTTTTGACTCACTTAATTTCCTGCCACGGGAAGAAATTAGGTACTTTCTACTCGTGGAAGTAGGTACTTTCCTGAACCGGGTTTATGTGCGTAACCATTAAAATTTTAAAAATGTTAAATATTTTTATATTTTAAAATTTTTAAATAAAAACGACCTTGTTTCTACTAAAAATATTGAAAAATATTTTTTTTTTGTATTTGTAACGGTGGTGAACCATCTCAACCTGCTAACTTGTAACTTGAGGAGTTTGTTGAAAATACTATACCGTCAAACGGGGTGAAACCGATCAGCAGGGGTGAAACCAAACATCACGTATATTTTAGCTAATGTTTTTAGTACTGGTAGTATACAACAGTCAGCGCGCGGCAAAAGCCGACAAGCTACCACAGGAAATATTAATCTTCGCGAGAGCAGCTAGAAGAAAGGTTGTATTTTGTCGCTCCGTCAAATTCCGAGGTTGTTTTGTGGCGTAAAAAAAGTCGTTTTTGAAAAGTTGTGAAAACGTTTGGCTGTACAGGGCTAGTGAAAAGAGCTGAGAAAACGTGGTAAGTAAATTTGAGTTTAACTGTTATCAGACCATAGTAGTAAAAAGTTTTTAGTTTGTTTTCAACATTGTGTAATTTTTTATTTACATTTTTATAAAAAGTGGGGAAATGGTGGGGTGAAATCGATCACTAACTAATTGGTATAAATAGAGCTCTCTTTGTCATTAAAGTTCTTTTATGAGTTTGTTTTGTATAAAATTCACAAACCCCCTCAACCCCTGCCTTTGGAGTATAAATCAATATTTTATATATTTTTATTTTTTGTTTTAGATTTAAAATGCCCCGAAAATACAAAAAAAAACTGGGCCCTACTAGAAAACAAATATATAACCCAGTCTACCTAAGAAGGGCTGTTGAGGCGGTCAAACGAGGGATGGCTATAAGAACGGCGGCGGAAAACTATGGAGTGCCATACAGTACGGTGCATGATAATGTCCGTGCGCCTGCGGAAAGAAAAATTGGAGGCCAACCGGCTCTATCTGCTGTGGAAGAACGCAAGCTAGCAGACGCTCTTGTTCTCTGTGCCGACTGGGGGTTTCCCTTCAAAAGCTATGATGTGAGGTACATGGTACAACAATACTTAACTAAGGCTGGAAGAATCGAAAAGCGCTTTGATAACAATTTTCCAGGAGTCGACTGGTTCAAATCTTTTATGGGCAGACACGATGATTTGACCGTAAAGTTAGCTGAAAACACAAAGAGGGTGAGAGCAGCGGTAACATATGAGGTAGTTCAAAAGTATTTTAACGAATTAGGCGCTACCATCGATGGCATTCCTCCTGCTAACATTATAAACTACGATGAGACGAACTTTTGTGACGATCCGGGTCAAGCTTTGGTGGTGGCCAGAAAAGGCAAAAAACATGCCCATAGAGTGATTGATACTTCTAAATCAAGCACGAGCGTAATGTTCGCGGTGGCAGGAGATGGAAAATTATTACCGCCTTATATTATATACAAAGCTAAACACATGTATGAAGGCTGGACTGAGGGCGGCTTCCCAAATGCCCGGTATAATAGAACCCTAAGCGGCTGGTTTGATGCCGATTCATTTGAGGACTGGTTCTTGTTCACTGCGCTACCATATTTTAACTCACTGGAAGGAAACAAAGTTATGTTAGGTGATAATCTCTGCAGCCATTTAACACTCAGCGTTGTAGAGGCCTGCGAAAATAACAACATTAAATTTGTTCTTCTTCCTCCCAACTCAACCGACTTACTGCAGCCTCTAGATGTTGCCTACTTTCGCCCCCTCAAACATGCATGGAAAAAGACCTTAGAAGATTGGAAACTCAAAAATAGGGGAGTCTTGCCAAAAACCGTTTTTCCGAGACTTTTAAACGCAACCATTGATAATGTCGGTTTAAGAAGTGGGGAAAACACAAAAGCAGGCTTTAAGGCATGTGGGATAGTCCCCTTTAATCCAGACCAAACGCTAAAAACAATAAGTCATTTAAAAAAGACAGAAATTGCTGAAAATGGAGTAGAGCAAACATGGAGTGACACAATTGTTTCCCATTTAAGACAATTAAGAACGGGAGGGGAAAGCGCTCCGAAACGAGGTAAAAGAGTAAGTGTGGAAGCCGGCAAGAGTGTTTGTGTTGGAGATTTAATTAATACTCTTGTGGAGAAAGAGCAGGAGGAAGAAATGGTTGAGGACCAATCTCTAGGAATGTCCCAAGATTTATCAGATCTTTCTGATGTAGAGGAGGCTCAAAATAATTATTTAAGCAGTGAGGAAAACGAGGAAAACAATGAAAACCAAATTTTTGGCCTTGGAGACTTTGTGATAGTAAAGTTTTCGACCAATAAGCGAAACAGATTTTTTGTTGCTAAAATTGAGCAAATTAATGAAACGGACAATATTTTTACTGTCAACTGTTTACGAAAAAAAATTACAAAAAAAGAAACCTTTTTTACATACCCCAATGTGCAAGATATATCCGAAGTTAAACAGGATCAAATAATGAGAAAAATTTTTGGAAAGTCCTCAAGAAGAGGGCAATATATTTTTAAACATCTTTCTAATAATTATAATCTTGAATAAAATTATTTTTATTTTATGTTCATATCTTTTTGTTCGTTGTACTGCCTACCTAATATTATTATAGTTTGTAAGGTCTTTCTGATTATAATCTTAAATAGAATATTTTTTTTATTTTAAGTTTATTTCTTTTTGTTCGTTGTACTGCCTACCTAACCAAAATTTTTAAACTTTTTATACGATTAAAAAATTTTTAAAACTAGGATTAATGATCGGTTTCACCCTTGAAGTCGCTAAAGTTAAATATAAGTGAAATAAAAGGGGTGATCGGTTTCACCCCCTAGTCTGGGGTGAAACCGATCAACCTTTAAAAAAAAATATAAAAAAAACTACTGTGGATATTTTGACAGTCTTGACAGATATAAATGTTCAAAACTTCAAGCTTAAACATATATTTTTTTGGAATTTTTATTTTTGTAAGAAAACGGAAAAAAACGCTAAAAACAGCAAATTTTGACCGGTTTCACCCCGTTTGACGGTACTCTACACTACATAGGTACTATATAGGTCTAAATATTTTAACCAAATTTATCAAAAATAATTATAGTTGTAAATAAAATACATAGTATACAAACAGGGATAAGTTTCCATTTCAAGATAAACTTTCCAGCTCAGTTTGTAATATAGATACTATTCCCTGCAGTGTTTGTGCTTGAAAAATTGGAACTATAAACAAACAGACTGCTTGGAGCTGCATTGATATATACTATTATATAGAATACTGCAGACCACAGTAATTGCATAGGTAGCTTTATTTATGTGCGTACGAAACTCACCCATGATATTTTGTTCAAACTAAAAAGACAATCTTAAAACGGCTTGACAATCATTAAATATTTCACTTGTCATTTTTTTATTAGGTACCAAATATTTGGCATTTTCTTTTGTATAAGTACAGGCAAGTCAAAAACCAAGGAATATCAGGGATCGGGAAGTTAAAATATTATATTTCAACAATGTCATTTCTAGGCGTAGGTATAGGATTCTAGGGCATTCATAACTTTATCGCCCGATCGTATATTTTTTTTAGCTATAGTGGCTATAGGTACAGGCATAGACTAAAGAATAACTAGTACAGGTTAGTTGAGGTACAAGAATTATTTTTTAACTTTAAGGAAAATAAAAAATACGGTATTAAGTAAAGGTTTAAACAGAAATAGAAGAAGAGACCCAGTTTGACCAAACTATTAGTTAAAACCAAACCTAGGTCAGCCCGACAATCGTTTTTTTGGATTTTCTTTTCTTCATTTGTAGAAGTCATTATATATACTTATTTGTTTAAAGAAATGAAAGCTATAAAAAAAAAGGAAAAATGCTGAAAAACGTTAAAATTTGAAAGAAAATAGAAACATTTAGATTGTCAGACGATATTAACTGACAGCCGAGGAGACGACGTTCATGGCTGATTCTTACGCTGTTGCCAAATTTACCTGTAGCGAAATCCCAGACGACACACACATATCTATTAGATGTCTAAAAGATATCTGTCATGGATATCCAGTATATCTACTGGATATATGTAGATGTCCTATAGACTACTCGTGGATATCCAAATGTCCGCCCATAACCAGGATATAGGGAATATCCATTGGATATATAATACAGATATCTAATGGATTTCCTAAAAAAATCTAATGGACGTCTTGCCTATACATCCGTTAGATCTATTAGATTAGATAATATATGATGTATCTTCCAAAGGATATCTAATAGGTATTCATTAAAATAATAACGTTCGCTACGTAATATGGTCTTTTTTTTAATTTGTCAGAAAATTTTATTCTTAATAAAAGTTATTGCTTGTTAAAAAAATAGTCGATAAACGTGAGCTCATATATAGAGGGTGTCCAGAATTTAGGAAAATGTTATTATGTCACAAAATAAAAGAAACGAATATTAAATTTCTGAGACAGCCAATTTGAAGAGTAAGTACCAAAACACAAGCAAAACATCTTTACGAACTGTTTTGTGGGCCGAATAGGTTTTGCGAAATTAACAAAAAAAGCCAGAAAAGAAAATAATCGTAAAATACGATTCTCAACTATCTATTTCTCAAAATCTCTTCAACCTACATAGGTATACTTTATATAAGGATATTTGCTTGTAGCAAAATATCCTGGTATCCTTTAATTTCTCTGTCTCACATATTTATTAATACTTCATTTCTTGTTTTGCGACGTCACATTTTCTTAAATAATTATGGACAGTCTATAATATTCGACCCCGAATTTAGTAACTGTGAAACAGATATTTTATCAAGCAAAAACTTTTATAGATAGACTAAAACTTTTTCAAAAACTGATAATATAAAATGTTTTCCCAAATATAATGAACATGATGGTGGACACAATTTTATTTATATCAGAATTATAACAGCAAAATATTCTTCAAGTAGGTAGGTATATACAAATTATAAAAACAATTTATTAAGCGAATTTTTCATAGTTCAATATTCCAGTTTATAAACAGTAAATTTATAATAATTATTATTATTCATTATTTTATTTAAAATATGCAAATAAAAATTTTAATTTAAAAAATTGGGGAAAATGTATAATTTTTTTATTTTCAAATTATTTAAAAAAGTAATAGGTAATAATAAAATTCATACACATTTTGATATACGTATTTTCGTGGTTTCTATACTTTTCTTTAAACGACTTTTTTAAACTTTTAACATCCCCTCAACACATAGATATACAATGGATCTCTAGTGGATGTTCTCCTATGTCATCGATATTCCGTTTACATAGAATATCCATACATATCTATGAGATATCCATTAGACATTAAGGTTTTAAATTTCATTTTAGTGCTTATCTTCAGTACAAAGTTGCAGGATATTTTATAAGTTTTGTTTTAGTCTATGTATACAATTTCGAACCATATTTTGTTTATGTAATATCCGTTAAAGATATACAATGTACATCTAATGGATATATGCCATGGATGTGGACATTCAGTGGATATAAGGCTATCCAGTAGATATCTAAGGGATGTTGTGTGTCGTCTGGGATGGTTGCTATATATTTTCCTTTTCCAAGTTTAAAAATATAATTGTAAGATATAACCCAACCTGCTTCTTTGATTAACTTTTAGAACCTTTCCCATTTCCCATCCTGGCAGAGAATGTCGTGCATGGTCACGTGGTCTCTGCTGGACAACAACATTTTTGAAACAAAAAGAAGAAACCGGTTAGCGCTCTTTAAGTATAGTGTAGAAATGGAGTAGCATTGCAATTATTTCTTTCGCGAATGTGAGCAAATTATGGAATGACATAATATAAACATTAAGAAAAACGTTTGGCAACACTGTAAGAAATCGTTCCTTTTATAACCCTTTTAAGAGCGCGTTGAAATAGCTCAAAAACTACTGTTATTGCCGAAATTCGTCTTTCAATTTTTGGCGAAAAAAACTACTCCGTTCAATGATTTTTTTTCTTTTAATTTATTCTATACATTCTGGGCTCTTGATAAAGATTTATAATAATCGAGCTGACCTATACTACACAACCCCCTATAATAATTATAAAATTATATTCATTTAATTTAATTTAAAATTTAAAATACAATTCTTGCTTTTACGCGTTTACTGCGTACCTACTTTTCGAAGTTGGTATCTAGACACGTCTGTCAGGAGGGACAAAAAGTACATCAATATTTCTATTGACATCAATCAAAAACGGCCCCATCTTAAGAGTTGATATTTGTCTTACAATTACAATTTCAAAATTCGGTATATAAACAAAATAATTTCGCTGACTTTTCACGAAATTTTTTCAACATAATATTTACTTTCCATTACTTTGGCCCATTCCGTCATTTTATGATATTTTATGCGACAAACGTCGTTCACCTTTAGCAGCAGGAGCAGTTTACAAGTTTATTATTCTATCTGCGGTGAGATCGAAAGGACCAACTGCCCTTTGTGGTATTTAAGGTAAAAGGATACAACTTAACTGCCACAATATTAAAATTCTCTTCATAAGGACAAAAGTGGCCAATAGGAATCTCTATTATAGTCCGCCGCTCTAGGCTAGCAATACGATTGATGTATGAGGAGAAAGGGAAAATAAAAGCCCTAAATATGGAATTTTAAGCAGCGTGTCATAGACGTGCGTACAACTTCTCTGAATATGATTCGTTAATTACAAATTTAGGTTTTATTAAAAGAAAGTACAGAATAATATGAAAATAAAATAAACTAAGCGCAACAGCTCGCTTGAGACGTCTCTAAATTTATAAATATAAAAAGAATTACAACGCCTGTACACTTTCATCTTAAAAATCACATTTACAATGATATATTAATGACAAACAATCAGCACATGCCTAGCGACAAAAGACAAGTACGAAACAAGATGCGCGGCATTAGTCCAGTTGTGCCAGCGGTAGAAGTAACAGTCTGGACTGTTGAATTAAACAATTAACATTTTGAGATAATGTTGTTATTATTTCACTCAACATCTTCGCTAGCATCAACTTGACAGGTTATATGATATTTACATTAATGGAAAAGTAATCATTGAATCAAAAATTTAATTCTTGTTTCAACAGTTAAAGTTTAACAAATTTAAAATGTTGCGTAAAAATAATTACCCCAATAGTTTTTTTATTGAAACAAACATCTCATCGTTGACAGTCACGTGACTGTTGAATCAACCAATTTAGTTTTCTCAGTGTAACATCCTCTGAGACTGTTGAATTTTATTCATAGTAAACCATATTCGCTTCATCGGCGATCATGATCTGAAACAACCTCAATAGTTTATAGATCAGATAGATGATTTGAGCCTCCTTTATAGATATTCCATTTTATACGGTGGTAGATTTTCTTGTATTTTTTTTTGTAAGGTACTTTACATTGGTGCAAACCAACTATGTTCGTTTCGTAATACTCCTCGACGTGCGGTCGCGGCAGGACATAAACTCATTTAAAAGGGTCACCCCCTCTTGCGTAAGTTATGTCGATTCCGAATGAGTTTTTTTTATTTATACAGGAAAATACGACCTTTTCGAATTTAGTGTTTTAAATTTCAAAGGACGTCCCATTAAAAAAATACCACAGCTGACTCTCTCAAAATAACCCGCGTGCGGAGCTATATCGGTGATTTATAAGGATGTTGGAACTTTCGGCTGTAACGATTAGAAATAATTTGGTTGCTGGTTGTAAGACAAGAAAAATCGGTGATAGAAATGAAACAAATTGTTTTATAAGCAAGTTTTTATGTAAATAATGGTCTTACAGGGGGAAAGCATGTATTGGAATTTAAAACTGTAATTTATTCAGAGTTGTATTGATGAGAATAATAATTATTTATTTGATAGCAACTGGATTTTATCCAATTTAGCTGTCAAATTTATGAATATTTCGGTAAACACCACACGGAAAACAAAATTGTGATTTTTACTACAAACTGTTGTAAATATGGCGACAACAAAAATTTGTTGGGAATTTCTATATCATATTGTTTCTTTTTTTTTAAACAAATTGTCCAACTATCCGACACAAGTTGTACAAAAAAGTTATACAACAAGTTGTTGAATTTAAAACTATTGTAAGAAATATATTGAAATAATAGTTTGGCACTTTATGCTGTAAGTTCATAAATAATGTACACATGTTTTAAGGAGAAATTAAAATGTCTTTAACAATTTCACAATATTTTGTTGGATATATTTCAATATACTATTACAGGAAAAGTTTTAAAGTCTTGGTGAACATTTCACAACTATTTGTTGGAAATGTTTTGTTAAACATTTCGCAACAGTTCGCAGGAAATATCTTACAGAAACTAACGGAAGGGATTGAATGAATCTCAGAATATCTGTTTCCAATGGTAGGATGCTACACTACTGCTACCTGTGTAGACCGGTTTCGAACTCTTTGGTTAAAGCTGCGATATTGTTCTGCGTAGGCAGTACAATATATGCAGCGCCATCTTCCAGCAGTCTCTAGCAATCTAAAGTACTTAATACCGTATGCAAGTTTATTATAGTGTAGTAAATACTACAAATTGTTGAAGATTTGTATATTTCGATATGTATTAATCTTGAAAATTGTTTAAGTTTCTGCAACAAATTGTTTTAAATCACACATTTTAAAGTAGTGTAGTAAATACTGCAAATTGTTGAAGATTTTTATATTTCGATATGTGTAAACCATTACCATAATTGTTGAAGGTTCTCCAACAAATTGTTTTAAATTCCACCTTTTAAACTAGTGTAGTAAATGCTACAAAATATTAAAAATTTTCATATATTGACAGGTATTAATCTTGAAAATTGTATAAGTTTCTGGAACAATTAAGCCAGCGTAATGAATACTGCAAATTGCTGGAGATTTTTATATTTGGATAGGTATAAAACCTGACAATTGTTTAAATTTCTGCAACAAATTGTTTTAAATTACACATTTTAGGCCAGCGTAATAAATACTGCAAACTTTCTGGAGATTTTTATATTTGGATAGGTATAAAACCTGACAGTTGTTCAAGTTTCTACAACAAATTGTTTTAAATTACAAATTTTATACTTGGAGTAAAGTTGCATAGAAATTTTAAAAAAATTTACATAGTAATATGTATTTTACACAATAAAATTTAAGGATTAATAGTATAGTCTTGTCTCACTTATATTGATAGAACGTATATTAGATTTTACAAGTATCAGTTTAAAAATTTACTACAAAATGGCAAATACAAATCGGTAGTAAAAATTTCAACAGGCACTTGAGATTTTTAAAATAGTTTTAGTATTGTTTTTAACAAATAAATGTTAGGATAAATGTTACAACCTGTAGCAAATGAAAAAATACATTATTGTTGACATTTTTTATTTTTCATTTTTTTCCTAGATGAACCATAAGTATTTTAAATATAAATTATACATTATCTTAGTCGTCACTTCATTTCAAACTGACGTTTTAATATTTACCAAACACTTCCTTCCTATTTTTCTTAAAATTGACTTGTAACGTTTCAAATGCGGAAATAGTAAAATTTGTGTCTACAATACGCCACCAAAGTCAATATTTGTACATCACCCAAACCTTTGGGGTGGTCCATTGAAATTGCACCTTTTTAAATCGAATATAACCCACAGAACTTAAAGAATACCTGAAGTTACTGAAGAATCGGATTCAGTTTTCGGGTATTTCAACACAAATGACTCAATAGTTACGGGGTCTTATGTGTGGTCGATTTTCTGGACCACTATAAAAGTCAATGGAATTTGCACTGATGACAATGGTTACTCTATAAAGGACAGCTCCGCATTATATTGATGGATTGTGGATTTTTCAATGTAAAAACTATGTCAAATTAATTAATTTAACCGATTTCCTTGTTTAAGGGATTTGATTTAACTTTGCTGGTGAAGGGGTTTGTCCTCTTTGCTCCATATTTAAACGGGTTATACTATATACAGTGTCACCATTAAACTCCGCACCATATGGAACTTTTTATTATTAATGAGGTTAGTTCAAATTAAGTAACTGCAATCGTTTTTGCTTTAAATTAGACTAAAGATTATATTATATTTGATTGTCACCATCTGTCATTCGGTATCTGTCAAAAATTACATTTTTGTCAGAGAATGCTGAAGAATGGCATTCTTTAACCAAATTTCAAAAAATGTTATATGTATAAAGTTTCAGATGTCTAGCGCAAGGTTGAATATTTTGCCATTTTTTCGAATTAACATGTCTTTTTATAATGTAAGTTGACTAAGTGAATATTAAACTATTTGCTTATACCATACTCAATACTTTATTTAGTTTGTATGCTTATTTTTTTACTAGAATGTCATTTTTTTTTCGAAATATAAAATTAGAGGCAAAAAAATTTGACACGGGTGGTGCAAAGTTATCATAATTTAACAATTTTAACAGCTAGACGTCAGATGTTCCATTTCTCAAATGACAAATACATCTAAATATAATTTAATATAACTAACATTATTATCCAAAGGAACAAAAAATTTCACATTTCAGTGTGACGTCCTTCTCGCTCTATACAAACAGTCGTCCGTCTATAAACGTCTTTGACAGCATTTTGTAAAAAACTTGGTTTTATATCTGCACAACACTGTCTGATCGTTTGTTCCAAATGCTAGATATTTCTAAACGGTCGATTCTTATAAATTGTCTGTTTAAGTTAACCCCACCGGAAAAAGTCTAGTGGTGTTATATCTGGGTGGCCAGTAACATTCTCTATCACGCCCTACAACTCTGTTTTGAATTTTTTTACGTATTTATCTGAATGTGTACATTTAAGGAATTTGCTACTTTTTTAACAACTTATAAAAGTTGAAAATTTAGTTTTTTTAGGTTCTAAGGGTATAATGTGGACAAAAATTTCTGATTGAAAAACGGATATTCACTCAATACCTCTTTCTATTTGAATTTTTAATGTGATTCCCATCCCCCATTAGGGGTGGCTAAGAACTTCAGAAACGGGTTTAAGTGGGCATTTTGAACACGTGTTGAAGTAAGTAGGTAAGCACGAGTTCATTCTAAAGCTAATATTAAATAGTTTTCACTAAAATGTCAAATTTTTATTTTTAAATTTTAAAAGGGCATAACTTGGAAACAAATAATCCGCTTTTAAAAAATGAAGCACCAAAAGACTGCTAATGAAAAGGGCTTTCAAGTGAACTCAATCACTTAATACCTCTTACCATTTGAAATTTTTTATGTGTCTTTCGCCCCTCGTTGAGTTTGAAACTACAGAGTCGCGAATACATGTAAAACCAGTGGCGTAGCCAGCATTTTGGGGCGGAGGGGGCGAACTATCGAAGGGGCGCAAATCGTGGAGCAAAAGCGCCGCAGGCAAAAAATTTTTGAGACCACGCCCAAATTTCGTAGGAATTCACCTTTATGCTCCCTAGGGAACAGGGGTCTGGCCCCAAATGAAGTTAAAATCCGCTATATATAAAAAAAATAAATTTATTGTGATGAGACGCTCTCAAAACTGGTCTTATTAGGTTTATTACTATCACTCTTCTTTACTAAAAATATTATAAGACCGATCTTGTTTTTTAAGAATTATTTTTTAAGTAGTAAAGGGCGCCAGGCCAAGGGGGGCGGGGGGGGCGATCGCCCCCCTTCGCCCCCCTGTGGCTACGCCACTGTGTAAAACATGTCCCCCAGTAAATCTAAGTTGACGTGTTTTTTTGTTAAATTCTTCTTCAAGTATTTTAAAAGTTATTCCGGGTGGCTAGTTTTAAAATGAAAGCACTGTATAATTTTTAGTCTAATTTGAAACAAAAACGATTGTTGTTATTTAATTTGAACTAACCTCATAATAAAAAGTTCCATATGGTGCGGAGTTTAATGGTGACACTGTAGGTACCTACCTCTGATGTATTTTGTTCCATTTCAATAGATACTTATAGAGGTATATTGTTATTTAGATATTCAATAAAAATTAAGCCATAAAAACAATCAGAAAACCAAACAAGAAAAAAAAGCAGAACTGAAAAAGCCAAAAGACATTATTTGAGGTGTTTATCAAACGATGGGTGGTTGTTGTTCAATTTGGTACGACCACCCGCTACCACAGACTCGCTTCGCCATTAATTTTATCGAGGGACCAAATTCAAATTAAACAAATTTAGGAGTTCGGTTCATTTAAATTTTAAAACGAACCGACTTGTAAGGCATTGCCTGAACATATTTTTAATTTGTACGATGTCGCTGGTACAGTAATGAATAATAATTAAAATACATGGGACTAATTAAGCCGGACACGGGTTTATTTCTACAGTGCAGTTTTTGTCCGGGTCATAGGTTTCTATACGTGTTAAATTTTCATACTCGTGCTACAGAAGCAATATAGTCGAAACTTGGATAAGATAAACTCAGGTATACAGGGTGTCCCGAAATTAAGGGGCAATACTTTACCATCATATTCTCCGGCTAAAAGTAATAGAATTTTTTCATATGGACATAAGCAGAAATCCTTGTTAAGGGAGCTACTCCCCCCCCCTCGAATGGGAACCCTGACATCGTTTTTTTTTAAATATTTTCGACGTCACATACCGAGGTGGTTCAGGATTTAAATAATCCCATTTGTTCAACCAGTCGTTATTCTTTTCTTAATAATTATGAAATTTCAAAGTATTCTGCGTAAAAAAGATACCCTTAGTTCACCTTAAAGGACTTAGGTACAGTTTTTGAGTAAAATCGTTTTAAAGAAAATCACGTCCATAAAGGAGATAATTAATAAAAATAATAATCAAAGTGAAATTTGTAAATATAATGCCATGGATTAAAATTGATATTTGTTCCTTTGACATTTCTGTGTCAGACATTGTCTGCTGTTGTAAAATTAGACATAATAAATAAGAAAATGCAAAATTTTTCAAACCACGAGCTTACCGATATCCATTTTGTATACCGATATTGTAATGGACGTTCCTTTGCTGCGGTACAGGAATATCGCAGACGTTTTCCGCAATGGAGACTTCTTGGACGCAAAGTATTTGAGAGGGTTCATAGAGATTTGATGGAGAATGGTTCGTTTGAACGCCTTCGTGGGCATGGACGACCTAGGGGGGACTATGATTTGGAAAATACACTTCAACAAATAGTAGATAATCCTCAAGTTGGACTCAGGCCGTGGGCTACAGAAGTCAACATTCCGAAATCAATTGTAATGTGTTTTACTTTAACATACTGGTATCCATAATTATAACGAATAATTATTTTAGGTAGGACGAATGACTCAGATGCAAGGTCTTCACCTATATCATTACCAAAGGGTTCAAGAGCTGTTACCTAGAGATTTCCCACTCAGAATCGAGTTATGTCGGTGGATTTTAGGACATCAAAATTTGATTGTCTGATGAGGCAATATTTAGTAGAACTCAAGTGTTTAATACTCGTAACACTCACTTCTGGCATAATGAAAATCCAAGAGCAATCCGAAGAACTAATTGTCAATATAGGTTCTTCGTCAATTTGTGGGCGGGAATAATTGGAAATCAGTAAATTGGTCCGATTAAAATGCCCAATAATTTAACCAGCGAGAGATATTTGGCCTTTCTTCAAAATCAGTTAGCAGGACTGTTGGACGAAGTACCCATAAGTAAGGTCCAGGTTGGGGACGTATTTCCAACACGACGGTGCCCCTGCTCATTTTGGACGGCCTGTTCGTAACTGGCTAGATGAGAATTATCCTGAAAGGTAGATAGGCAGAGGTGGACCAGTATCCTGGCCAGCGAGATCGCCGGACTTAAATCCACGCGATTATTATTTTTGGGGTCATATGTTCAACATAGTTCATGCAACGGACGTGGATACCCGTAAGGATCTGCTTCAGCGAATTTTTCAAGCTGGAAATGAAATAAGAAGAAATCCTTTTCAGATTCTTCGGGCATCTCACAACATTCGCCGTAGAGATCAGAGAAAACGGGGGTGTATTTGAACACCTTCTCAAGGAGTAGTTCTTGGTTTGAATTTAAATTTTATTCTTCAAAAAAATGTTGTTAAACAAACCTATCTCATGTCGCATTATTACTCTTTAAATAGGTTGTCATCTATTTCATTTTCAATTTATTTAGTTTCGTAAGAGGCTTAAGAGCTGACTGCGTATATTTTAAAACCATTTACTTTCATTACATTAATTTGTAGTTTTTAGTACATTTTTGGTATAAAAGCTTTAGGAATAATTTTATTAATTAACGCGATTTTTTAAAACGATTTTACTCAAAAATTGTAAGTCATCAAGGTGAACTAAGGGTACCTTTTTATCTCCATACTTTATTTTTCGTTGAATTTAGTGTCCTTGTAACTGCCCTTTAGATTGTTCCGAAATTCTGCTAAGTTGCGTTCGTAACCTGGATAGAGCTGAAATTTCTTAAAAATCGTCGGTAAAATGTGACTAAGGGACTAGATTATATAGGTACCAATAAAGAGCGGCTTCAAACAATAGATCCAAAGGTAACAGTAGGAGATAAATAGAACACCCTAAAGCCTCAATATAGAAAACAAATATTTACAGGCAATGTTTGATTCTAGATAACCTGTCGGCGTTCAACAATGAATTGTTTGAAATGTTGTGAATGAAATGGTGTTTAATAAATTGGTCTCTTTTTCAAGAAAGTCTACTTTGGTGGCATATACAACAATTAATATTGTGTAATTTATGTGCAAGCTTCTTTGATGAGCGTTTCTAACGGGTTTTAAAACATTAAAATTAATGTTAAGTACGAGAAACCATCTTTTGATTTCTCGGAGCACCTGTTTGACTCCGCAGAGTGATAATAAAGCATAACAGACAAACTACCCCTTTTTAAAATGCGACTCCAGTAATCAAAAAGCCTACCGCTGTTTTCCTCAATAAAAATTCCCTTTAAAAGTCAACAAAAAACTACATCGTATCTTCAGATTTGACAGACGATTACAAAAAACGAATAAAAATTTTAAAAGGGCTGCAAGACATCCAGAAATTAATTTACCCCATATAGCGAGGGTAGATTTTTCTTTCTTCTGCAAAGCAGATGCTGAAATATTCAAAAAGTGATCTGGCATTCGTCAAGTAGAGATAATTTCTGAGTAGGGTAATACATTTTGATATAGTTTAGGGAACGGCATACTTAAGACAAAAAAGTGACTGGATTTTAAGTGCTCGCGATAGATGGGACAGTGTGGGTGTTCTATTCGGGCTTTAACTTATACAGGGTCTTTAAAAATGCGCAGGGCTGGATTATCCATAAGGCCGAGTAGTCACTGGCCTAGGGGCCTCGCATCGACTAGGGGCCCCGTGCACGTGCCGTACCTACTAAGAAAAAAAAACGTTTCATCGAACGAAATTTTTTTTTTGCAAATTTCTATACCTACTTCCTCAATAACAATTTCATAGGTTGCGGTACCTATTTATTTTCTTTTCTGTTTATTTTTATAGAAAATAAATAATACTTAACTAGAAATATTTTAATAATATTTTTTAAAGTTGATGGCTTCTAGCAAAGACGATTTAATATAGACAACTCCTCCTAACGTGGGTAAAAACAGCCTACAAATCGAGACCAACTTTTTAGAGACAGCTTTGCGCCATGCTTGTGATTTATAACTAAACTGAACTAAACTGAACTGAACTATACACAAACAGCAAACACCATAATAATATATTTTATAGTTCCGCAAAAATTGGCCCACTGTCCAGCAAAACATTCATTACACAAACGGACCACTCCCATTTAAAATAAATCAGAGCTAATTCTTTACAAGACTTTGCACACCTTGTACCCTATACGATTTCTTGAGGTTTAACTAACAAAGAGCCGAAACATTTTGCACATGCCCTTCATTTAAGGTATCGATATAATAGGTATAACTAACGAATTCAACTTCGGCTTTTGTTATTGGATTTTAAGGTTCTAAAGGTAACAAAAGATCGAAAGAAATAAAGCCGAAAGTCACCGACTGTGACGATACGTCTTCTTCGTGACCGTTTAAAAGTATTTTAAATGTATTTTTGGATTGTCATGCGAAAGATTCTTCGTTAGAGGTCAGGGTTAGGTTATATTATATTATCGGAACGTTTCGTATTTTGAATTCATGAGTGAAATTGCAGAAAATCCAGTGGTTTTCAGAGTAGCTGAGAGTTCACTCAATTTATTTGCATGAATGTTTGTGCTCGGATGTCGTATTTTATAAATATTATCATTTACGCTATTGTATATTTTCACTTATTCGATTTTTTTTGCAAAAACAAAGTTCGACTACAATGGTTTCCTTAGAAGATATCCTGTAGTTACCAGAACATTCGTAATTTGAACCTAAGAAACATAAATATTTCCATTATTATCCTCTCATCAAATAGGGATATCTTTATGAGATTTTATCCGGTTAACACCGGGCCACTTTGATTAAAGTAAAGGGAAGCAAATCCTTAATTGCGGTTATTTTAAGTCATTATATTAAAATTGCTTTATTTCTAAGCCTATCGCAATACAAAATTCAGCTCTGGTGTTATTGCAACTATTCACAGCCCAACAAAAAAAACTTTTTGTCTTGGTGCCGAAGAAAAAACAACTGATCTTAGTTATTTTAAATGCGGTGATTTCAAAAATACTTAGCTTTTCTTCGGATCAGCTCTAGTTTTTGAGGTAGAGCCTACTCATAATAAATTGTAATATTAATATACTTGACAATTATAATGGTCATACATTTTATCAAAAACTTCTCTAATTCCAAGACTAATGCCTCTTTAATTATACCTATTTATTCATAAATCACTGGAAATACCTAATCTTATATTGGCAAAATATCATATAATTATTACAGATAAGAAATAATTTTTCCTGGAATTATTTTGCACCTACAGATTTCTTATTTTCGTATTTGCAATTAGCACGAAATATACAATAGAAGGCAATAAAAGTCAATAAAATTGTATACCGTAAGCCTCATAAATTAATTCGTTAACTTGGCTTGTGTCCTAGGGTATTAGAACCTACATAATCCCCATAATATGGGGATTATATTATGCGGAATATTGCCTGCATGCATTTAGTTGAGACTTGAGCTTCATTGCAAGAGTGTGTTTTTTGAAAAATCGTATTTAAACATGGCTTCTACAAGTAGGCGTAGTTGTGAAAATCATTCGGACGTTTTCTGCTACACATGTGGAGAGTATATTTTAAAAGAAAGTAGAAGAGTGATTTGTGGCTTTGTGAAAAAAGCTTATTTGGCCTATTTTGGCGTTCAGTTAGTGGCCTTGTAGAGATGCTTTAGTACAAAGAGAAGCTAACGTAATTAATGAAGCGTTGGTTGAACAGGAAAACATCATATTTCCTCCCCTGCATATTAAACTAGGACTAATAAAACAATTTGTAAAGGCATTAGACCAGAATGGTGCGTGTTTTGAATACTTGTCCAGTAAATTTCCTGCACTCAGCAAGGAAAAATTGAAAGCCGGAATATTTGATGGACCTCAGATCAGAGAGCTGATAAAAGATTCACATTTTATAGAATCGATGACCGAAACTGAATTTAATACATGGTGCTCTTTTGTTAAAGTTGTGCAAAATTTTCTCGGAAACAAGAAATCGGAAAATTACCGGGAGATAGTGGAAGATATGCTCAACAACTTTAACCAACACGGGTGTAATATGAGCATTAAGATTCATTATCTCCACAGCCACTTGGAACGATTACAAGAAAATCTTGGCGACTTTAGTGAAGAACAGGGGGAACGATTCCACCAGGATATCAAAACTTTGGAAGTGAGATATCAGGGTAGATGAGACATTCACATGATGGCCGATTACTGCTGGAGTCTTCAACGAGACTGTCCTTTTCAATCTCATACGAGAAAATCTTATAAAAGGAAGTTTTTGGGTGATGCAGATTAGCTCATTTTTATTTATTAGTTTAGGTTAATTTAAATTAATAACTTAAGTTAATATTGTTAATATTATTGACAGATGATTTTTGTATTTTTTGTGGTGTACAATAAACATTTTTCTACCATTCCCTGGTAGCAGTAATACATATATATAATTATGCGATATAAAATACCCTTAATCTAGGAAATATAGCTTATGGCTCCAGTTTTTGAAAACGATCTGATGGAGCAAATCTGAGGTTATTTTTAGGTTTAGCAGACCCAAATTACCTAGAAACAGTAAAAAAATTGCCGGCACCAAATTATGTGTTGACCAGTGTTATGATTTATCAGAATTAAAAAGGATGCTCCTTTAAGGCCTATAATAAAATTAAACGAATAAACGCAATACCAAAGAAAATGTAGCATGTAGCTACCTATTATATTTTCTTTGGCAATGCGAAGAGATATCCTTGAAACATCGTGTAATACAAAAGAATAAAAGATGAAAACTATTAATATCGAATATCACTTTGGTCCGTTTGTAGCCGGTATCACATCGTGAAACAGATTGTCTCTCAGCAAGCCTCTTGAAGTTCTATAAAACAATCCTTTTATACGTCATCGTGTTTAATAAGTCGAGGCTGCGTCCCAGAATCCACTCAATTTAATTATATTTTACAGTATAGTAAAGTTTACATTATACCGTCAATATTTTGACTGCCATAAAACTCTAATTATCCCTATGGCCTAATGACCTAGATTGACATCTTCTCGGCCAGAGATGGAGTACAAATTACCTGCATCCCTAATTACTATACTATTTAAGTAGGTATCATAATATATACAGAGTGGCAAAAAAGTCACGCATAATGCCTGTAACTTTTGAATTACCTCGTATACAAAAAGGTGACCTTTATGAAAGTTGTTCAGTAAATTATTCCCCACATTTCTACCTGCATGAATTTTTTCTGTCATTTCTGGTTTGGTTGCCATAGAGACCAACTTACTTTTCTTAAATGGAACACCCTCTGCATATGATTGCATAGTTGGATTCTACTGGGAAAACTGTGAATTTTTTGTATTTCAAATTTTTATTTATTTAAAATTGTAACAAACTTTATAATAACAAAATAAATAGCCTAGAAATTTAAACAACTTAACATCGGAATAATAAACAAGTGAAACCTTTTCAGTGGATCAGGTGTTTAAAATGACCACCATTTTCTGCTAGGCAGAGCGCCAGTCGATCCCTAAATCCTTCTACAACGTTTAAAAGGAAGTCCTTTGGCCTCTGGAATGGCCCGAATTTCAGAACTTATTCTGACTTTTAAAGATTCTAAGTCATTTGGACTGTTAACGTAGACTTTGTTCTGCAAGTGTCCTCACAAGAAGAAGTCGAGCGGGGTTAAGTCCGGGGATCGCGCTGGCCAGTCAATAGTACCTCTTCTGCCTATCTAACGTCCTGGAAATTGTTCACTAACATTTACCGCATAATGCGCAGGTGCTCCATTTTGCTGAAACCATACCTGTTCGTTTATGCCATTATTTACACCCGGTAAACCATTCTGCAAGAGGGAATTATGTGATTCCTGAGGAGGCCCAGATATTTTTCGCCATTCAAATTACCATCTATGAAAAAAGGTCCCACAATATGTCTAACAACTATGCCCACCCAATCATTCACTTTTTCGTGTCTCTGAGTATGACTCCTGGAACCAGTGAGTATTCTCAGTAGACCAATAGCGATAATTGTGTCTATTAACAATTCCATTTAAATATTAATTTTAGTTCCTATTGGTTTTCCGACGAGTGAATTTTGTTATATTAGTGTTTGGTTTACCGGCGCGTGATATTTTTTGTTGTATTAGTGTCAGAATATGGCGTCCATGGGTTTCTGCCAAGAGTGGGGCATCTTGTATTGTCAGTTTCAGAAGAAAGCATTTATCTCCCGATGCTGAAGAAATATTTTAATTCGAGTGATGCTTTAGCCAGTTAGATTTGTATGTATCCCACTGCATTCAAATTAAACAACTTTTGAGTAAGTCTGTGTCTGCAATAGCCTGTCAACTCTGACTTTTTTAAAAATTAGCCTCTTCGTTGCCTAATAAGCAAATATAAATATTAATTTTTTAGGATTTTTGAACGCAGCGTTAATCTCGATCTAACTTTTGTTTCCAATGCTCTTGATTTCTTTAATTTGGTTGCGATTACGTCTACCATTGGAAGTAGTATAGTATTGTAGAAACGCCGCTGGGGTTACGATTCTCCAGGCGATCTCATAAGGGGTAATTTCGAATAGTTGATTAAATTCGCTTCATGTGGCATCCATCGCGTGTGAACAACGAGATTGGGTGAAAATTTGCGGTAAATTGATTTTATTGTTTGTTTTATTATTATTTTTATACAGACTAACATTGGAGTTTATGAATTTCTCGTTGTTTACCATTTAAAAGTATATCCAAAATACAATTTTTTTCTTTTTATTCAATGATGATGCCTCTTCACCTCGCGGGTAAAAATTCTTTCACGTATGGGCGTTCCACATAACCATGTATTGACACAGGTTTTAAGGCTGACTTCACTTCAGGCATTGATTTGTACTCTTGATGATTACTAATGATGGTCAATAAAAATGCCTGGCGTCACCTGCCATTCAAAGTACACCTAGTTGTGTCGGAAATTTTGATAGCATGGAATTACTACACTACACTTGTAGCGAGTATTTTCATTTTTGTATGGATACTTTAATAGTATATTAAAGTTTTGTAAAGCATCATTTTAGCGCACGGACTAGTGATTATAGCTTTGTGACATCACGAGAGATTGTGGTCAAATCTAGAGTACCCCAGGCCCTATACTGTTCTTGCCCTTTATCAACGATGTAACTGTCAACTTTGAAAAATGTAAATGTATTTTGTACGCGGATGATCTTAAATTCTTTGACATCTTTTAAATTCCACGAAATATTGTGAGTTGATTCAGTTCGAGATGAACAAGTTGGTTTACTGGTGCGCTACGTGGGCAAGTGTAAAATCATGAGTTTTTATCGTCGAAATGAAACAATACTTTTGGAATATTTTATGAACGGGGAAAGTCTACAAAATGTTATGAGGATGAACCATTTGGGAGTTACCTTCGATCGGGAGGTAACCTTCAACGAGTACACTTCTACTATTACCCTTAAGGAATGTTGTCCTTTTTTTGGCGTAGAAACTGTAACCATATCTATGATGTTTCCGCCATATTAAAATGTCTCTACAATTCGCTAGTTCGCAGTATCTGATAGTAGTACAGTCTAGTTGCTATCATATCAGTGTCATGTAAATCGTCTAGAAGCAGTCCAGATAGATTTGCTAAGTTTCTTCTGTATAAACATAGATTCCCACATAAAAATTTACCTTATAGTACTAGGATACAACTAGTTGGTTTGGACAGTCTCGAGAATCGACGAAAGGATGCAATGGTGCTGTTTTTGCATAAAATTGTTAATGGTAAGATGGACCTTGCAAAGTTACTTTACAGTATTGATTTTCGCATCCCACAGTGGTGGAGGCAAAATGTAACAGCTATCAAAATTTATCATGGAAAAGGGGTGGGGGTACAAATTTGATATTGTGAACCGACTTCTTCAAAGAGACGAAGTTCAGAACGAGTGGGAGGTTGGGGGTAGGCAAAACTTTTATCGCGATTACTTCACTCATTCATATTTCGACCAATAATAGCAACGCATTTTGAGGTAAAAAAATGTTTTATATTCCGGAAAAAACTTGACAAGTTGTCAAACGAAAATTGTTTATTTATTAATCATTTATTTATTAATTTCGCAGTAGTTTTAAGATAATTTTGGTTGATATTTTTTTCAGTAAATTTAAATAATCATTGTTCAACTTTTCGTTTCGTAAAGTAGTCGTTATAAAATCGAAATAAAAAAAAGTATCTTTTTCATTGCAAGAATACATATAAACAAAATCTGGTACACTGATGACATAGATCAATGAAATGCTAAACCCCATTAATAAATCATGAATCCAAAATCCCTCAAAGAATTTGCAGAATCGGTGGTTACACGCCTCTTGGAACCGACCATTTATTTTCCGCAATGAAAGGAATTATTGACAGTTTCAGTTTACTTTTAAAAAGGTTAGCAACCTATTGAAACTGTCTTAAGAATCATCTTGACTTTGTCAGCAACCATCTGCTTGCATGACCGTACGTTTTATTGTTAAATTGTCTTTTGAAAATAAAAAATTGTGTATCAAAATTTTGAAGTATCTAGTTGGTTAACAGCTATACGGCAGCTATATGTATACAGGGTGTTTACTAAACATACTACAATAATTGTAGGGGTTATTCCCTGAACTGTTCTAAGAATTTTTTGTTCTTTGATCGTGCATAAACCACATTGCATTTCTTGTTGCCACTGGTACATCCTCCAGAAGTTCAGGTAGTGTTTGTTCCAAAAAGTTGTGATATACCTCGCCTGTAAATCTTCCTGGTAGAAATACTGCTCCAATTAGCCAATCATCCACAATTCCAACCCCCCGAGAACTGATGTTGAAAATGATCTTCAAATACCTCAGGTGGATTTTCTTCAGCCCACACATGGTTCTTGTGAGTATTCCTTATTGTATTTCTTTAGAAATTCGATTAATCGGTAAAAAGGATCAGCGTCCAATGTGTGCAAGAGCCATTGACGGAATGCAATCCATGGAGAATCAGCAGGAAGAAGTGCCAACAAGTGGGAACAACAAATTTCCAAACAGTCCCATTACTTACATTCACAGTATTTGCAGTTTTTCGAGTAAAAGTACCTCGATCTTCCTCTATCATGTTCAGCACATTCTTTTCAACTTCTACCGTTCTTACTGTCATTGACCTTCCTGGTCTGCCATTCTGTTTTAGTGTGCCTGTTTCATAAATACGTTGATAAATATTTTCGAAGGCTTTTCTATCAGGAACATTAGGATCAGGAGATCGTTCAATGTACAACCAACTAGCTTGTAATGAATTACCATCAGCAAGTGCGTAAACGAAATGCATGCCACTCATGTCAGTCATCTCGGTGTTTCTTGGAGGACTTCACTAACAGAATTCAACCTATTAAAGACAGAAAATACAAGTCAATCAGTCTCAACAGCCGCATGCTTATTAAACACCCTGTTTTAATGCTATTAAAGCAGAGAAAACTGAGCTACAGGGTGAAAAGTCGAACCTACAGAGTCCGTTGAAATTAGTGATAGCAGAGACAAGCGTTTGACTTGTCTTGTTGAGGCCACGATGGGACCAAGAAAGAGCACGAGAACACTTAATTCAAATAACTATTATCAGAAGATGCCACATTATTTGGCTTCAGAGAGAACCCACATTGGTTGGTTGATATCTAATGTAAATTCCGACTTTGATTTATTTGATGACTTCACGGACAATGGTGGCAGACACCAGTCGTTTAACATTTTTCTGACTTTTAGTTGTAACGACCTAACGACATCCATCAGTCGACAAAGAAGAGTCTTAAAAGTAATTTAAATCTTTAAACTACAAAATAGGTAGGTACCTATTAAGTAATGTCCATTTAAAGGCCATAATCTTCTTTCAAATAGAGAGATAGCGAGAGCAAAGCTATTGCGTGTAGATAACGTGTATGGTAAGTAATGCCACTTAGCTTGCTAAATACATAGCTGGTATTAAGTATTTTTTACTTTTCTTCTTACTTTCAAGACAACTGGCTTATCGAAACCATATAATCACAACTTGAATGGACAAAGATACTTGGAGCTATTAGAAGGTCAAATATTACCGGCAACTAGCGCAAGAGTTCCTCAAGATCAACTAAATAATATTTGGTGTACACAAGACGGTTGTTCCGCACGTAATGTTCGGGAAGTTCAAACACTTTTAAGACAGACATTTGATGATAAATTAATTTCAAACGGCGGACCAGTTAATTGGCCTGCTAGATCCCCCGATATAACCCCTTTAGATTTTTATTTATGGGGGGTTTGTAAAAAATGAAGTTTATAAGTTTGAACTTTGTGACGGTATTTTCTACGCAAAAGCTCCCTATAATCTGTTGAATAACGTTTTGTTCTTTAAACCTTCTATGATTTTGGATGAAATGCGTGTAGGCCTATAGCCGCGTCGCGCGAGTAACGCGATTAAGGTTGCACAATAATAAAAATAATTGGAGATTAAACGGGACGACCAATAAAAATTAGTCATTAAAAAGAGCGTGGGAGGATTGAAGTATTAATTTATTTATGTTTATCATGAAAGCTAATAATCGTTATTCTTATAATTTTATTTTGGTAATAGCGTAGATCTTTATAGATTATATAGCAATTACCATTAATGGCGCCAGTCAATGTGTTTTTTATTTCCATAATTATTATTGTTTTGTAATAATTTGGTCACGAGTTTGAAAAGACAGGTTAGATTAGGTTGTTCGGGACATAACAAGGGTCCGCACTTTTTCGAATAAAGTGTCTGAAACTAATAACTCACTGAGGAAAAACTTAAATCTTGTGCAATTTAAAACGCTTAATTAATTTTTTGTTAATTGTGGCAATACAGCCTAGGGATGGGTACATCGAATAAAAACCTCGATGTTCGAAAATATCGATGTTCTTCTCTTAATTAAAATTTTAGTCACATTTTGTTTTCTTTTTCTGAACAGATACAAAAACATTGGTAAATATTATTGAGTTTATTTTTCTCTCTAAGTCCATGCAGAGGAAAGATCACATGAAATATATTTCATGTGATATTTTCTATAGACATAGCTTCTAAGTGTTCCCAACAAACATTTTAAGTTAAATTTACCTTTATCCGACCTCTAAACGGGTCAAATATTTTGCATGACCGATTATATATAGGGATAATTTACCTACATTTGTTTTCCTATTGCCCAATGTGGGGAAAGAAACTAAAGTAATTTGAAGGTCGAAAATAGGTTGATAGGGTTTTTTTATCCAATAAGTTAGAACGAAGTAAAATAAATATAGACCTATTTTACGTCTAAATGTGGAAAGTGAGACCAACCTTTTGACCTAAATATAACCTAAATAGGAGCAATAAGACACTAGACAAAAATACAGAGAAAACATATTATATCTGGCGTTAGAAAGAAAAGACAACAACTTATGCCAACACTTCCAACAGGACAAAATAAATTATAAAATGGAGTTCGACTTAAGTAGATATTTGGAATGGCCGCTTATTATAACTTCAACAATAAAGTGATATAATTAAGTTTTATCATTTTGCTGGACCGAAATTTGGATGCGAAAGAAATGTGTTTGTGAATTATGGTGATGATACCTCGAAAAACAAAACGCGCCCTTAAAATATGCGTTTTTCTATGAATTACTACGATAATTTTAAATATTTTCACCATTAACCTAAAAACAGAGTGTCTTCATTATAAACATTATATGTACCTAAAGTTTAAAAAAAGCTTTCGTTGACAAAAGATATCGTAGTCTAATGGATTTTCCACTCACCTTATGTAATTCTTAAAAGTTTAATTATTGTTTTTTTATAGTTGTCGATAAACAGGAAAACTAAAAATTATTAAATATGGCCGTTTTTATATTTTTAACCTTAAAGTTATTTTTTCCTTTATTATTAACTGTACAAGCGATGTTAGCCTTTGAGGTTAATCAGAAAGTTATGAAGTAGCTCAATTTTTAACCACAAAAGATCTATAACTTTGAGAACAATTTATATGGCAAAATTATCCAAAATATTACTTGTTTCTAAAACTACATGGTCAGTAAATATTTGGACTTTTTTTAGGCAATAATTAGGTGATGTTTACCTAGCGTAATAGCCAAAAAAAGTCCTTAAATTTAAATGCATATATTAAGTAACAATTAAGTAAATTATGACTTAATCATATTCCTTATCACGATTAAATATTTTTAATGTGTCAAAGAGGTAATTTATTTGTAATTTGTAACTGTGAATTAAACTAAAAGTAGATTTCCCTATAACAAATTATTTAAGTTGTAGATATCCAAATTTTGACTTAGATTTTAGAGTTCGAATCTTTTGTGACCTTTAAGGAAACATTTAAGGCAAAAAGAAGCAAATATTTGCCAATTTACGATTATTTTCCTTCCGTTCTGGTCTACATTACTTAATATGTTTGTTGGGTTAGGTGTAAGAAAAAAATGCCCTGTCAGTAAAACGTGGGCTATAATACCACTATTACATTATCAGTTTCTCTACAAGCTAATCAATGTAGTATCAACTTTTATGGTGTAATTTGGTAAATTTGGTCGACTTTAATCGATTTTCAAAATCAACATTAAGTATCCAAATACCAATTTTAAACCCCTTTTCTCTTACTTTTGCAAAAAACTCGTAGGAATGCTGGGCATCGGTACATACACTAATTACTTTATTACAGGCGGATCCATTAAATTTGCTCTCTCCAGATTTAGTTTTTTTGTTTGAGTAAAAATGATAATGTAAGATTTTGACACATCCGTTCATCACGATATATTTAAAAGAATTGTGGAAAAAAGATATGAGAAAATCAGCGCCATAAAAAATGTAAATATTTTGATATATTGCTTAAAACCCATTATTATTTAATAATTATTTAGGTAAGTCCCAATCCACTTTATCGTCAGCGCCTCGTTTGACTGGTTACACTACAGAATATTATTTTCAAAATTTTAATAAACCCGTTCGGTATGGTTAATTAAATCTGAAGACCCTGCTTTAAAGTGTCCACCAATTCATTGGGTGGTACTTAATGTTTGACACCACAATATAGATAAAATCTCGGTACTAAAAACATTAAGATATGTTGACGTTTTATTAATAAATTATTTATTAATTAGCGATTTAACCTCCTGGTTCGGTTGTAATTAAGGGAGATCTTTATAGATAGAAATATTTAATTTCAGTATCATTTTACCTAAGGCTATTTACCTGTAACAGAAGTTATAATTTTAACCCAACCTGACCTAACCTGAATATAAATTTACTTTTTATCCGATTGTGTCAAAAAATGACGTTTTATAGATCAGATATTTGGACGAAAAGGTAACCTTTTCAATAAGGTATTGATTATTGCGCTGGTAGCTAGGCAACCTTTGTCGTCCTAGTCCGAAAAACATTTTGTCGGACGCTAAAATATTTTCAACAGTTTATTTTATTCAATTATTTACAATATTTATATTAAATGTACAATTAGAACAATTTTGAACAAGAACGGGGTGATGTAAATTTGATTTTGAGGATGTGTTATTATTTTTGGTCTCCGTTATGATATTATTCTCCAATGTTGAACTCGATTGGGAGACGGATTGCGACACCTGAGTCGAGACTGACTGCAGGTCAGATTGTGGAATGTTGAATATTTTCTTGGTCAGCTCTAACTTATTACTTAAGGAATCATCTATGTAGCCCTCGGCTACTCCCGAAGACTTCCAGCCTCCATGCCGTTTTAGAGATGTTATGTCTGCTCCCGCATCTACAAGTAATGTGGCCGATGTTCTTCTGAAACAATGTCCCGTGAATTCCTTGGCATTCGGCAGTTTTAAGTAAGATGCTATTTCCTGAGGTATAGAGCCCAATTTGTGTATACCGACAACTTGCTTATGGCATTTTCCATTGCGATAAGACACAAAAAATCGCCCATCACTCATATTTGTTGGACGTAAAGCCAGATAATTTCTATAATACTTTAGATATTCTCCAGTCACCGTAAATGATCTCGGTTTGTTTGTTTTATTATAGGGAATTTTTATTAACAAAGCCGTTCCCAAATCTTGTATGTCATCAATTTTCATATGAGCCAGTTCTTCTCGACGACATGCGCCCGCGATTCCAAAAATAAAAGCAACCTGTAATTAAGAAAATTGTTAGTCAGAAATTTAAAATACTATTATATAGTTACATTTACCTTCAACATTAAGTATTTGTCATCTGGAGCATGGCAAAGGAATTTGTGAACCTCTTCTCTAGTTAGGATCCTTGATTTCTTTGGACAATATCCAACACTTTTTTGTTTCAACAATGCTCGTAATCTCATGTATTTAGATATATCAATATTCTGTTTTACATTTACCACTGCACGTAGCATAGAATACTGCGACCACAAAGTAGATGACTTCATAGTTTTCGATAATTCCGCCATATAGACCAAGAAGACGTTTTCGGAGAACGACTGTATATTTTTTTCTTGCCGGTAATCCATAAATTTTTTATAAGCTCTTTCATATAATTTCTTAGATTTTTGTGGCAACAAATGTAACATTACTTCCTTGGCAGTTTCTTGAATGTCAGGTGGTGTACCTTCTATAAGATCATCGTCTATTTCCATTTTTAATTGTGTTTTTCAGGTTTTAAAACTAGCAGAACACGAAAGATTAGTTAAAACTATCGCCTGATTGATAAAACGTCAGTTGATAATATTAATTTAATTATTTGTTAGATCCATGGATACGCATATTACAGGTTTCATTGTTCAAACATTCAAGGGACAAAAAATTACAATGCAAGATGAAATATATTGGTTTTCTTAATTTTTACATTATTTTATAATCCGAGCTAAAACACAATCGGATAAAAAATAACGTATGTTATACGGACGAAAAATGTATTTCGGACTATGCGGGTTACTGGCCTCGGCTTTGCCTCGTCCAGTAATCTCCCGCAATACGTCCGAAATACTGCATTTTTCGTCCTTGTAACATAATATACTATTATGTCCTACTCGAATATTATTGTTTTATAATACCATAGTTACCAGACACTTTAAATAGTATATATTACCCTAGGGCATTAAGGAAGTTTCTAATGCCCTCGGGCATTAAGAGAAATAAATAGGAAAAATCAAAGTAACAATTTTTTATTAACGAAAAAACTTATTTATCATTTACATTAAATGAACAGTTATGAAAGACCCAGTAAAAACGAATTTACCGGCTTTTGATAAGTCAATGTTTTCTGTTATTTCGTGATTTTCACTAACAGAAGTTGATAATGATTGAACGTTTTTTGATGTTGATGGTCTCGTTGATGGTACTCCAGCTATCAATTTCGAAATTTTGTTTTTAGAAGACAGACTGTCTTCCAAATATCCCTCAACCACAGCTGAACTTTTCTAACCGCCATGTATTTTCTATGTGGTCATATTTGCCCCCGCGTCCGCCAACAAATTTGCAGAGGTTCTGCGCAAACAATGACCAGTATATTTGTCCGCATCGCTTAGACCCAGGTATTTTGCAATAATGGAAGGAATCTTGTCTATGGTGTTCTTTCCAACTGGCTGTGAAAAACAACGACCGTTACGGTGACACAAAAAGAATCTATTGATGTCGTAGTTCGACGGGCGTAAAGACCAATAAGTTCTTAGTAGCTTTAAACAACCTATCTCCTTCTCATCAATAATTATGATGACACACTTTTTATCGGTCTTTGTATCGGGAATATTAACTATTACTACGGATCCTCTATCCTCTATATGTACAGAGCCACTTTGTACATCAAAATAGTTTCATTGAGAGCTTCACGGATGAATTTCAGCACATCTCTCGAGTCAAAATTTTCGATTTCTTCGCTTCATATCCTTTGGATGCTTGCTTTTTTAGATGCTGACCTAACTTGCAATATTTTGCAATGTCTATATTTTTATTAACTATTAATGTCTTCTTTAACATTGAATATTTCGTCCATAGGGCATTAGGGGTGAATGTTCCAGACTATAATCGATATACATAATTAGTATTTTAATATAATTTACAACAGCAATTTTAACATACCAATTCCTGGAAATATCCGAGTAACACCGCCTCGTTGATAATTTTTACATTATTATTTTTCATCCAATTCCCAAACCTTTGATATTCCTTATCATAGGCGTCTTTAGACTTCTTTGGGACATAATTATCCAAAGCTTTGGCAGCATTCACAGCAATTCTATCCGGAATCAACGGAAAATCCATTATTTTATATGAATTTCAGTTTTGACTTTGACACAGCACAACAATGAACACTTATTACCTTTGTTTATTTAGCAACTATATAGGTTAAAACCTTTCGGGATTTTGAATTTTCTTTTAATTTAACTTGGAATTATCTGAAGTAGGACATAAAATATTGTATGTACCATGGGCATTACTTAATGTCTATACCCTCGGGCAACCAACTTACAAAGCCGAGGGCCTTTGCAAGATTGTTGCCCTCAGAGGCATAAACATCTTTATAACGCCCTTAATACATAAATAACCATAAATAACTATCATTGACTTTTAACATCATGTAACTGATAAAACCCAAACGTCATTGCTATAGTGGGATTTTATGTTTAATATACAGAGCGCAGATTTTTTCTTTGTGTTCTGTACGTATTAAAAAAAATGTTGTTGATATAAACTCAATAAAAATATTGTATTGAAAATTTTATACATTTATGCCTAGCTAATTAGAAGTCTTCTTTTAGAATATCATAAGGAATCACCTCCTAAAGTTACGTACCGTACTTCTGAAACACCCTGTATACTAAGCCAAAGTATTGTTGTATAATCAGTAAACATTGTAAATCTACAATTTATAAGAATTGACGAAAGGTCATTTTATATAGATTAAAAATAGCAAAGGACGAAGAACTAAACCTTAAGGTCCTCGACAATCAATTTCAATACTGCTTAAGACCTTTTAGACAAATTTGATTTAAACTACTAATGATATACCTCTAAACCCATAAAGTTCAAGCTTCTTTAATGATATGTCGTAGTTAACACAATCAAATGCTTTAAAAATATGTATCACAAGATATTGCTGCGGCAAAATCTCCTTCAAAAATGTTCAAGAAATGAATTAGTATTTTTATTTTTTTATAAGCTACGCCGAAATAACACGGCAGTTTACTGCATGGGTATTGGCAAAGAAAATTATAGCTACAATTTTCTTTGGTATTGGTTGTTGGCTCAAGACTTGCTCGGTTACATTAAGTTGGTTTTCAATTGTTTGCCATCTAAACCAAACAACCCACAAACAACTATCTTCAGTATGTCCTGTAAACCATAATTTCTCATTTTTTTTATAAATCTACAGAACTTTGATTTATTCCACAACACGTATAATTAACTGAATTTATGGCGCTCCCTGGAGCTCTGTGGAATCATTGTTTTTAACAAAGCTAGACCAGTATTTAAAAGAATTCGAAATGATTTAACTTTATTATAGGGTATGAGTATATAATTTCGGTCTCACTTCGGAAAGCATTCGTGGTTACATAAGAGCTATATTTTGGGATAAACAAATGATGTATACGTTTTTTAGGGGCAACCGTCTTTTTGTCGGACAAGAAAAATTGACAGTGATGTGGGTCAAAATTCGATCTGATTTATATTTAGAAATATACATAAATATACCCCTGGGTGAGTGAAGCAATTTTTATTATAGTTTTCTAAAATTATATTATATTCTATAATTTTAGAATGAAGAAAACACTGTGGTTGTTCTTCTAACAAAACGGATCCTATGAAGATACACTGCCCCAAAGGGGTACCCAGCGACTTACCTTTTCGAGTCTAACTTTTGAACTCGAATTTTTAACATTTTATATATACCAAAAATTAATTCTTAACTGGTACGATTCTATTAAAAGTAAGAATGCAGATTTGAGTATTGACAATGCAGTGTAATTTACGGCAGATATGCTTAACGTTGGTAAAACAACAATATAGGTACAAACTTTTAAAAGAAGAAAAAAGTGTTGGCGTCAAACCTCCAAAAACTTTCCAGGATGACCAAATCTTGAGCTGGATGACGTTTCAATGCAGAGAATAAAGCGAAAGTTCATAGTTTCATTTTGAAAAAATAAATTCCTATGCTGGACAAAATCTTGTCCTCAATCCGAGAAGACCAGGACTATCCATTTAAGTGTAGAAATACGCTTTGGAAATTATTACAAAAAGTGGGTTTTCGGTGAAAAAAACATAATAAAGTCTGTGCGTTTTAAGAAGTCCGATATCGGATTAAATCACCAAGGGATGTTATCGCTTTTAAAACAGTAAGTCGGTTAAGTTACAATATCTTCGCACCTTCGCTATACTTGATCACACCGAACATCCCACTGGTTTACTGTATTCTATTACTGGGCGAAATCAGAGGTTTCAAAACAAAATTATCTTAGAATTACGCGTTGAGCATAAATAATAATTAAATAGATAATTAAATTATTTTGAAATTATTATTTAAAAAGTGAACTTTTAAGCAAGTGTAAAGAGCAGTCATTTAAAAAAAAGTATGTTGTTGACGAATTAGCCCTCAAATATGGACATCAAGTTTTGAGATTGCCGCCCTACCATTGTCATTACAACGCAATTGAATTGGTATTGGGTATTAGCAAGAACTATTATGACAAACATATGCCTGTAAAAATATCGGTAAGCCTAGCGTTATAAAGTTATGGGAGGAGGCGCTTAGCCAAGCGGGCAAAGAAGAATGGCGGAAATGCATTGAACACACAGAAAAAAATATTTTTGAATCTTATGAGACAGAACAGGTTATAGACGAAGTAAGACCGTTAATTATTACGAATGATGATGATGATGACGATGATGTTGATTCTGATGAGTCTGAAAGCATGGGTGAAATTTCAAATGCAGAGGAAGACTACTTCTAGTAGTACCTATCTACAAGTAGGTACGTTCTGTCGCAAGACTACAAAATCGGTTCTTTTTAGAACCAAAACTTTATAAAAAAGAATTCGTAAAACTAATTCGTCTGAATACTACAAAAGCTAAAAAATTATTATTTTTCTTTACCTAAACTAATTTTTTATTTACTTTAAATTATTTTATTTAGAAAATGTAATTCATCAACATCCAAAATTACCTTCAATATAATTTATTGTTTGAGAGCCACCGACATAATGCTCAAGAGGTTTTATGGCTTAGCGGACTTCTTAAAACGCACAGACTTTAGGCAATCGATTTTAATAGACAGAAGAGATATCATCTGTTGGAAAAGAAATTACTTAAAAAGCATCCGAAAAGCCAGAGAAGAAAACAAAAATATTTTACCTAGACGAAACATGGCTAAATGAAGGTCACACTTAAATTCAAGGCAAGCTTTTTTGGAAGGATTATCGACAGGATTTAAGACCGCCATCTGGAAAGGACATCGACATCATAACCCATATTGGAAGCTCTGAAGGCGTCGTTAAAGGTATACTGATAAAATTACTTATTTGAGTTAAAAAAATTTTCCATTGACTCAAAATTTGTTTCCTATTAGCCAAACAAATATGTATTTGAAAAATACCAAGAGATTATTTGCCTCAATTAGTATTATCTGATTTGAAACAAATCACTTATTATTTGGTATTAATCACTGAATACAAAATTCAAGCAAATATTTATTTTCTTAACACTAACCTAACTTAAATAAGCCGCCTCAATGACTTAAAGTAAATAGGTTTAAAGTTAAGTTAACGAAATGTTTATTTATTGATATTTATACATATTTTATCAAGTATATATTTATTTTATGGAAGAAGTCCATCTCTCAGTGGAGTGATATTTTAACGTAAAGTAAAACACACAATCTGCTCCACTAGTTTAATGTAAAACATCTTTCTTTAAACCATACATGTTTCGGAGGCATAAACCTCCATCATCAGTGGGATTAAATTAAGTCAAATTAAGGAGAAAAATACCAGAAATATTGTGAGAACTTGTGTCGCAGAAAAAACTTCATCATTTTATATTAAATAAATTAAATTAGAAATTGGAAAAGGTCGTTATTATTTAAAAAACATCCTGTATTAATTTACTAGTTATAATTAAAAATTAAAAAGCACACATAATTTTGAATTTTTTGCTTTTTGGATAACCCAAAATTTTTAACTACCATTTGATACAACTCTAGCAAGATGTTCGTATCTATCATTTTATTTCCTCCGCATTGGACAAAAATTTTGGGTTATCCAAAAAGCGAAAAATTCAAAATGATGTGTGCTTTTTAATTTTTAATTATAACTACTAAATTAATACAGGATGTTTTTTAAATAATAACAACCTTTTCCAATTTCTAATTTAATTTATTTATTATAAAATGATGAAGTTTTTTCTGCGACACAAGTTCTCACAATGTTTCTGGTATTTTTCTCCTTAATTTGACTTAATTTAATCCCACTGATGATGGAGGTTTATGCCTCCGAAACATGTATGGTTTAAAGAAAGATTTTTTACATTAAACTAGTGGAGCAGATTGTGTGTTTTACTTTACGTTAAGTATATATTTGTTTTACTTTTGTTTTACATGTATTTATCGTAACAACAACGTTATTTAATTAAACAATTTAAGTGATTGGATTTAAATAAACCGGTAATTTCCATCAAAGTCGTTGTTTCTTTATTTAAGTACATGATTGTTTAATTTGTCTTTTATATTTATTTAGACCAAGGATACCTTTATTTTGTTTAAATACCTTTTTTTAATTTTAAATAAATCAGAAAGTTCATTCAAATCAGTTCTTATTTTATCCAAGAACATGTTTGTTTAATTTTTGTTTAATATTTATTTCCAATACCAACCGTTTATTTTCCTTAAATAATTTAAGTTATTTGTTTAAAATAAATCTTTGATTTCACTTAACTGCGTAGGGTTAATCCCCCCCCCCCCCTTATGCAATTTAAATGGATTCTAAAGCTGAAAAGTAAAAATATTCACCACTGCACATTTGAATTTGAAAGTAATATTGTGGCCAGCTTTTAAATTATAACAGGGTGTATTTTTAGTGTCGCAATAGCTCCTCTTAATTAAAAAATTTTCATATAGGAAGTCCCGGGGCAACATCTATGCCCGTCACTGTATATGGATGAGATTGTGAGAAAAATTATTGCAAATTTACGTCTGCAGGGTCCAGAGTATAAAGTTTACTTAAAGTGGGTTTATACAGCAAAATAAAAATAACATAAAAATAAGAATAACAATATAGGTATAATATATAAAATAAGGAATTTGCAGTGTTTATATACAGACGTCACATAAAATTAAGAAATGAGCAGATCATATCCCCTATTGCTATAGAATATGGTTTAATCAGTACCTATACCATAATAATCACAAACCTTATAAAATTGTTTTTCCACTACTAACCTATAACATCGCCATTATTGACAGATTATTAACGCTAGAAATCGTTTTTCTCTACCTTATAAATCATTATTGACCATGGTCAATAATAAGCCATTGAAATCCATTATTGACCGATCTTTGACCTTAACCGAATTTTGTTTGAACGCAGGTAACTTGATTTTTTAATTCTACAACATTAATTCATTGTGGTTAGGCAACCAGATAATTATCAATACATATTAGATTACTTGATATTGTAAAATATCGATACAATCAACATTTTTTCTGCTTCCATCCTTAATTCGGGAGGTGTACACATAATATTATCACTAACATTTTCTTCGCTCATTTAAAAAAAAAACGCAAAACTCGTGAAATCTGATGACACAAATGAACACAAATTGACATTGACAAAGCCACCTGACAAAACAACAAAATATTTTGCCAATTCCAAAGCGCAGGAAACTTGATTAAAAAATATACTTCTTATACCTACCTATAATTTTTTATAATTATTAATAGATAATAGATACTATAAAGATAAATGTCTTATAAAAGTTTGTAGTAGTGGAAAAAATATTATATTAACCACGGTTTAGACAGCTTATTATAGCCCTCGCGGCTCGGGCAATAATGATGGCTGTCTAAACCTTGGTTAATAATATACTATTTTCCACTACTAACCTATAACATCGCCATTATTGACCGATTATTAACGCTAGAAATCGTTTTTCTCTACCTTATAAATCATTATTGACCATGGTCAATAATAAGCCATTGAAATCCATTATTGACCGATCTTTGACCTTAACCGAATTTTGTTTGAACGCAGGTAACTTGATTTTTTAATTCTACAACATCAATTCATTGTGGTTAGGCAACCAGATAATTATCAATACATATTAGATTACTTGATATTGTAAAATATCGATACAATCAACATTTTTTCTCCTTCCATCCTTAATTCGGGAGGTGTACACATAATATTATCACTAACATTTTCTTCGCTCATTTAAAAAAAAAACGCAAAACTCGTGAAATCTGATGACACAAATGAACACAAATTGACATTGACAAAGCCACCTGACAAAACAACAAAATATTTTGCCAATTCCAAAGCGCAGGAAAATTGATTAAAAAATATACTTATACCTACCTATAATTTTTTATAATTATTAATAGATAATAGATACTATAAAGATAAATGTCTTATAAAAGTTTGTAGTAGTGGAAAAAATATTATATTAACCACGGTTTAGACAGCTTATTATAGCCCTCGCGGCTCAGGCAATAATGATGGCTGTCTAAACCTTGGTTAATAATATACTATTTTCCACTACTAACCTATAACATCGCCATTATTGACCGATTATTAACGCTAGAAATCGTTTTTCTCTACCTTATAAGTCATTATTGACCATGGTCAATAATAAGCCATTGAAATCCATTATTGACCGATCTTTGACCTTAACCGAATTTTGTTTGAACGCAGGTAACTTGATTTTTTAATTCTACAACATCAATTCATTGTGGTTAGGCAACCAGATAATTATCAATACATATTAGATTACTTGATATTGTAAAATATCGATACAATCAACATTTTTTCTGCTTCCATCCTTAATTCGGGAGGTGTACACATAATATTATCACTAACATTTTCTTCGCTCATTTTAAAAAAAAACGCAAAACTCGTGAAATCTGATGACACAAATGAACACAAATTGACATTGACAAAGCCACCTGACAAAACAACAAAATATTTTGCCAATTCCAAAGCGCAGGAAACTTGATTAAAAAATATACTTATACCTACCTATAATTTTTTATAATTATTAATAGATAATAGATACTATAAAGATAAATGTCTTATAAAAGTTTGTAGTAGTGGAAAAAATATTATATTAACCACGGTTTAGACAGCTTATTATAGCCCTCGCGGCTCGGGCAATAATGATGGCTGTCTAAACCTTGGTTAATAATATACTATTTTCCACTACTAACCTATAACATCGCCATTATTGACCGATTATTAACGCTAGAAATCGTTTTTCTCTACCTTATAAGTCATTATTGACCATGGTCAATAATAAGCCATTGAAATCCATTATTGACCGATCTTTGACCTTAACCGAATTTTGTTTGAACGCAGGTAACTTGATTTTTTAATTCTACAACATCAATTCATTGTGGTTAGGCAACCAGATAATTATCAATACATATTAGATTACTTGATATTGTAAAATATCGATACAATCAACATTTTTTCTGCTTCCAGCCTTAATTCGGGAGGTGTACACATAATATTATCACTAACATTTTCTTTGCTCATTTTTTAAAAAAACGCAAAACTCGTGAAATCTGATGACACAAATGAACACAAATTGACATTGACAAAGCCACCTGACAAAACAACAAAATATTTTGCCAATTTTAAAGCGCAGGTAACTTGATTAAAAAATATACTTATACCTACCTATAATTTTTTATAATAATTATTAATACTATAAAGATAAATGTCATATAAAAGTTTGTAGTAGTGGAAAAAATAATATATTAACCACGGTTTAGACAACTTATTATAGCCCTCGCGTCTTAAATCCCTCGTCGCTTCGCTCCTCGTGATTTAAACTCGCCGCTCGGGCAATAATGATGGCTGTCTAAACCTTGGTTAATAATATACTATTATAGTGTTTAAATAATAAGGCAAACCAATAGAAAAAACACATTTTTGCCGAAAATAAAGGTTATGACAAATTACGCGCACGCGTACAACGATTTTCACATAAAAATAACATAAAAGTTAAAAGATAACCATCTCTTATTTTATTTCTTATTTTTATCTTATGTTATTTGGTTCTATAAACGTCTTATGGCAGATCTGTAGATTCAACTCTTATTTTATTTGTATGTTATGCTACCTTGCTGTATAAACCCACCATTAGTTGTTGTTTCCCTTAAAATATACCTCAATAAAACATAGAGAAGTTAATAACTTTGATAAAAAATTAAATAAAAGCAAATTTTCAAATATTAGGTAAAATAATTATTAATATTTTATTAATTATATTATATCTTTTACGTTAGAAGGTTTGATAGGTATTGAAATATGGTGAAAATTGAGGAAATCTGTCTTATTTCTATAAAATAACTGTCTTATTTGTGTAAAATAGAATATAAAACCATACTAAAGTACATGTTTACAACAAATGTATTTTTCTTCGAAAACTGCTAATTTTATCGAAACAATAGAGTACCTCTTTTAGAGAGCAGTAACTAGTGTACTTAATAACCGATTTTCAGCTCTTGAAAATGACATCTATCAAAATTATGGCCCAACGACGAGATAAAAGATCTACTGTAGTATTGAAAATTGAAAAAGTAGTCCATACTTGCAGTGGAGTTTACGTAATGTAAATAAAACGACAATGTCTTCCTCCACAAATTTAATAAAGGTAAAATTCTTGTTCCCTATATGTTTCGGGCGTCTAGACGTCCATCTTCAGGGGATACCATAATCGAGTTGACTATAAAAACTTTAAATGGTTGCCTCAAATTAATGAGTACAGCCAAAATTGAGTAGGAACCTCAGAAATTGGGTGGACTTGTGAAAAATTATAATTTGTATATTTATAGAATGAAAATTTTTGTGAAAATATAAGAATTGAATAGCAAAATATATTATTTTAAAAGGTGCATTTTATTTTTTAATGATGATTTTCTAGAAAAACATTGTACTTAGTTGTGAAGAAAGAAATTTAAAATAAAATTTTTGGAGGCATGCTCCGTGTTATTTTTTAAAAAATTGAAATTTTTTATACCAGAGGGGCTATGCCCATGGTAATATATAAATTATGAAATCATTTCATTTAATGAAAAAAGAACTTTTTATTTTTAAATTTTTTAAAAAACAGAAATAGTGCTAAATCACCACCATGTTCACTTTACACACACGTGTCTTAGAGTCAAGTCAAGAGTATGGTTTTATGATCTTGGGGCTCTGTATCTCAGTTTAAGGGTATTTTAGGGATTCTCTTTCAAGGACAAATTAGGGTTATTTGACCTTCTGTGTACACCCGGGAGTATGCCATATACTTACTGGGACACCCTGTATTAGTCGGGCGTTAAAATAAATATTTAACTGATTGTTATTGGCGATATGAATATTCTTATCAGTAAGTATACTTGCGAATTCATCACCGCCGGAAATCGACCATTCTTTACATTCAAAGTTTACAAACCAATAACTTATAGGAAGTGCCCAACGTCTGGAATGCCAATATATCACCCATTGCCCAAGCCCATGAGGTATCGCTTTGCGAATTCAAATACAACCGTCGATAAATAAATTCTTTTGCTGGCAAACATTCGGCCGTTTCGACAAATTCACATCGATAAGATTTCGATCGAGTCTCGAAACATATACGAGAAGAAATTTCGAAGAAGTTAAACAATAAGATTACCATAAATATTCGCATCCGATCCCTGGCGGTCGATGATGATAATCGATATTGCTGCATCGCGATATCGATGGAATTTTGATGGTCTGCACCAAAGAGAGTACCAAATTAATTTTTGACGACTAGATTGACTGTTGTCTTTATCATCTTGACCACATCTTGACCAAAATGAGAAGTTTTGAAAGAAAGGTATTGGTACTTGACAAATTTCTTGAGGCAATAGCCTATGTCAGGTTAGTTGCTAAATAACCTAACCTAACAGTGATATACGTATTTTAGATTTTAGAGATATTTTAATTTCACTTTGGCCAACAAAATGCAACTTTAATTTATCATAGTAACACACTGAAGAAAAGTTTTATTTGGGATAACCTAAAACAAATTCAGTCAATAATAGTATATTATTAACCAAGGTTTAGACAGCCATCATTATTGCCCGAGCGGCGAGTTTAAATCACGAGGAGCGAAGCGACGAGGGATTTAAGACGCGAGGGCTATAATAAGCTATCTAAACCGTGGTTAATATATTATTTTTTCCACTACTACAAACTTTTATATGACATTTACCTTTATAGTATTAATAATAATTATAAAAAATTATAGGTAGGTATAAGTATATTTTTTAATGAAGTTACCTGCGCTTTGGAATTGGCAAAATATTTTGTTGTTTTGTCAGGTGGCTTTGTCAATGTCAATTTGTGTTCATTTGTGTCATCAGATTTCACGAGTTTTGCGTTTTTTTTAAAAATGAGCGAAGAAAATGTTAGTGATAATATTATGTGTACACCTTCCGAATTAAGGATGGAAGCAGAAAAAATGTTGATTGTATCGATATTTTACAATATCAAGTAATCTAATATGTATTGATAATTATCTGGTTGCCTAACCACAATGAATTGATGTTGTAGAATTAAAAAATCAAGTTACCTGCGTTCAAACCAAATTCGGTTAAGGTCAAAGATCGGTCAATAATGGATTTCAATGGCTTATTATTGACCATGGTCAATAATGACTTATAAGGTAGAGAAAAACGATTTCTAGCGTTAATAATCGGTGAATAATGGCGATGTTATAGGTTAGTAGTGGAAAAAAGTACATTATGAGCCTAGGTTGAGAAGTGAGCTATAATAGCGAGCACTTTTGAGACACTGAGACAGCTTTCTCGACTGAGGTATACTGGGTGATTCAGGAGGGAATGTCAATGTTTTAGGAACGTATTCATGGACCCAAAATAAACATAAAAGTTCCTATAAACATGGGTCCTATTCCCGGCCGTTACCGTAAATACAGGGGTAAACAATATTCAAATTAAAATTTTATTAAATTATTTATAACAAGTAGGTTTTATAGTTTTCGAAAATGCCACCGTTCACTTCTAAACACTCTAAAGACAATAATCCAGAGGATTAAGGTCTGGCGATCTGGCTGGCCAATTATGCTGACCACCTCGACCAATCCACCTTGGAAAGTTATTGTTTAAAAAATTTCGTACTTGTAAATTGTAGTGTACAGGGGCTCCATCATGTTGTAGATACATGTTCTGTCGTACATTAAGTAGAACATATTCTAATAGGTTTTGCAAATGGTTCTGTAGAAAATTTAAGTATACTTGTCCTGTTATAGCTAAACTAGGCATAAGGTGGAAAAAGATAACAAAACGCCCCAACAACTATATAGACACAAAACTCCTCAAAGAGTCTAAAATTCGTAACGCAGTTAAGATAGAGACTAACAAATTTATGAAAGACATTAATCAACTAAAAGAAGTCAGGGTGGATGAAAAGTGGAAACAAATACAAACAGGATTAGAAACAATAGCACAGAAACATCTAACAAGCAAAAGAGTCAGGAGAAAGCCCTGGATGACATCTGAAATCCTGGATCTTATGGAAGAAAGGAGAAGGAACAAGGAAAGAATGAATGAGTACAGAGCACTACATAGGGCAGTACAAAGAAAAATCAGGGAGGTCGAGGAGGAATATCTGGTGGCGCAATGCGAGGAGACTAACTTGAACTACTGGATAAGAAATTTGACAGTTTTCACATGCACAAGAAGGTAAAGGAAATGGCCGGATGCAACAAGGTCAAGAGAGTTGGTAATACTATCAAGGATACAGAGGGGCATATAATAACTGACCTGGGGGACAAACTAAAAAGGTGGACAGCATACCTGTCGGAACTCCTTAATGACGAAAGACCTCCGAGACCAGATCTAGAATCGAACAATGTACATTTAAAAATATTAAGATCAGAAATAGAACATGCCTTGGAAACTATGAAACCTGGTAAAGCTGTTGGTCCTGATCAAATACCCATAGAGCTTATCAAACTTTTCGATGAAGACGTGATTGATGTTCTTCTGGATCTCTTCAACCGCATCTATGCTGGGGGAGAAATCCCTAAACAATGGTTGTCATCTACCTTTGTGCTTATACCCAGGAAACCGAATCCGAGGGAGTGCTCAGACTACCGAACCATCACACTCATTAGCCACACTTTCAAGTTATTCCTAAAGATCATCCACAAAAGAACATACAGAAGACTCGAGGAAGATATAAGCGACACACAGTTTGGATTCCGGGGAGGACTTGGAACACGTGAGGCGCTCTTTGGGATTAACGTTCTTTTTTTTATATAAACCAGGATGTGTATGCGTGTTACATAGATTTCGAGGAAGCTTTTGACAAAGTGAAACATGACAAGTTGCATCAGCTACTAGTCAACAAAAACATTGATTTGGACGACGTGAGAATAATAGATGACCTATATTGGGGCCAAAGACCTAGTACAAGGGTGGAAAACCAAATAACAGAGAAAATGGAGATCCGCCGTGGTGTGAGACAAGAATGCATCCTATCACAGCTTCTATTTAACCTTTTTAGTGAAGTTATTTTTAGGGACACCTTGAAGGATGAATCAGTAGGAATAGTTATAAATAGGGAAGTGATTAACAATATGAGATATGCTGATGACACCGTCCTGTTAACTGGTAAACTTGAAGACACAAGATACCTTTTAGAAAAACGGAATGATCGATGTAATGACTATGGTCTAAAAATTAATTTTAGGAAAACCAAGTTAATGGTAGTCACAAAATTCACACAAAACCTGAACCATGTGAACGTGACGATAGCGAACACCACAATAGAGAACGTCTCGACATATAAATACCTAGGAACCTGGATAGATCAATCAGGTGACCAGGCAAGAGAGATAAGATATAGATAAATAGAAATAGCCAGATCAACGATTACTAAAATGAAAAAATTGTTTACCAGTCGAGATATTAGGATGGAGCTTAAGATAAGGATGCTGCGTTGTTACGTTTTTTCCGCGCTTTTGTATGAAACGGATGAGAAAAGAGTGTGAGATCATTAACACCATAAAAGGGAGAAAGCTTCAATACCTGGGGCATATAATGAGAGGACAGAAATACACACTTTTCCAATTGATAGTTCAGGGAAAGATCAGTGGAAGGAGAAGTGTTGGCAGACGACGTGTGTCCTGGCTTAAAAACCTGAGGGAGTACCTAAACACCTTCCTTCAGTACCCTAACAAATCACGTAAACATACAATGCACAAAATAAAACTAATATATTATTTACCATGCGCCCTTCGTTGCCAGGAACCAAAATTGTATTACTGAATGCAAACGAGGAAGATGGTCATGTGACCACTGCATCATAAAACGTTTATTTTATATATTTTTAATATGAGAAATAAATATAATTTTGGCAACTGTTAAATAGAGGAATGGCTCGAGGAATAAAAGTTTAGTAATAGTATTTTTGCATCTAATGTTTAAAGGAACTGAAATTTTATTCTTATAGTAAAGCTTCAATAAACGAAAATCCGGAGAAAATTAAACTAGCAAAACTTAATAAACGCAACAAAATTTCGTTAAGAAAATATAAAACAATAACAAAAAACCAATTAAGCATTTTAATGCACCCAATAAAATTTCGTTAAGAAAATATAAAATAATAACAAAAAACCAATTAAACATACCAATTAGCACAAGAAAAGGTTTTTCCTCAGTGTGGTGTATTTTATTTGCTATTCAAGTTTACATGCGAATAAAGCAAGCTTTGGTGCAGATAGATGGTTCGCTGAAATATGATCTTCGATTTAACAATAAGTCATTTTTATCGAGTATTATTGTCAACATTATTGCCCATTGTTTTCAGCAGTTCGAATCTTACGGGCGGGTTTAATTTTAAACGATTCGATCCTTAAAAAATGTGGGTGTATATTGTCGCAACTCATTAGATTATTTTTTGAGAAGTTACCAAGCGACAACAGTAAAATAACAAATAAAAAATTTACTAAAACAAACTTAAATTTGCACTTAATTTTTTTTCTCTTGTGTTTGTAAACAATTTTAAGCTATGTTTATAAGTCTGCAAGTATATTTCAATCGTCAGAAGCTGTTAAACTTAAACATAAAATCCGTTTAGTATAAACACTCATAATAGGCTTCCCAAACAAATTTAGTCAAGAAAATGATTCCGTCGGAATGTTTATGTGTTTAGCTGCTTTTATTCTTGAATTTATCTAATTGTCCTTAAGGTAGGTCTATAGTAACTGATCTATTTTAGCATTAAGTGCTCACTTCTTATAGAAAGTGAATTGTGCCATCTTAAGTAGTCTTGAGACCTGTTGGATTTTTAATTTTTGTTTCGGGGAAGCGGCTAAGAAAGTGGAGTTAATTCGTCTCTTAACTCGTGATCCTTCTACTATAAAATATTATGCTATATACACCATAAATGAATATAACTGAATAAGGCACTTATGCGGTTCAGATGTAGTCTGTTTATTTTTACTGCCGTTTGGAATTTGTGTGGGTATTGTTTTGTATAAACATAACCCTATATACACTAAAATCTTTGGTCAAGGACATGCAGTGGATTTGTTGAAATTAATGTCGACTGCGAATTTTACTTTGGCTTAGGTAAAGTCTGTTCAGAGATATAAGAAAGTGAGTAACTGATCCCTATTAGGAAAGACCCAGGCCAGCTGTAAAACTGAAATATGGCCGAACAGGTCCGTATTTTGCTTAGAATTTAATCTTGGTTTGTAATAAAAATAAGTAAGACATTAAATAATATTTTATTTATATTTAAATGTCAAATTACAAGTTATTTTATTATTAAAAATTATATTTATAATTAGGAAAATATACAAATTATTCGGTACTTATAATAATAATTCACTTAATATATCAATATCACTATCGCTATCATCATCTGGTCTAATATATATAGTTTATTATCAACATGTGTAACAAAATTTGCCCAACTTTGTGAAGGGATGTTAAAAACTTTAGTTTCTATAAACTCAAGTACACTGAAGTTAATAGTAGGGCAAATATTGTTACGACGAATGGCAGATTTCAGTTGGTGCCAAACATGTTCGATGGGATTAAATATACAATGGTATGGTGGAAGCCTTAAAACTGTATGCCCTAGATTTTTTGCATAATTATCACAGAAGTATTCCTTTTGTAGTTTTAAACTTTGTAAAACCTCAATTAATTGCCTTTTGGTGTAATGAATGTCATTATCATACATGTAGTTTTGGATTGTTGCTTTCATGTCATTTGAGGAGGAAGTCTTGGTCAACTGTCTGCTGTGGTAGCTTGCATTGTCCATTACAAATACGCTATTCGGAGGTATATTTGGAATTAGCTTGTTTTTCAACCAATCCTCAAATAAATCAGCAGTGGTGTCCTCATGGTAATCCAGTGAAGAATCTTTAATCTTTTTGCAGACAGAGAAAGTCCATTTAGAATCCATCAGTCTTTAGATCCAATATGCAAAACCGTAATTCGTTTACCTCTTTTTGATGGCCCGCTTGTTTTACACTTGCCGCTTGAGTCAATCCAACCCTTTTTCGGGGTATCATATGTGTCGAGCCAAGTTTCATTCAAGTAAATAATCGGCCTTTGCTAATTTCTGTAAATCCTAATTTTTTGTAGATATTCGGATCGCAATTCCCGAATTCTACTGGATTCTATTAAAACTTGTCTTTTGTTAATTTTTTTAAATCTAAAACCCATGTGTTGGATACACTTCCATAACGTTGTTCTGCCATATTTAACGCCGCTTTCATCTTTTTCAAGCCTCTTAATTAAATTATCTAATGTAGGCACGCTTTGTTCCTCGTATAACTTAACTATAACTAAATTTTACGCCATATTATATCTTGATCACTTCCATCTACCTTCGAGAAAATGCCACTATCGCTAAAATATGATTATTCATAATTTTCCATACAGTTTGTAATGGTCTGGATTTGTTATTGTTGATTTGGACCTTTCGTTTTCATCGACAGATAAGTTTTTAAAATAATACCAATGATATCACTTTTACAGTCTCAGACAGACTACTCTAAGCGTTTGCCAAGGCCTTTAACTTTATTAATTTTTTTACATCTCTGGTGGAGATACCTTGTATGCTTTCTTGTGGCTGAAGGCAAGCTTAACCTAGACTGCTGAAACCTCTTTAACCTAATATATGAATCTCTAAACCGTTACCTTTATTCATATCTGTTTTTTTACTTAATTATCATGCTTTTATTATGCTGTAAGGTACCAGCATTTTGTAAGGTAATGTCGACATCACTGCGCTGAGTATACCAGGTTGAACTATTTATTTTAATAATTTATTGAAACTATCCTTGAAATATTGCTTATAGAGCATTTCTGTTATATTGGAATTAAGAATTCCTAGTTTATATTTTGCCTTAGTAGTCTTATGACCCTCTAAATCACACCCTATTATTTAAGGGATTCACCCAATTACAGGGTAGTTTTTTTATAAATATAAACCAGTCAAGCTTAGCTTGTGTTTGATTTGCCTATTGGTGGTCCTTTGGCTCTATATTTTATATTCTTTTCGGCAGTTTTGCTTATAGAAAAAACTGTCTGGCGCTCTTTATATGTTGTTAAGTTGATATTCCATGGTCTGTGAGAAGTAAGTATGGTAGTAATGCTTTTTGGTAGCATCATGGTATTGGACGGGACCGGATATGAAATCCAGTAAACTCACCCTGATGAGCTAGTTTGAGAAATTAATAGGGTAAAGTTGGTAAACATACTTTAAATTCTCATTTTATCTTACCATCCCTTCAGGTTAATACCGACCCCCCATTTTAATCATAACAAGTTGATGTTGAAATTTTTGTTAATGTGACCATTTCTTCTAACGCTGCGCTGCTTGCTTGCTGACCACAGGTTCAATGAGAGTTGAATAAACATTGTCGTTATATTTAAAGATATTTTATTCAAATTAGGGTCACTTTATATTTCTTATAAATTTTTAAGCATTGACATTTTTGTTCACTTTCTGAAGAGATCCATTTTTTTTATATACATAAATATCTTAACCTCGACCCTAGTTTAATTATTCTTTTAGGTGGTATGACCTAGTTTTCTTTATTTAACATCAAGGTTTAAAATCTCCTAAAGTTTCTCCCACACTCCCTTTCCAATACCCATCCAGTAAAAGAATGTTATTCTTGGAATGCCAGATCCAAAATTAATTTATAAAAATTAAAACATTGTACAAGACATCAACAAAAATATTAACAATGCGTGTGTATTTAAATCAATAATGATAGATGGTAGATGTTGGCTCACCCGACATCGCCCGGTGAAATACCATCGCATCGGCTTAAGTGGCGTGAAGTTGCTCTTTGAGCCAACGTTTCGTCGCTGTGCCGATGTCTCCGGTTTCCAGGGTGAGGATTTCCGGCTGGGGGCTGGTCCTGGTCCTGGCGCCTCATCAAGCGAAGTTATCTCAACATCCATCATTTTCAACAGCCAGGCGGGTTCTTCAAACAACATTCAAAATGGAAGCGTCAGGCGTCAACACGAGTCGGTAAGTTATTCTCTTAAATCTGTGAACGGACTTTACACATAAAACTAATAAAACCATAAAATTATTTTGTGGGCAAAGGGTGGCGCCTGAAATAGCCCCTAAAAGTGTCGGCCGCTAAAGATTTCTAGTGATCAACTGACGTGCTCCCACTCAAACATTGCAATAAACCAAATTTGAATAAACTATCTTTTAACATAACACTGGGGCTGCTCGGTACAATGTTTTCGTTTACAACCGGTATAGCTTGCCCTCAAATATTAGTTTTGGATAATAAATTCAGTTTTTTATAAATCACAAATAAATAGGTATTAATTTAACAAACAGCATATACGAACGTAATGGTTTATCGTGCTATACATTTTGACATCCACCTCTTTCAACTTAAACTTGTTTACACGAATCCCAAACATCACTTAGATTTTTTCCACGTCCATTTTAATATAATATTTGTAGTGAGTAGGCGTTACACGTACATATGTTTGTGAACTTGACGGGTATACATGAGATACTGTAGTATGACCGCGTTTACACTAAAAAATATGTGAATACCATCCAAAATAATATTCAACTACATATTCACCAACGGAAATAAGAGAAATAACTGAATGCCTTCCCAACAATCTCTTCGTACTGGCCTCACAACAACAGCTTATGTCTTTTAGAAGTCCTAGATCAGTGTTCGCATATTTGGGGCTCTGCTCCTAAACATACCCTGAGATTCCATTAAAAGAAGAGTAATTCACTTGATCGGTGACCATGATCTGAGAAACAACCTAGAGAGCCTTGAACATCGAAGGCAGGTTGGCGAGCCACTGCAGCCCACCCTTACGTAGTTTAGCTTAGTGTCCCTCGAACGACACTGTTTAAAAATTCTTTCATCTGGAGAACGTCATCACTCTGGAACGACCAACGTGAATCGTTTCCTTCGCAGAGCGCCATAAAGGATTTATCCTGCAGTGTTGTGGCTTATCGACAAAAAAACTTTTACTCACCCCGGCTTACCTTCTCCCAAACAAACGTGGCCATGTCTTCAGCAGTTAATCCATTACCGATCCTTGCTAACGAGCGATCTCTTGACCCAAACCGTGGTGTACAGAGACATCGAGTAGGCGTTGCTAAAAACCTTTACAAAGCTTAATTAAATAAAGATTTTTTTTAAAGGATTTTAAAGCTTTTTCCTCAGCGTATTGATTGAACGTACCTACGAGTTGCTTTGAGGTCTTTTGCCAGCAGTTAATTGGGAGTAGGTATCTCATTATTCCGTTTGTTTTGTAGGCAGCAAGATTTTTCGTCTCCGGATCATCTAAATTAACTTTACTTAAATACTATTAGGTCAGTGCAGGTTATAAATATTTATATGTTATGCTGGGAAGAAAATTACATATAGCTTTTTTTTTTACGGGGATGTTTGATTTTTGCCGTCCTACTTACCATACTAACCTCTCGGGTGGAACCCCCCCCCCCCCCCCCCAAGTTCCCCCTCCCTGGTTTTTTAAATCTAGGCTTATCTCGGTTATGGTCACTTTTGTTTAGTTTTATTAAAGCAGTGGCGAACCACAGAGACCTGAAAAGTTTTAGCTTAGTTTTTAATTATTTGTATAATTATATAATGTGTAATCATGGAAAAAATACCACTATCGTCATTGATGGATATACGGCTCATATCTTTTCACAAAAGAACATAAACAGTTAAGAAGATATTCAAAAATATCTTGCTTACACTAATAAAAGGCGGCACTTGCCACAAGAGAATAAATTATCTTGACTTTCAGTTACTTAACCTGAAGGTAATAATCTTATTTAGAGTGAATGTGTTCTTAACATATGATTTTCTGTGCCTTTGGTCATTTCTGGATATGTTCTTTTATTTCTTGTTTTAAAGCTGGCGGCTTTGAAATTGTAACGTTTTAAAATTGTATTTTTAACAAAGATAAAGTTCTCTGTGCCAAAGTAATTGACTCTTCTCGAACACCAAACCTCTAAAGCCGTCCAGGTGTTTTTACGTTTGCTGCAAAGAAATAGGTTCTTGCAACAAGTCATATGAACTTAGAACAATTTCATTAAAACTTTCAACGAAAGAAATTAAGAATATCTTTGTCTTGATTCGAGGATGCCATCTTTAAGTCAAAACAATATACATACATATATATTCAGATTTAAACGCTTCTATTCAAGGATGTCATCTCTTAGAACGGTATAGTATAAATCTTACTTAAATAATTGATTCTTTAGATAAGTATTAAAAATAACTAGCCTTATGCTTGGAATGGTTAAAATCTGTTGTCTTAGTTCAAGTTAAGTTTTCTTTTCGCTAAGATAATTATAAAAATTACTTCCAGGGATGTACCAAGGAAATATTCATTTGGACATATCGAAAGACATTGCGGCCTTGTTATAAATTCGTTTTGATTTCCATTAAGATATCCTTTTTATCTGTGTAGACATAATTTTTTCGGAAAAAACCACAGCAACAGTAAACCACTCGCAATTTGTTCCTAATAAAAACAACAAAAGATGTTTTATTTTACAACTAAGCCAATATTTGAAATCAACGGTTCAAGCAGAAGGCGACGCCGACAGAATCATGATAGATAAGGCTTTTGAAATAAGAACAATAGAATCTTCTGTTACTTTAGTGGATGAAGACACCGATTTGATGGTCCTATTAATATTTAAATCAAAAATGGACAAGATAACTATGCTTCGGCCAGGTAACTTCTTAGTAATCGACATAAAACTTCTTTAAGAAAAGCTTGGTTCAATGAGATCTGCAATATTATTTTGAAACGCAATACCTGGATGTGACACCACCTCAGTCCTTTATAAGAAAGGAAAATGATCCTCGTTCAGATTATTAGAAAAGTTGTTATATTTTTACAGTCAAATGCAGAAAAGGATGCCGCTGAACCTTGTTTTTTAAAATTTACTATTAACACAGCACGACAAAGTTTAAATAAAAATATTGGGTTAGCATGTCTGCCTCCGACATCAGATGCAGCATGTTACCACAATTTACGAGTTTACCGTCAAATTCAGGAATTGATGGGTAATTTAATATCTCCTACTACTTGGGGTTGGAAAAAACAGGAAGAAGCGAAGAAGCTATACAGCCTATACAGACCGATAATCCAATAGCTCAGGAATTTATCCTTAAACTATTGTTTTGTAACTGCAAGACAGACTGCGGAATGTTGTGCAGCTGCAGGAAGGCAAACCTAACCTGCTCTAGTGCCAAGGAAATGCATGCAGTAATTGTTTTTAGAAGTACGAGGATGGTTTATTGGAAGATAATGTCTCGTATTTTCCTCTAACTCTGGTAAATTATATATATTTCTTCTATGCATTTCTTAATTTTAATTAATACACTTTAAAGCCCATTTTGAACAATAATAGTACGCCAATGTATTAAATACCTATATTTAGGAAATATCTAAAATGTTAGTTTAATATTGGGAATTGAAAGAAAATTAATAAGTCCAAAACATAAAGTTTAATTTTTTTAAAAGTATTTTTTGACTTTTAAGCCTCTGTGGTACGCTACTGTTTCAAAATACTATTTTTTAATATAGCCGACTTGTGTAAAATTTGATGGAGTTTCTTTCTTCCCTCTTCACTTTTTCTCGCAAAATTAACCATAATGGAGACAATTTAAAAAGATTGTACACTTTTGGGGGGATTCCGCACCCTGGAGAGTTGGGGACTTTTAGGTAGGACGGCAAAAACTAAACATCCCCAAAAAGACAGCTTTATGTCTATGATACTGTAAAATGAATTCATGTAAAAATGTTACAAGTATTGTCTGAGGTATAAATACACTACAAAGCTGTTGCTAAATAAAGATTAGATTTAGATATATACTTATTTAAGGTATTTAGTGCACACACAAATCCTATGGATATATTGTGCTCTAGAACACTGTAAAAAGTTTTGTAACCATTATTGTAAAGTATCTTGGCAAATAAATTTGATTTTGATTTGATTTGATGTGATTTGGTTCCCAGCCAAGTACTAAGTTTAGTGCATCATGGTATATACATAATATACATAATGTTTTTAATATTAATTTTACGAAAAGAAGTTACTCTTTATGAAAGGTTCTGCTTTTTTATTCTATATATTCTATTAGACTATTCAAACTTGAGATAGTATGTATAGGATGATCAAAAAGTAAAAAAATCAAAATTGACCTACGTGAAAAGTACCCTTAATTTTAGTTTTAGAGCAAAATGGAATAAGAAAATGTTGATTGGCATTAAAAATTATATCTGCTTCTACTCTTAGTAGACTATTATTGAAACTAAATTTGACATTTTTTCAAAAAATATAATTTTTTGGAATGATTTAAATTTAATAATTGTATTTATTATGCAATTCAAGCTAATAAACATTTATCAATTATTTTTATTTAAAACGTAACCTTTGATTCTTTATTCCTGTTTTGTAGTAATTTTATGACGCATTTAAATAATTGATAAAAACATGATAATGTATTTTGGAAAAATACAATTATAATAATAAACAATAAAATATGAATTTAAATAAAAATATTCATTAACTTTCCCTCACTGTACATTTGCCTCGACATATCCTCCCTTCATTTCAATACATTTAGCCGTTCTATCTAGAATAGATAGAAAATTCTCTTAAAACATTTCTAATCATGGCAGGAGTTATATTAATTTGTAATTGTCGCTCTAATTAGCCTCTCTAAATGGTCAACATTTTAAAATGGCCTTTGTAGGTATACATTCTGTTATAATTAGCCCCCCAAGAAATAATCGAGGGGGCCCAAGTCCGGAGACCTAGCGGACCAAAAAAGGTCAGAATATTTATCGATAACTTTTCCATTAAAAAGGGTATTTAAGTATTGTCTTACATTCCTAGTACTGTGGCATAGTGCACCATCTTGTTGGTACCATATCCGTAGTCTATCGGGTATGTGAAGTCCATGAATAAAATTAAACAAATAATTATTTAAAAAATGTAAGTAACGTTCACCATTTAAATTTTGTCGAAAAAAAAGGTCCTATTATTCTATTTTTGTAAATTCCGCACCACACATTTGTTTTAAATGAGTATTGATCACGTGTCTGTATAGTGAAATTTGGATTAACGTCACTCCATCAACGACAATTTTGTGAACTTACAGTCCCGTTCGAGGTAAAGGTTGCTTCGTCGGTAAAAATTATATCTCTTGTCATGAAAGGGTTATCTTCTAACTCTCCTTGTATTAAAAACCAAATTCTAAGCGTTGCTCAAAATCACCTGGCTTCAAGGTATGTATAAATTTTGGTTTGTAAGGCCGAAATTTGTTTTCATTTAATATTTTTGAAACCGTAGTTTTCCCTACATCATTTGGTAATGCTGTTGACCTTTTTCGCAATGATTTTTTAGGATCTTCTACTACAGCCAACATTACTTGGTTCACAGTTTCATTATGTGCAACCCTTGGTCTACGATTCTTATTTTAGTTATTTTCCACACTTCCAAAGGTCTTGAATTTAGACATTATGTTCCCTACTGTTGTAAAAGAAATAATTTTATCAGGATATCCGTAGTTAAAAATTTCGGCAGTTTCCCGATACGTTTTGTAATTTTCAACAACAATTAAAATTATTTCAATTTTATCTTGCATACTCAATTTCAACGGCATTTTTATCTAATTAAATATTCAAACTGATGTTTCAAACAAATAACATAGCTGACAGTTAAAATTCAAATTCAGGTGGGAAATGGTGGCAAGATAATGGAGATGTCATTAAGAATTAAGATTTAAATTATTAAGTTTATTTTCAATAATAGCCTACTAAGAGTAGAAACAGATATAATTTTTAATGCCAATCAACATTTTCTTATTCCATTTTGCTCTAAAATTAAAATTAAGGGTACATTTCTCGTAGGTCAATTTCGATTTTTTTTTTTGATCATCCTGTACATACTATCTTAAGTTTGAATAGTCTAATATTATTTTTTCAGTAAGCAGAATTTTTTATAAACACTAACTTTTTTTCATAAAATTAATATTAAAAAAGTTTCCCATATGTAGGGTCTTCCAACGAGGACTGAACAGGGGCTCATTTTTGAGCTTCCTTGTATTTAAAGAAAAATCCAAAATAGCCAATCGATGTACTTTTTCCTGCAGAATTCAAAAATGAAACCAAAAATTTATTTGAACCAGAAACAAAACAGTTACGCTATGGATAAGGTGTTTTTTAAATGGAACATAGCTTCTTTTATACGATTTTTGGAACGAGTGATTTTTTTTTGTCCGTTCTGATTAAAATATTTAATATTGTGACAGCTATTTTTATTAAATTTTAATGTTTTATCCAGTATAATTTAACTTTAACCTGTTTGAAACATACACTAGGTAATAAAGGTATAATCACCTTTGAATCCTTCAAAGTCAAAAAATTTGACAAATTTACTATGATATTGCCGAAGTGAAATATTCATTAGATGAGAGATTGCAGATTGTTATCTTGTTCTACAAATGTCAAGAAAATGCAAGAGAAGCAAGGAGAAGATTTACTGCAAATTTTCACAGAAATATATCCATCAATACTATTCTAAGGATAAAGAACCTATTTGAGGAAAATAAAACATTACATGACAGAAAAAGAAATCCAGAAAGGAATAGAAATCGAGACCGTGCCATTGTGAATTATTTTCGACTGAATCCAACCAAATCAATTTCGGACGCAGTTCGGGACGTTCAATACGACGGCGGTGTAAGACGCAGAAGAATTACCCAAGGAACTGTTCACAGGACTTTAAGAAATCATAAATATAAGTCTTATCATATCCTCCCACTTCAACATCTAACACCGGCACAAAAAGAACTTCGCTTCCAATTTGTTTCCCAAATTGTGATTCGGAAAGAAGACGAAGACCCTAATTTAATTAGAAATATCTTAGGCACTGACAAAGCCACATTCACAACATCGGGGGTTTTCAATAGACATAATAATCATCACTGGGCCGTTGGAAATCCAAGAAAATTTCAGACAATTAAATTTCAAGGAAGAACTTCAATCCATGTTTGGTGTGCCATAAAAAATAATAGAATTTTGGGACCAATATTTTTTAACGGGACTTTAAATGGACAGAGATACTACGAGTTCTTAGAAAACGAAATTGAGAACTTTTTGGAAGATTTACAATTGGAAGAATATCAAAATTTAATTTGGCAACATGATGGGGCCCCTCCGCATGCCGTGCGTGGGGTTACTCAATATTTAAACGGACGCCATGAAGAATGGATTGGTAGAAATGGAACCTATGCTTGGCCACCCAATAGTTACGATTTGTCAATATTAGACACATTTCTTTGGGGCCATTTAAAGAACGTGAGTAGAGGAAAACGGACAGAGCGAGACCAGGTGGTGCTGGTGGTGCTGGTGGTGCAACTAACCCAGGTGGTGCGGTGGTGCGTTTTACGATCTAACCCAAGTGGTGCGGTGGTGCGTTTTATGATCTAACCCGGGTGGTTCGGTGGTGCGTTTTATGACCTAACCCGGGTGGTTCGGTGGTGCGTTTTATGACCTAACCCGGGTGGTTCGGTGGTGCTGTTTACAAAATAACCCGAAATTAAACCCGACTTTTTACGACCTAACCCGGATGCTTTCGCGAGGCGGCTTCTCATCTAACCCTAACTTGATCCTTAATATTTATGAACTGACCCGAGATAAAACCCGACTTTTTACGACCTAACCCGGATGCTTTCATGAGGCGGCTTCTTATCTAACCCTAACTTGAACCTGAATATTTATGAACTGACCCGAGATAAAACCCGACTTTTTACAACCTAACCCGGATGCTTTCGCGAGGCGGCTTCTCATCTAACCCTAACTTGATCCTTAATATTTATGAACTGACCCGAGATAAAACCCGACTTTTTACGACCTAACCCGGATGCTTTCATGAGGCGGCTTCTTATCTAACCCTAACTTGAACCTGAATATTTATGAACTGACCCGAGATAAAACCCGACTTTTTACAACCTAACCCGGATGCTTTCGCGAGGCGGCTTCTCATCTAACCCTAATTTGAACCTGAATATTTATGATCTGACCCGAGATAAAACCCGACTTTTTATGATTTAACCTTAGTGAAACGCCGCTGTTAAAGCGATATAGTAAAAAAAACTCGATTAAAATTTTATCTTGTTCGCTAGACCAATTAATTTCCAAATATTATAATTAAAACATACAATCACTACACTGGCGCACCGTCAAAAATCGTGCTTGCACTATCCCAACGTACAGAGCGTCCGCTTCAGAAAATACGGTGCCGTATTTTTTGCGCCGAACGCTCTGGAGGAACACACTCCGATTTGCAAGTACATACACGCTTTGTCGCGGCAAAGCTCGCCGTCAAATTACGGCCACTCTTTTGCGGTACCGCTTTGTAGGAAACCAAAGCTTTAGTGAAACGCCGCTGCCCCAGAACTCTGTCCATATTCCTCTACTGTGTTAATTTATGCGGGTAATAAAACCGACAAGGGTCGGATCGGCCTGCATACTTATAGAGGTAAAAAAACCGCTTTAGAATGTTTTTGGTATATCTTTTTTAGATAATTTTGGGGGAAATAATTTGCCTGAGATGCCAATTAAAAAAGCCTACATTTAATTGTATTTTAGATTCTTGAATTTTGTACATGGATTAAAAATCTACTATTTCTTGAAATTGTATACATTATGTTAGATAATTATTAATATAATGTTATTAAGACTTTGTAAATATCTGTAAAAACTGTTCTAAATCGTGTCATTTCTGAAAATTGTATACTGAGTGTTTAGAATTTAGTAAAAAATTAAAAAAATGTTTTAATGTTATTAAGACCTGTGAAAATTTGTAAAACTGTACAGAATTGTATTATTTTCTGAAAATGATATACTGAGTGTTTAGAATTTAGTAAAAATTAAAAAAATGTTTTAAATTTGTTAAATCATGTGAAATCTTGTATAAAATGACTAGAACCGTTCTTAATCATGTCATTTCTGAAAATTGTTTACTGAGTGTTTAGAATTTAGTAAAAAATTAAAAAAAATGTTTTAACGTTATTAAGTCCTGTGAAACTTTGTAAAAAATGACTAAAACAGTCGCAAATCGTCCTATTTTCTTAAAAGTGTATACTGAGTGTTTAGAATTTAGTAAAAATTAAAAAAAATGTTTTAAATTTGTTAAATCATGCGAAATCTTGTATAAAATGACTAGAACCGTTCTTAATCATGGCATTTCTGAAAATTGTATACTGAGTGTTTAGAATTTAGTAAAAAATTAAAAAAAAATGTTTTAACGTTATTAAGCCCTGTGAAACTTTGTAAAAAATGACTAAAACAGTCGCAAATCGTCCTATTTTCTTAAAAGTGTATACTGAGTGTTTAGAATTTAGTAAAAATTAAAAAAAATGTTTTAAATTTGTTAAATCATGTGAAATCTTGTATAAAATGACTAGAACCGTTCTTAATCATGACATTTCTGAAAATTGTATACTGAGTGTTTAGAATTTAGTAAAAAATTAAAAAAAATGTTTTAACGTTATTAAGCCCTGTGAAACTTTGTAAAAAATGACTAAAACAGTCGCAAATCGTCCTATTTTCTTAAAAGTGTATACTGAGTGTTTAGAATTTAGTAAAAATTAAAAAAAATGTTTTAAATTTGTTAAATCATGCGAAATCTTGTATAAAATGACTAGAACCGTTCTTAATCATGGCATTTCTGAAAATTGTATACTGAGTGTTTAGAATTTAGTAAAAAATTAAAAAAAATGTTTTAACGTTATTAAGCCCTGTGAAACTTTGCAAAAAATGACTAAAACAGTCGCAAATCGTCCTATTTTCTTAAAAGTGTATACTGAGTGTTTAGAATTTAGTAAAAATTAAAAAAAAATGTTTTAAATTTGTTAAATCATGTGAAATCTTGTATAAAATGACTAGAACCGTTCTTAATCATGACATTTCTGAAAATTGTATACTGAGTGTTTAGAATTTAGTAAAAAATTAAAAAAAATGTTTTAACGTTATTAAGCCCTGTGAAACTTTGTAAAAAATGACTAAAACAGTCGCAAATCGTCCTATTTTCTTAAAAGTGTATACTGAGTGTTTAGAATTTAGTAAAAATTAAAAAAAATGTTTTAAATTTGTTAAATCATGCGAAATCTTGTATAAAATGACTAGAACCGTTCTTAATCATGGCATTTCTGAAAATTGTATACTGAGTGTTTAGAATTTAGTAAAAAATTAAAAAAAATGTTTTAACGTTATTAAGCCCTGTGAAACTTTGTAAAAAATGACTAAAACAGTCGCAAATCGTCATATTTTCTTAAAAGTGTATACTGAGTGTTTAGAATTTAGTAAAAATTAAAAAAAATGTTTTAAATTTGTTAAATCATGTGAAATCTTGTATAAAATGACTAGAACCGTTCTTAATCATGACATTTCTGAAAATTGTATACTGAGTGTTAAGTATTTTAGTTGAAAATAAGATCATAAATCATCTATACAAAACAAGCGCCCCTTATGGATTTGAACGAAAATCATAGATTCGACTATTTTCATGAAAAATAAATCTAAGTACGGAATAATGCAGGAAGATTATCTATTTTCTTGGTTTAGAAAGTGATGTAGTTAAGATTTATAACTTAGGAATAAATAAATTATTATTAATCTTTTCGACCTATTTCTCTTGCATATTTAATTTCTTTGATAGTAAGAACTAATCTTTTTATTTTACAAAGTAAAAAAAAAAAGCTAAAGATCGGCGTTGTCAGTCAGGTATAAGAACTGATTTAACACGATGGTTTTTGTACAAACGTTCACATACAATTGTATGCTTTTTAACCGATTGTGTCGGAAAAAATGACGATTTATAGATTAGATATTTAGACGAAGAGCTAACCTTCTCAATAAAGTATTGATTATTGCCCTGCTAGCTAGACAACACTTTTTATGTTAGTCAAAAAAAATTTTTTTTTTCGGACGCTATTACAGATTTCATCGTTAACTAACAAACATTAAGACCAAAAAATTAGCGTGCAAGATGAAATGTATAGGTTCACTTCATTTCTACATTATTTTACAACTCTCAATCGCATTAAAAACAAGATCGAATAAAAAATAACTTATGACATATGGACGAAAAATGTTTTTCGGGCTATTTAGGTTAGCGACCGCATTACGTCTGAAATACTACATTTTTCGAGCTTATAACATAATTTACTATTTTAACGTTAAAATAGGGGAAATGATGTATCGAAGTGGGTACTTTTTTTTGTCGGTCACGAGATTATAGTTTCTTTTAAAATGAGCTCTAATATTTACAACACAAATTATCCTTTAAGCCACATTAGTTTAAAACTCGTCTGTCGCTTTCCCTCTATTGTGAGTTTGATTAAAGTATAGCGTAGTATATATTTAGATGAATTTCGTAAATGTTGAATACTTTCAAAACTGAAAAAGCCGCCCTTTGCAATAAATATCTCCGTAGAGTTAGGTACCCTGCAGATTAAGGGCATTTCAGCGGATAATCATATACAAATTCAAATACCTCATTTGTTTCGGAGCAGTAACCATCAACTTTTACACCATTTAAAACAGCTTCTTTACCATTAGCAGCATGTAAGATGTTGATTTTTCTGTGATTCTCGGTCCAAAGTAACCAATCTATGGCAATTTTGCTCTGCCTGTTTCTCCATCGGTATCCATTTTTTGGTATGATTCCTATAGTATTAGGCTTCAAAAAATGTCTTCTAAAAATTGTATTGCATGCTGAAGCAATAGTTGTAGCTTCAGTAAATGGACATACATTGGTAGTTTGTATAAGTTGTTCTCTAAACTTTAAACATGATTGCGCAAGGATTTCGACATCCGATACGCAGTAGTCTACCAGATCTCTTTGCATATCGAAACCATCATTTTCATGTTCTACAAACCATTTAAGAAATTTGGCTCTGTCTTCTTCTTTCATACTATCTGAGGAGTAATATTGAATTGATGGTAGAGGTCCTATATAGTTTTCATTTGCCTTTGTATTAAATAGGTGCGGGAAGTAGCCTTTTTTAAAAATATCCTCAAGTCCAAATGCCTTTGGTAGTTTGGCTTAAGGCATAGGGAAATAGTTAAGTGAGTCGATAAATTTTACATTTTCAAGTTGCATCGTAATTATTTTGGTACCTCTCATGATTAACTCAGGTGTAAAATCTGTCTTTGTCATAATATAGTTTAATATAAACTGGTGATCAAAAGCCTGACCATTATGGGCTATTACAATAATTTCTTTAAAGTTTTTCCTCATTTGTAACAAATGGTTAGTAAATGTTCCCGCTGGGTCTATACCTCTGACTTTTTGTAACTTTAGACCACATTTTTTTTTTTACAAGTATCTGCTTCAGAATCCATGCACTCATCGCAGTATTGTTTGAAAACACAGAGATTGACTTGATGTAAAAACGTTGAATTTTCCAATAGTTTGTCTTGGCTCGTCTCTAAATCGTAGAATACAAAAAAGATCATCTTTAATCTTAGGTTTTCCCTTATCAGGCCGAATATAACATAGATGATCCTCGGATGCATGTTTATTACAAATTTTACAATAAATTTCACCACATGCATGTGCTCTTTTGGCTTTAATGGTTTTTAAACAAATAGAACATAGTTTAATTTGTTCGCATACTGTAAATTTGCCTGACGAATAATCCTTTTTATGATTTTCGTAACAGTTTTGACTTCTAAAAAATCATAGACAGTCCTGGCATTTAATTTTTATTGCTATTTCGCAAGCAGAGGCTTGCTGACATGCCTGACAGCTTCCACCACATCGGTGCTCATTTTTGTGATCATATGGGACGTAACACTTTTCACAAAAATAGTTAGAACAAAAAGCTGCTGTCAGCGATGTAATTACATTAAAATGGCTTTTGTAATGTAATAAGTTCAGCCGTTTATTGCTTTCAGTTGAACCTTCAAATATAATATTTCGTCCTTTTGATCCATAGCTATAAACAACTAATTTATATTCTTTTAGATGATTTTGAAATTGTATTAACTCGGGAATTCCACCTCCTGCCTCAGGAATGCTAATTTTAGCTCTCTCCAACAATGATCTTGTTCTTTCGGTTTGAATTTTACTAATATCTCTTCTAACCTTACTGAATTCGGGATCTCTTTTATTATGGGCAATGGCGACTACCAAAGCACGTGGTAAACACAGGTTATCGGTATTTTTAATACTTATAATACCTCGTCGCTTGTCGCATTCCTCGTGAAAGCTGTTATAATTTTTTCCTCTTCCCCCACCAACAGGTAATCTAACAGTTGTCACACTAAGACAAAATGATTCTGTATTAAGACCTGCTGAGTTTGACTGATAAATGCCACTTATAACACTCCAAACATCTTAAAAGGTTATGTCTTTAGCTGCTTTGAAGCGAATCTAACCTTCTCCTCGGTTGAAGTCTTTAGAGCAAAAACTAAAAGCCACACGATCTAAGGGTTGTAGGCCTTCTGTAGCGTTTTCCACCCAACCAACTGGTTCAACTCCCTGTGGAACAGGTTTTAACTTAAACTCTAGAGTGCGTCCTGTAAGGTTAAATTCTCGTAACTTTTTAACAACGTCTTTAACAATAATAAACTTCTCCATCTTTCTTTTTTTTTTGTTGTTTTATAGTCTACTATCTACCTACATAAAAAAAAAAAAAAAAAAAAAAAAAACAAGTATATTTTCATATTTTTATCGGTCTTAAGTTCGATTTCAAAAGCACACTCCCACTTTTTGATAATTTCACAGTCTAAGCACATAGATCTTATATTTTTTATTTACGATCAATTCATCTTTATTCGCCAATCGTCTCAAACGAGTCTGCTTTTGAAAGTAATATAGCCTTAGTATTCAGAAAATATTAATGATATCGGAGCCTAAAACATCCTTAACACTAAAAAATCATTGTGTTTCCTAACAAAACCCATCATCTTGTCTATTTAGCTTGCTTTCCTATTGTTTAGCAGGTTAAATAAAATTATTATTTCGCTCTTTTTGTCTGTACTGAATCGTTAGGGGAATACGATTCTAGTCCTATAAGAGAGACAGTTAAAATTTATGTAAGCAATCAGAAATCCTACACTATGAGCTACTTAGTTAAAATTTCATATTTCCTTCCTGGGTCAGGCAAAATTTGTGATGTGTCGGTCAAAATTTATAAAAATACGAAAAAAATGCTGGATGCATTTTTAGCGTGACTTTCTATTTAATACCATCCTATTTCAAGGTATAATTCGGTTGTCAAAATGAGAATAAAATAATCTTCCCATGGTTTATGTCATCTTAAAAAAGTCAAAAGGTTATATTCTGTAGAGGGTCAGATACATTCAAATTTAAAAATTTTCTCCAAGAAGAATTTTAAGATAGTATTATAGTAAATAAAAATTCTATACCTCCAATATTTCTTGGAAACATATCGTGTTCTAGCGACATAACCCAAAAGTACCTCTATTCAGAAACGCATCGTACTTTTCTTGTCAAACTTGACTTTGTTGTAATGTTGTATGCAGAGCACTTTGAAAACAAAAATTAGATTAGAAACCGCCGCCTCTTAAGGTATACTTTTTTAGGTCTTACATAGGGTACACTGGTATACAGAACAAATGTCATCTTTAATTGTCTCATTGTCCCATCCATTACATTATTATAATCTTAAAGCACCTGTTACCAGCATTATCTGTTTTTATGGTTTTCATAAAACATAGCGATTACCGATGAAAATTAAACGAAAACTTAATAAATAACTTTTTTTCAACTGAAATAGACTGATTTTCGATGGAAAAATGTTACTTATAACTAAAAATGAATATAAGACATATACGCAATGATATTTAGAATAAATCAATCTTTTCTAAAATTACTATGAAATATTCACAAAATCGTTTCGTTATAACCAAAGTAGCAAGGCTTGCAGATTTCATATAGAGTTCAAACGCGATACTGGGATGATCTTTTTTTTTTTATATTTTTGTAGGATAATGCACCACTACGTTGTAAGTACTTGAGAGAGGACTTTCTTGAAAAATCCTCAAATTTCTCTGCAATTTTGTTCCTTCTAGAGTTAAATTCACACAGAAAACCCCGTATTCTTATCTTTCAGGTTGGTATATTGAAAAGGGCTTATTAGTATGGTTTAGAAAACAAGCAATATTAATTAACGGATGTTTTTTCGTCATATGAAGAGTTGAAAAATTTTTTTTTTCCACTCCAATGGTTGCGATGCAGAGAGTCGGGTTTCATCATAATCTTTCAGGGTAGCTCAGGTTTGATTGCATGTAGAGAGTCGGGTTTCATCATAATCTTTCAGGGTAGCTCAGGTTTGATTGCATGTACTAAGGTTAGTGCTCCTTGCAATCGGTTTCAGGTTTGACGCACCCCCCTCAGGTTTGTTCAGGTTTCTCAAACACTTGAGAAACCTGAACAAACCTGAGGGGGGCGCGTCAAACCTGAAACCGATTGCAAGGAGCACTAACCTTAGTACATGCAATCAAACCTGAGCTACCCTGAAAGATTATGATGAAACCCGACTCTCTACATGCAATCAAACCTGAGCTACCCTGAAAGATTATGATGAAACCCGACTCTCTGCATCGCAACCATTGGAGTGGAAAAAAAAAATTTTTCAACTCTTCATATGACGAAAAAACATCCGTTAATTAATATTGCTTGTTTTCTAAACCATACTAATAAGCCCTTTTCAATATACCAACCTGAAAGATAAGAATACGGGGTTTTCTGTGTGAATTTAACTCTAGAAGGAACAAAATTGCAGAGAAATTTGAGGATTTTTCAAGAAAGTCCTCTCTCAAGTACTTACAACGTAGTGGTGCATTATCCTACAAAAATATAAAAAAAAAAAGATCATCCCAGTATCGCGTTTGAACTCTATATGAAATCTGCAAGCCTTGCTACTTTGGTTATAACGAAACGATTTTGTGAATATTTCATAGTAATTTTAGAAAAGATTGATTTATTCTAAATATCATTGCGTATATGTCTTATATTCATTTTTAGTTATAAGTAACATTTTTCCATCGAAAATCAGTCTATTTCAGTTGAAAAAAAGTTATTTATTAAGTTTTCGTTTAATTTTCATCGGTAATCGCTATGTTTTATGAAAACCATAAAAACAGATAATGCTGGTAACAGGTGCTTTAAGATTATAATAATGTAATGGATGGGACAATGAGACAATTAAAGATGACATTTGTTCTGTATACCAGTGTACCCTATGTAAGACCTAAAAAAGTATACCTTAAGAGGCGGCGGTTTCTAATCTAATTTTTGTTTTCAAAGTGCTCTGCATACAACATTACAACAAAGTCAAGTTTGACAAGAAAAGTACGATGCGTTTCTGAATAGAGGTACTTTTGGGTTATGTCGCTAGAACACGATATGTTTCCAAGAAATATTGGAGGTATAGAATTTTTATTTACTATAATACTATCTTAAAATTCTTCTTGGAGAAAATTTTTAAATTTGAATGTATCTGACCCTCTACAGAATATAACCTTTTGACTTTTTTAAGATGACATAAACCATGGGAAGATTATTTTATTCTCATTTTGACAACCGAATTATACCTTGAAATAGGATGGTATTAAATAGAAAGTCACGCTAAAAATGCATCCAGCATTTTTTTCGTATTTTTATAAATTTTGACCGACACATCACAAATTTTGCCTGACCCAGGAAGGAAATATGAAATTTTAACTAAGTAGCTCATAGTGTAGGATTTCTGATTGCTTACATAAATTTTAACTGTCTCTCTTATAGGACTAGAATCGTATTCCCCTAACGATTCAGTACAGACAAAAAGAGCGAAATAATAATTTTATTTAACCTGCTAAACAATAGGAAAGCAAGCTAAATAGACAAGATGATGGGTTTTGTTAGGAAACACAATGATTTTTTAGTGTTAAGGATGTTTTAGGCTCCGATATCATTAATATTTTCTGAATACTAAGGCTATATTACTTTCAAAAGCAGACTCGTTTGAGACGATTGGCGAATAAAGATGAATTGATCGTAAATAAAAAATATAAGATCTATGTGCTTAGACTGTGAAATTATCAAAAAGTGGGAGTGTGCTTTTGAAATCGAACTTAAGACCGATAAAAATATGAAAATATACTTGTTTTTTTTTTTTTTTTTTTTTTTTTTTATGTAGGTAGATAGTAGACTATAAAACAACAAAAAAAAAAGAAAGATGGAGAAGTTTATTATTATTAAAGACGTTGTTAAAAAGTTACGAGAATTTAACCTTACAGGACGCACTCTAGAGTTTAAGTTAAAACCTGTTCCACAGGGAGTTGAACCAGTTGGTTGGGTGGAAAACGCTACAGAAGGCCTACAACCCTTAGATCGTGTGGCTTTTAGTTTTTGCTCTAAAGACTTCAACCGAGGAGAAGGTTAGATTCGCTTCAAAGCAGCTAAAGACATAACCTTTTAAGATGTTTGGAGTGTTATAAGTGGCATTTATCAGTCAAACTCAGCAGGTCTTAATACAGAATCATTTTGTCTTAGTGTGACAACTGTTAGATTACCTGTTGGTGGGGGAAGAGGAAAAAATTATAACAGCTTTCACGAGGAATGCGACAAGCGACGAGGTATTATAAGTATTAAAAATACCGATAACCTGTGTTTACCACGTGCTTTGGTAGTCGCCATTGCCCATAATAAAAGAGATCCCGAATTCAGTAAGGTTAGAAGAGATATTAGTAAAATTCAAACCGAAAGAACAAGATCATTGTTGGAGAGAGCTAAAATTAGCATTCCTGAGGCAGGAGGTGGAATTCCCGAGTTAATACAATTTCAAAATCATCTAAAAGAATATAAATTAGTTGTTTATAGCTATGGATCAAAAGGACGAAATATTATATTTGAAGGTTCAACTGAAAGCAATAAACGGCTGAACTTATTACATTACAAAAGCCATTTTAATGTAATTACATCGCTGACAGCAGCTTTTTGTTCTAACTATTTTTGTGAAAAGTGTTACGTCCCATATGATCACAAAAATGAGCACCGATGTGGTGGAAGCTGTCAGGCATGTCAGCAAGCCTCTGCTTGCGAAATAGCAATAAAAATTAAATGCCAGGACTGTCTATGATTTTTTAGAAGTCAAAACTGTTACGAAAATCATAAAAAGGATTATTCGTCAGGCAAATTTACAGTATGCGAACAAATTAAACTATGTTCTATTTGTTTAAAAACCATTAAAGCCAAAAGAGCACATGCATGTGGTGAAATTTATTGTAAAATTTGTAATAAACATGCATCCGAGGATCATCTATGTTATATTCGGCCTGATAAGGGAAAACCTAAGATTAAAGATGATCTTTTTTGTATTCTACGATTTAGAGACGAGCCAAGACAAACTATTGGAAAATTCAACGTTTTTACATCAAGTCAATCTCTGTGTTTTCAAACAATACTGCGATGAGTGCATGGATTCTGAAGCAGATACTTGTAAAAAAAAAAATGTGGTCTAAAGTTACAAAAAGTCAGAGGTATAGACCCAGCGGGAACATTTACTAACCATTTGTTACAAATGAGGAAAAACTTTAAAGAAATTATTGTAATAGCCCATAATGGTCAGGCTTTTGATCACCAGTTTATATTAAACTATATTATGACAAAGACAGATTTTACACCTGAGTTAATCATGAGAGGTACCAAAATAATTACGATGCAACTTGAAAATGTAAAATTTATCGACTCACTTAACTATTTCCCTATGCCTTAAGCCAAACTACCAAAGGCATTTGGACTTGAGGATATTTTTAAAAAAGGCTACTTCCCGCACCTATTTAATACAAAGGCAAATGAAAACTATATAGGACCTCTACCATCAATTCAATATTACTCCTCAGATAGTATGAAAGAAGAAGACAGAGCCAAATTTCTTAAATGGTTTGTAGAACATGAAAATGATGGTTTCGATATGCAAAGAGATCTGGTAGACTACTGCGTATCGGATGTCGAAATCCTTGCGCAATCATGTTTAAAGTTTAGAGAACAACTTATACAAACTACCAATGTATGTCCATTTACTGAAGCTACAACTATTGCTTCAGCATGCAATACAATTTTTAGAAGACATTTTTTGAAGCCTAATACTATAGGAATCATACCAAAAAATGGATACCGATGGAGAAACAGGCAGAGCAAAATTGCCATAGATTGGTTACTTTGGACCGAGAATCACAGAAAAATCAACATCTTACATGCTGCTAATGGTAAAGAAGCTGTTTTAAATGGTGTAAAAGTTGATGGTTACTGCTCCGAAACAAATGAGGTATTTGAATTTGTATATGATTATCCGCTGAAATGCCCTTAATCTGCAGGGTACCTAACTCTACGGAGATATTTATTGCAAAGGGCGGCTTTTTCAGTTTTGAAAGTATTCAACATTTACGAAATTCATCTAAATATATACTACGCTATACTTTAATCAAACTCACAATAGAGGGAAAGCGACAGACGAGTTTTAAACTAATGTGGCTTAAAGGATAATTTGTGTTGTAAATATTAGAGCTCATTTTAAAAGAAACTATAATCTCGTGACCGACAAAAAAAAGTACCCACTTCGATACATCATTTCCCCTATTTTAACGTTAAAATAGTAAATTATGTTATAAGCTCGAAAAATGTAGTATTTCAGACGTAATGCGGTCGCTAACCTAAATAGCCCGAAAAACATTTTTCGTCCATATGTCATAAGTTATTTTTTATTCGATCTTGTTTTTAATGCGATTGAGAGTTGTAAAATAATGTAGAAATGAAGTGAACCTATACATTTCATCTTGCACGCTAATTTTTTGGTCTTAATGTTTGTTAGTTAACGATGAAATCTGTAATAGCGTCCGAAAAAAAAAATTTTTTTTGACTAACATAAAAAGTGTTGTCTAGCTAGCAGGGCAATAATCAATACTTTATTGAGAAGGTTAGCTCTTCGTCTAAATATCTAATCTATAAATCGTCATTTTTTCCGACACAATCGGTTAAAAAGCATACAATTGTATGTGAACGTTTGTACAAAAACCATCGTGTTAAATCAGTTCTTATACCTGACTGACAACGCCGATCTTTAGCTTTTTTTTTTTACTTTGTAAAATAAAAAGATTAGTTCTTACTATCAAAGAAATTAAATATGCAAGAGAAATAGGTCGAAAAGATTAATAATAATTTATTTATTCCTAAGTTATAAATCTTAACTACATCACTTTCTAAACCAAGAAAATAGATAATCTTCCTGCATTATTCCGTACTTAGATTTATTTTTCATGAAAATAGTCGAATCTATGATTTTCGTTCAAATCCATAAGGGGCGCTTGTTTTGTATAGATGATTTATGATCTTATTTTCAACTAAAATACTTAACACTCAGTATACAATTTTCAGAAATGTCATGATTAAGAACGGTTCTAGTCATTTTATACAAGATTTCACATGATTTAACAAATTTAAAACATTTTTTTTAATTTTTACTAAATTCTAAACACTCAGTATACACTTTTAAGAAAATATGACGATTTGCGACTGTTTTAGTCATTTTTTACAAAGTTTCACAGGGCTTAATAACGTTAAAACATTTTTTTTAATTTTTTACTAAATTCTAAACACTCAGTATACAATTTTCAGAAATGCCATGATTAAGAACGGTTCTAGTCATTTTATACAAGATTTCGCATGATTTAACAAATTTAAAACATTTTTTTTAATTTTTACTAAATTCTAAACACTCAGTATACACTTTTAAGAAAATAGGACGATTTGCGACTGTTTTAGTCATTTTTTACAAAGTTTCACAGGGCTTAATAACGTTAAAACATTTTTTTTAATTTTTTACTAAATTCTAAACACTCAGTATACAATTTTCAGAAATGTCATGATTAAGAACGGTTCTAGTCATTTTATACAAGATTTCACATGATTTAACAAATTTAAAACATTTTTTTTTAATTTTTACTAAATTCTAAACACTCAGTATACACTTTTAAGAAAATAGGACGATTTGCGACTGTTTTAGTCATTTTTTACAAAGTTTCACAGGGCTTAATAACGTTAAAACATTTTTTTTAATTTTTTACTAAATTCTAAACACTCAGTATACAATTTTCAGAAATGCCATGATTAAGAACGGTTCTAGTCATTTTATACAAGATTTCGCATGATTTAACAAATTTAAAACATTTTTTTTAATTTTTACTAAATTCTAAACACTCAGTATACACTTTTAAGAAAATAGGACGATTTGCGACTGTTTTAGTCATTTTTTACAAAGTTTCACAGGGCTTAATAACGTTAAAACATTTTTTTTAATTTTTTACTAAATTCTAAACACTCAGTATACAATTTTCAGAAATGTCATGATTAAGAACGGTTCTAGTCATTTTATACAAGATTTCACATGATTTAACAAATTTAAAACATTTTTTTTAATTTTTACTAAATTCTAAACACTCAGTATACACTTTTAAGAAAATAGGACGATTTGCGACTGTTTTAGTCATTTTTTACAAAGTTTCACAGGGCTTAATAACGTTAAAACATTTTTTTTTAATTTTTTACTAAATTCTAAACACTCAGTATACAATTTTCAGAAATGCCATGATTAAGAACGGTTCTAGTCATTTTATACAAGATTTCGCATGATTTAACAAATTTAAAACATTTTTTTTAATTTTTACTAAATTCTAAACACTCAGTATACACTTTTAAGAAAATAGGACGATTTGCGACTGTTTTAGTCATTTTTTACAAAGTTTCACAGGACTTAATAACGTTAAAACATTTTTTTTAATTTTTTACTAAATTCTAAACACTCAGTAAACAATTTTCAGAAATGACATGATTAAGAACGGTTCTAGTCATTTTATACAAGATTTCACATGATTTAACAAATTTAAAACATTTTTTTAATTTTTACTAAATTCTAAACACTCAGTATATCATTTTCAGAAAATAATACAATTCTGTACAGTTTTACAAATTTTCACAGGTCTTAATAACATTAAAACATTTTTTTAATTTTTTACTAAATTCTAAACACTCAGTATACAATTTTCAGAAATGACACGATTTAGAACAGTTTTTACAGATATTTACAAAGTCTTAATAACATTATATTAATAATTATCTAACATAATGTATACAATTTCAAGAAATAGTAGATTTTTAATCCATGTACAAAATTCAAGAATCTAAAATACAATTAAATGTAGGCTTTTTTAATTGGCATCTCAGGCAAATTATTTCCCCCAAAATTATCTAAAAAAGATATACCAAAAACATTCTAAAGCGGTTTTTTTACCTCTATAAGTATGCAGGCCGATCCGACCCTTGTCGGTTTTATTACCCGCATAAATTAACACAGTAGAGGAATATGGACAGAGTTCTGGGGCAGCGGCGTTTCACTAAAGCTTTGGTTTCCTACAAAGCGGTACCGCAAAAGAGTGGCCGTAATTTGACGGCGAGCTTTGCCGCGACAAAGCGTGTATGTACTTGCAAATCGGAGTGTGTTCCTCCAGAGCGTTCGGCGCAAAAAATACGGCACCGTATTTTCTGAAGCGGACGCTCTGTACGTTGGGATAGTGCAAGCACGATTTTTGACGGTGCGCCAGTGTAGTGATTGTATGTTTTAATTATAATATTTGGAAATTAATTGGTCTAGCGAACAAGATAAAATTTTAATCGAGTTTTTTTTACTATATCGCTTTAACAGCGGCGTTTCACTAAGGTTAAATCATAAAAAGTCGGGTTTTATCTCGGGTCAGATCATAAATATTCAGGTTCAAATTAGGGTTAGATGAGAAGCCGCCTCGCGAAAGCATCCGGGTTAGGTTGTAAAAAGTCGGGTTTTATCTCGGGTCAGTTCATAAATATTCAGGTTCAAGTTAGGGTTAGATAAGAAGCCGCCTCATGAAAGCATCCGGGTTAGGTCGTAAAAAGTCGGGTTTTATCTCGGGTCAGTTCATAAATATTAAGGATCAAGTTAGGGTTAGATGAGAAGCCGCCTCGCGAAAGCATCCGGGTTAGGTTGTAAAAAGTCGGGTTTTATCTCGGGTCAGTTCATAAATATTCAGGTTCAAGTTAGGGTTAGATAAGAAGCCGCCTCATGAAAGCATCCGGGTTAGGTCGTAAAAAGTCGGGTTTTATCTCGGGTCAGTTCATAAATATTAAGGATCAAGTTAGGGTTAGATGAGAAGCCGCCTCGCGAAAGCATCCGGGTTAGGTCGTAAAAAGTCGGGTTTAATTTCGGGTTATTTTGTAAACAGCACCACCGAACCACCCGGGTTAGGTCATAAAACGCACCACCGAACCACCCGGGTTAGGTCATAAAACGCACCACCGAACCACCCGGGTTAGATCATAAAACGCACCACCGCACCACTTGGGTTAGATCGTAAAACGCACCACCGCACCACCTGGGTTAGTTGCACCACCAGCACCACCAGCACCACCTGGTCTCGCTCTGTCCGTTTTCCTCTACTAACGTGGTATACAAGCAGCGAAACCACGATATTGAAGAGATCATGCAGAAAATTGTGAATGAAATAAATCGCCTTAACCAGGAAAATCACAGTATAACAGCAAGTTTGGAAAGGCTACAAAGAGGTTATCGCACATGTTTCGAGAACAACGGAGATCACATTGAACAATTAAATTATTAATGTTTTTTTTTTAATTAGTATAGAGTTGGATTTCTTTTTCTGTCATGTAATGTTTTATTTTCCTCAAATAGGTTCTTTATCCTTAGAATAGTATTGACGGATATATTTCTGTGAAAATTTCCAATAAATCTTCTCCTTGCTTCTCTTGCATTTTCTTGGCATTGGTAGAACAAGATAACAATCTGCAATCTCTCATCTAATGAATATTTCATTTCGGCAATATTATAGTAAATTTGTCAAATTTTTTGACTTTGAAGGATTCAAAGGTGATTATACCTTTATTACCTAGTGTATGTTTCAAACAGGTTAAAGTTAAATTATACTGGATAAAACATTAAAATTTAATAAAAATAGCTGTCACAATATTAAATATTTTAATCAGAACGGACAAAAAAAAAATCACTCGTTCCAAAAATCGTATAAAAAAGCTATGTTCCATTTAAAAAACACGTTATGCATAGCGTAACTCTTTTGTTTCTGGTTCAAATAAATTTTTGGTTTCATTTTTGAATTCTGCAGGAAAAAGTACATCGAATGGCTATTTTGGATTTTTCTTTAAATACAAGGAAGCTCAAAAATGAGCCCCTGTTCAGTCCTCGTTGGAAGACCCTGTACAGAACTTAAGCGGACACACTGTATATTTCTTCTATGCATTTTTCAATTTTAATTTTTAAGCCCATTTTGAACAATAATAGTACGCCAATGTATTAAATACCTATACAGGTATAGCATATTCTTAAATATTTAAAATGTTAGTGTAATATTGGGCATTGAAAAAAAATTAATAATGTCCAAAACATAAAGTTTAATTTTTTTAAAAGTATTATTCGACTTTTGAAGCCTCTGTGGCACGCTACTGTTTCAAAATACTATTTTGTAATATAGCCAAGGATTCCCCACCCTGGAGGGTGGGGGACTTTTAAGTAGGTCGGCAGAAACTAAGCATCCCCCAAAAAACAGCTCTATGTGATTCTGTTCCCAGGCAAGTACTAAGTGCACCATGGTATGGGATCACACATTTATCTTCAATTATTATTATTCGATATCTTTACTGGCTGTAATCCACTCATGGCATTAACCTTCCTTAATAGAATGTCAAGTGCTTAATTAACTTAACTAAACATCATGTCCGTTATCATTTAAAGTATACAGTCCTCCATTATGTATTGGAGTAAAGTTTGCCCATAGTAGACCTCTGTTTACAATAATTAAATTACTGCTAAGTCGAACAAAACGTCTTTGTATTTGGTCAATTTAGGTTAGAGTCGAAGAAAGTGGTCCTAATGTAAGAGATTGACTCATAAGAGGGCATTTCTGTTGTACAAAAAATAATGATTTATGGAAACTTTTTTAACTGCGTGTAGTGATAGTTGAGAAATACATCGTTATTGTGTTTGTTTTTCGTTTATGATTCATTCAGTTTCTTCCCCATCTTCCTATACTAAATACTACTACGAGTTATCTTGTTGGCTCAGGTTCGTAGACTAAAAAGGTCATGTCTGGGTTGAGCCTAAAATAATATACGCCAAGTTTTTGTTACCCTTACAATAAAAGAAACATATTTCTCTTGCAATATTCATTCATTCATTCTTCTCGAGTCTTCAACGGTCTTTTAGCTTTGCCGAATATTAATTTAATATAGGTACACATGAAAAATTAATGTCTTTACGCCTCATAAAGCTAATTTTTGGGACATTTTTGGTCTTTTAGGACATTTTAGGTCTCCATTAAACCAGTTTGAAAGTCATTTAAAATATCTAACAAAAGTTTTATTCAAGTTAATGGCAAAGGAATCAACGTAGCGTGGATTCATTCTTTTGCCCGTTTTCAATTTGTTCGAGTTTTAGACTTTTGTTTGTGGAAACGTGTTTTGAGGTAAATGGGTATTTAGTAGACATACTTCTTATTCTATATTGCTTTTAATAAACTTTACTAAATACGCGACATCAGGTAAAATTGCAGATAATTAAAGTTCAGTTTTCAAGGAAGTACTTTAATATTGTCTTCCAGAACAAATTTTTTCCCACCTTAATTTTTTTTTATAAACAGGGTAGGTACCCAAACATTTAGCACCTGCAATGGCCTATATAAACAGTCATCTGGACACTTAACCAGGTTCCCATGTCACTCTGGGTAAGAGAACCAACAATGAGATAATTTATGAATATGTAACATAACACTTTTTGGTGACATCGGGGGGGATATTCATGAAATTTTGATTTGATTGCAAAATGGCTAAAATTAGATATTTAACGGTAAGTGTTTAACTGGAGAACACGACTTCAGTGTAGGAGAAAACTTCTGTAGCTTTTTTTTTAAAAAGACAATTAAACATACTTAAGTGGATACTTTTTTAAGATATTAAAAACATTGTGACTTGTTGGATATGTATTTATGACGGGAGGGACGAGTAAGCAATCGGATAAAAAATACACGGATTGAAATATCATCACTTATTATTTGCACATATATTTAGGGAGGTTAAAATAACCCTAATTTGTCATAGAAAAAATCCCAATGTGTCTCTTAACAGAGATGCAGAGCCTCAAAGAGGTAAAAAAATTTACAATTACGCTATTCGGAGGTATATTTGGAATTAGCTTGTTTTTAAACCAATCTTCAAATAAATCAGCAGTGGTGTCCCCATGGTAATCCAGAAAAGAATCTTCAATGTTTTTTGCAGACAGAGAAAGTCCATTTGGAATCCATCCGTCTTTAGATCCAGCATGTAAAATCGTAATTCGTTTACCTCTTTTTGATGGCGCGCTTGTTTTACGCTTGCCGCTCGAGTCAACCCAACCCTTTTCCGGGGTATCATATGTGTCGAACCAGGTTTCATCCAAGTAAATAATCGGCCTTTGCTGATCTCTGTAAATCCTAATTTCTTGTAGATATTCGGATCGCCATTCCCGAATTCTAATGGATTCCATTAAAACTTGTCTTTTGTTAATTTTTTTAAATCTAAAACCCATGTGTTGGATACATTTCCATAACGTTCTTCTACCACATTTAACACCGGTTTCATCTTTTTCAAGCCTCTTAATTGAATTATCTAATGTAGGCACGCTTTGTTCCTCGTATAACTTGTAAATTTTACGCCGTATTATATCTTGTTAACTTCCATCTACCTTCGAGAAAATGCCAGTATCGATTCTTTTTTTCCTCGCTAAAATGGGATTATTCACAATTTTCCATACAGTTGATGTTGGAATTTTTGTTAATGTGGCCGTTTCTTCTAACTCTGCTTGCTTGCTGACCGCACGTTTAATGAGAGTTAAATAAACATTGTGTATAACTTCCTTTCCACAGAAAAGTGTTTTCTGCTTTTCGACGGGGTTATCTCCTGAGAAACATTGGGCTCGCACATATTTTCCATGACACACACACGATTAAACAAACGCTGTATTACACACGAAGTAAGAATAATTACTAAGCTTGAAACTAACTAGAGTGGCTATATATACAGTCTTTAGAACATATTTTGTTTTATGGGATTAACCCCCTCATTTTGAATTAGGTAAAAATCGGTTTAAAATCACCAAACTATTACTTTAATAATGAAATTACGTCTTCCGAATTTGCAGTTTACTTTAAGACATTTCTAAGTAGGTACGGACCATAATTTACCTATATTGATTCATTCATTCATTGTTTGTTTATGGCCACCCTTGGATAATCCCATTCAAAGGCAAAGTGTAACTTCCTCATATCTCTGGACAGCCTTTACCCAGCGACTTTTGACAGATGCCATTTTACCGCCTGAGTAGAATTTTAATTCATCCACACACTTGTTTGGGTCTGTCACCAATGCAATGGCTCACGAATAAGTCACCACACCTAAACCCGTGTGATATTTCACCCTTGTACCCGGCTAAGTCCTTTCAAAAAGGATTTTAAATGGTGATGGACTAGTTTAGTATACTGTATAGTATATACACACAGGTAGCAAAAGTGTTAAAGATGATGTTTTGCGATAAATTCGGGTCTTTTCATGCCAACAGCGATGATATCAAAATTTATTAATAATAGTAAAAGACCCGAGATTTTTTGACGCGATAAGGAACCGCTTCTTTTTTGCAGGATCTAAATTTTTTTTAATAAAGTTGACTAAAGAAGTAGGTGTGCGTGATAGAATTTTTAAGATGATTTTGATAAGGAAGACAGAAAGTGATGAAACTTAAAAATATTAACTTTCAGTGGACATCAAATACCGAAACACGCTTAAAGTAATCACAACTTACATTCCTTGCTTTAAAATTTAGTCCCGTTTTGAGGCTCTCAATAAAAGTATTATGGGTCCATTAAGATGTTATCGAGAGAGCATTTAAAAATATGCATTTTAAGATTTTTAAACCCGGGTTATATAGCCTTGATTAGAGCCTTAATAATTCGTTGTAGTCGGTTATCTTACGGGGCTAAGTGCTTTTGTGTAAAATGGTAATGAGTTACATATTGCTTTTTTATCGCAAGAAAGTGTTGCTTGATAAAATAATTACGAAAGTGCATGGATCAAAATACGGCGAAATTACCGGCGAGCATGCCTGGACTTGTGGAGTTTATTTATTTAATGGTTATGAGCATGCACCTTTTAAAGTTCGTGTTGAGAAAATTGTAATTATTTGTTATAAAAGTTTATTTTAAAGATATCTAAAGCTATACACAAGGCAGTAGCGGGTCATCAAAACTGATGCTTCAGTTTATTGGGTCCTTTTAGCGGTGTTGAAATGAATCGATGACGATGACGTGTCTAGAATTGTAAACGATACCGTAAAGCGGGGTTACTTCGAACGGGTAGCCTAAATTCGAACATTCCCCCCTCCTTTCGCTTTTCTCATCACAACGCGAAAATCTTTAGCGCGATCGAACTTGTTTGGTGGCGAATTAAAAGTAGGCAGTCGGTCGAGTGTCTTAAGGTTGTTTGGACGCATTTTAAGCGGTAAGTAACTACGGGGTAAATTTTATCATGTATTCGTATTTTTAACGTTTTTTAGGTTAGTTGCAAACAAACATCTGTATTACTGATCCTATAAGTCATATCTCTATATAATCTTGTAGAACTATTGCTTGACATGTCATTAACATGACTTGCAATAAAAATTTTGATTTTAATAAATAGGGTAATTACAAAAAAATTAAAAGCAATTTTTTTACTTTTAGAGGGGCTAATTCGAACATGGTGCGAAAATATAAAAAAAGGCTTGGGGCCTTGAATTATGTCAATTATTCAGAACAATCTCTGGAAAAGGCACTTAATGATCTCAGAAAAAAGAGAATGAATTATAGACAGGCATCGGAAGTGTATGGAATCCCGATAGCCACCCTTTCCAACAAAATGAAGAAAAACCATCCATTGCTAGCAGGGAGGCAACCAACTTTAACAAAAGAAGAAGAAGACAGTCTATCATCGGCAATTCAAAAAGCTGCAGAGTGGGGCTTTCCTCTAACTAGGTTGGACATTCGGTTATTGGTTAAGCAGTTTCTTGATTCCCAAGGTAAAAACATTAAAACTTTTAAGAACAACATGCCTGGCGTAGACTGGTTTTACAGTTTTGTGAAGAGAAACCCTATTTTAACTGAACGTTTATGTCAAAATATTAAACGCTGTCGAGCTGAATTGAATCCCGAAGTTATTAACCACTATTTCGAAAATTTGTCACAAAGTCTACAGGGTGTGCCAGCATGTAACATCATGAACTATGATGAAACTAATTTATGTGACGATCCTGGTAGGGTAAAGGTCGTTTGCAAGAAAGGTACAAAATATGTAAATAGAGTTTTAGATTCTAGTAAATCCAGCACCTCTATAATGATTTCAGTTACTGGGTCTGGAATATTATTACCCCCCTATATAGTTTATAGAGCCCAACACCTTTACCCTACTTGGACAGAAAATGGCCCCGCTGATACAGTGTACAATCGTACCAAAAGCGGTTGGTTTGAAGGCGCCGTCTTCGAAGATTGGTTTGAGAAAGTGGCTCTACCATATTTCAGAAGATGCGAAGGAAAAAAAATTTTAATGGGAGATAATTTATCCAGTCATCTTTCCCTCAGAGTGATTCAACTATGTGAAGAAAAAAATATTGAATTTGTACTTTTGCCACCCAATGCAACTCATTTACTTCAACCATTGGATGTGGCTTTTTTCGCTCCATTCAAAAAAGTCTGGAGGTGCATTTTGACGGAGTGGAAACAAAAAAACAGAGGCGTTCTCCCAAAATCAGAATTTTCAAAAATGTTGAAAAAACTAGTTGACACTGTTGGACTTAATGCTGTCAACAATATTCTTTCTGGTTTCAGAGCCTGTGGAATTATTCCTTGTGACAAAAATGTTGTTTTGGACAAACTTCCTAAACTCACGCCTAATCAACTGGATGATCAGCAAAAACAGATTGATATTGACCAGCGCTGGTCCGCAACTTTCACTGATTTTCTACAAAAATCAAGAACCTTGGAAAGCAGACAAAATATAAAACGAGGAAAAAAAATTAATGTAGCGCCAGGAAAAGGAGTAAAGGCATCTGATTTAGGCCAGCCTTCTGTTTCAAGAGAGTCGAGCAGCTCCGACGATGAAATTGTGTCTGATAATGTGGACCAGTCTAACTCTGACAAAGAAAGTGATGATGGTGCCAACAAAGAACAAAACAATGAATTGATTTCGGACAAAAATATTGGATCAGATGAAGACTTTATGGTGGATAATTATGTTTTAGTCACCTTTAAATGTCAAAAAAATACTGAGAGATATTTTGTCGGCAAAATTACTGAAGTTTTTGCTGACCAACCTGAGCTTTTATTGGTAAACTTTTTAAGGCGAAAATCAGGTGGCAAACAAAATTATTTTTATTATCCAGATGTCAAGGATGAATCGTTGGTGAACCGAAAAGACATTTTGAAGAAACTTAAACCGCCAAAAGATTTTAGAAGAAATCGATTCATATTTAATAATTTACCGGTAGAATATGTTATCGAATAAATTTTAAACATTTTTATTTTGTTTGTTCGTTTTTACTTTTAAGAAGTAGGTACTGTATTGGCTGATTATGTTATTGGAATATTTTGTTTTTACTTTGCATTCGCATAAAAATTTAGTTTTTAAGTTTATATGGCTCAATAATGTTTAAAATCACGTTGTGTCTTAAATAAAGCATTGTTTTATCAAAATACTTAGGATATCATTTTTTTTATTTTAAATCTCCTATATGCTTAAAATATTTTAATAGTTCGAATTTACACTTATCTGGGTCTATATTGAAATTTCTGTGCGTTTTAAGACTATGTTCGAATTTACCCCACTCATAGGGGTAAGTTCGAACAACCTTTATCAATTAAAAAAAAATACTATATATATTTTTTTAATAATTATGAAGATCGGAATGCCTAAAGGAAGGTTCAATAAAGTTATATTTAAATTTTGGGTAATTTTTCTTAAAAGGTGTCAACACAATATTCAAAAAACCTCCAAAAAGCGTTCGAAGTAGCCCCGTTTTACGGTACCTATAATGGGTTTTTCAATTTTCTTTACAAAATATGGTGTATAAAGTAAAGCGTATCATGTAGACTTAATTAAATTCATCACGTTTTACGGAAACGTGTCTGTTTCAAATTTAGGAATTTCTGCAATTGCAAAACTAATAATAGTATTGGGACTAATGGCAAAATGGTATTGTGTAGATGGAACTGAAATTCGTAACGGCTAGAGCAGAAAATCTGTTGTAATTATAAAATTCTGCATACATTATTATACAGGGTGGTAAAGAAATAATTTTCCCAAATTTAACCAGCCCATTATTTTAATCAAAGAAGTTCCTTAGAATAAGGGTCCTAACCGAACCATATATTTTAATAGTTAAGGTGTAAACCTGATTGCAAATATTTCGGGGATAATGCCTCTAGAACAATTTTAATTTTCGTTACAGCAGAAAACAAAGGGGCCCATTTGTGTGACAAAATAATACAGATAAGTACCTACTCAAGTATACAGGGTGTCTCGATAGAATACGGAGCGGCCATATCTTGGAAACGATACGTCATTCATAAAAATGGCCCAGAGAAATTGAATAAAAAGAATTTCAAGTTTCGAAAATTGCCGCAAGACGGCGCAACTGCTCTTTTATACTTAAAAATTCATTTAATGGCAAAAATGCCACTTAACCGTAGAAAAACAAATAAATAATTTGAATCAGGAGATCGCTCCCTTCAACTTTTATTACGGGAATGTTTTCGAATTTCGTCTAATAAAGGAGTTACATTCTACAGTGATGGGCTAAAATATGGAACAAATTCATTTAAAAATCAGGTATTAATTTTGTGAAAAAACGCTCGGACACGTCGATTATAATTTTTTCTTCCGAATTTTTTGCCACAAAGAGAAATTATACAGGGTGTGTCAAGAAGTAGATGTAGCAAAAAATTTTTGTATTTTAAATAGAACCCTATTTTTTTCAGTCGAATTTTGAATTCTACGTCAAATTCTGCGCATAATTCATGTAGCATACCCTATCCTTACCTCTAACGGTTTTAGAGTAAAATTACATCATAAAACGAAAATTATTTTATTAGGCTTTGAAAATGCCAACCATTAAAACTTCTTGACAATATGCCAATCTACTTAAAAACCCCTCTAAAACATTATTTACAGTATATTCATTAATTTGCCTAATTTTAGTAATTTTAAATTTTAAGTCTTCCAAATTTTGTGGTTTATCCTTATACACTTTTGATTTCAAATAACCCCAAATAAAGAAATCCATTGGTGTAAGATCTGGAGATCTTGCAGGCCATTCTATGGGTCCTCTTCTACCTATCCATCGTTCGGGAAATACAGTATTCAAATACTCTCGTACTTGTCGAGCAAAATGAGGCGGAGCACCATCCTGCTGAAACCAAATAGGTTCTGGTAGATTAGGCTGATTCGGATTTGGAAAATCCGCTGCTAGTGTGGAAATTAATTCATTTTGAAGAAATTGTAAATACCGGTCTCCTGTAAGATTTCCATCGAAGAAAAAAGGTCCAATAATTCTATCATTTAATATCCCTGCCCAAACATTTACTTTTTGTGGGTTTTGCGTGTGCTGTTCTCTCATCCAACAGGGATTATTTGTACTCCAATACCGAAAATTTTGTCTGTTTACCGAACCATTCCAACAAAACGTGGCTTCATCGTTAAAAAGTATGTTGCGATGGAAAAATAGATTTAAGTTGCAAATTTCCATCATAGTTTCACAAAACTGTAGTCGGCGGTCGGGATCATCTTCGTTTAGCTCGTGCAGCAACCTAATTTTGTACGGATGGTACTTTTCTTGTTTTAATACCCGCAGAACAGACCGTCGGCTCACATCATTATTAAGGGCCACTTCAGTGGATGCACTATGGGGATTATCTTCAACTTCTAACAAAATGTTCAATTTAGTGTTTTCACTAATTTTTGGACGACCTGGCCATAGACGATCTTTTACATTCCCTGTTTCCCTGAATTTCTTCTCAATTTTACTCACTGTAGATCTTGTAATCGGTCGTTCTGGGTACTTAGCGCTAAACAAGTTACAAACTTCTTCTTGATTTCTTGTTTTGTCTCCACATCCAATTAAAATTAAAATTTCGATTCTTTGAGTTTCATTTAAATGCACCATGATCAACGTTTTTCAAAATTATACCTAAAATTATTTTTGATTGACCCATGACTTGCTATCGTAGTGACAATTATTCATTTAAATTTACCTGTTTACCTTTAAGTAGGTACATGTAACTTTTTTTAAAGAAGAATTTCGTTTTATGATGTAATTTTTCTCTAAAACCGTTAGAGATAAGGATAGGGTATGCTACATGAATTATGCGCAGAATTTGACGTAGAATTTAAAATTCGACTGAAAAAAAATAGGGTTCTATTTAAAATACAAAAAATTTGTGCTACATCTACTTCTTGACACACCCTGTATAATTTCTTTTTGAGGCAAAAAATTCGGAAGAAAAAATTATAATCGACGTGTGACTTTCAAAAAACTAATACCTGATTTTTAAATTAATCTGTTCCATATTTTAGCCCATCACTGTGTATAATATACTATTATTATGTCGTCGGATTCAACGAATTTTCTCGAACTTGAAATTATTTAAAAGGGAATTCCTTGAAGTTTAAATAAAATATTCAGAAATTGTCACAAGTTTCCTAAGAAAAATCAATATAACTCTTAAACTGTCGGTGATATTAATTTGCGGTTTTGACGAGTCGATTTCAATGCAAATTGTCGCCAATACTACCGAAAAAAAGTTATACTATCCAATTTAAGAATACCGAGAAAAATCAAGAAATAAGTTAGATTGAATAACAGCGCCATCTTAAAATTGTACTAGGGAACTTGTGACAACTCCTGAATTATTTATTTAAACTTCAAAAAATTCCCTTTTAAATAAATCCAAGTTCGAGAAAATCCGTTGAATGATAATGATATAATAATAGTTGATAAATGACTCTAGATAGCCCATAGGAAATAATCCAGGGGGTTTAAGTCCGGGGATAAAGCAGAACATATAGGTGAGGTCCGCCTCGACCAATCCAGCGATCTCCGTATATTATTGTTAAAAACTCACGAGCAATACGCACACAAAATGATCAATTACAAGACCTGTTCAAATGAAACGCACGTTTAAACTGATTTGCTTAAAAGATAACAAAGCATTTAAAGAAAAAATGATACTTGGGTAAATGTAGTAAGCCATACTTTTATTTCGACTACATAAATAATTTGAAAAATATCAAAATTGGTTTTGTCGAAAATTTTTCTCCCCCTGTATCTACGCAATAAAGCGGCTTTTCGAAAATCGTCAGAAGGCAAAATATTCTTAGAATAGTCCGTGGAAAAAAACCCTTCAGTTTTTGCCGTATGTTTAATTAACACCCTGTATAACAATTAAGCATCGATTACAATACGATGTCTAAAAAAATATAATTATTAGGCCATATTAATTAGCTGTAATTTAACAAATCGAATAAGTACCACAGTTAAAAACTTATATAAGCCCAAAACGATATGACAACGTTGATCGTGATAATAATAAGTACACGTACTGCGCCAAAAAATTGTTTTCAATTTTTTGCGGTAATTCACTTTTTTTGAAACGAAAGATAGGATAAAGGATGTTTAAATTTGCAGTATTACGGGGTCTGTCAGTGCGTGTATTTCTTGATTCAAAGACTAAAATCTATTCCGTAGGTACGCGAATATTAAGGCCTCTTTCAGCTCATCAAGCAATCGTCCAAGTTTTTCAAAGACTTTTGGATGCGGGTAGTGTGGTTCTAAAATGTGCCACAGCGACAAATCGGTTCTTAATCCAAATAACAAATGTTACATCTTATTAAAAAGGACTCCCATTGGACTGTGCACGGAACAATATAAAGGAACAACTATTGTGCCCTTATTGTATAAACAATTAGTCACGTGTTTATTAATGTGACATGAATAGTTTACCAAGTGTTGCGGTGTGGAAAATGTCTGCTAGTAATTTCAATTTCGACAAGAAACGACCATAATGGGTAAGTTTTCTTTTTTTTTGTGTATATAATTAGTTATTATGGGGTTGCATCGCAAAACAAACCAAATTTATACTGAATACCTTCAGGGACGTAGACAGAGTGTTTATTTTGGGGGGGCCAGTTGGGGCACATCCAAATTTGTTTTTGGGGGTCATATAGTGCAATTTTGTACTAAATTTTTTTTAAAAAAACCTCAACGCAGTAAGTACATATATACAGTTTAGTTCATAAAAAAGTGGTACAAAAAGGTTATGTGCGTTGACACGTTTTAATGTAATTCTTATGACACTGTGACATTTAACCTAACCTCTTTGTACTTTCACTTTTCACGTTCACTTTTTTATGAACACAACTGTACCTCAAAATTGTTTTTTTTAACAAAAAAAAAATATTAAAAATAAACGGATTTAATATACGAAAACATTTTAGATACAAATCTAAAAACATATGAAGTGCTTTTTTAAAAGCATTTAAACGCAAATTTGGAAAACCACTACTTAAACTTATGTTAGTATATACAATACAACGTTTTACGTTATTAATAAGTTAGGTCTATTCTTCTCTTCTTTTCGGCGAATATATCTATTACTTTGTCAAGGTCTATTTTTTTTACGATTGATTTCTCGACAGATAGAATGGCAAGATGTGTCAGTCGGTCATTGCCCATTCTATTCCTTAAATAGTTTTTAATAATTCTTAAACAAGAAAATGTTCTTTCACAAGAAGCACTTGACACAGGAACAACACCGGCAATTAAAACTATCTTATGCATTTCGGCAAATGCAATCTTATATTTGTCTAAAAAACTTAATAGTTGAAATATATTTTTAACCTCTATGTTATTTTCTTTTTTAAAATTTAAAATGCTTTTCTTAAAATTTTTATTTCTGATTCCAAGCCTTCAGCATCACAACTATAATGAATGGCCATTTTTTTCAAAATAGAATAATCAAGAAAATGTTCTTTGTTTATTGGGTTTAAACAAGAAATTCCCTTTAAAACATCATCATTTTCTTTAAATCTGTTTTGTTTTTGGCAACCGCTTCCGCGTTTTTCCACTTCTCGGAACTTGGAATATCGACCGACCGTTCGACGGATATTGAGTATCCCGTGGCGTTGGTTTTGTCTGTAAATACTAATTATTATTATTGAATTTCCAGTTTTATGATGTGTATTTTTATTCGTGATAATTTCGTAAATTGTAAAATCGTTTATTTAATTTATTTATATAGAAAATAAAAAATAAGGATAACATAGGTAGGGTTATTAGGATTGGGGGGGGGACCAGTGGGGGGGCCTGGCATTAAACAGGGGGGGCCGTGGCCCCCCTTGGCCCCCTCCTGTCTACGTCCCTGAATACCTTCAATAAAAAATTAATACATTTTGTTTTCCAAAAATATCAGAAGACCAATCAGACCAATAAAGTACTCGGGTTCCTCGATGTATTACGTCAGGTTTTTGATATCGGCTCTTGCCTTAATTAATTTTGGTTCGTGCGTTTTGTTTTAAAAGTTTTTGTCTGCAAAGTTTTGGCGCCTTTTTCTGTTATACAGGGTGTTTTAAAAGTGCGGTATGTAACTTAGGGGGGGGGGGGGGGTGATTCCTTATGATATTTTAAGAGAAAAAGTTCATATAAACATGTGCCTGGAGTTGCCCCGTTCTTGATATACAGGGTGTTAAAGTTTTTTTTTTTTAAATTGGGTTCTTATAATTTTTTCAAATATCCTTTTCCAGATTTTATTAAAATTCGGTACCGTTATTTATAGTGATAAGGGGCTTCATTAGCCCTAACTAAATTAAATTTATTAAGTCCAGTGGCGTCCCGGGGAGCACATTAACGAATATTATTGACAAAAAAATGTACAAATGTACGCCACTAACTTTTTCTAATTTTGATAGTTATTTTCGGATTAACCAACTAATAATACAACTTTTTTGTTTCTTGAATTGTTTTCCTATCCTGCTTCGTTTTCGAGAGAAAAAATAAAAACCATTTTATTGCATGTACCTACAAAAAAAAAATGCCTATTTATTTCAAAGTTAATTAAAATATTTATATTAAAAATAAAATTAGTTTTTTAAATAATGATACAAAATGAAATGCAACAGTTAATTGAAGCAAATGTTGAAAATGGCCACCTTCTGATAAAACGCACGATTGCAATCGATTTTTTTTTTAAAACTTTAACACCCTGTATATCAAAAACGGGGCAACTCCGGACACATGTTCATATGAACTTTTTCTTTTACAATATCATAAGGAATCCTCCCCTTAAGTTACATACCGTACTTCTGAAACACCCCGTATATCATATAGTGCCTCTCTACTTTGGATTTGAATTTTGACCAACATCGAGCCAGTCTTTTCGTAGTTTGACCAATAAAGTATTTTCAATGCGCGTTGCGTTGATTTTGGTTATCCAAATATACAGGAAGTTATTAAGTTTAAATATTCTGAGCTGTTTTTCTCAGATGTGTTTACACTTTGGATATATATTTTAAGGAACTTTTCTTGCTAAATGTAATGTGCAGAATCGGTTAAAATTACGAAAGTAATTTCCTTAACACCCTGTGTATATTTTGTGTTTTTTTGTCATTCAACATAATATGTGAAATATTTTATTTATATTTTATTTTTTTTATGAATTTACAAATTACGAGTTTTATAATATGATTTAAAAAAAACACTTTTACTTTAATTAAACATGAATTTTACCTTAAGGAAGTTTGACGGCGTTTACAGATAATTTAAAATTTGTTTAAGCAAACACCCCAAATTTGTTGACGTTTTGTATTCCTAACCAAAGATTATCTCATACGTTCCAAAATTGTCTTTTTTGTGTCGAATGTTTATTGTTTATTTGTTGAAAAAAAATTACCCTTGGGACACCTTAAAGTCATCCAAGAACGGAATATCAAGTTTCTAGGAGATTTTAAATCCACCAATCCATTTTTATTTAATTTTACTTTAAGAAGTTGATAGTTGACGAATTTCTGACATAAAACTTAAACTAAAATTAAATATAAATTACTATTAAATCGTGAATAAATGCTCTTATGGCTTTGTGTATATTTAGATTTTGACTGAAGTAAAATTAAAGTTAAATTAAAGTAAAAGTGTTCTGCATAAACTCACCTTAGGTAAGTTTATTATGAACAAAAACACCTAGATATCTAATATCTGTAGGTGCTTCTGTGTAGTGTAAGTATTGTAGTGTAGGCCCATGAATTTTCATTACCTATAGTAAATAAATTTGCACAAATTAGGACCTTGGAGGGTCCATTTAATAATAATTTCTCTGCTTATTAGCAATTGCACTCAATATCAAGATAAACATAGCGTAAGAGCGAAACACTCCCCCAAATATCAAACGGCAATTATTAAATATGTATTGGGCACATTTGTTACTAAAAACTCAAAGTATTTTTGTCTACAAACATGTTAAAAAACAATTTTTAACACCCTTCCAGTAGCCTTGAAAATGTTACTTTAAGGCACTACTGTTAAACGTCAAATGTCAAATATTGTAAGTAAACGTCAAAAAACATACTAAGCCAATGATTGTTAAGTTTTATAGACAAATGTGAACCTCGATAATTTTATTCACGATGCTATTTAAAACTGTACCAATTTATTAAACATTCTAAAAATTTAATTTGTAACTGTGTTATTGCTTTTATTGCCGTTTCTAGAAAAAGTACTGTGTAATATTTGGGTTAAAAGTATTTTTAAGGCACTAATTTGAATTTCTTCTTCCGAAAGCTTGCCTTAAAGATGTACTTTTAACACTTATATCTTAAATAATAATTATATTATGTATTTTGACAGGTAACATAACCCTTTATTTCAGATCTAGCAATTACAATACATACCTTTACGGTACATACAATAAAATAGCATGAAATGAAATAGCGTCACTTCAATTTTTATTCCGTCCTACTATTATTCTTCTACTATTACTTACCCTACATACTGAAATAATCTTCCAGCCTGTAAGGTTCTAGATTTACTAAGAGTTGCTTCGTTTTCCGTTTGAATTGATTTAAGTTTTCAGTTTTCAAGCATTTTTATATTGTTAGGCAATTTATTGAATATTGTTATGCACATGTACGATCGATTTTTCTCTGTCATAGACAATCTGTGTATGTGATAATGTATATCCAACGTTCTAGTATCATATTATGTCGTGCTTTTAGTGTGTTTTAAGAAGTCGATCTTGTTTTTAAATAGGTACATTGAGCATTCGAATAAATATGTGCCATACACAGGCAATAGTTCTTTTGACTTAAAAACCAGTTATTCTTGAAGTTCATTTTAGGGGTTATCCCTAATACTCTTTTTTGTATTTAAAAAATTATTTCTGCATCAGATCCGGTTCCACAAAAAATGATACCATATCTTATAAGCGACTTTTCCTCCTTTCATCTAAGTATTTGCTTGTGATTCTAATAGCATAACATATTTGATCTAAATTTTGTAACAGTTTTTCAATATGTTGAGACCACTTTATAGTTAGAGCCGCGGTGACAAAAATGCCTTGGAACTCCCAAACGGATGAAAAGCACGTTTTTGTATAGTTCGAGTGTCGTTCTCGAAATCCGTGTTGTCGAGTAGGGGTCTGGCGCTCGGCGGTGAGCGGCTATAATATTTTTTCCAAATTTTGACCAGCGGTTTAAAAAAACATTTCCCAAACGTATGAAAATTACTGAAGGGCATCTAGGCAACCCCCCAATTATCGGGAAAATATTTTCATCCGATTTGATCTTTGCAAAGAGCTCTTCCAGGAGCTACAAAAAAAAATGGAAAAAAGGGGGGAAAAAAAATTTGCTCATTTAAACTTCAAATTTGGCAGGGAGCTAGAGTTCGTGTCTGAGAATATGTAAAAAAATTTGTTTTGCTCCATGTGTCGCCATCGCTTTATAACAGATTTTCAAAATTTAAATGGGCAAAATTTGATAAAGTAATTCCCACATGGATGAAAATTTGCACACATGTTCTTTGACACCTACAGAACATCGAAAAATTATTTTCATCCAAATTTATTGCGGCCAAGACCAGATCTTCCAGAACATGCATGAAAATTTTTACTTACCATTGAATAGTCACTCAACATTTTACCGCCTCTCGGGAGCATATAATTTTTTTTTATATTTTTAAACCAGAGACAAATAAGTTTACGAAACTTCCATCAAATCTCGCAGAAGATTAACAGAGAACTCCGGGATCAAAATCACGCGTGCTGGCGAGGTTTTTTGTTATTTGACATAGTTTAGCCAGGCTCATTTTGGATGAAAACTTTTTTTTTTTAATAACATAAATAATTACGATTCATTTCAGTCCGGTTGCATGCATGCGGCTGATTTTCTTTTTTAATTTCGGAGTTTGGGTCCATTTAATTGTACTGGAGGTTACGGCAAGGAACAAATCGAATGAAAATATTTTTCCGGTTGTCTAGATGCCCTCCAGTAATTTTCATCCGTTTGGGAAATGTTTTTTTAAACTATTATAGCCGCTCACCGCCGAGCGCCAGACCCCTACTCGACAACACGGATTTCGAGAAGGACACTCGAACTATACAAAAACGTGCTTTTCATCCGTTTGGGAGTTCCAAGGCATTTTTGTCACCGCGGCTCTAACTATTAGGAATTCATCAATAATACCACCCAAAAATTTTGTTTGTGTTACATTTTTAACATCTTTATCATTGATGCATATGTTTGCCGGTTTCTGTTTAGCCGTTACTGTACTGAAAGTAATAATGTTAGTTTTTTCACCATTTACAACTAATCTATTCTAAATATCGGACACTTATTAAATTACACCCTGTATAATTAAGGTAATAGTGGTCCTATTAAACACTACTTGAGAAATTCCTACAATAGTATTTAGTGAGTTCTATTTAAAATCCTTGCCTTCTTTATGGATTCATACCTTTTGTTCGTGATCTAAGAGAACAGGTTAAATAGTTTGGGTCCCATGAAGACAACTGATTTCAGGTTCAGGTTTCTTGCACATTACCCCTAGTTTGATATTTGTGAAATTTTCTATCCACATTTTTTTGTTTTTTCATAATACATAGGTACAATAATATTCAAAAATTAGAAAGTTCTGAATTACGTAAACCTTATCAATTCTATCATCCTTAGTTAAAACGTCATATCTAAAATTAAATAATAAAAAACATGGAAATACTGCATAATGACGTTAACATTTTCTCAATTTTACATATTAGCAGATAGGACGTTTTAACTAAGGACAGCAATATTATGGTACATATTTATTTTGCATGCAACCCAATACCCAGAAAAAACCAGAATGAAGAATAAATTTCAATAAAAACTAATAACATAAATTTTGAAAGTCAATGTCTCGGTCATCTGATCCTTAATCGAGAAAATCATTCGTAAAATGTTCACGTTATCGGGAAGGATTACTTACATTTTATATATTACCTTGAGAGGTCCAGAGTTATTTTGTGGCTTATCGACATTTTCAATCTTTGAATCCGGTACATTACAGGGAGAGAGAGACAGATATACATTTAGTGACATCAACAGTCAATAAGACGAGTAACCATATATGTAAAGTATTTTTCAGTATAGAAAGAAGTTAGTTGAGGTTAGACTTTTATAGCATAGTTACTTTTATTTTAGGTGTACGTTTATGTTGATTCAGGACTAAATTTAATATTACTTTTTATACTAATTAGAATGCGAATAGGTTTGTTAACCAATAACAACAAATAATGGAAAATAAGTTAGGGGGCTTTAAAATTGTGCATGTCTAATATATTAATTGGTTACTCTACCATGTCTACTTCAATTCTCCTTCCAGAGGCACTGGAAGCATAGTAATCGTGATCCATAATTTTCACATTAACTATAATATCACACAAAGAAACTGTCTCAAAACACCACCAAAAGCAACAAAAAAAAAAATGCCTCAAAAATCTACGGAATGCTATCACATAGAAACAATCAATGCGACAGTTTGGCGACAATCAACAAACAAAATAAATTAAATACGGTCGAATACGTAAACTGTTTTTAGCAGTTGATTTTTGGGTTGTTTTCTTTAGTAACTAACTAGAAAGTGACACTAGCCATAAAATCTTAACCTCGATTAACTTCTTTCTAAACTGAAAAATACTGTAGTTAAATGGACTAAGCTTTCAATGGCGAAGCGGTCAAACATCTTACCTGTCTTCAAATCTTAAAAACCTGGTGAGCAGTATAAAAATAATGCGTGGACTACATATGTCGTATACAGGGTGCCCCATTAAGGTCTGCAAGGTGCAATATTATGCAAGCCATACGCCTTACAGCGATATATCTAAAAAGTCAAGTTTTATCAGTTAATCGCTATGTTAGGGTACTGTTGATGGAAATGAAAAGCAGAGATGAAAACATGTAATCGCTTTCGAAAATTGTTCATGTCATTAGCAATTCTTATCGGTGGAACAGCACCATCACAAAGTTTACACATAATATCATCATTTCCAGGTTCTACTGCAAAGTCGACTACATAGGCACTCAAGTTTGCACGACACAAATTCTGTGGATATTCCAAAAGTCTTTAACCATTTATCTAATTTTTCTTTATTTTTCGAAAATTTTGGAAAAAAAATCATATTAAGCATACAGCTTAAGTTACAACCTAATTTCGATACCTACCTAGCTATAAGCTGGAATTATTGCTTTGGCATTTTTAATAATACGCGCAAGATAAGACAAACATCCCTTTTAACTGGTAATGACATATCACTTAGTTTTTATTATCTACCAATATTATTTTCGAGTGTGTTTTTGGGATTTGTTTCCACTGTACGTTAGTTTCAAAATCTCCGTCATGTTAGATGACAGAGAAGGGTATTTAACCAGCTAAATAGTGAAGTTACTCTTTGGTTAAACGTTCCTGTGCGCCTTACTTATAAATAAAAACATGTTACCTTTACCTAACATATCCGATGTAACATCTAAAGCTTAGAGTAAAAATGTAGTAGGCTACTTCTTTTTTTTTAAAACATTTATGTATTGCGTGTTGGCAATAGTTAAAATATACCGGTGAATCCCCGAACTCGGCAAATTTCCCAACATGTTAGATCTGCATGCATTTGCTCCATTTTATCATTTTCGACATGTTTGAAAATCATTTTCACATATAGCTTAGTTCCTGTTGATTTCGCGACGAGAAATGAAGACAGTAATATGTGGTTGGGAATAAAATTCTTTATAATATTGTACTTTTAAGAACTATCAATATTTTTAATATTTCTCGATTTATTGCTAACCTGAACCTAAACAGACCTAACCTGAAAAAAACATACCTAACCTGAACAAACCAAAACGGACCTAACCTGAACTTGAACAAAACAGAACTAACCTGAACCTGAAAAGACCTGACCTAACATGAACCCGAATTAACCAGACCTAACCTGAAAAAACATACCCAACCTGAACCTAAACGAAACAGACTTAGCCTGAACAAAACATACCTAACCTGAACAGACCAAAACTGGCCTGAACCTGAACAAAACAGAACTAACCTGAACCTGAAAAGACCAGACCTAACCTGACCCTGAATTAAGCAGACCTAACTTGAAAAAACTAGACCTAATCTGAACGGACCAAAACTGACCTAACCTGAACAAAATAGAACTAACCTGAACCTGAAAAAACCAGACCTAACCTGAACAGACAAGAACTGACCTAACTTAAACAGACCAGGGGTTGAAAATTATTCTCACGTGTACCTCGGTTCCTGATGATTTCGCGACGAAAAGTGATGACAGTAAAATGGTTGGGAATTAAATTTTCTATAACTTTATTCATTCAAAAATTTCCGGTATTTTTATTATTTATTGCTCCATTTGATCATTTTCGAAGAGCTTGAAAATGCTTTTGACGTGCAGCTCGGTTTCTGATGATTTTGCAATGAAAAGTAAAGATAGTAAATTGGTTTGGAATAAAATTTTGTACAATACTGTTTCTTTTAAGAATTTTTAATATTTGTATTATTTATCGAGCTATTGCTCGATTTGACCATTTTCGTCCCCAACCAACTAACCTGTTGGATTGGCACGCATACAATTTTTCAGAGACCGAAAGTTGGCAACCCTAGGTCTAAGCCAGAAACTCATAACTATCTTGTATGGCATGAAAAATTGAAAATTTCCGTAAAATTATAAAGCAGGTGTGTTTCTGGGTACCATAATATTACTAACCCTGTAATTAACTATTAATATACTTAGCTGTCATTGCAAATTCTTAAATCTAAAAATAGTAAAGTAATTTTATACAAAAAGTAGTATTTTGATTTTCAAAAAATTACTTCTCAAAAGGTATGCTTAAAAATAATAACCAACGTTTTTACTACTCTTATTTGGGATTATTTCGGGTGTTCTGATTTTTTCCCACGCTGTACAGTTTTTGAATACGATCTTAAAGATGTGGCCTTAAGTTCATTGGCTTACTACCTACTATCACTTAGGTATATTAATAAACTGAAATAATCCCTCTAGATTATTAATTTTTGATTAAGTGAATCTTCAAATCGCTGAAATGTTTACTTTTACCCTATAATTAAAATAAATCGACACTAAAAGAAAAGCAAAGCGACCGAGATACACATAAAAAATGTAACTCGTTAATCATAATTTAAAAACCATTTTGGATTGCTTTCTTATAATTCGGTTTTTGCTTTTAACCGTTTTTCTTGATAACTCTTTTGGCCCCACGAATTCTTGATCGAGTAAAAATATTAACACACAGTTGATTAGCTAATAAATAATCTGAAATCATTATATTAATGATATTTACATCGAATGATTCAGTTGATGAATGTTGTTTCAGCTTTATCAATAGTGTTTTAATTGACTAATTGGGCATGGATATTTGATAAAGAACAATGGTAACACTCATATACACAAAACTTCGTTTTTAAGTGACTTTTGGTTTCCCAACAATTTAAGCTGAACATGGTTGCATTATAGAGGGTGTTTATTAAACATTACCAAATTGACGCGGTTATCCCCTGGACTTTTCTGAGAATATTTTGTCTTTTGAAATTTTTCAAAAAACCGCCTTGTCTCGAAGGAAAAGGGCGAGAAAATTTTTCGACAATAACAACATTTTATTACCAAAAACACCAGTGTTGTCTCTTATTGAGTTTCACCCAGCAATTATCCCGATTTCTTAAATCTACAACAAATAGTCATTAAGGATTTTCCAAACAGTCCCCTTACTTACATTCACAGTATTTGCAATTTTTCTAGTAGAAGTACCTGGATCTTCCTGTATCATGTCCAGCACATTATTTTCCACTTCTACCGTTCTTACTGTCATTGGCCTTCCTGGTCCCCTACTTTGTTTCAATGTGTCTGTTTCATGAAGACGTTGATGAATAGTTTGGAATGGTGGCCACTATAAAATGGCCTATTTTTCCATATTAATTATTATTATCCCTAATTTCTCTAGTTTAACAAAAGAAAAAAAGCCCTTCTTTTCCTCTACACGTAGATCTATTAACTATACCATATTGATTCTGATGGTGGCCACTATAAAATGGCCTATTTTTCCATATTAATTATTATTATCCCTAATTTCTCTAGTTTAACAAAAGATATCACGTTGCGGTATGCGTACAATGCTTATATTTTTAACATATTTTTATTAAGAAAAATCAAGAGAAAATCGGCATTTCTATTTTGAAAGTTCTCTTATGCCCCCTAGCGGTCATTTTTCGAACTTGAAAATAATTTCCAGCAATTTCTCTTGGCCGCTTTCATCGATATATATTTTTTCCCAAGGTCCTAGTGTTATTACTTTCTGAGATATAGCCGATTACCTCCTTAGGTGGAACACCCAGTACAATCGCCTAGTAATGAATTGTCATTAACAAGTTCGTAAATGAAATGCATGTCAGATTGCTCGTCTTTCGTATAGCGACTCATGATAGAATACTTCAATAACAAAAGTTTAACTATCAAAGACAGAAAATACACGTCAAACAACAAAACGTCAATAAGTCTCAACAAATTCAACACATTATAGAAAATGATCAATTACGAGTAGTATTCAAATTAAATTCACGTTTAAACTGATTTGCTTAAAATATTGCAACGCCATTAATAAAAATGTATACTCGGTAACCCCAGTGTAGGATGCCATACTTTTATTTCGACTACATTAATAGTTTGAAAAATATCAAAATTGGTTTTATCGAAAATTTTTCTGGCCCTGTATTCCCGAAACAAAACGGCTTTTCAAAAATCATCAAAGAACAAAATATTCTTAGAATAGTCTATGGAATAACCCCTTTAATTTTTGCTGTATGTTTAATAAACACCCTATGTACGTATCTATCAAAGTAGTATTTATAGTATTCCTATTATTATTTTCAGGAAGATATAAGTTTTATATTCTGCTTCTAAGAGGTCTAATAAAACCTTTTTATTTCTTGCGATTCCGATGCTTATATGCTTGCTTCGCTCTGCGGAATAAACTGTTTTATTATTCGGGTCTAACAGCACTTGAATATCGACTAAGCGAATTTCAAACACGAGCATGTCTTAAGACTTAAAGAATATACTAAAATACAGCTTCTATTATTTTTTTGCGTAATATTGCAGTTATTGATTTGTCATAAGCATTTTATTTTATTTATGGAATAAAACACAAAGTCTGCTCCACTAATTTATAAATTAGTGGAGCAGACTTTGTGTTTTATTCCATAAATAAAATATTACTCCACTGTGAGATGGACTACTTCCATAAAATTTTATTTTATTGTTTCTTTTTTGTATTACAACTTACAACCCTTCAGGTTCATACTATTACAGTGGCTAAATAATGAGGAATTTTGTTTTAACCTAACCTCCTAGATACCCAAGAGCCCTCCTTAGGATTTATCACTGTAGTAAAAGAGAACCTATCGCTAATGGCGTTTTTAACATTTTCTAATTTCGTCTTTACTTGCTCCTGGAGTACTTTTGTTGTAGTTTTTGTGATGCTGCTTCCCTGTGTCTTCTTCTTCTTCTACCGTTTTTTTGCTGTAGTTTTGAAAGCTCGTATTTTCTCCAGGGGGAACACCGAGAACATGAGTTCATTTGAAACCTAAAAGAACTATAAAGTTTGAAATGTTACTGTGAATAAGAAGTAATGAATTAGTCTTCATCTCTATTTGTTTTTAGATGCATTGCATCCAGAGCTGCGTGTATAGTATTTGTAGAATTATATCGTTGATCTTTAGACTGCAATAAAACCCTCATTATCCCTTTGACCATAAAATAAATAAGGAAATCCCAAATTTTAAAACCTTTTCGAGTAGAGCCGGACCAGGTACAAATTCAATTTATACCTATGCCTGATGCGTATATAAATACAAACTGATTTTTAATAATTTTAGTCTTTAGTGGTTTTCCGGCGAGTAATTTTTATTTGGGCTTATTAGTGGTAGAATGTGGCGTCCTTGGAATTTTGCTGATAGGGGGCATCTTCAAGTGTCATTTTTAAAAGAAAGCATTTATCTACCGATGCCAAACTAATAATTAAAAATGTGTATCAATCTTTGTTGAGTAGAAATTTTAATTCGATGGATGCTTTAGCAGAGACGTCTACTTTGACAAAAACTCCTTTATCTTCGGTAAGAGACATAGTACCTAAACCTGTTAATCCTAGAAAAAATCGGAGTGATTTTGGCACATTTAGAAGCATTGACGAAAATGACATGGAGTTATTAAGAAGAAAGATTTACCAAATGTATGAGGCACAAACTGTACCCACTTTGATTTCCCTCAAAGAGCGGCTGATTAAAGACGAAACAAATATCTCTTGTAGCCTTTCAAGTCTTAGGAAAATATTGCATAAAATGGGTTTTAAATACCGAAGCATTAATAAAAGACAAACATTAATGAAATCTCAACGTTTACGGGAATGGAGACTTAAATATTTAACAGCTGTTAAACAATTTAGAGAAAAAAATCGTCCAATTATTTACCTTGACGAAACATGGTTCGATACCCATGACACTCCAAGAAAAGGTTGGGATGATTCTTCCAAAAATTGTCAAACCAAGGCACCATCAAATAAAAGCAAAATAATCACAATATTACATGCTGGTTCAGAGAACGGGTTTGTTCCAAATTGTCTGTTGCTTTCAGCTAAAAACATAGCAGATTCTTCTTTAGATTATCATCAAGATACCGACCCACAACTTTTTGAAGATTGGTTTAAACATAAACTCCTTAAAAATATACCTGAAAATAGCGTCATTGTAATGGATAATGCTAGTTATCATAGTCGGCAAGCAAAAATCATTCCCAATTCTAATAATACAAAAGCAGACATTCAAAATTTTATGATTGAAAATGATTTATATTTTGAAGAAATTTACAAAAAACGAGAACTGCTAGAAGTATTAAAAGCTTTTAAAATAAATAAGGAATACGAGTGTGACAAACTTGCAGCAGAAAATGGACATACAGTGTTGCGTCTTCCTCCATGCTATTGTATATTCAATCCTATACAGCTAATATGGCACCAATTAAAATCCAATATTAGGAGAAATAATATTTCTCCTATATTAAATGCATCTGTAGTAAAATTAATTAAAAACGAAGTAAGAAAAATTTCTGCAGACAGCTGGAAAAACTGTGTACAGCATGTACTTAAGGTGGAAAATTCTTACAATTGTATGATTACAAATGTTCAACCCTTAATTATAAGTTTAGGCTTAGATGAAGTTAGTGATAGTGATACAGAGTTAAATTTTGAATAAATTGTCAATAGTTTTTAAGAATTTAATTAATTTTTATTGTACTTGTTATCCTAATAGTTATACTTTGAAATTATATTATTTTCAATTATCATTAATTGTTATCATTATTTTACATTTATTATAGGTACCTAAAACTAAAAATACCTGTCTATTTATTTTAAATTATAACAATAAATCATGTGGTGTAGGTACGTTTTCAAGCCGACCCTGATCCCATTTATTTAGCTTTGAAGAGGTTGAGGCGTATATAATAGGATTTAATCAGGTAGATTATTTATGGCAGTAAGGGTCAACGGTATAATTTTGCAAATATTATACTTCCATAATTGAGTTTGGTACTACTGGTAGTGTTTTCCTCCGAGCATAGTAGATATTTTTCCTCCCACAGTCCAAGTCTCTTACGATGAAAGCATTCGTATGGTTTTCTTTCGTCAAAGCATTTCTCATTATTTTCGCAGGATTTTCTGTTAGGTCACTTTCTGCTTTTCTGTTGGCTGTTGTAGTCAATATTTGCCCTTATATGATGTTTTGTGACTCCGGTTCGTGTGAATCGTTTTGATTTTAACAAAGTTAAAACTCGGTTACACTCCACTTCGTTTCTCCCGAAGATACTATATTTTTCGATTATGCTCTTTAAATTTAAATTGGTTTAATACTATAGTAGTAAGTATTTTACATCGCTGCCTAGGAATCACGCTTAATTCTCCAGAGCCATTTGTTTTCTCCAATATAACGTACTGCAGATAATGTTTAGATGTCAAAATAAAACTAAATTAACCCAATTATATTGTTATGTCTGTGTTAAAAGGTACCTGATATTATGGGCGCCCCATAATGTAACCAGTGCTTTATTGCATCGATTAAATAAATGTATATATCAGCCTATTTTAACTCTAACGATAGTGCGTCTTATTACACTAACGACAAATTTACATTTATACAGGTGTCTCTAAAAGGTCTGTACAAAATCTGAGCACATATTCCTGCGGCCAAAATAGGGCGATTTAAAGCAACTTACCTTACCGAAATATCTCAAAAATGGCTTACTTTAGCGGATTTTCACAAGAGTACCTTTTCTGTTTCAAAGTGTTCAAAAAATCCACTCCTTAACAGAAAAAGGAAAAAACTACACTGATAAAAAAGGTATAGCCATTCTAAACCATAAGAAGTGCATTGTGAAGCGCCCTCTAATGGCCACAGTTAAAAGGTGTCCGTATTCGGGTTCCGTATCCCAAAAAAACCCCGGGTACCAAGTTTTAAAGTAATACGTTAAAAAATGTTCATTAACTTTAAAAAATTCGATTTTTATTTTTTAACTTTACCACCCTGTATCTCGGAAACGGATCAATTTCGGACTAAGGTTAGTTGCTTTAAATCGCCTCATTTTGACCTCAGGAATATGTACAGACCTTTTAGAGACACCCTGTATAACTGATAGACGAGCTCTCTTCTCTTGCCGAGAGACGATAGAAACTTTTCAGGACTATTTGCTTTTCTGTCTTCATATTGTGTGTGAATTTCTTTAAGCACACGGATACTTGCTCCTATATACATCGAAACCTTGTCTAATTTCCGCTTCAACGGCAAATTAAATGCGAGATTTGTGACTTCCACTCACAAGCGTTATAAACATTAACAATGATTTTTTGAGATTGGGAATGCAAAGTTTTTCCACAAATATATGACATTTCAAAAATTTCCAAGAAAAAGAGTGAAAAACAATTCGCTCTACAAAATTTTTTATGGTCTGTTGTGTTAGACCCCTTTTTGACTTCTGAAATACAAGCAGTGCAGATGCAATGTACAGAATGTGCAGAAAACTATATCGAGAATTGATTAATCTATCTCTATTAATATAAAAAATATTTCACTTTCAAATGTATCTAAAAATTTGTAGGAACCGTTTAACCTGGCCAGCAGTTTATAGAAACCAATAAGTAGAAACGAACTTAAAAAACAAGCGTTTCTTAGAATCTCATAACAGTATTTTTATCCGAGATGCATTCGTTATCCAACTCAACAATAAATATCTCACAATTCTGGTAACTAACAAGTATGTTAGCTGTGAAACTTAATAACCTAAAAAATATTATTTTTGTACCGAAGATCTTATATCCAGCACGCATTTATAATTGTCTCACAGTTTTATCTGATGTGTCAGGTCAGTCAAGTTCGTAAAAATTATGGGCAGGTGATTGTGAAGTCTTGATTAATTACAGCGTTGACACACAGTCCTTTGTTTGATACCTTCATGGATGAAAAGATAAAAATTGGAGAAATGATGTCTTAGTTAAATTGGACGTTACTGTTATGTAATAGTAATAACAATAAAAGGAATATCTTTTTTTGACGTTGTACATCTAAGTATGAGAAGGCTAGTTTTAGAATGTCAAAAATGTATGATTATTTAAGATGGGAATGATTCAATGTGAGGAGTGCGTGTTCGAAGAACACGATTCACGTTGATGTTGAAGCTTTATCTCCATATGAAGCAGGGTTAAAAGGATTTAAATCGATTGATTTAAATCACTTGATTTTAAATTAATTAAAAATAACACCACTGTACCTAAATAATGTTTATTTTAGTTCATTGTAGTGCTTGTACAAAAAAACTAATTTTGCAGCTTTGTCTGTTCCTAACCGATTTCTGAGTTTGGAATAGACTAAGCCAAATGTTGAGAAAATTCTCTCGACTGATGCGGAAGAAGCAGCAGCACAAAGTAATTGTCTAATTATGAAGAACTCTTTTTGAATAATGGGTATATCTATAGGTTTTACATTCTGAAGAATATCATCATGAAACATAATATCATTGAAATAAATTCTGATCTGGCAAGAAACTTGACTATGAGTGGTAGTAAACCACTATTTGGATCTTAATCTTTAACAGCTTTTAAAGCAACATTTCTTCCACTCTGTGTGTGTTAGTGTTTGCTGAGTTTTTGTTGAGTCAAGAAGATATGCCAACAAATGATATGGGGTTATACACTGTTCATAACGCCTCTTAAATAAAAATTAAATAAAAATTGTCACTTCAGCGCCGTCTAGCACCCAAACTAAACAACTTTGTACTAAGGTAAGTTTACTTAAATCGGCTAATTTTGGTCTGAAGAATACGTGGTAGGTTTTTGTAAAGACCTTTTACAGACCCTGTTTATACAAAAAAATATTGGTTTGTTATATTCATGCCGCCGAAAATTACGCCACGGACTATATTTTAACAATTTGGCTTTATAATTAGGTTAAGCACTCAATGTTTGTTATAATACTAGAATTATTTGAATAGTTTCGTTATTAATTAAAGGGAACCATCTTCAGGGTACACTATTTGATTAAGAGGCATTTCTTGATACACGTTTATGGAAAAAAAAATATGAATATATGAACACCCTCTATAAGAGTCCTACATCCAAAATCACAGTTTAATTACAATCCAACTGCTACCCTGATTAACAACTCCTTTGAAATGTTTAATCCGTTTTTAGTGCTCATCAGCACCTGGTCGAATCAATTCAACCCAACAAAAAACGTATTGGAATAATCAGAACCCATTACATCCCATTATTCGGCACAAAAAAAGGACAACAATAGGTCCTGTCGATTTGTTTGTGGTTGATCAGAGCTAATTTCAATCACGCCTTGTCTTTGTTTTGCCCAGAGCAGGACTAGATGCTGTCTTTGTTCGGATGTGAGTTCGAAGCTATCGGAGTAGAACACAGATATGTTTTTAATTATCGACGATGATACACTCTAAGAAGGCATTTTCCTTTTACCTACGGTAATTTTCAGAAGAATACAGACCCCATATGGAGGGATGGGTTGAAATCAAATCATGGCGACCACCCGAAGACTTATAAATTGGATCTTGTTGTATTGTCTAGCAAAGGTTTTGGTGGAGCACTGATTTTATTTTTATATTATTATTATGATTATTTGAGGGGTCTAGATGCAAAACTCACATTCTCCTTGTTTTTCTCCTAATTTATGGGAAATGAAAAAAATTTTTGTGAGATTTTACACACATATCTAATTATTTGTGAGAATTATGCTGGATAAGCAGTAAGAGTGAGTGTGTCTGATGTGTTTTCTTGCTTAAGTGGGTTTGTTATTCTGGCAATCGTGTTTTTGAAAAAGTTTTAAGAAAATCATAAAAGAATTGACACAAATTTAAGTTCTGGGCTTTGCGTATAAACAACTAGGAATAAATAAAATTAGCCGTTAAACATCACGTCCTAAAGCGATCACGTGGAACTATGGAGAATGCTAGTCTTGATTCGAAGTGCAGATATCTGCTTACATTGGAAAATGCGACTTGTGTTCCGATGTCGCCGTCCCTGTCGAAAACTGTTCTTATGGCTATGGTTAATGTGACTTTTGCAACTAAATCCAATACTATCATGTCAGTTTTTATGGAAAAATAAAAGTTTTGTCACGGTTTTATGGTCTAAATAAACCTTTGCTATAAGTTGGCGTCACTAACTGATTTTTGTTAAAAAGTGGAAAGTGTAAGTTTTGCATCTAGACCCCTTATTTATAAACATCTTTATTTGCAATTCGGGTAATACAATTGAACTCATTATATTAACGGCGAAGTTTAACCCATATCATAGAGTTATTCTAACACTTAACCCAAGGAAGATATATATAAATATAGATAATATATAACAAAATATTATAAGCAATGAGAAGAAACTCAAATAGCAAGCCCTAGATAACAATATAAATAAATAATTATAGACGTAGCTCTTTTTGACACTATTCTGCATTCTAAATATATAATGTATTTCATATCTACCGATCCAAAAAATACTGTTAAGCTCCATTTTTAAAAGCTTTCACACAACACTCCCTCAATTAGTGCCCAAAGAATGGACAGCAGTGTAGGACAAGCTTTTTTGAAAAAATGCAGTTTTATGATGAGGTAACATCAGGGTTCATTACCTTGCTGCTGATCTTTTCTATAGGACAGTTTATGACGCATGTATAACGAGGAGCATCCAACATAAGCACCCTGTGGATAAAGGTTGACAAGATTATATTTAGATGTATTTTCCATGTTAAGTCATTTTAAATTTCTAAGGCCATATACAATGTGTCTGTCAAAGTCTGGAAACGGCTTAATAACATCAAAATTTATTGGCCGATTTAAACCAAATTTGGTACAGTTGTGTAAGAGGATCTGACGCACCGAATGACGATATTGGCGTTGCTGCCAGCTTTTTAGTTTGTCTGGAATTTTAACGAATTTCATATTTTTAAATGTAACACCCTGTATATTTTTTCATTTATAGTTTTTACTTTAAATTTGTTACATTTTTGGTATAACATACTTTGTTCCTAATATCAGTAATTTTCGAAATAACGAGTACAATTTAGAAAAGATACATTTTTTGTATTAAATGTTAATACTGTTTTCCCTGTACAGATTGATAGTGTGCTAATTGAAAATAAAATTTTTAAATTATTGTGTTATAAATCATTTCTGGCCTTATTAATTCAAATTCGTCCAAAATTCGACGCTGCAAATCGACCAAATCTTGAGGTATTGTGGTGTAAACTCTATTCTTTAAGTGTCCCCATAAAAAGTATTCGTTAGGCGACAAATCAGGGGACCTAGGTGGCCACTCGATTGTACCCCCTCTACCAATTCACCTATTCGGAAAAGTGTTGTTCAAAAATTCGCACACGTTTCGACCAAAATGGGGAGGAGCTCCGTCCTGTTAGAAGAATGTACTGGCATTATTTGGACCCATCACATTTCGTATAGTAGACACTATTTGCGTTTCCAAGAGCTCAAGGTGAAGTTGTGACGTGAAATTTGCATCAATAAAAAATGGACCGATCTTGTGGTTACCCAGAAGCCCAGCCCACACATTCAATTTTCCAGGGCGTTGTAGTAGTAGTAGTAGTAACAAGATTTATTTTAGCAATACTGCTACAATATTATAAATTCTAGTTTTTTTAACAATAATTAAAACATTTAAAATTACAATTTTATGCACCAAGAATATTTTTAAATACATTTTATCAGATATTTTGTTTTCTAAGTAATGATATTTTTAAGGATTTTTTAAATTTACTTAAGGAATTTTGTTTCTTAATTAAATAATCTAAATTATTATATTCGTGAAGTCCTTTAAAAAAGATTGATTTATATGTCAAATTTTTTGTCACATTCCCTAAACAAAAATTTTGATTGTTCTGGTTTGATAGTTATGATTTTCAAAGTTTTGCGTTACAAAGTCTTTTAAATGAGATGCTAATAAATTATTTTGAATTTTATAAATAAAAATACAAACAATTTCTTATATTCAACCATTTAAGTTTATTTAACTTATAATTTATCTTTGTGTATTTATCAACATTTAATATTATTCTCATGTTCTTATTTTGTAAAATTTGAAGTCTACTAAAAATTCCTTCATTTGCAGTATATAAAATTGTAGAGCAATACAAATAATGAGGTAAAATTATTGTGTTATATATTGTTTTTTTTTTTAAATAAACTTAAATTTTTACTTACTCTTTCGAAATAACCCAACAAACATTTTAAGTTAAATTTATCTTTATTCGACCTCTAAACGGGTCAAATATTTTGCACGACCAATTATATATAGGGATAATGTACCTACATTTGTTTTCCTATTGCCCAATGTGGGGAAAGAAACTAAAGTAATTTAAAGGTCGAAAATAGGTTGATAGGGCTTTTCTGTCCAATAAGTTGAAACGAAGTGAAATAAATATAGACCTATTTTACGTCTAAATGTGGAAAGTGAGACCAACCTTTTGACCTAAATAGGAGCAATAAGACACTAGACAAAAATACAGAGAAAACATATTATATCTGGTGTTAGAAAGAAAAGACAACAACTTATGCCAACACTTCCTACCGGACAAAATAAGTTATAAAATGGAGTTCGACTTAAGTAGATATTTGGAATGGCCGCTTATAACTTTAACAATAAAGTGATATAATTAGGTTTTCTTAATTTTCTGGACCGAAATTTGGATGCGAAAGAAATGTGTTTGTGAATTATGGTGATGATACTTCGAAAAACTAAACGCGCCCTTAAAATATGCATTTTTTTATACGATAATTTAAAATATTTTTACCATTAACCTAAAAACAGAGTGTCTTCATTATAAACATTATATGTACCTAAAGTTTTAAAAAAACTTTCGTTGACGAAAGATCTCGTAGTCTAATGGATTTTCCACTCACCTTATGTAATTCTTAAAATTTTAATTATTGTTTTTTTATAGTTGTCGATAAACAGGAAAACTAATAATTATTAAATATGGCCGCTTTTATATTTTTAAACTTAAAGTTATTTTTTTCTTTATTATTAACTGTACAAGCAATGTTAGCCTTTGAGGTTAATCAGAAAGTTATGAAGTAGCTCAATTTTTAACCACAAAAGATCTATAACTTTGGGAACAATTTATATGGCAAAATTATCCAAAATATTACTTGTTTCTAAAACTACATGGTCAGTAAATTATTTGGACTTTTTGTAGGCAATAATTGGGTAATATTTACCTAGCGTAATAGCCAAAAAATTCCTTAATTTTGAACACATATATTAACTAACAATTAAGTAAATTATTACTTAATCATATTCCTTATTAGGATTAAATATTTTTAATGTCTAAGAGAGGTAATTTATTTGTAATTTTTAACTAGGTAAATTAAACTAGAAGTAGACTTCCCTATAACAAATTATTTAAGTTCTAGATATCCAAATTTTGACTTAGATTTTAGAGTTCGAATCTTTTGTGACTTTTAAGAAAACATTTAAGGCAAAAATAAGCAAATATTTGCCAATTTAGGATTATTTTCCTTCCGTTCTGGTCTACATTACTTAATATGTTTGTTGGGAACTAATTTTTTTTCCAATTTTAGATATAGTGTTTTCAAAATGAGCATCAAATTTTAATTTAGAATCCATTATTATTATTATTATTATGTTATACCAAAAGTGTAACAAATTTAAAGTAAAAACTATAAATGAAAAAATATACAGGGTGTTACATTTAAAAATATAAAATTCGCTTCAATTCCAGACAAACTAAAAAGCTGGCAACAACGCCAATATCGTCATTCGGTGCGTCAGATCCTCTTCCATAATGTATAAATCTGACACAATTACTTTTTAAAAATCTCTTTTTAATTAGGTACCTTGTCCAGGCATGGGTAATAAATTATTAAGCCTTAATAAAATAACGGCAAAAGAATATGCTCACATAGCTTTTTTTGTGTTTTAAAGTTTAGTCTTTATCTACTACTGCAGGAGTTTTTTAAGTACTAAATATGCCCTTTTACAGCATCCATGAACTTGCTCCTTGAACCTTAATTCGCTGTCAAGAATACTCCCAAATCTCCGACCTTGTTAACAAAAACTAATTTTTGATTTTCAAGAGTTGTGTTAAGGTCGCCAATGAGAAGGTTATAATCCTTTTTTGGGACAAAAATACATTAGTTCAGTCTTCTGTGAATTAAGTCTGAGATTGTGTCCTTGACAGATTTTATTTATTCGCTCCACACTTTGGTTTAGGTTGTTATTGGCAATATCGGTATCATCAGGCCTAAAACCTGAGTATCTATGAATTGCTCACCTGCTATATACAAGTCCATGATATAAATCAGGAATAAGCCCTGTTGCACTCCGAAGCCGGCCATCTGAAACTCCGACATACCATTACCAATTCTGACACTCTGAGATCGATTTTCTAAGTATGTGTCAAAATTCGAGGTGGAATATCATTTAGACCAAAATATTTGCGATCAACAACTCATGATTCACAGAATCGAACGCTTTTGACAGATCGAACAGAACAAGCACACTTGCTTTCCTGTCGTGGATAATTACATTTTACTACATGACACCGCCGCACAATCGATAATAATTATTGTACGCAATTTTAAACTAAAAACATAATCTAATTAATAATAGAGCCTGTAAAGTAACTTCTGCTGGAAAATCCCAATTTTCTTCCTATTCTTGATTGACTTTGAGTTAAGGCCTCGTTGTTCAAAAAAACGATAACATCTAACCTACTTAAAACTTTACATTTGACTTGATATGCTTTGTTTCTACCTCTAAATGTTGGACCATAAGCCAATTAAGTACAATTAAGGTATAAAATTCCTTTCTTTCAAAAATGTTCATGCCTTTAACAGGCATATTGATGATACTAATGGGTTTTGTTACACTTAACTATTAGATAATCTCTTAAGATAAATTACTATGATTGAAGAAAAATTACAGGGTTTAAAATGCTCGGGGTCTCAAACCGTTAAATGTTAGGAACCAAAATTAAAAATGCATTTTCGTTAATCTGCTATACAAAAATAATCAAAAAGGGGTATGTTTAGGATGGAGTTTATCACCTGCCACCCCCAAGATACTAGATAAAACAAAAATACATATTGAATACCTTAACCAAAGTTTACAGAATAAATATTTTAACTATCTTTCTTTTGCTGAGAATAGAAACAAGAAAGAGTACAATGATATTTAAAAAAACTAACACGTCAAAATATTTAAGACACTTCATTGTATCCTGCTTTAAAACTGAAATAAATATGTGATGGCGGGATGGCGGAAAAGATAAAAGAGAAATAAAAAAACTCGGTTTTTATTGCTCTACTCTTATAAATACTAGTCGCGTTTAGTGCTGTCCCGGGAGATAAAAAGATAGGAGGAATGAGTGTATCTTTTTAAAATAATAAGATAATAAAAGAAACAGAGCAGAGAGAAGTATGCGATGATATTACTTATCTTGCATTAGCTATGGCTGCTCTGTAACAAAGTTTTTATTTTGAAACTCCTTTAATTTTAGTTTTAACTGCAATAAAACGATAAAACGAGCGAATTTATAAATAGAATTCTTTTGTGCTTTAGTAGTAGTTGTTGGGCAAATAGAGAGACTTTCCTTACCCCCTCCCCTGGGTCTATATATATATATATATATGTATGTGTGTCTTTCCCTAGCCCAGACCAGTGAGTCGTCGTATGGAGCCGGCCTTTACCTTGTACGATAATTAGTATGTTGATACTATCTGACACCCATAACAGTTATCTTTTGGTGACAGACAGTAGAGGAAAACGGACAGTTCTGGCTCAGGTGGTGCTGGTGGTGCTGGTGGTGCAACTAACCCGGGTGGTTCGGTGGTGCGTTTTATGACCTAACCCGGGTGGTTCGGTGGTGCGTTTTACGATCTAACCCAAGTGGTGCGGTGGTGCGTTTTATGATCTAACCCGGGTGGTTCGGTGGTGCGTTTTATGATCTAACCCGGGTGGTTCGGTGGTGCGTTTTATGACCTAACCCGGGTGGTTCGGTGGTGCTGTTTTACGAGACCAGTGATGCTGGTGGTGCTGTTTTACGAGATCAGTGATGCTGGTGGTGCTGTTTTATGATCTAACCCGGGCGGTTCGGTGGTGCGTTTTATGACCTAACCCGGGTGGTTCGGTGGTGCTGTTTTACGAGACCAGTGATGCTGGTGGTGCTGTTTTACGAGATCAGTGGTGCTGGTGGTGCTGTTTTATGATCTAACCCGGGCGGTTCGGTGGTGCGTTTTATGACCTAACCCGGATGGTTCGGTGGTGCTGTTTTACGAGATCAGTGGTGCTGGTGGTGCTGTTTTACGAGACCAGTGGTGCTGGTGGTGCTGTTTTACGAGACCAGTGGTGCTGGTGGTGCGTTTTATGATCTAACCCAAGTGGTTCGGTGGTGCGTTTTATGATCTAACCCGGATGGTTCGGTGGTGCTGTTTATGAGCTAACCCGGGTGCTTTCGTGAGGCGGCTCTGTCAATATCTCTCTACTGTGTTAATTTATGCGGGTAATAAAACCGACAAGGGTCGGATCGGCCTGCATGCTTATAGAGGTAAAAAACCGCTTTAGAATGTTTTTGGTATATCTTTTTTAGATAATTTTGGGGGAAATAATTTGCCTGAGATGCCAATTAAAAAAAGCCTACATTTAATTGTATTTTAGATTCTTGAATTTTGTACATGGATTAAAAATCTACTATTTCTTGAAATTGTATACATTATGTTAGATAATTAAGGAATAAAAAAGATGAAAATAGCAATTATAATTAGAAAAAAAATATTTTAATGTTATTAAGACTTTGTAAATATCTGTAAAAACTGTTCTAAATCCTGTCATTTCTGAAACTTGTATACTGAGTGTTTAGAATTTAGTAAAAAATTAAAAAAATGTTTTAACGTTATTAAGCCCTGTGAAACTTTATAAAAAATGACTAAAACAGTCGCAAATCGTCCTATTTTCTTAAAAGTGTATACTGAGTGTTTAGAATTTAGTAAAAATTAAAAAAAATGTTTTAAATTTGTTAAATCATGTGAAATCTTGTATAAAATGACTAGAACCATTCTTAATCATGACATTTCTGAAAATTGTATACTGAGTGTTTAGAATTTAGTAAAAAATTAAAAAAAATGTTTTAACGTTATTAAGCCCTGTGAAACTTTGTAAAAAATGACTAAAACAGTCGCAAATCGTCCTATTTTCTTAAAAGTGTATACTGAGTGTTTAGAATTTAGTAAAAATTAAAAAAAAATGTTTTAAATTTGTTAAATCATGCGAAATCTTGTATAAAATGACTAGAACCGTTCTTAATCATGGCATTTCTGAAAATTGTATACTGAGTGTTTAGAATTTAGTAAAAAATTAAAAAAAAATGTTTTAACGTTATTAAGCCCTGTGAAACTTTGTAAAAAATGACTAAAACAGTCGCAAATCGTCATATTTTCTTAAAAGTGTATACTGAGTGTTTAGAATTTAGTAAAAATTAAAAAAAATGTTTTAAATTTGTTAAATCATGTGAAATCTTGTATAAAATGACTAGAACCGTTCTTAATCATGGCATTTCTGAAAATTGTATACTGAGTGTTTAGAATTTAGTAAAAAATTAAAAAAAAATGTTTTAACGTTATTAAGCCCTGTGAAACTTTGTAAAAAATGACTAAAACAGTCGCAAATCGTCCTATTTTCTTAAAAGTGTATACTGAGTGTTTAGAATTTAGTAAAAATTAAAAAAAAATGTTTTAAATTTGTTAAATCATGTGAAATCTTGTATAAAATGACTAGAACCGTTCTTAATCATGACATTTCTGAAAATTGTATACTGAGTGTTTAGAATTTAGTAAAAATTAAAAAAAATGTTTTAAATTTGTTAAATCATGCGAAATCTTGTAAAAAATGACTAAAACAGTCGCAAATCGTCCTATTTTCTTAAAAGTGTATACTGAGTGTTTAGAATTTAGTAAAAAATAAAAAAAATGTTTTAAATTTGTTAAATCATGCGAAATCTTGTATAAAATGACTAGAACCGTTCTTAATCATGGCATTTCTGAAAATTGTATACTGAGTGTTTAGAATTTAGTAAAAAATTAAAAAAAATGTTTTAACGTTATTAAGCCCTGTGAAACTTTGTAAAAAATGACTAAAACAGTCGCAAATCGTCATATTTTCTTAAAAGTGTATACTGAGTGTTTAGAATTTAGTAAAAATTAAAAAAAATGTTTTAAATTTGTTAAATCATGTGAAATCTTGTATAAAATGACTAGAACCGTTCTTAATCATGACATTTCTGAAAATTGTATACTGAGTGTTAAGTATTTTAGTTGAAAATAAGATCATAAATCATCTATACAAAACAAGCGCCCCTTATGGATTTGAACGAAAATCATAGATTCGACTATTTTCATGAAAAATAAATCTAAGTACGGAATAATGCAGGAAGATTATCTATTTTCTTGGTTTAGAAAGTGATGTAGTTAAGATTTATAACTTAGGAATAAATAAATTATTATTAATCTTTTCGACCTATTTCTCTTGCATATTTAATTTCTTTGATAGTAAGAACTAATCTTTTTATTTTACAAAGTAAAAAAAAAAAGCTAAAGATCGGCGTTGTCAGTCAGGTATAAGAACTGATTTAACACGATGGTTTTTGTACAAACGTTCACATACAATTGTATGCTTTTTAACCGATTGTGTCGGAAAAAAATGACGATTTATAGATTAGATATTTAGACGAAGAGCTAACCTTCTCAATAAAGTATTGATTATTGCCCTGCTAGCTAGACAACACTTTTTATGTTAGTCAAAAAAAATTTTTTTTTTCGGACGCTATTACAGATTTCATCGTTAACTAACAAACATTAAGACCAAAAAATTAGCGTGCAAGATGAAATGTATAGGTTCACTTCATTTCTACATTATTTTACAACTCTCAATCGCATTAAAAACAAGATCGAATAAAAAATAACTTATGACATATGGACGAAAAATGTTTTTCGGGCTATTTAGGTTAGCGACCGCATTACGTCTGAAATACTACATTTTTCGAGCTTATAACATAATTTACTATTTTAACGTTAAAATAGGGGAAATGATGTATCGAAGTGGGTACTTTTTTTTGTCGATCACGAGATTATAGTTTCTTTTAAAATGAGCTCTAATATTTACAACACAAATTATCCTTTAAGCCACATTAGTTTAAAACTCGTCTGTCGCTTTCCCTCTATCGTGAGATTGATTAAAGTATAGCGTAGTATATATTTAGATGAATTTCGTAAATGTTGAATACTTTCAAAACTGAAAAAGCCGCCCTTTGCAATAAATATCTCCGTAGAGTTAGGTATCCTGCAGATTAAGGGTATTTCAGCGGATAATCATATACAAATTCAAATACCTCATTTGTTTCGGAGCAGTAACCATCAACTTTTACACCATTTAAAACAGCTTCTTTACCATTAGCAGCATGTAAGATGTTGATTTTTCTGTGATTCTCGGTCCAAAGTAACCAATCTATGGCAATTTTGCTCTGCCTGTTTCTCCATCGGTATCCATTTTTTGGTATGATTCCTATAGTATTAGGCTTCAAAAAATGTCTTCTAAAAATTGCATTGCATGCTGAAGCAATAGTTGTAGCTTCAGTAAATGGACATACATTGGTAGTTTGTATAAGTTGTTCTCTAAACTTTAAACATGATTGCGCAAGGATTTCGACATCCGATACGCAGTAGTCTACCAGATCTCTTTGCATATCGAAACCATCATTTTCATGTTCTACAAACCATTTAAGAAATTTGGCTCTGTCTTCTTCTTTCATACTATCTGAGGAGTAATATTGAATTGATGGTAGAGGTCCTATATAGTTTTCATTTGCCTTTGTATTAAATAGGTGCGGGAAGTAGCCTTTTTTAAAAATATCCTCAAGTCCAAATGCCTTTGGTAGTTTGGCTTAAGGCATAGGGAAATAGTTAAGTGAGTCGATAAATTTTACATTTTCAAGTTGCATCGTAATTATTTTGGTACCTCTCATGATTAACTCAGGTGTAAAATCTGTCTTTGTCATAATATAGTTTAATATAAACTGGTGATCAAAAGCCTGACCATTATGGGCTATTACAATAATTTCTTTAAAGTTTTTCCTCATTTGTAACAAATGGCTAGTAAATGTTCCCGCTGGGTCTATACCTCTGACTTTTTGTAACTTTAGACCACATTTTTTTACAAGTATCTGCTTCAGAATCCATGCACTCATCGCAGTATTGTTTGAAAACACAGAGATTGACTTGATGTAAAAACGTTGAATTTTCCAATAGTTTGTCTTGGCTCGTCTCTAAATCGTAGAATACAAAAAAGATCATCTTTAATCTTAGCTTTTCCCTTATCAGACCGAATATAACATAGATGATCCTCGGATGCATGTTTATTACAAATTTTACAATAAATTTCACCACATGCATGTGCTCTTTTGGCTTTAATGGTTTTTAATCAAATAGAACATAGTTTAATTTGTTCGCATACTGTAAATTTGCCTGACGAATAATCCTTTTTATGATTTTCGTAACAGTTTTGACTTCTAAAAAATCATAGACAGTCCTGACATTTAATTTTTATTGCTATTTCACAAGCAGAGACTTGCTGACATGCCTGACAGCTTCCACCACATCGGTGCTCATTTTTGTGATCATATGGGACGTAACACTTTTCACAAAAATAGTTAGAACAAAAAGCTGCTGTCAGCGATGTAATTACATTAAAATGGCTTTTGTAATGTAATAAGTTCAGCCGTTTATTGCTTTCAGTTGAACCTTCAAATATAATATTTCGTCCTTTTGATCCATAGCTATAAACAACTAATTTATATTCTTTTAGATGATTTTGAAATTGTATTAACTCGGGAATTCCACCTCCTGCCTCAGGAATGCTAATTTTAGCTCTCTCCAACAATGATCTTGTTCTTTCGGTTTGAATTTTACTAATATCTCTTCCAACCTTACTGAATTCGGGATCTCTTTTATTATGGGCAATGGCGACTACCAAAGCATGTGCTAAACACAGGTTATCGGTATTTTTAATACTTATAATACCTCGTCGCTTGTCGCATTCCTCGTGAAAGCTGTTATAATTTTTTCCTCTTCCCCCACCAACAGGTAATCTAACAGTTGTCACACTAAGACAAAATGATTCTGTATTAAGACCTGCTGAGTTTGACTGATAAATGCCACTTATAACACTCCAAACATCTTAAAAGGTTATGTCTTTAGCTGCTTTGAAGCGAATCCAACCTTCTCCTCGGTTGAAGTCTTTAGAGCAAAAACTAAAAGCCGCACGATCTAAGGGTTGTAGGCCTTCTGTAGCGTTTTGAATAATTTGATTAATTCCTTTTTCCGCCCAACCAACTGGTTCAACTCCCTGTGGAACAGGTTTTAACTTAAACTCTAGAGTGCGTCCTGTAAGGTTAAATTCTCGTAACTTTTTAACAACGTCTTTAACAATAATAAACTTCTCCATCTTTCTTTTTTTTTTTTTTTTGTTGTTTTATAATCTACTATCTACCTACATAAAAAAAAAAAAAAAAACAAGTATATTTTCATATTTTTATCGGTCTTAAGTTCGATTTCAAAAGCACACTCCCACTTTTTGATAATTTCACAGTCTAAGCACATAGATCTTATATTTTTTATTTACGATCAATTCATCTTTATTCGCCAATCGTCTCAAACGAGTCTGCTTTTGAAAGTAATATAACCTTAGTATTCAGAAAATATTAATGATATCGGAGCCTAAAACATCCTTAACACTAAAAAATCATTATGTTTCCTAACAAAACCCATCATCTTGTCTATTTAGCTTGCTTTCCTATTGTTTAGCAGGTTAAATAAAATTATTATTTCGCTCTTTTTGTCTGTACTGAATCGTTAGGGAAATACGATTCTAGTCCTATAAGAGAGACAGTTAAAATTTATGTAAGCAATCAGAAATCCTACACTATGAGCTACTTAGTTAAAATTTCATATTTCCTTCCTGGATCAGCTAAAATTTGTGTTGTGTCGGTCAAAATTTATAAAATACGAAAAAAATGCTAGATACATTTTTATCATGACTTTCTATCTAATTCCATCTTATTTCAAGGTATAATTCGGTTGTCAAAATGAGAATCTAAAAAATCCTCGTGTTTCCTCACAAAACCCATCATCTTGCCTATTTAGCTTGCTTTTCTATTGTTTAGCAGGTTAAATAAAATTATTATTTCGCTCTTTTTTGTCTGTACTGAATCGTTAGGGGGGATACGTTTCTAGTTCTATAAGAGAGACAGTTAAAATTTATGTAAGCAATCAGAAATCCTACACTATGAGCTACTTAGTTAAAATTTCATATTTCCTTCCTGGGTCAGAAAAAATTTGTGATGTGTCGGTCAAAATTTATAAAAATACGAAAAAAATGCTGGATACATTTTTAGCGTGACTTTCTATTTAATACCATCTTATTTCAAGGTATAATACGGTTGTCAAAATGAGAATAAAATAATTTTCCCATGGTTTATGTCATCTTAAAAAAGTCAAAAGGTTATATTCTGTAGAGGGTCAGATACATTCAAATTTAAAAATTTTCTACAAGAAGAATTTTAAGATAGTATTATAGTAAATAAAAATTCTATACCTCCAATATTTCTTGGAAACATATCGTGTTCTAGCGACATAACCCAAAAGTACCTCTATTCAGAAACGCATCGTACTTTTCTTGTCAAACTTGACTTTGTTGTAATGTTGTATGCAGAGCACTTTGAAAACAAAAATTAGATTAGAAACCGCCGCCTCTTAAGGTATACTTTTTTAGGTCTTACATAGGGTACACTGGTATACAGAACAAATGTCATCTTTAATTGTCTCATTGTCCCATCCATTACATTATTATAATCTTAAAGCACCTGTTACCAGCATTATCTATTTTTATGGTTTTCATAAAACATAGCGATTACCGATGAAAATTAAACGAAAACTCAATAAATAACTTTTTTTCAACTGAAATAGACTGATTTTCGATGGAAAAATGTTACTTATAACTAAAAATGAATATAAGACATATACGCAATGATATTTAGAATAAATCAATCTTTTCTAAAATTACTATGAAATATTCACAAAATCGTTTCGTTATAACCAAAGTAGCAAGGCTTGCAGATTTCGTATAGAGTTCAAACGCGATACTGAGATGATCTTTTTTTTATATTTTTGTAGGATAATTCACCACTACGTTGTAAGTACTTGAGAGAGGACTTTCTTGAAAAATCCTCAAATTTCTCTGCAATTTTGTTCCTTCTAGAGTTAAATTCACACAGAAAACCCCGTATTCTTATCTTTCAGGTTGGTATATTAAAAAGGGCTTATTAGTATGGTTTAGAAAACAAGCAATATTAATTAACGGATGTTTTTTCGTCGTATGAAGAGTTGAAAAATTTTTTTTTTTTCCACTCCAATGGTTGCGATGCAGAGAGTCGGGTTTCATCATAATCTTTCAGGGTAGCTCAGGTTTGATTGCATGTAGAGAGTCGGATTTCATCATAATTTTTCAGGGTAGCTCAGGTTTGATTGCATGTAGAGAGTCGGGTTTCATCATAATCTTTCAGGGTAGCTCAGGTTTGATTGCATGTACTAAGGTTAGTGCTCCTTGCAATCGGTCTCAGGTTTGACGCGCCCCCCTCAGGTTTGTTCAGGTTTCTCAAACACTTGAGAAACCTGAACAAACCTGAGGGGGGCGCGTCAAACCTGAGACCGATTGCAAGGAGCACTAACCTTAGTACATGCAATCAAACCTGAGCTACCCTGAAAGATTATGATGAAACCCGACTCTCTACATGCAATCAAACCTGAGCTACCCTGAAAAATTATGATGAAATCCGACTCTCTACATGCAATCAAACCTGAGCTACCCTGAAAGATTATGATGAAACCCGACTCTCTGCATCGCAACCATTGGAGTGGAAAAAAAAAAAATTTTTCAACTCTTCATACGACGAAAAAACATCCGTTAATTAATATTGCTTGTTTTCTAAACCATACTAATAAGCCCTTTTTAATATACCAACCTGAAAGATAAGAATACGGGGTTTTCTGTGTGAATTTAACTCTAGAAGGAACAAAATTGCAGAGAAATTTGAGGATTTTTCAAGAAAGTCCTCTCTCAAGTACTTACAACGTAGTGGTGAATTATCCTACAAAAATATAAAAAAAAGATCATCTCAGTATCGCGTTTGAACTCTATACGAAATCTGCAAGCCTTGCTACTTTGGTTATAACGAAACGATTTTGTGAATATTTCATAGTAATTTTAGAAAAGATTGATTTATTCTAAATATCATTGCGTATATGTCTTATATTCATTTTTAGTTATAAGTAACATTTTTCCATCGAAAATCAGTCTATTTCAGTTGAAAAAAAGTTATTTATTGAGTTTTCGTTTAATTTTCATCGGTAATCGCTATGTTTTATGAAAACCATAAAAATAGATAATGCTGGTAACAGGTGCTTTAAGATTATAATAATGTAATGGATGGGACAATGAGACAATTAAAGATGACATTTGTTCTGTATACCAGTGTACCCTATGTAAGACCTAAAAAAGTATACCTTAAGAGGCGGCGGTTTCTAATCTAATTTTTGTTTTCAAAGTGCTCTGCATACAACATTACAACAAAGTCAAGTTTGACAAGAAAAGTACGATGCGTTTCTGAATAGAGGTACTTTTGGGTTATGTCGCTAGAACACGATATGTTTCCAAGAAATATTGGAGGTATAGAATTTTTATTTACTATAATACTATCTTAAAATTCTTCTTGTAGAAAATTTTTAAATTTGAATGTATCTGACCCTCTACAGAATATAACCTTTTGACTTTTTTAAGATGACATAAACCATGGGAAAATTATTTTATTCTCATTTTGACAACCGTATTATACCTTGAAATAAGATGGTATTAAATAGAAAGTCACGCTAAAAATGTATCCAGCATTTTTTTCGTATTTTTATAAATTTTGACCGACACATCACAAATTTTTTCTGACCCAGGAAGGAAATATGAAATTTTAACTAAGTAGCTCATAGTGTAGGATTTCTGATTGCTTACATAAATTTTAACTGTCTCTCTTATAGAACTAGAAACGTATCCCCCCTAACGATTCAGTACAGACAAAAAAGAGCGAAATAATAATTTTATTTAACCTGCTAAACAATAGAAAAGCAAGCTAAATAGGCAAGATGATGGGTTTTGTGAGGAAACACGAGGATTTTTTAGATTCTCATTTTGACAACCGAATTATACCTTGAAATAAGATGGAATTAGATAGAAAGTCATGATAAAAATGTATCTAGCATTTTTTTCGTATTTTATAAATTTTGACCGACACAACACAAATTTTAGCTGATCCAGGAAGGAAATATGAAATTTTAACTAAGTAGCTCATAGTGTAGGATTTCTGATTGCTTACATAAATTTTAACTGTCTCTCTTATAGGACTAGAATCGTATTTCCCTAACGATTCAGTACAGACAAAAAGAGCGAAATAATAATTTTATTTAACCTGCTAAACAATAGGAAAGCAAGCTAAATAGACAAGATGATGGGTTTTGTTAGGAAACATAATGATTTTTTAGTGTTAAGGATGTTTTAGGCTCCGATATCATTAATATTTTCTGAATACTAAGGTTATATTACTTTCAAAAGCAGACTCGTTTGAGACGATTGGCGAATAAAGATGAATTGATCGTAAATAAAAAATATAAGATCTATGTGCTTAGACTGTGAAATTATCAAAAAGTGGGAGTGTGCTTTTGAAATCGAACTTAAGACCGATAAAAATATGAAAATATACTTGTTTTTTTTTTTTTTTTTATGTAGGTAGATAGTAGATTATAAAACAACAAAAAAAAAAAAAAAAGAAAGATGGAGAAGTTTATTATTGTTAAAGACGTTGTTAAAAAGTTACGAGAATTTAACCTTACAGGACGCACTCTAGAGTTTAAGTTAAAACCTGTTCCACAGGGAGTTGAACCAGTTGGTTGGGCGGAAAAAGGAATTAATCAAATTATTCAAAACGCTACAGAAGGCCTACAACCCTTAGATCGTGCGGCTTTTAGTTTTTGCTCTAAAGACTTCAACCGAGGAGAAGGTTGGATTCGCTTCAAAGCAGCTAAAGACATAACCTTTTAAGATGTTTGGAGTGTTATAAGTGGCATTTATCAGTCAAACTCAGCAGGTCTTAATACAGAATCATTTTGTCTTAGTGTGACAACTGTTAGATTACCTGTTGGTGGGGGAAGAGGAAAAAATTATAACAGCTTTCACGAGGAATGCGACAAGCGACGAGGTATTATAAGTATTAAAAATACCGATAACCTGTGTTTAGCACATGCTTTGGTAGTCGCCATTGCCCATAATAAAAGAGATCCCGAATTCAGTAAGGTTGGAAGAGATATTAGTAAAATTCAAACCGAAAGAACAAGATCATTGTTGGAGAGAGCTAAAATTAGCATTCCTGAGGCAGGAGGTGGAATTCCCGAGTTAATACAATTTCAAAATCATCTAAAAGAATATAAATTAGTTGTTTATAGCTATGGATCAAAAGGACGAAATATTATATTTGAAGGTTCAACTGAAAGCAATAAACGGCTGAACTTATTACATTACAAAAGCCATTTTAATGTAATTACATCGCTGACAGCAGCTTTTTGTTCTAACTATTTTTGTGAAAAGTGTTACGTCCCATATGATCACAAAAATGAGCACCGATGTGGTGGAAGCTGTCAGGCATGTCAGCAAGTCTCTGCTTGTGAAATAGCAATAAAAATTAAATGTCAGGACTGTCTATGATTTTTTAGAAGTCAAAACTGTTACGAAAATCATAAAAAGGATTATTCGTCAGGCAAATTTACAGTATGCGAACAAATTAAACTATGTTCTATTTGATTAAAAACCATTAAAGCCAAAAGAGCACATGCATGTGGTGAAATTTATTGTAAAATTTGTAATAAACATGCATCCGAGGATCATCTATGTTATATTCGGTCTGATAAGGGAAAAGCTAAGATTAAAGATGATCTTTTTTGTATTCTACGATTTAGAGACGAGCCAAGACAAACTATTGGAAAATTCAACGTTTTTACATCAAGTCAATCTCTGTGTTTTCAAACAATACTGCGATGAGTGCATGGATTCTGAAGCAGATACTTGTAAAAAAATGTGGTCTAAAGTTACAAAAAGTCAGAGGTATAGACCCAGCGGGAACATTTACTAGCCATTTGTTACAAATGAGGAAAAACTTTAAAGAAATTATTGTAATAGCCCATAATGGTCAGGCTTTTGATCACCAGTTTATATTAAACTATATTATGACAAAGACAGATTTTACACCTGAGTTAATCATGAGAGGTACCAAAATAATTACGATGCAACTTGAAAATGTAAAATTTATCGACTCACTTAACTATTTCCCTATGCCTTAAGCCAAACTACCAAAGGCATTTGGACTTGAGGATATTTTTAAAAAAGGCTACTTCCCGCACCTATTTAATACAAAGGCAAATGAAAACTATATAGGACCTCTACCATCAATTCAATATTACTCCTCAGATAGTATGAAAGAAGAAGACAGAGCCAAATTTCTTAAATGGTTTGTAGAACATGAAAATGATGGTTTCGATATGCAAAGAGATCTGGTAGACTACTGCGTATCGGATGTCGAAATCCTTGCGCAATCATGTTTAAAGTTTAGAGAACAACTTATACAAACTACCAATGTATGTCCATTTACTGAAGCTACAACTATTGCTTCAGCATGCAATGCAATTTTTAGAAGACATTTTTTGAAGCCTAATACTATAGGAATCATACCAAAAAATGGATACCGATGGAGAAACAGGCAGAGCAAAATTGCCATAGATTGGTTACTTTGGACCGAGAATCACAGAAAAATCAACATCTTACATGCTGCTAATGGTAAAGAAGCTGTTTTAAATGGTGTAAAAGTTGATGGTTACTGCTCCGAAACAAATGAGGTATTTGAATTTGTATATGATTATCCGCTGAAATACCCTTAATCTGCAGGATACCTAACTCTACGGAGATATTTATTGCAAAGGGCGGCTTTTTCAGTTTTGAAAGTATTCAACATTTACGAAATTCATCTAAATATATACTACGCTATACTTTAATCAATCTCACGATAGAGGGAAAGCGACAGACGAGTTTTAAACTAATGTGGCTTAAAGGATAATTTGTGTTGTAAATATTAGAGCTCATTTTAAAAGAAACTATAATCTCGTGATCGACAAAAAAAAGTACCCACTTCGATACATCATTTCCCCTATTTTAACGTTAAAATAGTAAATTATGTTATAAGCTCGAAAAATGTAGTATTTCAGACGTAATGCGGTCGCTAACCTAAATAGCCCGAAAAACATTTTTCGTCCATATGTCATAAGTTATTTTTTATTCGATCTTGTTTTTAATGCGATTAAGAGTTGTAAAATAATGTAGAAATGAAGTGAACCTATACATTTCATCTTGCACGCTAATTTTTTGGTCTTAATGTTTGTTAGTTAACGATGAAATCTGTAATAGCGTCCGAAAAAAAAAATTTTTTTTGACTAACATAAAAAGTGTTGTCTAGCTAGCAGGGCAATAATCAATACTTTATTGAGAAGGTTAGCTCTTCGTCTAAATATCTAATCTATAAATCGTCATTTTTTTCCGACACAATCGGTTAAAAAGCATACAATTGTATGTGAACGTTTGTACAAAAACCATCGTGTTAAATCAGTTCTTATACCTGACTGACAACGCCGATCTTTAGCTTTTTTTTTTTTTACTTTGTAAAATAAAAAGATTAGTTCTTACTATCAAAGAAATTAAATATGCAAGAGAAATAGGTCGAAAAGATTAATAATAATTTATTTATTCCTAAGTTATAAATCTTAACTACATCACTTTCTAAACCAAGAAAATAGATAATCTTCCTGCATTATTCCGTACTTAGATTTATTTTTCATGAAAATAGTCGAATCTATGATTTTCGTTCAAATCCATAAGGGGCGCTTGTTTTGTATAGATGATTTATGATCTTATTTTCAACTAAAATACTTAACACTCAGTATACAATTTTCAGAAATGTCATGATTAAGAACGGTTCTAGTCATTTTATACAAGATTTCACATGATTTAACAAATTTAAAACATTTTTTTTAATTTTTACTAAATTCTAAACACTCAGTATACACTTTTAAGAAAATATGACGATTTGCGACTGTTTTAGTCATTTTTTACAAAGTTTCACAGGGCTTAATAACGTTAAAACATTTTTTTTAATTTTTTACTAAATTCTAAACACTCAGTATACAATTTTCAGAAATGCCATGATTAAGAACGGTTCTAGTCATTTTATACAAGATTTCGCATGATTTAACAAATTTAAAACATTTTTTTTATTTTTTACTAAATTCTAAACACTCAGTATACACTTTTAAGAAAATAGGACGATTTGCGACTGTTTTAGTCATTTTTTACAAGATTTCGCATGATTTAACAAATTTAAAACATTTTTTTTAATTTTTACTAAATTCTAAACACTCAGTATACAATTTTCAGAAATGTCATGATTAAGAACGGTTCTAGTCATTTTATACAAGATTTCACATGATTTAACAAATTTAAAACATTTTTTTTTAATTTTTACTAAATTCTAAACACTCAGTATACACTTTTAAGAAAATAGGACGATTTGCGACTGTTTTAGTCATTTTTTACAAAGTTTCACAGGGCTTAATAACGTTAAAACATTTTTTTTTAATTTTTTACTAAATTCTAAACACTCAGTATACAATTTTCAGAAATGCCATGATTAAGAACGGTTCTAGTCATTTTATACAAGATTTCACATGATTTAACAAATTTAAAACATTTTTTTTAATTTTTACTAAATTCTAAACACTCAGTATACACTTTTAAGAAAATATGACGATTTGCGACTGTTTTAGTCATTTTTTACAAAGTTTCACAGGGCTTAATAACGTTAAAACATTTTTTTTTAATTTTTTACTAAATTCTAAACACTCAGTATACAATTTTCAGAAATGCCATGATTAAGAACGGTTCTAGTCATTTTATACAAGATTTCGCATGATTTAACAAATTTAAAACATTTTTTTTTAATTTTTACTAAATTCTAAACACTCAGTATACACTTTTAAGAAAATAGGACGATTTGCGACTGTTTTAGTCATTTTTTACAAAGTTTCACAGGGCTTAATAACGTTAAAACATTTTTTTTAATTTTTTACTAAATTCTAAACACTCAGTATACAATTTTCAGAAATGTCATGATTAAGAATGGTTCTAGTCATTTTATACAAGATTTCACATGATTTAACAAATTTAAAACATTTTTTTTAATTTTTACTAAATTCTAAACACTCAGTATACACTTTTAAGAAAATAGGACGATTTGCGACTGTTTTAGTCATTTTTTATAAAGTTTCACAGGGCTTAATAACGTTAAAACATTTTTTTAATTTTTTACTAAATTCTAAACACTCAGTATACAAGTTTCAGAAATGACAGGATTTAGAACAGTTTTTACAGATATTTACAAAGTCTTAATAACATTAAAATATTTTTTTTCTAATTATAATTGCTATTTTCATCTTTTTTATTCCTTAATTATCTAACATAATGTATACAATTTCAAGAAATAGTAGATTTTTAATCCATGTACAAAATTCAAGAATCTAAAATACAATTAAATGTAGGCTTTTTTTAATTGGCATCTCAGGCAAATTATTTCCCCCAAAATTATCTAAAAAAGATATACCAAAAACATTCTAAAGCGGTTTTTTACCTCTATAAGCATGCAGGCCGATCCGACCCTTGTCGGTTTTATTACCCGCATAAATTAACACAGTAGAGAGATATTGACAGAGCCGCCTCACGAAAGCACCCGGGTTAGCTCATAAACAGCACCACCGAACCATCCGGGTTAGATCATAAAACGCACCACCGAACCACTTGGGTTAGATCATAAAACGCACCACCAGCACCACTGGTCTCGTAAAACAGCACCACCAGCACCACTGGTCTCGTAAAACAGCACCACCAGCACCACTGATCTCGTAAAACAGCACCACCGAACCATCCGGGTTAGGTCATAAAACGCACCACCGAACCGCTCGGGTTAGATCATAAAACAGCACCACCAGCACCACTGATCTCGTAAAACAGCACCACCAGCATCACTGGTCTCGTAAAACAGCACCACCGAACCACCCGGGTTAGGTCATAAAACGCACCACCGAACCGCCCGGGTTAGATCATAAAACAGCACCACCAGCATCACTGATCTCGTAAAACAGCACCACCAGCATCACTGGTCTCGTAAAACAGCACCACCGAACCACCCGGGTTAGGTCATAAAACGCACCACCGAACCACCCGGGTTAGATCATAAAACGCACCACCGAACCACCCGGGTTAGATCATAAAACGCACCACCGCACCACTTGGGTTAGATCGTAAAACGCACCACCGAACCACCCGGGTTAGGTCATAAAACGCACCACCGCACCACCCGGGTTAGTTGCACCACCAGCACCACCAGCACCACCTGAGCCAGAACTGTCCGTTTTCCTCTACTACAGACAAGTAGAGATTAAATTGTTAAAAACTTTTAGTACGCTTAAAGATACAGAAAAGAATGCTGTTTTGAAGGAAAATAATTATCTCTTCGGTCAGGTTAGTTTGCCGGCAGGTTTAGGCATCCTCGCCTTTAAAGAGTGGTTTAAAATAGTTTATGTAGAGGAGCAAATTGTTTAAATTAATCCTATATTATTTGATATACAGAAATACCGAACTTTGATGTTAACGATATAGTTAGGGTTTCTTCTCTCTCAATGGTTTAAGTTTAACGTGACTTAACTGAAAAGGAGTATATTCTAAAGGGTCCCACAGATTATCAGTTATACCTTCAGATATGACTGAGCCGGTTTGACTCATCTAATAAACGGATGGTGTGTCGTGGTCTTATCGTTCACTTTTAGACTGATCAGCTCGACTGAAGAACTAAAGTAAATTCCATCGATTTGTAAGAGTTAAATCGTTCTTTGGTAAGGCTCAGTAGCGAAAATGGACTAGGGCAAGCCCAGACGGCGTTACAAAAAACGAAATAGAGTTCATCATAACACATAGAAAAGAAATTGTCCACGACGTAACAGTACTAAATAGACCCTCCATTGGGAGCGATCATCGAATGTTTAGATCGAAGATTTTCATCAACATAAAGAACGAGCGACGAAAACTACTCAGGAAACAACTGGATAACAAAGACCGTTAACAGATGAAGCTGGATACCAACAATATATTATATCCAAACTGGAAATCCTAAAATTCCACGTCAACCTAGATATCGAAAAAAGACGATGTCAGGAGGTAGGAAGAACACCAGCAAACTAAAGAATGCGAATGGCCAGATAACATCCAATAAAATGGAAATTCTCGAAATTGTCGAGACTTTTTATTCCGAACAATATCGTAGCAGAGACATCCTTGATCAAAATATAACCATTTCCAAAGTTCAGAATCAGTGCTCAGAGGATATTCCAGAAGTCACTTTGGATAAATTGAGAAAGACCCTTAGAGAAATGAAGAACAATAGAACCCCAGGCGAGGACGGTATAACAATCGCATCCATGAAAAACGGAGGAAATGTTCTACATCTGACTATCTGCAAGCTATTTAATGCTTGCCTAGCAAATGGGTCAACCCCGTCACAATGCCAATGCAATGGGACCGAGCAAATATAATAGTTTTTCATAAAAAAGGGGGCATTACAGATCTAAAGAACTATCGCCCGATAAGTCTTCTTTCTCATATCTATAAATTATTCACCAGGATCATTACAAGAAGAATAGCAAATAAACTTGACCTCTACCAGCCACTTGAACAAGCGGGCCTTCGAGCGGGCTTTGGCACAAACGACCATCTCTTGGTTATGAAGGCAGTTATAGAAAAGTTCAAAGAATACAATAAGCCCCTTATCCTCATATTCGTCGACTACGAAAAAGCGTTTGACACGGTTAACCAGCAAAAAATGCTAAAAGCATTAACAGAAACTCGAGTGGACCACAGATACACCAAAATTATTAAAAATATATATCAGAATGCAAAAGCGTCCATCAGATTACACGAAGACACTCGAGATTTTCGCATTGAAGGAGGAGTGCGTCAAGGCGACGTCATATCACCGAAACTTTTTACAACCCTACTAGAATATATGTTTAAGAAAGTAGACTTTGAAGATATGGGTATAAACATAGACGGTGAAAAAGTAACCCATCTTAGATTTGCAGACGACATCGTGCTTATTCCCAACAGGGTTGATGAAGCCAAAGAAATGCTACGAAGGCTCAATGAAATGTCAAACTAGGACTCAAAATTAATATCGCTAAAACTCAATTTATAACTAATCTTGTCATGAGCGAAAATATTAAGCTGGACGGGTCAAATATAGAACTAGTGAATTCCTACAAATATTTGGGACCCAAGCTACGTATTGGAAGAGACAATCAAACATGTGAGATCACCAGACGAATAGGCCTAGCTTGGGCTGTATTTGGAAAACTGCATTACGTCTTTAAAGCGAATATCCCGATGTGCTTAAAGAAGAGTATTTGAACAGTGAGTGTTACCTCTACTTACCTACGGGGCAGAAACGCTAACCCTTACCCAAAGAACGGTGAATAAGATACGCATTGCTCAGAGAAAAATGGAAAGATCAATGCTTGGCATTTCGCTTAGAGATGGGATTCAGAACACCAGAATCAGACAAAGGACGAAGACAGATGCAGTGGAATGTATAGCAACTCTGAAGTGGAATTGGGCTGGACATATTGCACGTTTCTCGGATGGGCGCTGGACGAGAAAGATCATTGAATGAAGACCACGACAAGAAGCAAAGCGCAGCAGAGGTCGGCCGCCTACAAGATGGTCAGACGATATAAAGAGGATCCAAACCAACTGGATGAACATCGCACGAGACAGGACAATGTGGAGGATGCTACGGGAGGCATATGTTCAGCAGTGGACACGAATGGCTGTTTGATGATGATGATGAAATCGTTTAGTTCTTAGCTGTCGGCGGGTATTTATTTGTTTGCTATAACAGCTTAAAAAATGCCTCTTCATCTATCCTTGGTATTTACTTTTAGTTCATTCAACAAATAAGTGCGTGAAAAGCCGTTTCTTTTTTTGTAGCCGTTTCTTCATCTATGGATGTCCTTTAACTTTTTTTTTTCTTCGCAATATGAAAAATGTACCTATGTATTTTTTTCAAATGGGAATCATACATAAATTCTTTCATTTTGACGCCAATATATTGAATTTCATTGATACAATTCTTAAATATCTAATTCATGTTCTACCCATAGTAAATATTGTATTGGATTATTTCAAATAATTAATGAAGATTTAATAAAAATAAAATTTGTGTGAAAGGTGACAGCCAATTTAAAAATTTCTACACGGTGCATCTTCCAAAATGCTTCGCCTTTTAAGCAATAGAATGCTGACAGTAAAATTATATCACTTTCAAACGCAGACCATTCGAAGATTGATGAAGCCCGCTAATTGCGGTCTAAAAAAACCCAAAATTTCAGGTCGAACTAAACACCACCCTAAAAGTTGCTTTGTTTTATAGGTGTACCAACCGGGAACGTAGTAATTATAATAGTCGATGTATTATTAAGTATCATTATGTTTTTACCTAATTGTCGGGTATTTTTCTTGAGCGGTAATTAATTTTCGGTGGGTATAAATTAGGGTTTATCGTGTGATGTGATCCAGGCATGTTTACGAGCATAAATTAGTCTAATTCAGGGTTTTAAAGGTTTTTAGGAAAACAATACAAGACAGTCAACAAGGTGGAAATTTTTCGTAAAACTGGGAGATTTTAAATCGGAAACGCTGCCGCAATTAGCATTTGAAAAAAATTGTTGTGGTGTTGGTGAGTTTAACGTCGATAACACTATCAATTTTCGTCCTACTACAAAACCGGAGAATTTTCTGTTATCTCTCCTATAATGAAACGGAAATAAGGCGCGAAATTAAATTCAGGCAAAAGCAATCAGTATCAATTTTATCACAATATCGCTGACAATACTAAAAAGCGTTCTAAAACTTTATTAAAAATTTATTTCGTGGAAATACTTTGACATGTATAAAATTTATTCGTTTAAAAGTTACAATATATTGTTTATTAGGAACGTCATTATTTCCATTCTGTTTGATCAAACAGAATGGAAATATCTGATTAACAGTTATCAAATAATTGAAAAACATATTTCAAGGGTCGGTAATTCATATAATTTTCTGTGGCGGTATTTTTAGATCACGTATATAGGCTCTTCTATAGAGTCTGCTCATAATAACAACAGTGGTATACAAATTTAAGTATTTGTAAAATTTAACAATATTTTAGTGACTATAATGTTCTGTAGTTTAATTTAAAGTAAGCCTAAGTTTCAATAAAAAGGGCGTGGCACCTACTAAAATTTTACCTGCGGCGTATTTTTTTAGAGAGGAATCCTAAATACCCCACTGATGCCTTTGCACATATTTTCACATAAATAAAACATTTCTTTTCGCCTTTTTGTCCATTTGTAGTCTGATTCACAACTTTCTCCTCACAAAAACCAAAATTTACACTTTAGTGAACAGTCCGTGTATAAAAACTATTGTGCGGTTAAGAACATTATTTTCAATATCGATCGATGATTCTATAAATGATTGGTCTGAAATACGACTTTGTGGTAAACGTTTTCAATTGTTTCAACCACAGCTGATGAATTCTCACACAGGTTTTTATTTTGATGGCTTGTGTATTAAATTCAGGAAAGCAAGCACCTATACTGATATACCTATATGGGATATCCTTCATTTTTGCGATTATAAATTGTTCTCAATGTCATTTACCCCCTTAATAACTTTATTGCCCCTTGAGGGCAAAACTTGAGCTCGCTCGTTGATGCTCCTCGTGATACTCGTACCCTTCAGTTTGTGTACTATTTGCTGCCACAATTAGTGCATTAGTTGGTTGCTCTAGGAAAATTCGTGACTTACTGATGCTTCGGAGGTTCGAGGTAAACTACCTAGCGTCAAAATTTGTCGAATCTTTTCAATAGGACACAAAAATAATAATTTGGTTGACCAGGCCTTTACTTGGTGAATATCCATGTTAAAACACATAATTAAACAAAACTCAGTTTAACTGATAAATTAGTACATAAAAAGTAATACAAAAAAGTAATAAATGATGCGTATTATTGTTCTATCCCCCTTGAAGAAAGTTTCATATCCTTACTTATATCTGTAAGCCAACAGAGGTTATATCTAAACATCTTCAGAGACATGGTTTAAATATTATAGCAATTAAAATTAAAGTTACCCAGGCAGCAGAAAGACGTCGTATCGACGTCTTAGTAACGTCAGGACCAACCAAAATGACGTCTATAATGACGTTGAATGACGTCCTACTGACGGGAGAAAGTCTCGTCGAGTGACGTTAATAATTACGTGTAATTACGTCATCATTGACAATATACTGGACCTAACATTGACGAATTACGACGTAAATTGAACGTTGCAGAATCATACTTTAATAAGGGAAGCTTCCATAATTATGTGTTGTCGGCTTAACGGAACGTGTAATTTATTTAAATTGGCAGTTTAGAAGTTCACAACGTTGCCCGACTTTGTTTTGAAATCGACGATACAATACGTTGGATAACGTAAGTACCCATACGTTACTTTTATCTCGTTATATAGCGTTATTTTATGTCATGGTTTGGTACATAGAACTTTTCGAACTTGATAGGTTGGAAATCGACGACACAGTACGTCAATTAAAGGCCTTTTATGACGTCATTATTTATTACGTTATGCGACGTAACAAAATGACGTTATGATACGTTATATTTTAGACCCTCGACGTAAATCACGTCAATATGTTATATTGACGTATGACATCAGTCTGCTGCCTGGGTACATTAAATAAATTAATAAAAACTAATGAAAGTAAAGTTACTTGGGTTTATATATTATAGCACAAACTGGTAACTATTAAAAGAACGCATAAAAGGACACAATTTAAATGGTAAGAGGTATTCTTACCAATCAAATAACATATTAGATGAGCATAGTTTAAATGACATTTTTATTATTTTATATACAGAAAATAAAGGTCCAAAGTTAAGCCTTTTTTGTAAGTTTCCTCAAAATATATATTGCTATTTATCATAGCATTTTGGATTTCTTTTTTTGTATTGTTAGAACTAGGAAACATTTTTACTTGACGACTAGCATTGTCCATTACAATACCGCTACATTTTTAAAAACACAGTGTTGTCTTTTCATACCTAATGAAATTGCTATTCAATTTTTTGTGGTATACAATCACTCAATCAATATCAATATTCTATACCTACGTTATTTTGAAAAATATTTTTTAAATTTGCTGTAGCAGAGCGAACTGGAATACTTAATAACTTAATAACATTTTTTTGTGCTGATGTGGTACATGTATGTATCGCAAACATATTAAATACCGAAACCAACCCAATGTTATATGTTTCAATATGTCATATCCTACCAAGATTATATCTAGCGTTCAAAATGTTCACTTCGCCGTCCTCGGCGAGCGTATAGTATTTAGCATCAATGGTACTCAGCTCTGGTGGTTCGGCGGGTTCTTCACGACCGTTAAACTTTCCCACGGAGAGACGCGATGGTTCACCCCCGCCTCAGCTTGATGTGTATTGTGTACTCATCTTCTTACGAGAATAGGGACGTTCCGATGTTGCTATAGAGTGTCGATTGATGGCGAAGCTTCGGGGTATAATTCCTTACTGAATTCTAGGACGTGAGGTTTTGTATAAACGGCTTTGTTTTTAATTAGCATGCTACTAAAATAGCTATTTTTATTAAATTAGAATAAAATTACTATTAAAGTAAAACTTAATGACAGTTTTAAATACTTAAATGTGATCTATTGACCGAAATACTGTCTTTCTCGTTGTTTTAGTGGCGTGCACAATGACTCAAAAAACAAACCATGCAGCACTAGACACGACTGTTTTTTCTTAATCAAGTAGAGTTGATGGTTAAGCAATAAAAACTACAGAGAACTATACCTAACTTAAAATTTCTCGCTCCGATGACCTAGATTAGATTATTTATGATTTACTTACGTTTAAGTTTTTACTTATTTTTAAGTTTATATATCGACCAATAATATATTGTCGATGTATGCCCATTCCTAGTTGCTCAATGATGGGCGGTAATTGACGCGCGCAATTTTCTCAAATAGTTTGATGATGGTCATCACGTACGTAAAATTTTTTTTGTTCTCTAAAGAGTTAATGTTTCTTATCTATTTTTAAATTATTTCGTTATTTTCGGACATTCTCACGCCATTATGTGGTTTTTAAAATCTTGAAAATATAACTCAAAAAAGAAACCGAGTGAAGAGAGTGCGTTTTTTTTAACATAGTTCAGCTCAATATCAAAAAGCCATCTATGCTACAGACATGGCTAATAATTAGGCGTTTTTCTTTTTCAGAGGGCCCTTTTATTTCTGTGGATAAACCATCTAAAAACCCTTGGCAACTAGAGGTTACATTCGTATCCGGCTATAGTTTTCCAGCTGTATAATCTTCGTCCAAATAGTACAATTTCCTATTTTGATTGGGGAAATCTCTGTTTTGTAAATAATCTCACCTCCAATATACCATTTTATTTTTATCGATTGTTTGAGACTTTCGCTCCTGTTTTCCGATTAATGTCTTTTCTTTCAGAAATATCTTTTTTTATTGCAAGTAAAATTGTATCTAAAGTGGGTATATAATTTTTAAAATAGAATGTAAAATTAAATGTCAGTATTAAATTTTCTAGATCTTAATAATAGCACTTATTAAAATATTACCAATTTCACAACTTGATTACATTGGCATTATAAGCATTCAATCCCTTTTACCACGAAAACGTATTTCCTGTATCTTTAGTGTGGCAAGCCCCAAGCACTTGTACTTTTTGTAGTTTTTAAATTTATAGAACGTCAAACAAGTACAAACGATATCATATCAAGTTTTGCGATATCAGCTTTACCTTCTAATAAGTACATTAGGTCCCGTAATTGGACCGATTGGTTACTCAACGGCAGTTGACAGGATAGGTTTTGCAAGTTTGGACTTCTGCCAATATTTTGTGGAAACTAATTTCTTTTGACATTACCCATAGACGAAAACAGCCACGCAGGTATCCTTAAATGCATAGTCAAAAACAGCTACGTCTAAAAAGGTTAGTTCAGGTTTCTTCTCCCTTATTTGTAACACTGATCACACAATACATATCAAGGCCTCTTCTCCATTATTTGTGACACTGATCACATATTGGGAATAGTCTGACTAAAACTTAGTTATTTTCAAGTATTTGAACCAATACTGTGTCATTACAGGTAGGGTAACTTATTTTACATCTCCTTACCTATATTGACCTAATAATGTGCATAATGATAAAGTTTTTAGGAGAGAGGAAAGTGAACCTCTGATAGACATCCTCTTTCAAACACAGTAGATATTTTTCACGAGAAAAAAAAAATTATGTTAATGATTAAATTTATAAAATATCTGAAATTTTAAGTTATTTTTAATGTAAGGTAGTATGATACCCTGTGATATGTTAATAATAAAAGTAAATTAGACTAGAGGCACGACTGTTATATTCTAAATCTGGATATTAACAAAAACATGTTTCATTCATCAAGATATTATGGCTTAAGAGTATCCATAAAAATGTATACACCTCGATCATCTTTAAGCCTAAAAACATGTCGCATATAAAAGTTGATATTCTATATTCAAGACAGTCGGTCATTTTCCGCAATCGCTGTTTGACATCTCCAGTTGTTTTGCGCCATGCGGCGAGAATATAGATGAACTGAACCGCTTAAATGTTACTCATAAGTTTGTTGCTATAGTTATTAGTGTAGGAAATTTAACACACCCAGATAACTTAGATAAATGTAAATTTTACAATTTTTTCTGTTTTTGTGTAAGAAACTTCACCACGATGTCAAGGTCAAGACACTGCACTAATCAATAGCTACAGACCAATAAGTTTGCTTTCTTGTTTAGGCAAGGTTGTGGAGAAAATAATACAGAGCCGTATAAACGACTTTGTATTTCTCCACAACATTCTACCACCGGAGCAGTTCGATTTCCGGCCTGCTCATTGCACGGTTCGCCAAACAACCAGGTTAGCGTCAAACGTAACGACATAAATCAATACAAAATTCGGGGTGGGAGTGATCCTGTTCGACATCAGTAAAGCATTCGACAGGGTCTGGCACGACGGCTTGATTCTAAAACCAATAAAATCGAGTCTACCTGTATATCTCGTTAAAACAATAATTTCATTCCTGCAAAACAGAACATTCGCTTTGTCATCGAAAAATGAAGTTTCATCAACAAAACAAATAACGGCAGGGGTCCCGCAAGGCTCCCCAATCGCTCCAATCCTATATAACATATTTACGAGCGATTTTCCCAAAACCGCTCAAACGCAAACTTACCTGTTCGCCGATGACACAGCGAAGGCGAAAAATTACAACATCACGTCAATCTCATAGACAAATGGCTGGACAACTGGAGAATTCGGCTGAACGACGCCAAAACTCAGGCCATCTTTCTGTCAAAGGCTAGAACAAGCCTCCCAAATACTAGGGTCAAAGTCAAAAACACACCCATAAAATGGAGCGACAATATTAAATATCTAGGCTTATATTTTGACAGAAAGATGAACTGGAACTGGAGTCTCAATGCCACCCATAGATTCAAAAAGCTAAAAACTAAACTTAACCTATACAAAACTATGATCAATATACAATCTCACCTACACAAACTCCTAACAGACTACTATAAAACCACAGACCTCTCAAACAACGCCCTAATCACACAATCCCATACACGATCCCCCTTCCCTCGCACATACAAATTGCCGCGCGACTGGCATATACCGTAAATATGCCTTTTCTTATGAGAAGTAGAAACGAAATCATCGACAGGCTCTCAAACTAATTAAAGCGAAAGCGACACCACAAACAAATGAGAGCAAAAGGCCCTGCCTATACTCAGAAGCACTAATCGATACAAGAACTGACCAAGTTCTCTTAAGCTTTCGTGCGAGATATGTATTATAAAGGAGTTGAAAAAGTTGTTGTTTGTAGCTCCTGACGAACAACAAGGGCTAAATAATTCCCTATTTAGTTAAATATAAATAGCGCTTCATCTTAATACTGTCGGAGTAAAAATTATTTTCATTCAAGACAGCTTGCACTGAACAACTTATGGCTTGGTTTAGACCACAATTATAAGGGAACGATATATCTAACCAAATCTAGGTTAAAATTGTGTCAACTTCATATTATGACATGATAATTGATGAATATTAAAATATGTAAGCAAATACAAATTTATTATTATTACAGAAATTGCTGAAATTTGCCACCGCTGTCCGCTATGCTCTAAGCATAAATTCACATGTCTCTTCATATTTTCGAAACCGTCTGGAGAAATGTTACCTTATTTGTGGATAATCCTTTCTTGTAACTGTTGTAAAGTTTCGACTGGTATTTTAAAATTTTTTTTTTTTTTAAATGAGGAAAATTGAAGTAATCTATAAGCGTCAAATAAGGTGATCTGGGTGGCAATTCGATGTGTGTTCGAAAACTGATAAATCTGTCGTCGAGAAAGTTGCGCATGTAGTTAACAGTTTGCACCGTCCTTTTGAAAATAACCAAAACATAGTTCATCGTCAAGTAATTTATTCATAAACTGATTCAAAATGTTGTCCCTGTACCGCTGTGCTGTAACTGTGTCATGGAAAGAAATAGGACCAACAATTCTTCTCCGGGAAACAACCAACCAGACACCAATTCTTTGAGGGTGCAATGTCAACTCTAAAAGAAAAATGGGGATTACACTACTCTACATGCGTGTATTTTTAGAATTTACATAGCCGGTAAGGTGGAAGCAGGATTTATCAGAAAAAAATGTCAGGTCTAATAAATCATTTATTTCCAATAAATTTTGGGTAAACCACTGACAGTAATTCCTGCGTCTTTCAAAATTTGCAGCTCGTATTTTTTGGAATACTTGCACTTTATAAGGAAACAAATTAACTGTTTTTTAAGAATAGTCATGCAGGGTCCATAAGACCTTCCCACTTCTTGAGACAGGCGTCTTACATATTTTCAATAATTTCACGAACGTTTGCAGCAAGTTTTTCCGTTCTTATAAATCGTCCATGTATAAACGCTGATTGTATTGCCACTCGCCATTTTCTCTAACCCCGTTTCGAAAATACGCTTTAACCATAAATTTTTTGTGCTATTTCGTAAAATCCATTACATGAATTATTCAAGAAATTAGATAAATTAGCGATTAATCAAATTATTTGTGATGACTGTCAAAGATGACGGAATACCTGATTGATTGATAATGTTGGTATTTACTGACACCCAACAGGTATTAAGCTCTACCGCTAAGCAGCACGGTCTTAGATGCAAAGCACACTTTGATGATAATAATTTTTGCTCGCACCGGACAAGAAGACACTGTTTCTGTAAATCCTATCTCCACTAAAAGTGAAAAAATCTTAAATATTCCCATGCAGTCGCTGAAAAGAATTTAAACTGTTGCAAGATATAAAGCTTACACCTGCAAATTCTCTACGCCAGGCGGAAAATTATAAAATAGTTTCTTTCTATCTGTATCAACGCACGAGCTTGAGATTGTTGTAGAAATATGGCGTCGTTAAAAACAAGAGCACTTTAAGATTTCTTGCTCTTATTATGCTTTCCGCCGCAAGAGATATGAAACGAACAGTAATTGTGTTTCTGGTTTGAAAAGGAAGTTTCCTGGTACTTCGAAGAAATTAAATAGATGCCTGGATATCTAACTACATATTCAAAATATTCGAGAGTGCTCTCATTCGGATATTGCGGTATTTTTTGTAAACTCATAGTTTTCTTATACAGGGCTTTTATTTCAGAAGGAATCACCCTAAATATCTCTTTATTTTAAGGGAAACAATGACAAAAACCACGTCAAATGTGTAATTAGTTTAATAACACATTTAATCTACACACCCTTGCATTCCAGTACTATTCAATTTTTGAGGTTGTCAATACTTTTAGGTGGCCCAAAAGAAAAAATCAAGAGGAATAAAATCGGGAGGTCTTGCTGGCCACTCTGTTGCAACTTGTCTATCAATCCCTTGGCCAGGGAACCGTTGGTTTAGCCACTTTCTAACTGGTAATTCGTAGTGGGGAGGTGCTTCATTTTGCTGAAAATGCAAATTTTCTTCATTGAGATTGCCATTTTCATCAACTTATTTAAAGTAAAGTTAACAGCCGCCCAGTTTTCTTGGAGTACCCTGTATAATTTTCAGAGGTCTTAAAAGATGCAAGAAAATAAAATAAAATCGACGTGTGCGAGTGTTTCTTACTCAGGTGCTTCGCTTACCTGAATTATTTATTCGAAACGTAACCTTTGATTCTTTATCCCTGTTTTGTAGTAATTTTATGACGCATTTAATTGATAGAAACATGATAATTTATTTTGGAAAAATAGAATTATAATAATAAACATTAAAGTATGAGTTTAAGTAAAAATATTGATTAACTTTCCCTCACTGAACCTTTGCCTCGACATATCCTCCCTCCATTTCAATACATTTAGCCGTTCTTGCAGAAAATTCTCTTAAACTATTTCTAATCATGGCAGTAGTTATATTTGTAATTGTCTCTCTAACCCTCTCTAAATGGTCAACATTTTGAAATGGCCTTCGTAGGTATACATTCTGTTTTAAGTAGCCCCACAAGAAGTAATCGAAGGGGCTCAAGTCCGGAGATCTAGCGGGCCAAAAAAGGTCAGAATATCTATCGATAACTTTTCCATTAAAAAGGGTATTTAAGTATTGTCTTACAGTCCTCGTACTGTGGCATGGTGCACCATCTTGTTGGTACCATATCCGTAATCTATCGGGTATGTGAAGACCATGAATGAAATTAAACAAATAATTATTTAAAAAATGCAAGTAACGTTCACCATTTAAATTTTGTCGAAAAAAAAGGTCCTATTATTTTATTTTTGTTATTGTTATTTTGGATTAACGTCACTCCACCAACGACAATTTTGTGAACTTACAGTCCCGTTCGAGGTAAAGGTTGCTTCGTCGGTAAAAATTATATCTCTTGTCATGAAAGGGTTATCTTCTAGCTCTCCTTGTATTAAGAAACAAAATTCTAAGCGTATGTATAAATTTTGGTTTGTAAGGCCGAAATTCGTTTTCATTTAATATTTTTGAAATCGTAGTTTTCCCTACATCATTTGGTAATGTTGTTGACCTTTTTCGCAATGATTTTTTAGGATCTTCTACCACAGACAACATTACTTGGTTCACAGTTTCATTATTTGCAACCCTTGGCCTACGTTTCTTATTGTAGTTATTTTCCACACTTCCAAAGGTATTGAATTCAGTCACAATGTTTCCTACTGTTGTAAAAGAAGTAGTTTTATCAGAATATCTGTAGTTAAAAATTTCGGCAGTTTCCCGATACGTTTTGTAATTTTCACCAACAATTAAAATTATTTTAATTTTATCTTGCATATTTAATTTCAACGGCATATTTATCTAATTAAAAATTCAAACTGATGTTTCAGACAAATAACATAGCTGACAGTTAAAATTCAAATTCAGGTGGGAAATGGTGGCATGATAATGGACATGTTATTAAGAATTAAAATTTAAATTTTGAAGTTTATTTTCAATAATAGTCTATTAAGAGTAGAAACAGATATAATAATTTTTAATGCCAATCAACATTTTCTTATTCCCTTTTGCTCTAAAATTAAAATTAAGGGTTCCTTTCTCGTAGGTCAATTTCGATTTTTTTACTTCTTGATCATCCTGTACATACTATCTCAATTTTGAATAGTCTAATATTATTTTTCCAGTAAGCAGAACTTTTTATAAAGAGTAACTTTTTTTCGTAAAATTATAATATTAAAAAAGTTTCCCATATGTACAGAACTTAATAAGCGGCCACACTGTATAATAATAATAATAATAATAATCTTTATTTAGCATATATGCCATTTAGAGAGCTCTAAGAAATTTTTCCTGGTATCCACATGTGACTGATTATATAAAAGTAGGAGCAAATTATTGTTCTTTTATGTGTTTGTTACCGTTACCAAACTAAATTTTAAATTTATTCAGTCCAAGAAATATTGATGTCACCAGCGACAATTTATTTGTAATGCCACATACAATAAAACGATTAAAGAACTGCTCGTATAATACGTCATTTTTGTACGTTATGGCACGAGACAATGGTAGGATAGGCACAATGGATTTTTTGGTGTAGGCGTTTAGCAAGAACAAATCAATTATATTAAAAGCCAAAGTAATTGTTGTGGTTTCAAAAGGCTTATTGCAAATTTAGTAACAGAACCGTTAAATTCTAGAAATGTTTACATTAATCGTTCCTATATCTGCTGGTGATTTCAAAAACTAATTTATGCTGGTAAACGCATCCCTCACTCTCTTTTTTAATTATTGTACAGTTTCAGGGGGTTCAAACTCATGGAGTTTATTTTTTACATATCCCCATAAATAAAAATCTAGAGAGGTTATATCGGAGGATCTAGCAGACCAATTAACTGGTCCGCCGTTTAAAATTACTCTATCATTTTATGATATTTCTATTTATTTCTGTTTATGATTTAGTTATTTTTGTCTTTTTTTTGTAAAAACTACTACGTATTAGGTAATAAAATGCAAATTTCTCGAAAACCGTCAGAGGAATCGAGTCTTATCACGAGTACCTTTTTTGTAGCAAATGAGTTGGTTCATCTGAATTTTGTGCCCAAACCCCTTTGCTTCCATTGGCATAGAAATCTGAAACAAGCAATTAGTAAAAAACCCAGGTTCTACTCCCATGGACTGATATTAATCAGAATTGCGACATGGGTTCTTTTGCCTCATAAAACTATGCCAATGTACCAAATTTCGGCAAATTTGTGTGAGCAGTTTTTGAATTAATCCAGAAAAACGATTTAAAAATTGTCACTTCAGTGCCGTCTAGCGCCCAAACTAAGCAACTTTGTGCTAAGGTAAGTTTACTTAAATCGGCTAATTATGATCTGAAGAATACGTGGTAGGTTTTTGTAAAGACCTTTTACAGACACCCTGTATAGCCATGAACATTTTTTTTCCTATTCTCTGTCAAACTGCACAGGAAAAAATCCCATAAACTGACATAAATCTTAAAAGTAAAGAGACCATTTTAAACAAAACTATTTACGCTTTGGTCTAATATGTCACTTCATTCAATTAGAAAATTTATCTCGTATTGTTCCACTTATACAAGCCGGTCGGTATTTCGGATAAAACAAACGAATATTATGTATAAACAACGCCATATTGTTTGTGTTAAACTATAAGACACGATTTTAAACGGCTTTTATCTCAAGATTTTAATATATTATGTCTTTGTAGGCGGTTGAAATCCATGATTTGTATGCGCTTTAAAAGAATTGTGGGGCATTGACAAACGTGTAATAAGTTTGGATTATATAAGTTTAATGCGTGAAATATTAAGGTTGCAGAAATGATCCCCGTCCCCGTATGTTTCTGGTTTTGAGGAAAAGCAAAGCATTTAACAAGAATATATCCATTTATGCAATACGGCTATAAAAATCGTCACCGAGAGCTTATTAATATTTTTATCGATATCAGTATACAGGGCATTGTTTAATGTTAAGTGCAAAGTGGCGGTTTTACGACGTTAATTGGGGGTTTTGGCGAAACTATACTAGATACACAAAATCCGGCCACACACGTGCTCGATTTTGATTACTAGTTCAATTACGTAAAGAGATCATGGCTACCTTTATCCGTTTTTGACTTTTTAAAATTTTGGTAATTTGAGGTGCTCCTTGTATCATAGCTATTATTAGAGATAAAAAAATAAGTGAAATTGCAACTTTCTGTAGATTTTTAAGTAGGATCCAGTGGCCTTACAATATTTTTTTTATACTTTTTATACAATTTTTTGAGTTATAACACCAAGTTGGGTTATTTTAAAAGGCACCCTGTATATTTTTTGACAGCTCGATCAGAAATTAATTTATCTTTAACAACCACTTCATTGCATCTCGAAAATTTTTTTTTCTCGAATACGAGGTAAGATACGAAAAAATAGCAAGAGACAAAAAAGTTGTGTTTTTAGCATATTTCTGCATCGTCTTTGCACATTTCTGAGAACAATATAAATATACATACGGTTTACTTTTCCTAATGCGCTCCGAAATAGTATCTCCAGATCATTGACACTATTACTTTTTGTTTTACATATTTGGTTTTTTTGAAAAACCCCCAAAAAAAAAGTCCAAAATTGCGTCATATCAGGTGAACGGGCCGGCCACCGAACTGGACCGACTTTTGAGGAAACGTATGTTGGAAAATTTCCCTGATAATAAGCGCGTTGTGGCTTTAGGCACCGTCCTGCTGAAAATACACATTATTTGATTTTTTTGCCACGCCGATAAAGTAAGGTATCCCTCAACAATAAGAGCAAAAAATTATTCTGCCGATTTTCCGAATAAAATTATTATCCAACCACCATGCCAGAGTGTCTATTTCATTCTCTTCCGGGTTTTTCTTATTATAGGTATATTTTTGGCCTGAGTTTTTTGAAAGCTCCATTTATTTGTAAATTTCATTCGATTTTTTTAAATATTCCACAATGTGGTTGTCGTCGTTCCGGATATTGCTCAAATTGGATCCAGCAACACTTAATATATATAATTCTTTATTTCTTTATAAACGTAAACTACATATACTCAAATGAAGTTATTTTTGAAATTGTAGTAGATTTATATATTTTTAGGTTATTTTGAATTCTAGAAAAATAAAAGGTTATTTTTTCAAAATATAAGCTTCTCGTTCAAAGAAAAAAAAAAAGAATTGGTAAGTATTTTAAGACTTTGATGCTTTGATACTAAGTTTTGTAATTCTTCAAATACCTTCATGTATTTTGCTTGTAACCTGATCTAACCGAGGAATATGGATTTATATCCGTGAAGTTTACAAGACTTTAAAAAAGTAACTCAACGAACCACAAGCTTTTGTAATAAAAAAAAGTAGCTGCTAACGTGAGACAAACACTGAACGTCACTCACACAATCGCGCAAACAATAAAAGAAACACATTTTCCAAATGTCACATCTAACAATGCCATCCCATCCTTGAAAAAACTTAATCTATATTAGCCGCCAAAAATGAACTGTAGAACACAAAAACATTTTATGTCCCATGCATGCACCCTTTCATAAAAAACTGGTAAGAATGGGTTCGCTGCATTGAAAATCTTTAAGAATTTAAACCTCTTAGAAACGGTCTGACAGAGAGAATGGACCGGGATGAGTGTTACGATGAAAAGAAATTTTTAGCAGAATATATATAAAATCCATTTACTATAGTCGTTGATGAAAAGATGTGTAAAGGTATGTCCAATGTCGGATTTTGGATTTATTTTATCAAAGGGTTTACTAAAATAAACTTTGGAGTAATGGTTAAAATGTATCAACTGGGGGTGTTTATTTATACAGGGGGCATCCGAAAACTAAGGTGCGTAATCTACGTCCCAAAAATAAGCATTGTTTCCTTTATGAACATATATCGAGAAATGCCTAGTAATTAGGGCGTCCCTGAAGATTACTTCTTTAATTATCAACGAGACTGTTCATAGTAGTAACTTAAAATTTTGGTACGGCAGTCAACTTTAGTTGCCTAATCTAATTCTAAACTCGAAATTGTTAAAATCAAGTCAGGAGCGTAACGTTCGGGGTCATAGATAGAATGAACTAGTCATAATAATTTTATGTATAAATTCGAAACGTTTTTTTAGCCAGATTTGAAAATCTTGATGGTTTTAAACAAAAAAGATACTCCTGACCCATCACGCTAGGATTCACCGTTTTTGAGAAAAATGGATTCAAAAGCTGCGCTGCAAACCAAAATGATGACAAAAATTCGTTTATCTACAAGCGTGCGGTAAGCACTGATTTGAGTGCGGTAAGTATCACTTTACCGCACTAGTGATGTAAGTAATTACATACTATAAAAACAAGTTTTTATATTATTCAAGTGTATTTTTTATTTTTAAAAGAAACTCTATTAAACATTATATGTATAACAAATACTTACATATTTAAATTTCTAAACTAATCCAAACTTATAAATTAAGAAACATTAATATTAATTGTAGAATTTGTAACATTTCCAAACGATATCGATAAAGAAAGTGTTTTACTATCCGATGAGACACAAAAATTGAAATTTACAGATTTACTAAAACATGAGGTTCTCTCTGCATATTCTTCTACATCATTTATTTGCTTTGCAATACCTATTTTATTTTGCACCGAATTTTCAATATAGCCCTCCGCAACACTGGAGGACTTCCATCCACCATGTCTTTTTAAACTCATGATATCCCCGCCAGCATCTACTAATGATGTAGCTGACGTCCTTCGATAACAATGTCACGGGACTGGAGAACTTTAAATATGGTGCAATTCGAGAAGGTATTTTTCCAAAAGTATTTATACCCAGTGGTTGGATAGTGCATCTTCCTTTTTTATATGCAATAAATAACCGTGTATGGGCAGTATGATCGGGTCTAAGGGCTCTATACTTGTTGAAAATTGAAATATTATTAATTTCTAATGAAAATCCTTCCACGTAAACCACGAACTGTCGATCTACATGTGTCTTTGTATCCGGGACAGTTACAACAAGGTGGGTTTCAAATTCCTTAATATCTTCAATTTTCATTTTAAATAAGTCCACTCGGCGACATGCCCCAGCGATGCCCACAATGAGTACCACCTGAAACAAGCAAATAAGTTGTTATTTAAAAGTAGATTTAAAAAAAATCGCAATTAGGTACCTTCAATAATAAAAACTCCTCATCTGGTGCCGTAACAAGGAATTAACACCTGTCATATAAAAGCCAACTATTAAATTTCTATAATTTATTTTCCTCGCAACCTGATGTTAATGCATTGTTGATAACGACTTACCAGGCACCTACGGGGTAAATTAAAACAGTGCTCTTTTAGAGTTTTTAATATTGGTGCCCTAAAACATGCTTGTAGATAAAATATCGTACAATACACTTACGGTAGGTGTCTTTACCGCATTTGCGTGACTTACCAAACTCGCCTTCGGCTCGTTTTGTTAAACATCACGCACATGCGGTAAAGACGTACCTACCGTACTTGTATTGTAATATACTATTTTTTATTTGGGCTTTGTATTGACTACTTTATGAAACGCAAAAAAGTTGAACAAAGCACCACTTGATGAAACTATTTTGTTTATTTACAACCAATACAACCATGCATGTAATAGTGACATTTCAGCTATCTTTGAAAGGTGGAAAATTTACATCTTTTTGACTTTTACGTTCCACCCGGGTATCTCGAAATAATATACGAACACACACACCAACATAGACACTGTAATACGCTCACACTCCTTACACAAATTTGACGACAATAAATAATCTTATGGGATGAAGTAAAACAAAGTTGAACTTTAAAATTCCACTATATTCTATATTAAAAACAAATGACATGTTTCGCTAACACTGTAGCTTCGTCAGATTACAATGAAATAGTAGTTATTCAAATAGAAAGAAATATGCAATAAAATTCACATTATTGATAGTATAAATAAAACAGTGGGAGGGATACATAAATATATTAACAAGGGTTGTAGAAGATTAAGAACTTAATAATGATGGGTTTTTACAAATTCTAGGTACAAGGCAATGATGGTTAACAAAATAAATTTAACAAAGGAGAATTATTTAAATCTAATTGATCGTTTAGTAACAGGTCCGTATTTTTATTTTACGACTATAAATGTTTATTTTTTAAATGAAGTATAATGACATTTATAAAAAATTAACATGGTTTATGTTGTGATCTTCAAGTACCTCATGTACTAAAATGCAGTAATTTTCAAGTCAATTTTTATCGAAAACTTTGTATCATAGCGACACATAAAGAGTACGTTTTTTTGTTTGACAGTATCAAAGTTTTTAAATCTGGTTGAAAAACCGTTTCTGACCTATACACAAGAAAGTTTAGACTATTTTGTTCTCCCTATGTCCCCGAAAGTTCCGCCACTGGCTTTATTTTAACAGTTTTGCAATTATAGTTAGATTAAGCACATAAAGTTTACTATAATTGTTGAATTCCAAGTTTCTACCTTGATAGTTTCGTTCATATTACAATAAAGAACATAATGGACCTAATTATCTTTATTTTTTTACACAAATAAATAATTTATTATTTACAAGTTTGATTTATATGGAGTAATACAAATATTAAACTTGTTTATAACAATAACGTTTTATTCGGAAAATTTGAATATTCGTCAGTTAATTATTATTATTTATCACCGGTAGTTTGTATTCTATGAACAAAATACAACTGTTTAAAAATACCGTGTTGTGTTTTTAATTTTTTCATTGTCACAGTGGAATCTACATGGCCGTTTCCTGAGCTAAGCACCGGCTTGAATTATAATACAATTATTAATTATTGTAGTATACAGAGTTGGCCAAATGTTCCGGAACGGCATGATTACTGTGTTTTATATTTAAAATCTTGTTTTATTATAAATACTTCAACTTAGAATTAATTTTTTTGTCCTTAAAATATACTTGCTTTGTTTGTTCGGTTTAGTTCAGGTTCTTATAATATTATAGCTCCCATATCGTTCTATAAACAAGAATTTCATACACTAGTAATGCCACTCAGGTTTTTCATTCTCGTTCCACAACAATTTTTTTCCGGGGTTTACACCCACATATACACGGACATATTTAATTCGTTTCCCTTTTTTAATATTAAAATCCCTTTGGTGTCGTAAAGCCCTTTATTTACTGCCATACATAATAAAATATTTAAATCACCCTAATCTGACCTTATTTTTACATATCGCATTGTCCGCATAAACCAAAATATCTTTATTGTTAGTGGCCGCCACCAAATGGTAACATACTGTGCTGGAGTCGGATAACACAGGAAACTACCGGACATTTTATACTTACACAATTCTATTTGAGACTTTTATGATTTTCGACTGTACTCAGAGTCGGAATAAGGCGATATGTCAGAAATTACTGTGTCTCAGTCCTTATTTTGAAATAATTTTACGAAGCGTATTATCGTGGTATACAGTATGTCCGCGGATGCGGTTAACAAGAGGACAAAAAAGTCATTGTTGATAAAACAATTTATTTGCTTGTCGAAAAAATAGGAATTACGATGAGAAAATTGATTCTTATTATACAGGACGTCTCAAAAATGCAAAAACATAAAATCCAACAAGAGCAAACAGTCATTCTTTGGACTTTTAACGTGAAATGAAAAATAGAAATATATACTGGAATATAAAATCGTCTATCTTCATTAATATTGAACACAACTAATTGAACCAAAAAACAAAACGTTGAAAAAACACGTGGCTCACGTTAGAATTACTATGCAATATTGTACGAATCCTAGAATATTCCACAGGGTGTTTCAAATTTTGGGAAAAAAACACAACATGTTTGTTACACCCGGTATACCATAAAAATTAACTTCCTAACAAAAATTGCGAGTACAGTAATATTCCTAAAGGATAAACCTATCATGTGCAAAAAAAATCATTTAAATCGGACAATAGGTTTAGAATATATATAACATCAAATTTGTTGGAAATTTTTAGTGGTGCGTTAATATTGCTGTTCAGTATATATGTCAAATTTATCTTAACTTTAAAGGCATTACCAAAGGTGAGTATATATCTACATCACCTATGAACCTATTAAATTTAACATATTGTGATAAAATTGTTAAGGATAATTATATAAAGGTAATAAAAACAGTTATCGCAATATTAAAAATTTTCGTAAGTAATTACATAAGTGCATCAAAATTACCGATAATTTTATGAAAGCATGTTGTCTAAAAACTGAATGAGTTTATTTTCATATTTTGGCAAAAGAGCCCGACACCGAAGGTGGAGGGCTCTTTAAACAAAATATGAAAATAACCGAATCCAGTTTTTTACTGACAACATGCTTGAATGAAAAATTATCAGGTCTATTTTGATGCACGAATGTAATTCGGTAGAATATTTCTCGAGTACGTGAAATGAAAGCACAAAATTTAATTAAAAATTGCATGAATCGCAGCAGAAAACACAATTGTAAAAATTACAATTTTTGGAGTTTGCTGCATTACTTGTTAATGGAATAGGGAAATTTTCGACGGGACATTTTCGCACCTACTGGGCAATTTTCGTCGAAAATTTCCCGCTTCATATGGTAGTTTTTACACATGAGAGAAATATTCACCAAAATAGAAGTAAAAATTGTGAATTTTTCAAAAATCATACAAAAAATGAGGCTATCAATTTAAAAAACATTACATTCATGGTCAAAAGTCGTTTGTTATTAATTCAAATTTTTGTTTTGTGACATTTTTGAATTATACTGAAAAAGTACATCTATAATAATAATAAATAAGCCCTCATTCAGTCCCCGTTGGAACACCCTTTACAAGAAGAGGATCTGGGTATCACATTTTCCAAAACATTTAAATTGACCCTTTAAATTTCTTCTAGAAATATTGGCCCAATAATTTACTGACTCGGAAAATCAGCTCATATTTAAAGAGAAAAGCAAAAATATAAAAAGCTCTGGTCCTCTACCCTTAACGAAAACCCACAAAACAAAATATTGCATTTTGTTGCAAATAGAAGTTCTATCCTGCATGAATTTTATGATTTAAAGAGTGTACTTAACACATCTGTCGTTTATCTCGAATTCTGGTGATTTATTTTGGCCAATAAACACTTGATTTAAGTACATCCGGATTTCTGGAGCATTGTGTCTTATAATAGGATTTTAAAATAATTCCATCAGTAAACTCTTATTAGAGGAAGTAGATACTTTTTACTTGTCAGGAAATTATCGTCACATTTCCATCGGTCTCTCTGTTTGTTGGTGTTGTCAAGTTTAAAAGGGTTTTTTACTTATATGAAACATACACGAGAAGCAATGTAGATTTTATGTAAATGTACTAATAAACTACCATTGAACATCGTGTTCTGGTAGGAGCTCTGAATAGTCATGTTAGTGTTATGTTTATATTAGACCTTATGACCATTTATCTTGGTAACTGTCGATATCGCTTTGAAAAACGATGTGAAATGTATAAGTATGTTAATTATTATTCTGTAAATTTAAATTAGAAATGTCTAGCATTATGTGCAATATTACTTCAATTCAAAGTAAGCATGTTTTTAATTTCCTCAGGCTCAAACTCGGAAAAAGATTCCATATCACACAATAAAACATTAAGATCAAGTAGTTGAATGCATCTTTTTAGAAGCCATTGAAACCAGCTGTCATTCCTTAGCCATTCTTATAGATTTACATATTTTTATGCAAGATCCAGTTCTATTATATCCCATTATAATCCATTTAACCCTATATACATAATAAAAACCCATAAAAAAGCTATTATAAACCTTTTGGTATGGGAGGTCTCTTAAGGTGATAGAGGATTAAGTACGAAATATTCAATAAATGGAGGCTATAGAAACGAGAGATTGAAATCTAGAAAATGATAAGCTGCTTTAAGATGGGAAAATGTGATTTTCGAAAGCTTTTACTACCTGCGACTTCTTATTAGTTTTTATGAAATCTTTTAGAGTTACCAAAAGGGTCAATGTTTATGCTCAGACTGTCACCACTGCCGGATAATAAAAAACTGAAAAAAAACATCCGAAAAACTAAATTTTATAAGTAATTTCTTTCATTATTTAAAATGTTCCAAACTCATTTTACATTTTTAATCTAGCAGTTTCAAACTGTTTTATAAAAGATACCAACCCCTTTTTAGGCAAAATTAATCTTTTTATACTAACTGAATTATAAAAAGGCAGCCTGGTTGAACCATTTATAATGTCGTCTCTCTGAAAAATGACTTGCAGAAAATTTGCAAAACATCAGGGAATTTTTGACGGTATACTCAACTTTTTCTGGTAAAAAGTATGACTAAATTAAATTTGGACCCTTTAGGGTTTTTTGTGCCTTAAATGGATAGAGCTGGTATGATAAAGTAAGGGATATGGTGAAAAATTTAGTCGATAACGCCAAAGTTGATAAATGTTGCCTTTCTCAGATGCGCGGAGAGAGATGAACATTTAGGTATAAATAAAGTTACCTATGTATAAAAGAGGTAAAAATACTGTCATCAGTGATTTGTTTATAAACAACAATATAAAGTTTTTAAAAACACCGGCAAAGTTCAAAAATAATAACATAAAGGTTTTATTAACCTATTACTGCATCAATACATTTCGTTTTTGTTGGTCGACCATTAAAGCCATAATGACCCGAGCAGAATTGCTTCAAATTTAAAGGTGGTTTTACGCTCAAAATTTTTAATAAGGTGTTAAGAGACTCATTAATACTTAAACAAAAACTAATGAGGTTTGGACAATGTATATTGGCTATTAAATTTTTAATAAAGCGTTTTTGTATACGAGCATATATGAGGATAAAGAGCCGAGACGAAAGAGTAGAGATGGGTCTTTTTTTCTGTTTAGGTAAAAGAACTTTTGCGTCATTGAAAATCGAACAAACTTGATTGGAAAAAGTGCTTTGTTTCTATGTAATTTCAACTTTCATTTATCAATAACTCAATTTCAATACACCACCTTTCATTTGGGCGGCGGAACTTTCGGCCCCATATTGGGTAAGGTACCTGCTAGAAATTTTAAGTCAAGTAATCTTGCAAGAAATTTCGGCCCCAAACATTGCAGGTAATGCGAATTGAACCAAAAAGGTGGATTAGATGCCGTGTTAGCGCTGTCTAACCAATATAAGTATATAAAAGGGGCAAACAATTAATAATAATATTCCCCGGTGAACTTGAAAAAGGTGAATTGGAACCAAAAAGGTGGATTAGATGCCGTGTTAGCGCTGTTTAACCAATATAAGTCTATAAAACCGCATTAGCCGAGTTGCAGGTCAAAAATTGAGTTAGTTCAGGTAAGTTGCATTTTCATTTTATAAATGATTCAAAACACAAAAGATCATAAAAAAATTAAAATGTTATAACGTTAGACCATTGGGGCCGAAAATGCCTGTAATAAAAACATGACCCTTCCATCCCGGGGCCGAAAGTTCCTGTCAAAATCGGGCTGCTACCTGGCCGGGGCCGAAATTTCCTACGCCCGATGACGCCCTTTCATTTGTGCCCATACCGACTTAATTGGATTCAATTCACAATGGTGAGGCCAGTCGAAGTAAAACAATCCCATGCTTTTTAGCCCATTCGTCGATTACACAAAATTTGACTTATTTTCTCGCACTGTTTTTTAAAGCTGTTTCTTAAACATGATGTCGTTAAAGGGTATATTTTTCTCAGACAGCAAACAGGCACGCGCCAATCATTTTCGGCGCCGTCGTGCGAAATAATGATAGGCCCCTTTAACCAATATTATTAAATTAAATCGTTTATTTTCCCAAAAGACAATATATAATAATTGTAGGAGAATAGCCAGGAAGAGCTAAACCTAAGATTTACAAGCTAAATAGGTAAAATAAATAAAAAAGATACAACATATATCTATGTAGAAACACTTAACACACATTTGACACTTTTATGACACACGACTTAAAAACCCATCTATGCTATAAAAGCACTCAACAATTAGATAGGTATTTAGCTTATTTTTAAAATTCATAAGACTAGGAGAACTTCTTATATCCTCAGGCAAGTGATTAAATATTCTAACACCAAGATTACGAGGAGAATTGTATGATATAATACCTCTAGCATTTAGGATGCAAAAGTTATGTCTCTATTCCTTGTTGCGAAACCGTGAATGTCCTTATTCTGAGTAAAATCACTTTTATTACAATATATAAATAGAGCTAATTCTAGTATATGCAAACAAGGAAGAGGCAATATCTTAAATTTTCTAAAAAGGTTTCGGCAACTATGCCGACCAGGAGCACCTGCTATACATCTTAAAATTATTTTCTGTTTAATAAAATCATTTTTACTTAATGTAGAAACACCCCAAAATGCTAGCCCATATCTTAGGTGTGATTCAACATAAGCATAGTATAACATTACCAAATAATCTTTGTCCAAAATAGATCTTAAATTTATCAGCAGATAATATGATGAATTTAGTTTAGCCGCAACATGCTCACAATGATCCCTCCAGTTTAAACATTCATCCAGACATATACCGAGAAACCTGATGTTCCGAGTTTGGCATAAGGATTTATTATCGATACGAAGATCTATGTTTTCTACCTGTTTTTGTCTACTGTGGAACCTGACGAACCGAGTCTTGTCAACGTTCAAAAACATATGATTATGTCCGAACCAACTGGAGAGCTCAAGAAGCGCATTATTAGATGTTTGTTTGAGAATATTTGAGAACTTATTCGAAATAAGAAAATAAAGAACCCCTACATTAATATCCACAGTTGACGAATTTATCACCCTCCTCGACTGTCCATTGAAGTTATTAACAATATTGAGCTAAAATTACCACCCTTCTCTCATAGTTGATCGTTCAAATTTTTGAAGAAAACTCTATACTTTTTAGTACTTATGTCTATATTTATTTGTGACAAACAGAAAGTATACAAAAAATATTAATAGAATACGAAACAACAGTAACAAAACAAAAACAGTATCAAACTTACAAAACATTAATTCAAAATATTAAAAAAAAATAAAGAAATAAAATAGCGATTGTTTTGAAACAGATAAGTAATACATGATCATGATACATGATGAAGAGGTCGTACAAAAATTGAACTTTTCTAGCTTTACTTTCTGCAAATTCATTAACAAGATTTTCGATTTCAAGTTGCTTTAAAAAGTCAGACTCTATAGAAATGATAGCAAGATTTTCTAACCGCTCTTGGTCCATTCTAGATCGTAAAGAATTTTTAATCAACTTTAATTTAGAGAATGACCCCTCGCCTGTAGCTACAGAAACTGGAATGGTTAATATTGTTCTCAATGCAATCGTAATGTTTGAAAATGACTGAAATGTAATTAAGTGTTTCTACTACAGACGTCGCGTTTTTGTCGCCAATTTGCAGTAATTGTAATTCGTGTAAAAGTTCTGTTCCGTCTATATCTTTCTCGTTTCAATCTTTGTCAGTTAAGGTTTCTTCCAGTTTTTTACAAAAATTAAATTGATTTTTATCAATATTTATTTACCCTTTATATTTGAACCATTATCATAACTTTGGCCGCGCATATTATAAATGTCATAACCATAATTCTCCAAAGTTTTTAGTAAAAAGTTGGTTAAACCTTCACCTGTTGCATTACTTATAGGACGAAATGTTAAAAAAAAAAAACGTTCTTCGACACTAAATTTATTGTTTTTTTAAATTAACGTATCTTAAGCAAACAGAAATCTGCTCCTGGCGGCTCACATCAGGAGTACAATCAAGTAATATAGAAAAATACTTTGCTTCATTAACTTTGTTTAAAACATTATTTCTTATATTGTCACCTATTAATTTAATGGTTCATTTTGAATTTTATCTCCAAGCTAAAGTGGAATATTTTTTTGAGATCTATTGATATGTGCAGACATGACCGGAACAAATTTTGCTATCATTTCTATACATTTTAAAAAATTTCCATTATTTCTTTCAAATCATTTGTTACTAGGACCACAAAAAGCCAAGTTTTGTTCAGCCAAAAATTGAATAGTATAAATTATTCTTTCAATGACACTGCGCCAATGCTTAGTTTCATTTTTTAATAAAGTTTGCATCTCTAAATCAATGGTTCGATTCGTTTTCAATCTTTATAGTAAATCTGATCAGACACGTAAATTTTGAAAATGAGATTTACTTTTTTCGTGGATTTTCAAATATTCGCTTAAATGATGCCAATCATTGAAACCGTCATGGTTGCATAATTTAGTGTTTTTAAAAGTCAATGGATTGTTGGGGTTGGGGTCATTGAATATTTTACAGCAGAAGCAGAAAACTGCATTTTTTTCAATAGAACATAGCAACAAAATTCGAGTAAAATATATATCGGAACACTTACGTCCACTTTTGTCTTTAGGATACATAGTTTTATTTTGATAATGTATTGGACCTTCTCGACAAGTTCTTGCACCTGGATTGGAGACGATACACTCGGCCAAAGACCAGGATCGTTAGAAAGGGGCGCTTCTTCCGATAATTCGTCTTGCTTACTCGAACATGATGGTACCGATACTGACTGAAACGTATCAGGATCTGATTTTTTTGGATCTTCATCCTCATTAACTTGCTTTTCTAATTCTGATGGCAAGTTTGATTTTGTTGAATGTAGAAAATCACTGTTATTAGAAGTAGTGTCTTGTGTGGTCTTTTGAGAAAGTTACTAATTTTGAAATTGGTTTTCTCAGAGTCTTCCTACCGTTTTCGCTTGTTAGGCAAGTTTCGGGAACCAGACAAAGTTTCATAAACAAAAGTTATTAGAAACAAAAACAATTATGTATTTGCATCCCTGTTAATTAATTTACTTAATCACTTACTTACCTTATTTGTAATTATTTTTCACAATTGCGGTAGATACGTAATAGCAAATAGGGCACTCTATACGTCTTATGCGCTTATCAAGACAAGAATGAAAAATTAACCTGCTACATCGATTACGAACATGCAAAATAGTGCAAGTTTAAACGAGCGCGCCAAACGCTCCCCCACAGGAAGAGGAGTAGTAAAATTTCACCACTGTTACTGGTCGCCGACCCCAAAATACTTTTAGGTTTTGTAATATTGCTTTTAAACCTGCATCTAAAACTTATCGGTTACTTCATCTATAAATGTTGATTACTTAATGGTTTATAAGAAGGTTTTACCGCGTTTTTACAAATCTCATTATAAAACTTTTATTGCAGTAGGGGTTTTATAGCTTTCTCCGTAAAAACCTTATAAATGTTTAAGCACCGATTAAATATTATATAGCTACTTTAAAACTTAAGAAATGTTATAAAACTTATAGGCCCAGTGATACCCAAGTAAAAAAGAAAGGTTAGGTTTTTGAAGTTATAATGTTTAACTGTTTTCCGAGGACACAATTTACAAAAAATTAAATAGTAGTAGCTTTTATATCTTAATCTATATTATTGTAAGACATAGCCGCTAATTCGGATTTTGCTGATTAATATAATAAAAAATTGCCCTTTTTTATATACTCGCCTTGGTTCCAATCTGATTCCGGTACTGAATTTGGGTCCCGGATCGGTTTGCTTTCAGTTGTGTTTAGTCTTCGTCAAGGAAGGTGCTTTTCTTCCCAACTCTTTAGTTTGCACAATTTTAAAAAGCATCTTTACCGTTTTTGCCTCGATATACACTCACTTTTCTTTAAAACAAATACCTAAATAAAAAAAACACTAAAAAGAAAGGTTATGTTGGCATTTGCGCACTAATAGTTTTCGATTGGTTTGTTGGTTACATAGTTTTATACCGAATACAAAAGTATCTATAAATACTCTTGTGCTATCTAATAAGACTATAGGTATCAGGAAGGCACGCTCAGTTTTATTGCACGAGCAATAATTCTATAAGAAACCTAGGTATTGTTATAGAAGTTTCTACTTCTATGTCTGTCAATATCTTTTAGATACTGCTGCCAAAGAAATAGCTGGATTGTACAATAATAGACCGCTAAATTTTATTAAAAATGAGCACAATGAAATAGTCACAGAACCCGAAGAATTGTTGCAAATCTGGAGAAAATATACAATTAGTCTTTTCAACGACGACAGACCAGAAAACCCCACAACGGAAATATCCACTCTATCAGGACCAAGCATACTAAAAAGTGAAATCATACACGCCATCAGTTTAATGAGAAATAACAAAGCTTCAGGTCATGATGATATGTACTCGAAAATGTTTCACTTAATTAACGAACAAAATCTTGAAACGATCGTAAGATTCTTCAATGACATCTATGACGGACAGTCGGACACTTCCCTAAAGATTGGTTCCGCTCCACGTTTATCACCCTACCAAAATCGAACAGCGCAACCTCGTGTAAAGATCATCGTCTTGTCAGCTTAATGAGCCACTGTCTGAAACTTTTCCTTCGAGTTCTACACACAAGGCTTTATCGAAAATGTGAGGAAGTAAGTGAAGTCAGTCAATTCGGATTTAAAAGCGGATTCGGAACTAGAAGAATACGAAATGAAATTGGAGTGGCAAAAGAGAATTGGCTGCATGAAAGATGTTAAGAGGCTAAAGATCTTAACCGACTTGGAGATACTTTTCATTTTCATAACAGAAAGTCAAAGAAATAACTGGAATGCACAATAATAGACCGCTAAGTTTTATTAAAAAATGAGCACAATGAAATAGTCACAGAACCCGAAGAATTGTTGCAAATCTGGAGAAAATATACAATTAGTCTTTTCAACGACGACAGACCAGAAAACCCCACAACGAAAATATCCACTCTATCAGGAACAAGCATACTAAAAAGTGAAATCATATACGCCAGCAGGTTAATGAGAAATAACAAAGCTTCAGGTCCTGATGATATGTACTCGGAAACGTTTTACTTAATTAACGAGCAAAATCTTGAAACGATCGTAAGACTCTTCAATAACATCTATGACACTGGACACTTCCCTGAAGATTGGCTCCGCTCTACGTTTATTACCCTACCAAAATCGAACAGCGCAACCTCTTGTAAAGATTATCGCCTTATCAGCCTAATGAGCCACTCTCTGAAATTTTTTCTTTGAGTTCTACACACAAGACTTTATCGGAAATATGAGGAAGTAAGTGGAGTCAGTCAATTCGGATTTAAAAGCGGATTCGGAACTAGAGAAGCCATATTCAGTCTCCAGACATTGATCCAAAACTGCCAGGATCAAAGAAAACATGTCTTTATATGTTTCATTGACTATAAGAAGGCATTTGACAACGTTAAGCACAATCTCCTGATAACATACCTCAGAGATTTGAGACTGGATGGAAAAGATATAAGACTAATCGGTCATCTGTATTGGCACCAAAAAGCTTCCGATAATAAGTTGAAAACTAAACTGAGTAAGTTTTAAATATTCTACAATTACAATGAAATAACGTGTGTGTGTAATTTAAGACCAGGTACCTGTTATTGCTATTTGACAACTAATAGCTCTGCAATGTTCTGTCAACCATTAAGATATAGAGTACAAGTATAAAATCATGAATGTTTCCCTTTTAAACGAGACTGACTTAAAGCACATCTCTACATAAACCCATTTATGCTAAAATATTTAAATGTTGAATTAATTAAAATTAATTACTTTAGTTTCTAGCAAAATACTTCGTCCATTGTAACTAAAAATATTCTAACAATTATGTACTTTAACTAATATCTAAAAAGCAATACTCTGTTTAAAATTAAATGAATTTATGCGTAGCTACCCCAAAGCTACAGCATATTATTCTTTTCATTCTTTAGATGAATATACATATATACATGACAGATACATTTGTATAACAAATGCTTTATCAATTTGACAAGACAATGACTCGGTGAAATATTTCGTTGCCCAAAGTGATGAATTTTTTTTTATCCATGGGATGCAGAAATTATTTGTTTCTATTGACTACGGTAATTTAAGCAGTATGTCTTTAGTTCAAAATATCTAGATCTAGACAGAAAAAAATAGGACTAACGTCAACTGAATAATTAAACTATTATATAAGAAAATTAAGTTTAGCTCAGTAAGCCACAAGAGCTTTAGGGTTTGTTGAATAGTGAATAAGGCATTGAGTAGCTCAGCATTATCAAGTATTCATGGCTGGTCAAACAAGGGACATCGAACTAGAAATCCCTTAATTGGTGGTAAAAGGGTGGAATTATAAACGGGACAGAAAGTGACGGAAATTACTTCAAAGCGTTAAAAGTAATTTGGAACTTGGGAAGTTTGATAATGCTGCTCGCTTTAATTTAAGTTGGTGTTGAAGTAAACGGAATACTTTAACGGGCGCATTAAGATTGTTTTTGGCTTTCGTAGCGGTTTGTTGGTCTAAATTAATGAGTGAACCATTAACTTTGCGGCCAGAGCGCTTCTCTAAAAGTAAAAGCATCCTGGAATCTTTACCGAACTACTTTAAACTTGTGATGGTTTGCTGATGATACTTTTTATAAGATTTGCATGTATGCCAATGAGATCTGACGATAGGGGTTCAAAACGCTGCATATGCCTATAATAAAGAAACTTATACAGGGTATCCCAAACTCGATGGTATATTAGTATAATCTAGAAAGCGAATATAAATATCGTGCTGAAATTTTGCAAATGGCGATAAGACATAGCATTCTAGCCTCTAAACATTTTCTTAAAAATGCGGTGCTGACAGTTCTACCTCTACCGGATACTAACTGTAGAATTTTAAGTGCAACCCCTCTATACAGTATGTCCGCGGATGCGGTTAACATGAGGACAAATGGACCAAAAATTGAAAGATACGAAAAAAAGTTATTATTGATAAAAAAAATTTGCTTCTCGAAAAAATAGGAATTACGATGAGAAAATTGATTCTTATTGTACAAGGCGTCTCAAAAATGCAAAAACATAATTGAATCCTTCAAAGTCAAAAAATTTGACAAATTTACTATAATATTGCCGAAATGAAATATTCATTAGATGAGAGATTGCATTTGTAGAACAAGATAACAATCTGCAATCTCTCATCTAATGAATATTTTATTTCGGCAATATTATAGTAAATTTGTAAAATTTTTTGACTTTGAAGGATTCAAAGGTGATTATACCTTTATTACCTAGTGTATGTTTCAAACAGGTTAAAGTTAAATTATACTGGTAAAACATAAAAAATTAATAAAAATAGCTGTCACAATATTAAATATTTTAATCAGAACGGACAAAAAAAAAATCACTCGTTCCAAAAATCGTATAAAAAAAGCTATGTTCCATTTAAAAAACACCTTATCCATAGCGTAACTCTTTTGTTTCTGGTTCAAATAAATTTTTGGTTTCATTTTTGAATTCTGCAGGAAAAGTACATCGATTGGCTATTTTGGATTTTTCTTTAAATACAAGGAAGCTCAAAAATGAGCCCCTGTTCAGTCCTCGCTGGAAGACCCTGTACAAAATATGTTATACTGATAATTGGGAATTTTCTGCTATATCATCTGGTTTAATAATATACCGAATATTTTTTGTTGATATATTATTTGAGACACCCTGTAACTATATCAAGTTAATTTATATATTCATAGTATGCCCTTCAATGTCCCTATGGTGGTGTTGGTGTTATGGTAATAAATAAATTCATTATACCACATTTACAACAACAACAAACTCTGGTAGCCAGCGCACAATGCCTTAGATTGCGACTCCCACGACTCCATTAATTTTATTTTCATAATTCGGCGCGTCGTATCGAGCCATTAATTTTATTTTAAATGGTTTAACCTCTGTAACAATATTCGCCAGTTAAAACGTCAAAGATATTATTTGTGGCTTCACTCGACATATCACATAATAATTAAATATATTTGTATGTAAATTTATCACCACCAAACGTATGAGAAGATGGCAACGGCTTTCAAATGCTAAATAGAGGTCACACTTTTTTCGTTCTCTGTTGCATATACGGTTATGTGAACTTTGACATCCCGATAAATGCAGTCACATCGAAATATAAATTTACCACGGCTGCATCTTCGCTTATAACTGGTTTTCTCTATGGTACAACTTTGTCATTAAAGTAATTAGTCGCTTCTAGTAAAGTTCAAAATATGCCAAATAATGGTAAAGTGGTAAATAAAAGAACAGCGCTGAAAAATAATGGTTTTGCGTTTGCATCCTTGCCGCAGCATGATAATACTCTGAAACATCGCCTAATACTTCCGAAATTTAACATACTTCACTAGCTTTCACTAAGAAAGTACAAAACCCTCTTCACCATCTGCCCACAACTCCATTTCATTTGTTTCCTTATGCTTTCAGATCCTTAAAAATCTTTTCAAGTTCAAACTACTACCTCCTAATCTGGTAAGTGCTTTTAATAAAGATAAAATGCGTCTTCTTACGCAAAACCCCCAAAATCCTAATGGATGTTAAATGCGGTGAGGATGAGGACCCCCTAAGGTCTTTAATCCTATTATTCACATACCTACGTAAGTAGGGAAAGTTCTATGGCTTCTAAAATAATTGATCTTGGTCAATTCGTAATGTTATTGAGTTTGTGCAGCAACATGAACTGTTTAATTTACTTAGGTATATATAATTTCTTTCATAAAGGATACAGAAGACAACGTCGTCTACCATTAGAAAATTATAAATCAGTAAGCTGCATCTAGTTATTTTGAACTTTGTTCAGTTCATAAAAAAAAATACAAAAAGATTAAAATAACGTGTCAAGATCATTCAAAGTCTAGACTCAAAACGTCAATAATGCCTCAAAATTTGGTTTTCAATAGGTATGAAACTCTTTTATAAAATGTTAACAAGACTGTATTTAAAGCCACCGTTGTTGCACCAACAAATGAAAATATTTAAAAAATCGTATAAACTAATAAATAACAATGGGTGGTATTATTTTACATAATATAATTACAAAAACAAGATATAATGTAGAATCTTACAAACAAAGCATTTTCAAAAATCGAGTAATACTTTGTCGTTATTGATTATTGATTTACCTATTGCTTCGCATTATTTAAAGATAGACAGATTACACCATTTAACAATAAAGCTCAAGATTTTTTTAAAATTTAATAATGTCTAAAAGTTAATTTGATCAAAAGCTGAAGCTCCATTCTTCTTGCAGCAAAGCCTTCTAGTGATGATGACATCGGGATATGGTCTGAAGCACTTGATCATAAAGATATATCTTATTCGAAACAACTAAAATAGAACATTTAAAAGCTAATTTATTGTTGTTAACTTTTTTAGCATCCATTTTGTTATCTCATTAAGAATCTCGGCAAGAAATAAGCCAGAAATTAATGGCGGGTGTCTGACAAATAAGTTTCGTTTTCGTGTTTTTTTATTTTTCTTCGTGGCGCGGTTCGGTAAAGGTGTTTTTCCGCTTCAACGAACAAACGAAGTTATGCATGAGAGAGTTCGGTGTGATTTCAGTGAAAAAATAACTTGTGAGTATCGGTGTATCGGTTACAATAAATAATATGCATTTTGTATTTTGTTTTAAGATGTTTTTAAGTATTTATAGTTTAATGTAATAAACCGTTGACTGAACGGTAAACAAATGGGACAAACGGACATAGGCACACGTACAGAATACAGATTGAAGCAGAGAATATACTGGTTTGGTCAATAATTAAATATTGGGCAGATAAGGTCAAAATAGGGTCCGAAATTTAACCTATTGTCCTATACAGGGTGTCCGGAAAATGACGACAGACTCCTGACGTCAGAATAGGTCGATCTAATCCGACTTAGTTATATCCAAAATTGTCTCGTTTAGCCGGTAAAGGGCGTCAAAAATTTGTAAAAAATATTGTTTTTTCCTAATTTATGTGAAACCCTGCTAATCGATTTTAATGATTTTTAGTATGTAGACTAATACCATAAAATGATGTTTTCTAGTAGTATAGTCGCGGGCTGTAAATAAGTGGAAGTGTTATGAAAGTGATATAATACGTCAACATTTCGCCTGATTTTTTATATCAACGGCGTTCTGACAACCCAGATATTTTTGTCGAGTGACTGTATGTATTTGGAACCTATTTTACCTCTTCAATATTTTTCGTTGGATGAGCTGTTTTGCCAGAAAAAAAATATTTACAATTATCTGCGTCTGCTCTTGCTATATTGCTCGACCTGGAGGCACATATAAAATACTGTTATTGCGGAAAATAAGTTATTTTTTAATATTCGATTCTTATTTTAGGAATGGTTAAAAATGTGAAAAAAAATCTCTCAGATTCAGATAACATAAATTTAATGTGATGGACACTAGTAAGGACCTCGACAATACCTAATTTTTGTTGTACATGCAATAAAGTGGTTTTTATTCTTTCTCTATAAAGCGAAGCAAGATGCGAAAACAATTCAATGAACAAAAAAGTTGTATTATTAGTTAGTAAATTCGAAAAAGAATATGAAAATTAGAAAATATACATTTTTTTGCCAATAATATTCGTTAAGGTGCTCCCCGGGAAACCACTCGACTTAATAAATTTATTCTACTTAGGGCTAATTAAGCCCCTTATCATTGTGAACAGCGCTACCAAATTTCAATAAAATCGAGAAAAGAATATTTAAGAAAATTAAAAAAAAAATATTTTTTTTTTATTTTAACACCCTCTAAGTATATCAAACACGGGCCAACTCCGGACACCCCCTTCAGTTACGTATGGTACTTTTGAAACACCTTGTACATATAATATTGTTTATAGCTGTAATTAAGATTTGCAGGTATGACGATAAAAACACCGAATATTGTCATTAATATCGTCGCTAACAATGACTGAAATATTAGATCTAAAACCCCAGAAAACCAATCTATTTATAGTTTTCTGTGCTAAAACTATTAAACATTTTATAATCTAAAACAGGTTGCCATGTTAATTACTGATGGGTACATGTCGGTAATCAGCATCCAGTTACTTATTGTGTAAATTTAGTGTACACAGTTGCTACCTAAAATATTGACAAGATAATGCAATTATATTTGGTGTATTGCGAGGTCTATTGCTAAAATGGTTATACAGCGTCTCCAGAAAAGTTCTAGATATATGGGAATTTTTTTTATTGTTGATTTTACGAAAAAAAACTATTCTTTATGAAAAGTTCTGCTTAATGCGCAAATAATATTGACATATCGAAACTTAAGATATCATGTACAGGGCGGCCAAGAAATATAAAAACAGAATTACGTTAAGAGGGAAGTACCCTCAATTTTTATTTCAAAGCAAATTGTTATAAGAAAACTTTACTAAAGACTACAAAATGTGGTCAGATACATTTTTTTGTTGAAATATTTTAAGTTACAGGGTACCATCAAAAACACGTTGAGCAATCATTAGCTCTTGTTGGAAACCAATTACGTCAAAAAATAATGCGAGTTTATTTCATGTTCTAAAATCAACCTATCTACCTATCAGGAATATTAAAAACATTTAATTTCCTTAGAGCAAAAATAAATTGTGAATATGTGAATAATTAACAATATTTTAGCAATTACATGATAAAAGGAATCTAAAAACAGATAGTTTAAAGTAAAAAATTAAAGGTCAATATCCTGAAAAGGTCTATGCTTCCATTTTTTTTTATCGGCCCCATAAAAAGAAGTCCAGGGGTGTGATGTCAGGCGACCTGGCTGGCCAAGGAATATTTGAACGTCTGCCTATCCAACGGTGCGGAAATACTTCATTCAAATACCCAGTTACTGTGTTAGTACTATGGCATCGGGCTCCATCATGTTGTTCGTCAAGAAATTGAGACAACTGGTTCCTTAAGAAGTCCAGGTAAAATGGCAGCATTTATATTTTGTCGCAAACAGTATAGTCCAACGATCCGATTATTAAAAATGCCACACCAAACATTGGTTTTAAATGAATATTGACTACGGCATTCGATTATTAAATGTGGATTGTTGTCACTCCACCACCGACAATTTTGGGAGCATACCACGCCGTTGAAAGTAAACATGGCTTCATCTGTAAATAATATTTTTTTGCAAAAACAGTATCACACTTCACACTCGCCTTGGAACCACACGCAAAATAGGAAACGGGATTCAAAATCTCTAGGAAGAAGCGTGTGAATTTATTTCGGTTTATATGAATGAAATTTATTAATTTTTAAAATATTACTAGCAGTAGACTTTTTGACGTCAACTGGAATAGTTTTTGACAAATTTCTTAAAGAAATTTTCGGGTCTTCGATAACCGCTTGCATTACATTGAGTTGCTTTTCTTCTGTTGTGGACCATTTGTTGTGTTGTTTCTTAAATACATTTTCGACGGAACCAGTAGCTTTAAATTTATTCATTACGTTTGCTATAGTGGCGCTACATACCATTTCGCTAGGGTGTCTAGTATTAAATATGAGTGCCGTTTCCTTATTAGGTTTATAGTGATCTCCGACGATAAGTACAATTTCCATTTTCTCCTGCAGCGTTAACTACAACCATGACGAAACTAACAAAAAACTCTTGTTAATAAGTCGAAAAATAGTAAATGATTTTTGACTAACATGTCAATATTCGTTACTATAGTATTGCACATAGTTGTTACAAAATTGTTGCAGGTAACTGTTAAAGAAATAAAATAAAAAAATATTTTCCAAAGGCTTTTTAATGGTACCCTGTAAATTAAAATATTTCAACGAAAAATTGTATCTGACCATGAAAATTCCCATACGTCTAGAACTTTTCTGGACACGCTGTATGTGGTACAGTACTACTTTAATATTGGTAATTATTATGCTACAATATTGTGGGCGATACCAACTGAAGGCTATCAGTAATTAGGATTAGCAATTACTCACTAGTTTAATCCTATAATTTTTTTACACCCTATTTTATATTTTTGGATTTGAAAATTCTATTAATGAGTACATTAACTTCGTAATGGATTAAGTATCAGAAAGCATGTTTTTTCTCACGGTTCTAGGTTTGCGATCGATTGCATTCCTTGATAAACCCTCCTAAAACCTCGACTGATAATATTTATTAACCGGCTCCGTCACGAAACAATTGAATTTGTAGCCTATTCGCGCTATCTAAAAAGTATTCATTTACTCCCAAGAGCATCCATCTTAGTGATGTTGATTGACTGATCAATAGAGGCCATGAGCACGCTTCAATTCAACTTTACTCGGCAAAGCGACAGTCTTCTGTTTCGTGTCGCCGAGACCCTGGCTTTGACTTTGCATGTTACTCTGTTGTTTTTGTATCTTTTGGTTTGAAGAAGATGGCGGTATTTTGCAAGTTGACACTGGAGACTTTTACCCGAAGAAGAATGCAAAGCGGCCAGTTGGATTGTTCAGGTTTTCGATAGGTTTTAAATCAGTCAACTGCTGTAACGCAGAAAATGTTTTCCTAACGAGTTAAAAATTCTAAAAAAACACACACTATGCATCAGATAATTACTGGCACCCCACAGTGACCCAAAATAATTATTTTCCAATACCACCAAACCTCCCCTTTTTAAATAAACTAACCACGCTATATCAAAACCGAAAACTCATTATTTTTCCATAACGTACATTGTATCTCACCCCATCCGGTAGTTAATAGTTTCACTTGGTATCCAAGCAACTGTATTACATAAGGATTAAAGCAATCCCTCGGTGTATTAAAGCGTTTTCGCATTGTCAGGTACAGGGGCAAAGCAACATATTCTTAGTACCGTTGTCCATATGAAGCCATCAGTTGTTTTCTGGCTTCAGTTTGATTAAAATGAATTAATTTAGTTCGATTAAAATATACCGTGAAAGCAAAAATGATTTTCATCCAAGAGAGCTTGGACAGAAACACGTAGAGTTTGGTTTAGATTACAATTATAAAACTTCTACGCACGACCCAATCTGCAGGGACCCTTCAAATTGGGTAGTGTGTAGGCATGTCAGACCGACAAAAATGACAAAATCCAGATCGGACCATTGGTTGAGCACGGTTGGATCGATTTCATCGAAGTTTGACGGGGCACGTCAGGTATTAATTTTGACAGATTTGCCACAATTTTTTTGTATTTTGAATCAAAAATGTTTGAAAGGGAGATGCAAGCTTGGAGAGAGATTTTTGAGTTTTATAGAAAAATGCCCTGCCTGTGGGATATTTCCAACGCCTATTACACAGGTCCTCCATGTTTGAACGCTGTTTTACATTTAACGCGGCTAGATTATACAACTCTCTTCCCGACTTCTTCAATACTCTCACACCAGCCACTTTTAAACAAAATATTCTGAAACATCTCTCTTCTAGACAAGCCAACTTATAAACAAAGACGTGTTAGGCCTTTTCTTTCCTTTTCTTTTTCCTCTCTTATTTGCACTCTGTATATATATCATTAACAAAACTAGGTATATTTATGGTTTATTTATTACTCGTCATATTAAATCAGCATTATTGTAACTTAGGTTAAGTTGATCAGGGTAGATTCCACGTAGGTTGCATTTACATCTGGACTTCGCCTTTTCTTATACTATGTATTTAGTATAGAAATAAAGACATTATTATTATTATTATTTTTATTATTATTATTATTATTATTATTATTATTATTATTATTATTATTATTATTATTATTTAAATAGAGACAGCAGTTCCTTACATGTCTCGGTTTTCATTCTCAAAAAGTTTTTAAAGTCAATTGGTCCTAATTCTTTAGGAATATTCATATGGCTAAACTCTTTCCTCTCTAATAGCCACATCTTAACCCAACATTTTCTTTTCTTTCTTCGCGAATTATTATCTAATACTAAAGTCACAGGATTGTAAGTGCTAAAGTCAGCGCAATTCCAATTTCTTGACATATACTGGGAGCCATTTTGACAACTAACCTTTATGTTCTATGATTTTGACCTTTACGACTCAAGATTCGAAATATATTGACCTTGTTTCTGTTTTCTGTGCATACTGCGAGATCGGCACCCGATTTGTTCCCTTTCCTATATGCCCTGCAAATCGGACCCTGCAGATTGGGTCGTGTCGAACTAAATCCAGGTTAAAATTGTGTCAAATCCGTATTATGACAGGATATGCCAAAGTGATGAATATTAAAATAAGTAATAAACAAATACAAATTTATTCTTGTTGTTTACAAAATTTACAAAGTAAGAATGTAGAGGAGGGAAAATAAAAATTATAGAAATTTGCCACCGCCGTGCTCCAAGCTTAAATTCACACTTAATAATAATAATAAACAATTTTTATTTACCATAACAGTATTACAATTAACAATATAATACGGCAATATAGTAAATAAAGGTCTATTGATAGGTAACCAGGTACCGATTCTTCCTCAACAACCAGGAGCTTTTTAATACCAATTAACACTAAACTATAAAGAATATGATTGCCCAGGAGGAAAAAAATCAAAAGCAATCTTAAAAATCAAAAAAAAAATCACCAAAAAATTAATAGCATGGCTGAGTGTACCCAAACTTTAAAACCACATACATGTACTATATATAATATATACAGGGTCGTTGGTATGTACGGAAACGGTCAATTACTTCTTAAAGTAAAACAGTTAGCAAATAATATTTAAGATAAAAGTTTCAGGGTTTTTTAAGATCTATTAGAATTTTATAAAAATAAGTATACAAGATGAGTCAGAAAACCGTAGAGAAACGAAGTTACTTTTTTTTAAATAGAACACCCTATATCTTAGAATAGTTTTGGATTTTACATAAAATAACAATAATTTTTTAATGAATGCGCATTATAAGTCTAAACCCAATAGTTTTCGAGATATCGACTTTTGAAAAATGACATTTTTAAATTTTGACAGCTTCTAGCTTTCTAACGGTACGTCTTAGAGTAAAACGGCTTACACGTCCCTATCTCAGTTTCTTATTATCTTCCTAAAAGTGTCAACTTCCGGTTAAACCCGTTGTAACTCAAAGGTCGTAAATACAGTACTTCCGGTTTAACCGGAAGTTGATCTTTTTGAAAATATAATAAAAAAGTAAGATAGGGACATGTAAGCCGTTTTACTCAAAGACGTACCATTAGAAGCCTAGACACCTACAGCTAAGCAGTATAAACTTAGATGCAAAGCACGCTTTGATGGTAATAGTTTTTGTTCGCAAGGTATGTTGCAGTAGTGCACGAAAACAAAATGTTGGCGCCGATATCTTTCAATACGAAAACTCCATACGATTCCCTTAGCAAACCGTCTAGCTTGTGTTGACACGCGACCCTTACATTGCACAGTAATCCCTTCGAGTGCCCTTAAATTAGGGCTGCTGATACCAGTGAATTGCTAATTGTACCAGCGTGAACACAGAAAAAATCTTAACGTAGAAGGAAAGCGGGATTTTAAAAACTTACTTATTTATTTTCTTGGCCCGTTTTTGGTTAACCCAATAAACCATCGATGATCCGATATTTTCTAAACAGAAACGTGTACGTAAGATTTACCACTGATGCCCTGAGTGTTCAAGGTGATGCATCGATCCACGCAACATAGAATCCCTTGCAAATATTACGGTGGTTAAATATTGCCTCCCTTGGTTACTTTAAACCTATTAATAAAGGAAATAATTTGACTTGATTGATAACTAACGAGCGAAACTTTACCGTGATTTTGATAATGGCCTTATCTGATCAAACCCCAAATTATACTCTTTACCTAATATTTATGAAGCATCTATAAGGTATGGTCAGCCCTGAAAATTTTAGTTCAATCTACGCTCGCCAGGCGGTGACGTCATTAAGTCCCACAGTTTCGCCGCTTTCAACTTATGCCACAGAGGTTATCTGTGCTTATGCAACGGTCTTTCTGTTTCGTTGTTCAGTTAAAGCAGAAGCTTATTAAAATTAATTACTTTTAATAGTATATTCTATAAGAAGTAGGAAATGCGATTTCATGCGATTTCTAGACTACGGTCCAAACGGTAATTCTTTGCCAGTGCGTCATTACTTCAACGTGACTAAAACCATTTGAATCTAATAAAAATTATGAAGTTTAAAAAGTCAAAATAAAGTCTAAGTTCATAAGCGTCAAAATTTTCGTGCCTGGCGTTCGGACTTAGCAATAATAATAAATATCCATAATTACTTACCGCCAACATGAAAGTACGCTAAAAATGGCACTGAAAAGAACAGTTTATAGGATTAAATGGAATTGCAAGGCACAAAAACGTTTAAAAACAATTTAAAGTTGACAGATCGAAACGATGACTTTGACATCAATAGACAACTCTTTAAATATATTTTATCTCTGTGTAGCAAGTTACTTTGAATTCGAGACGTATTGCGCAACTCAGAGACACTCTAATATGTTTTTATTCACTTTTAAGCTTATAATATATACAGCTGGGGAGTTGCAAATCACGTTGTTTCTTGATCGTTTATCCATGGTGCAACGTCTAAGAACGACCTTTTGGATTGTATACTTTGTGACAATCCGATTTTATCACAAATTAATTATTATAATCTAATACCTCATATCACATGTCTGACTTGTATTGTGTCTTTTAGAAATTGTATTTTGCCTTTTTAAAACAATGTTTGGTTCCCTGTCTTTGACCAAGCAGGGCTACATTATCCTCCTATTTTAAATCACATATCTCCCTTGAATACACTATCTGAGACTTATACTAGTATTTCATTATGTATTTTAAATATATTACCTTGTTTCCAATTTTCATTTTCACCTGTCAGATTGGCTAATGAATTTTCTAGGTTAATATTCTTCTTCTGAAAGATGTTTGGGCCATAATACTCAGCAACCGAACTTCAACGACTGTTTTTCGAATGGCAAAGATATTTTGGGATTTAGTTTTTTTTTTAAATAATTTATAATGGTAAGAACGGTAGATCTGGCCGGAAGTGGGTCGCCCAAATTCGCTTCATCCCTCTCCACCTCTCTCTGTCGTTTTTTCTCTCTCACATCCTGTTGACGGACGGCACATTTTTAACTTTAACCTGAAAGTTGACTTAACTTCCAGTCGGCGACGAAGCAACAAGCCTACCTAAATCCAGGGCTATTCCAGCCATCTTTCGAGGATTTTGGATTTAGGGGCGTTATTTTCTGTGCCCCTTTTGTTTGATGTGATCATTTTTGGTTTCCGGGGCAACAGAAAGCCACGAAGTGGATTTTTTTGTACCAGTCGTTCACTGTCAGAGTTAAGTCGGGTCACCAAGACCGAAAGGGGCCGAGGATCTGGAGCACTCATCACCGTTGGGAACCCCCTATATTAATTTTAAAGACCCTAAAGCTACGAATAAGTTCTTCTTCTTCTCGTCTTCTTCTTCTCTTCTCCATTCTTTTCTTTTCTATTCTCATCCCCTTGTCTTCGTCTTACGGAGGTCTTGTTGACGTCCCTTGATGCACCATCGTCTAGAAGTTACCTACAGCTAAGTTTATAATTAAATACTAACCCCCATTACTTTTTTTATTTAATAAAGCCAGCAATAATTTTAATTATTTTTGTTTTATTTATGCAGCCCCCCCTGTGGTTTTCTCCTATTTTGTTTAGGTTACCTAAGTTGCGAAATCCAGCTGAGAGTGAGGCCCCAGCACCATCTTGGAGGTTTCCGTTTTGACCTGGCTGCAAAACGGTGGCGCCCTATTTTAAACCCCTCCCCCCCCCCCTTACTCTCTGGCAATTGAGCTAGGGCATTTGCACGCGCTCCCTCAGCCTCTCACCTCATCTTGGCTTCGTGGTTTTGGCTTCACTTTTATTTCCTTTAATTTAATTTAAATAAATTTCCAATTTAAAAGAAAAAAATTTTTAATGATAACTTTATTGACCAGTGGATGGAAAATGACGTTATAAAAGATATGTAGGTATGCTACGATGAAAGACACAGAACAACAAATTGTTTGGAGGGTTGGCACAATCGCCTCAACAGCAGAAATTCTAGAAGAAATCCCAATCACATTCAACTAATAAGTGCATTGAAAGATGAAACTTTATATTACAGTAATTGTCAATTGCATACATATAACACCTAAAAAGAGGAAGACAAAATATGTATTATTAGATGAAAGAATAAAAAACACAGTTAATGATTATATTAATAATAAAATTAGTATCGGTAGATATTTTTTTCTATTTTTATTTCTAATGTTAAGTAAGCTTATAATTTTTTTTTACCAGACAAAAGGAAAGTCTCCAACTAAGAAGGGGCCAAGTACAAATATATCCCAAGAGTGCCAACTAAGAATTATTTTGAAAAACACAAACTTAAAATAAGTTTGTGTACAAAGTTGTCCCTTATCCTTTCCGTCAGATCCAATCCTTGGACGCGTTTCGCCGTTTACGGCTCTTCAGCAAGGCTCCGGGTCTGATGGAAGAATTATTTTACCTGAAAATGGGCGAGTTCCTTAAGTTACCACGCCACTGTTTGTTGCAATATGGTTCAGCTAATATTTTAAAAATGTGACCTCCAATAACATTAACTTATACGTAAAAGTTTATTTTTGTATTGTGTCCTAATAAAATAAAAAAAAGACACCTTAATGACACCACCTTCAAGGCATGTAGCTCCACATGTTAATATGAACTTTCTCTTCATATTTTTGTTATAATATCATACCTCAAAATTTGTCATCGTCATTTTCGAACACCCTGCATAGTAATATATTCTCCATTCTGCTTCTGATCAAAGCGGAAAATTCCCTTGCACCAAGGAGACAGTGGAAATTACAGTAACAAGTCCGACAAATTCTTTGATCTAAAGACCCTCAACAGAGGGTGACACCATGTATCAGGAATGCCCTTAGTGTAATAATTGCGTTAAACGTGATGTAGTGAATGAGTCATCACGGGATGACTGCTTCTAATAAACGTATTGCAGGTTTCACTTTTATCTACTTGAACAATATCTCGAACAAACTCTTTAAGCTGCAATAAAACGAAAATACATTTACAACTCTAGGCTGGCAAGTAATACATATTTTTGGATCACCGACAACCTCTGTCATAAAACTTGACGCAAAATCGATGGCTTCTACTTCAAATTCTATCTCGGCACTGAAGTGCAGATAAAGTCTGTTCAGAGATATAAGAAAGTGACTAACTGATCCATATTAGAAAAGAAACGGGCCAGCTGTAAAATTGAAATATGGCCGGACAAGTCCGTATTTTGCTTAGAATTTAACCATGGTTTGTAATAAAAATAAGTAACACATTAAATAATATTTTATTTATGTTTAAATGTGAAATTACAAGTTATTTTATTATTAAAAATTATATTTATGATTACAAAAATATACAAATTATTCGGAATTATTCACTTAATATATCAATATCACTATCGCTATCGTCATCTGTTCTAATTATTATTTGTGCCATGTTGTCTATATGAATATAGGATTTTTACACTTTTTCAACATGTGTAACAGAATTTGCCCAACTTTCTGAAAGTATGTTAAAAATTTCAGTTTCTCTAAGCTCAAGTACACTGGAGTTAATAGTAGGGCAAATATTGTTACGACGAATGGCAGATTTCAGTTGGTGTCAAACATGTTCGATGGGATTAAATTTAATATACAATGGTATGGTGGAAGCTTCAAAACTGTATGCCCTAGATCTCTTGCATAATTATCACAGAAGTATTCCTTTTTTAGTTTTAAACTTTCTAAAACCTCATTTAATTGCCTTTTGGTGTAATCTTCCTGAAAATAAATGTCATTATCGTACATGTGGTTTTGGATTGTTGCTTTTGCGTCATTTGAGGAGGGAGTCTTGGTCAACTGCCTACTATGGTAGCTTGCATTGTACTTTACAATTACGCTATTCGGAGGTATATTTGGAATTAGCTTGTTTTTAAACCAATCTTCAAATAAATCAGCAGTGATGTCCTCATGGTAATTCAGAGAAGAACCTTTAATGTTTTTTTCAGACAGGGAAAGTCCATTTGGAATCCATCCGTCTTTAGATCCAGCATGCAAAATCTTAATTCGTTTACTTTTTTTTTGATAACGCGCTTGTTTTATACTTGCCGCTTGAGTCAACCCAACCCTTTTCCTGGGTATCATATGTGTCGAGCCAAGTTTCATCCAGGTAAATAATCGGCCCTTGCTGATCTCTGTAAATCCTAATTTTTTGTAGATATTCGGATCGCTATTCCCGAATTCTACTGGATTCCATTAAAACTTGTCTTTTGTTAATTTTTTAATTTTAAAACCCATGTGTTGGATACACTTCCATAAAGTTGTTCTGCCACATTTAACGCCGGTTTCATCTTTTTCAAGCCTCTTAATTAAATTATCTAATGTAGGCACACTTTGTTCCTCGTATAACTTACTTACGCCGTATTATATCTTGATCAATTCCATCTACCTTCGAGAAAATGCCAGTATCGGTTCCTTTTTTCCTCGCTAAAATGGGATTATTCACAATTTTCCATACAATTGATGTTGGAATTTTTGTTAATGTGGGCGTTTCTTCTAACGCTGCTCGCTTGCTGACCAATAAGGGTTAAATAAACATTGTTTATAGCTTTCTTAGTTTCCACAGATTACACACGAAGTAGGAATAGTTACTAAGCTTAAAACTAACTAGAGTGGATATATACACTCTTAAGAACATAATTTGTTTTATGGGATTAACCCTCTCATTTTGAATCAGGTAAAAATCGGCTTAAATTCACCAAACTATTACTTTAATAATGAAATTACGTCTTCCGGATTTGCAGTTTACTATAAGACATTTTTAAGTACGGACCATACTTTACCTGCATTTATTCATTCATTTATTGTTTGTTTATGGCCACCCTTGGATAATCCCATTCAAAGGCAAAGTGTAACTTTCTTATATCTCTGGACAGGCTTTACCTAATATTAGATTTTTGAGTGGTTTCAAAAGCTCTTCTACGATTTTCGTTGGATTTCATATCAGGAGGGATATAGGGAATGTTACCTTTATTAAATTGCATTTTCAGATTATTAATTTAACGTGCTTTAGGAAAGATTTTGTCTAAAATTTCATAATAATTTAATCTAAGCTTAGAAATACCTGCCTACATAAACCAATTTAACTGCTAGTGCTTTTTAGAAGCAGAGTTTGAAGAGGGTTGTAGAGGCTCTTGTCAAAGCCAGTCATTACATAAACTTTACAGCATATTGGGTTATGGGTATTGACTAAATGGCACCCTTATTATAATAACTAGAATTCTTTCTCCAAACTATAGAAACAGAAGCCAGAGTATATTTTTATATAGGGATATAATTATTAGAAATTAACGGGGTTTTTGGGAAATAGTGCACTGATAAATAAACTGGGATTATTTAAAAAGTCAATTAAATTATCCTAATGACAAAATCCATTAAACCATTTTAAATGTTTTAGAAAATCGCTGATAGCGGAGTACTTAAAGCGATAACCATATAAAAATCCTAAGAGCACTAGTCGAGTGATATAATTATGAGAAAATGTGAGCTTTTATTTATTTTTAGGACTATAATTAAGAAATTAATTTTAGAGCCTAGCTTAAATGCTGTTTTGGTTTAGTGAGTGCCAGTTAATTAATCTCTAAGTAAATATTAATGAAAGATAGGCTTTTATGTTTTTTGTGCTATAACAACGAGTCAACTGAACAGAAATTTTTGGATGAGTAGAAGTAATAGCAAATATACCTTTTATAAATACAGTTTGTGTCAGCCAAATGGAATAAATTCGATTATAAATACATGGGGGCGTATCCGAAAAAACACTCGGACACGTCGATTGGTATTTCTAGTTGCGCATTTTTTTCAATAATAACTTCTTATACAGGGTGTGTCATGTAACAGTGGCCAATACTAACTTTCTTATTTTAAATGCAACACCCTGTATATTATTTAATTTTTGGATTCTTCAGAAAATTTTAGACATATTTCATGGACAATATCCTATACCTATCTTCAACTGTTTCGGAAATATTAAGTGTTTTCAGATTTATTGCAACAATTAATTAACAACACACTAAAAAACTAATAAGTAATACTGTTTATTTCTTGATAATGTAAAAACAAAAAAAAACATTAATGTAGGAGATATTGAAAATACTCGCCGCGAACGTCCTGGCAACATCCAAATCTTAAATAGAAATTTCTTCGAACGTTACCGAACATCTCAGGCGTGACCGATCTAACCGCAAGCGTTATTCGTCTTCTTAAGTCAGCTAAGTCGAGGGGTTTAGTTTTTATACAATATTTTTGACATAACCCCATAAGAAGAAGTCTAATAGCGTCAGATCAGGGGATCGTGCTGGCAATTTCATCGATCCACGCCTCCCTATCCACCGATTTGGAAATACTCGGTTGAGGTACTGCCGGACATTGATTTGGTAATGGGGCGGTGCTCCATCTTGCTGAAACCATATCATATTCGCTGGAAGTTGTGGGTTTGCTGGATCAGGATATAAGTTTGTCAAAGTTGGCAAGACATTATTTTGGAGCAGTGCTAAATAATTATCGCCATTTAAATTGCCATTAATTCCTTTCCAAACAACATTAACCTTTTCAGGATATTGCGTATGTTTTTCTCTCATCATCCAGTGAGGATTTTCCCTAGACTAATAGCGGCAATTCTGACGATTAGCATGACCGTGAAGTGTAAAGGTGCACTCATCAGACAACAAAACATATTCTAATTGGGTCACATTGTTATCTAACATTGCCATCATTTCTTCACAAAAATACGTTCTTCTATCAAAATCGTCTTCCATGAGCTCATGAGTAGGTATCATTTTATAGGGATACATTTTATTTTCTTGTAATGTTCGAATAATCGATGAATGGCACACATCGAGCATTGGGGCTGTTTTTCGACTAGAAGTATGTGGGTTTTCCTGAAACTCGAGCATAATACCTAATTTGGTATCATCACTTATTGCATAGGCAGCTACTTTTTTATCCGCTTTACATGTCCAAGCTGGCGAAACTGCTTTTCTATTTCACTAATTGTCCCTTGAGTTATAGGTGGCAAATTTGAAAATTCTTCATGAAATAAGCGAGCAACTTCCATTTGTGTTCGTGTTTTATCTCCATAACCAATCATCTGTAGAATTGTTATTTTGTGCATTTCTGTTAAATAAACCATTTTTCTGATATGCAGTTAACGAAATTCAAACGACTATAACACTGACAACTACTGTCATGCGGACAGACAGCAATTTGCTAAGGTACGGACCCTTATTCTTGAATTGCAGGGAGTAGAACTTGCGAGAGAAGTGGGCGTGGTTTTCTTAAAAATGTAAAATACTGTATTCTTTAAAAAATATTAAGGGAGGGAGTCACTCCCAAGAGAACTTGAAGTTCTCCTACTCGTGACCGAGAGAAGCAGGAAACCTAACCTAAAATTGTGTTGTGTTTGGTTGTACCTATTTGTTATATTATTTTTTTATGAAAAGTGAGCTAATGGTTAAATATCTAAAATAGATATGGAAAATTTTAATTTAATGCTGCGGAATGAGATTTTTAACGAGGATGTTGAAGCAGCGGTGGAAGAACTGGCTATTGGGAGGGATGTTTTTCCCCAAACAAATGCAATTCAGTTATCTGACAGAACATTTGTTCGGTTATTCAGGTGGATATTATACATATCGGGCCGCGCGTACACAAAATCCACTAAAACCTCTTTCTGTTTAGAACTCAATTGCGTCGATTTAAATTCCATTTTAATGAGTCCCTAAATCCGTTCCCAAATACAAATTAAAATAAAAAAAAAAGAATGAGGTTATGTGAAATGTCAAAATTTGCAGCAATGCCATTGGCTAACCAACCTGGCAACGCTGTTCCCCAATTTTGCTCCCTCCCTGATATTCCCCGGCGCGTTCGGTGTTTCAAAAATACGGCGTTTTGCTGTCGGGGAGATCCAGATGAGAGAGCTCTCAGGGACCACTCCCTTCTCTTGCTTTCAAGAATAGACGTCCAGGCGTTATAATCAAAAGTAAACAAAACTATTTATACCTTTATTTTTATTTTATATCAGTAAAAACATTTTGACATTAATTTTTAACATCTCCTACATTAATGTTTTTTTTTTTACATTATCAAGAGATAAATAGTATTACTTATTAGTTTTCTAGTGTGTTGTAAATTTTTGCAATAAATCTGAAAACACTTAATAATTCCGAAACAGTTAAAGATAGGTATAGAATATTGTTCATGAAATATATCTAGAATTTTCTGAGTAATCCAAAAATTGAATAATATACAGGGTGTAGCATTTAAGATAAGATAGTTAGTATTGGCCACTGTTACATGATACACCCTGTATAAAAAGTTTTTATTGAAAAAAGTGCGCAACTAGAAATACCAATCGAGGTGTCCGAGCGTTTTTTCGGACACGCTCCCATGTATTTATTATCGAATTTATTCCATTTAGCTGATACACACTGTATAACCAGCACCAAACAAATCCCAGAAATCATTATAAAAAAATCCCCAAACAAGCTTTACAAATTTGATAAACGATAATGACCAGACGGTAGTAATCCCTTAAGTTGTCTTTATACTGTAGCTTCTTCAAGAGAAAAGCTGCTTTACGGGGGTTTTTAATCGGATCGGATCGGATTAGATGACGGACGAGATTTTTGAGGCGACTTTTAGTTTCTTAATAAGGTCATCGCATCGTCCTAGGTAAAGGTTGCCCTTGGTTACATAATAGCGGCGATTTAAAACAAGTTTATTGTCCGCACGATCTCCCGATTTAAACTCTGTTGATCTTTTACTTAGCACTTAGTTAAAATGTGTCAAATCGAACACATTCAGTTAATTTATTAGACTAAGATAGCAATCGTAATTATAAATTATGTTCCCACAAACTGATGTGCAAGAAAGAGTCCCTTTTAATTTGAAAGTCGTGTTACGTGTTAGATCAAAAGATCAAGACCATACCCGTTATTAGAATTAGACAATTCCCTATTGTAGTAACGACGTAAAAACCTAATCGTTGTTGGGATAATGATAGGATTTTCCGTTTCCTTGATAATGAAACTAACAAATTGTTGTAATTTTTTAATTGGCCTCTGGTTGGTCCCTATTCTATTCGGAAGGTTTGAATCTACTTATAATTAATTTATAAAAAATTCCTACTCAGACTTTTAACAACATCCCAATTTTATTGAAAAATTGAATTCATCTACCATATATTCCGACATTTTCTGCTCTTTCTTAATTACATTTCCCCCACTTCTTTTCAATGATTTCCTTAAGTGTTTTTGCATATCATTAATTTTATATGTGGTATTCTTACTAGCCACAGAACCTTTCACTTGAACCCATATTGATTTTATTGGACTTAGTTTGGTATGGAGGAAGCCGAATTACTGTAATATTCCGTTTGTTTGCCATTTTTTCAACAGCATATTTTACAAAGGGATGCTTGTATGTCTTCATAATTGTTAGAACTTCTCGCTTTTTAGGTCAGGAATATCTTCTTGTATTGCTAGTAAAATTGTATCTAAAGTAGGAATTTGGTTTTTAAACTAGAATGAATATACTTTCCTTCTTATAGTATTTTTTTGACCGCTTCCTATGCCTCTATGCCTTCTGACGATGGTTCTGATTGATTTATGGTTGCACCCTTTCCTTCGCGTATGAGCCTGTAGATTATCGACTTCCAAATTCAGTAATCTCTAACTATACTACCACTGTTCAATCGACACTTTTTGGTATTTCCAATCTTTTTGTGTTTAAGTGCATGTAGTTTAATTAATTTTTCGTTAATAGATAATGCACATTCTCACGTTTAACTGAAATCCGAACATATTTCGTTTGACCTAAAAACTGCAATAATAGTTTTATTATATTGTAAACACCCAAAGAAACCCCGTTACCTGTTCGATTGCCAAACCTACGTTTCTAAAGAATTTCTTGGTAAAATTACCCATATGAAACTATCGATGAGCGTGCCAACCAGCGAAATCTACCTGGCCCCAGCTGGCATCACTGCTTATATTACTGAAATTAAATGAAATAAGGGGTACTGCTTTGCACAGGAACGGATTTTGTAGTTAAATAAAAATCCATAGTAATACCTTATAGTAACAGTGGCGTATGGTGGGGGGGGGGTGGGGGGCGTCCACTTATCTTCCTTAAAGAAATGCGCCGAAGGCAAAATTTTTTTAGGTGCCACGCCCTTTTTTGGACTGTCTAAACTTACAAATTTTACGTTTTGATAGCCCGGCTCAAAAAAAACGTAGAATTAAAGCAATTTTTAAATATAAACGCCAATATTTGCATTTGAAATATTAGTTTTTTGAAGGTATGTATAACGCTATACTATTTTACTTACCTGAATTAGAAAACACGGAACAAAAAATAAAATTCAACAATTATTAAACTAAAAGACTGTGGAAATCCCCAATCATCTGGAAAATTTGAAATAATGTTTCATGTCATTTATTGCAAATAAATGAATGTGAATTTCAGTTTTCTTTACTACTGAGTCCACGGGGGGAGTCCAGACCCTCCGGACCCCCCCCCTAAATACGCCACTGTATAGTAGCAATGTTTATTATGTTTATTTTTACCATTCCTTGTATTATATGTATGTTAATTTATTATAAGTACAAAACAAGTGTGAAAGATTGCGTGCGGAAAAGGGCAACTTTTCGCACGCATATAGGTAAAAGTAATAATAACAATTAATATACCTACTTATAGAAATATATTTACATATAATATACATAAAGGGTTTAATTGTAATTATAAAACGTCTTAATCTATTCCTAATTCAGTCTCGCTATCACTATCATCTATATTTATAATAAGAGGATGTATTTCATTTTGTTGTGTAGTTATATAAGAGTCTTCAATTTTTAAGACATGGTTAACCGAATTTTTCCAACTTTCATTTGGAATTTCACCTTTAGTGGGTCTATTACACTGCCACTAAGAGTAGGTGTGCTATTTTCAGTTCTCATTTTCGATTTAATTTGATGCAACATGCGTTCAATAGGGTTAAAAACTTTCAGGTAAATCAACCCATCCCTTTTTGACAGTCTCATAAGTGTCAAATCTCAAATCACGTTTCATCCAGATAAACTATTGAACGTTTTTCGGGTCTAAACTTTTTTATTTCCCAAAGGTACAGAAATCTCATTTTTCTTAATCTTTCGGACTCGATAATAATTTGTCTCTTGTTTATTGTCTTATACTTAAATCCCGTCTCTTGCAAAGTGCGGTGAAGACTTGTCCTGCTACATGGTATCGTTATATCGTCAGTTAGTAACCGTGTTTTTAAAGAATCTAACTTGGGCACAACATTTTCTCGATACATTTGGTATATTTTCCTGCGAATAACATCTTTGTCACAATCATCTACGCACTTCATTTTTCCGGTATCTTTGCGAACTTTTCTTTTAAAATGTCCTTTTAGCATAATATCTCGTACCGTTGATAATGGAACTTTCGTCACTTCACTGGTATTTTTAATGGCATTTACTTTAGAGTGGCCGCTCTTTAATAACGATTCACATACATTTTTTACGATCACTTTGGCGTCAGAAGATAAATGCTTCCTGGAATGTTTAGGGTAGCTAGATATCGCATTAGCTGAAGATTTCCAAGGTGGACACTGTTTCAAAGTAAAATAGATAGGTATACTAATCTATTTCGAATATTATGTTTACTATTTATATAAGCTATATGAATAGGTACCTGTAACTAAAAGTTTTGTGAAATATCCTAATAATTAAGATGTTTCTAAAAAACCTTAATTAGACAGTTTATTAATTTTGATAACAAATCAAGTAATGCACCTATCTATTGGTATTATAAACTGGCATTAAAAATAAATGTGAGTTAATACGTCTCTGCGAAAGCGAAGACCGAGTTTATGAGGTGTTTTATTGCAGTCATTAAGTCAAACGAAATATGTTGGGAAGTACTTTACCACTCTGACCCAATTTTAAACAGAGATAAACATGCACTAAACTATGTGACAATTGAAACGCAGCAAAGTTAGTTCTAGATCATCCTAAATGCCTCGTATTTTCAAAACTATTGATTTACTTTTAAACCCGAAGATATATTTATTAACGTTTAGATGAACTCTCTTCAGGTTTATTTTGAAAGCATTCGCGTATACAGAAACGTAAATAGTATTGCTGTTTTGATTATTTTTTAAATTTTAAATGCACTATAAATACAATATAAAGCTTACCACTTATCTCTATTGAGCGCCCTATAAAATGAAGTAAACAACATATTAAAGACTTCTTTGTCCGTTGACCAGAAACCACTCAAGAACCTATCCATAACCAAACAACTCAAGTCCACTAAACTTAAATTAGTCTTTTTAAATTTTCTTTTTTTCCTTTCTTTTCTCTTTTCATCTTTTATCTGACTATCAACCTTCGTTTTGATTCCTTCTTTTGTCCTTCGCCTCTTGTGTACAAACATACGCCTAAACCGTTTTTCTTTAGGAGCAAGATGAGTGGGCACAAAAAACGGATCTTTTTAATTGAATTTCGAATAAAAAGCTCTTCAATGGCTACACATATCCGGTGCATTCTATTACGTCATGCGTGCAATAAAGAATGGATTTTTTTTTGAACGGGTGTTTGTGGCTTTTGTCCATCTAATAAAAAAAATGAATTAGCTATGAATAAACATAAACTGTGATAATCTTTTAGGACTTTTACTAAAGGAGCCAAACAAATTTTTAATAATTTCACTGGTCGACACGACTTTTCCAATTTCTCCTGACAAGTTTTGTTGTATTTGTGGAGACCCAGCCAGACCAATTTTTGAAAATGTGAAAATTTCATGTATTATGTGAGTAGCGCTTGTTCATAGACTTATCGAAATATAGTTTAAAAGCTGTGTTATTACATAATGGAAATTTAAAACCATCTATATCAGTTGTCCATTTAGTGACAATGAAAGAAACCTATTAAAATATGCGCCTCCTTTTAGATAAAATAAACTACAACCAGTACAAATGGCAGATAGGTGAGGATTTAAAAGTTATTGCAATTTTTAGTGGGACTTCAGGGAGGATTTACAAAATTGCTTGTGGGACAGTCGTGCGGTGAATAAACATTGTGCAACCAGAATTTGCCCGAAAAGGAGTGAATTTTAACCGGGATCTCAAAATGTTAAGTATATGCCTTTTGTAGATCCAAAAAATGCCGTTTTGCTTCCTCTTCACATTAAACTTGGCCTAATGAAAAACGTTGTGAAGGGTATAAATAAAGAGGGTAAAGTCTTTCGCCAGTTAAGTGATGCCCAATTAAAGAAACTTAAGAAACCAAATACCTACCTTGGACAAAAATAATGTCTGAAATGAAAAAGGATGATTTCATTCTACCCATGGGTATGAAGAAACTATGGAAAACTTTGAAGGAAATGAATTTTTGTCAATAGTAATATCACAAGACCTCGTTTTTTTATCGGTTAAATTTTTCAGCTATCACGAAACCTTTTTTGTTTGGAAATTTTACGACTTGAATTTGGACATGTTTATTCTGATTAGATCCCGAGAGCGAAGCTCGAGGGATTTAATCTTTGAATGCCCAAAGTTCAACGAGTAAAATTGCCAAATAAGTTTGAGTGAACAATGGAAAATTTAACCAATAAAAAAATGATGGTCGTCACGATTATTTCGTGAACCCCAAATGTCCCGACGAAAACTATTTGGTTTGAGGCTGACAACCAAAATACATTTATTATAATTTTATTATTGTATGTTTGGTTGCCAGCATTGCAGCAAAATATGTTAAAGCAAAAGCAATACGTCAGAATTTTAGATTAGTTATAATATAATAAATGACATTGATAGGTTTTTTTAAATGTTGTGTAATTTACAATAACAAGCTTATTGGAGAAAAAATAGACATGGGTGTATTATAATATAAAAACAAGTAAGTAAGAATAACACCACTTTTAAAATGAGAGACGTTGGAAACCTCTTGCAAGAGGGAATAAAGACAGTGGATTGTGAAAAATGAGGTCAGTGCGTCGAAGATGTGATTGAAATAGAAGAAAGAATGTAAAAAGCTCGTAACATGCTAGGAAACACTGTAGAGCACCTTATTATTATTATTATTATTATTATTGTATTTCTCTAGACCCCAACGACGATAGTTCATCGGACGACTCAGAACATGATGACTAAAATTTAAGAATTCAATTGTGGTATTGTACCGGGTGAGTCAACGATTGCGCGGAGTAATTTTATGCCTTGAAGATAAGATTTGTCGATAATAAGCTTTCGTATTAAGCTATGGTTAGATATCTGCCACATTTTAAAACATTTCGAATTATACAGGGTGCGCCCAAAAAGTAGGGTGTCATAAAGTTACATTTTTTTAAATGGAACACCCTATATCTTAGAATATTTTTGAATTTTATATAAAATTACAATTATTTTTCATTAAGCGCATTACACCTAATAGCTGAGGAGATATCGACTCTTGAAAAATTACATTTTTGAAATTTGACAGCGTCTAGCTTTCTAACGATACGCCCTAGAGCGAAACGGCTTACATGTTACTTTTTTATTATCTTTCCAAAAATGTCAACTTCCGGTTAAACTGGAAGTACTATATTTCCGGATTTTGAGCTACATCCGGTTTAACCGGAAGTTGACAATTTCAGAAAGATAGTTGAAAACTAAGATAGGGGCATGTAAGCCGTTTTACTCTAAGACGTGCCGTTAGAAAGCTAAAAGCTGTCAAAATTCAAAAATCTCATTTTTCAAAAGTCGATATCTCGAAAACTCTTATCTTTATCTCTCAATAATTATAATTTTGTTCAAAATTCAAAAATATTCCAAGATATAGGGTGTCCCATTTTTAAAATGTGGCAGATATCCAACCATACCTTAATACAAGAGTTTATTATCGACAAATGTTATCTTCAAGGCATAAAGTTACTCCGCGCAATCGTTGACTCACCCGGTACATAGTAGATTTTTTTTATAAATATTAATATTTATTCCAGTTATCTATTTTCAATATTATTCTTAATCGATAGGTTCATTCTACCACAATATGCTATTATTCTTTATGTTACACCAAAAATTGTTTTTTTGCCGCCCAGTGTTATAAAGTTACCTTTACAGTAGTGGTAAAGTCAGTAATAAAAGCCAGACGCTAATTACCCAGTCAAAATTTTGAAGCCTCCAAATGTTCGTGGAAAGATGACGCCAACGTTAAACAATGGGTTATTCTTTGGCAGAGTCATGGTTTATGACCATACCGATAAATTTGAAAGTTTTGCTTTTTGCATCGTAAAAATTGGCGGGTACAAATATTTTACGGTCATAAATCTGGTAGGTCCAGCGGCTTGTTATAATATGCTTATAGTCCCTATTTAAGTAGGTGTAGTTTTAAAACCAACATTTAACGACTTTCATTTTGTTCTGAATTATTTAATTTGCATTTTTTAAGTCATTCATTAACACTGCCAAGATATAATGTTGAATACATATAGATCTGGTGAGATAGAGCTGAGTTTGGAGCTATACCTGGGTTCGTCCGCCCCTATAAATTCCGGGATTATCTTATTCTATTAAAATTTTCTACGCCCGGGCGTCTCACAATAAAACCCCACGGCATCAAATGCAATTTGCCAAGATCAGCTTTATCTAAACCTCTTTTTTATTCACGTAAACCAAATTGCGTAAAGCCCGCATTAAGCAAGAAAAATGGACAGATTAAAGCTTTCTTTGAACTCGCTGAGCTTCTTTGTGTCTTTAGTTTCTTTTGCCGTAAAATTTAGCCGTCGGGTATTTTCGTAAACGATCTTTCTTTTTATCTTTTTCATAGTTGTTTCTGCATGATACCTTTTAAAAAAAATCGCATTGGATTCGGTGGAGGAAACAGTACGTGTTGAGAAGGAAGACGTTAATACGGATTTGTCATAATATTTTGGTTTTGCTGTATCGCCAGAAACTGTTTATTTGGGGGTTGTGCTTTAAAATATAAGGATAAAGGAATATATGGAAACCTATTTATTTATGACTTTACCAAAAAAAGTTATTCTTCATAAAAAATTCTGCTTATTGAGAAAATAACACTCGAATCAAAAATTTTGAGCCAGCATATAGTAGATTAAAAACTATATTTAATTTTAATTGAAATAACATTAAGAGTCGTCTAAAAGTGAATTATGTATGACCATTTAAGTGTGCCTTTCTTTGAATTGTTTCAAAAAGTGTTTTTTCTACAAACGTGTTAAAAATGTAACTTTTAACACTGTCTACTAGCCTTAAAAAGTTACTTTAAGGCACTAGTGCCTTAAAATACCTGCTTTAAAACACTAGTGTTAAAAGTAAAATGTCAATTTTTTCAGAAAAACGTCAAAAAACATTTCTATTTTATTTATTTACACTTATAATATATTAATAGTACAATCTGAAAAGTTTGAAAAAAGAATTCCTTCCTCAGTTTTGCTGTTCTTTGCGGTTGAGGAGGATTGAACAGGAACAGCAGCATGTCCAGTTAATGTTGAAGCATCATGGGCTAATGTCGTTTGTACTGTAAGCAATTTTCGAGCAATAGAATTTTTATTTTCCAAGGAATCCACGATGTACCCTTCCGCAACGGTTGAGGATTTCCATCCCCCATGCCGCTTAATTGTCGTCATATTTGCTCCAGCGTCGGCAAGTAAGCTCGCAGAGAAACGGCGAAAGCAATGCCCCGTACAGAGTGTTGAATTTGAAAGTTGCAGAAATCTTGCTATAGCAGCAGGAAATTTTCCAAACGTGTTAATTCCGACCGAATTTCTGGTACATTACATATTTTAAGAAGAGCCGCCGATGTACGACATCTGCTGGACGAAGATCAGTATATTTTCGATAAAAATCCAAATAAAATTTTTCAACGATAGTGAAATTTCGTGGTACCTTGGTATCTGATATTTTAATCACGAATGAAGTCTCCATATCTTTCACGTTGTCAATCTACCTGGATGTAAGAGGTTCTAAACATTTAATTTTCAATTACAGTATGCTTTTTATTGCCGTTTGTAGAAAGAATATTATATGATATCTGTGTTAAAAGTATTTTTAAGGCACTCTTATGGTTTGCAGCACGAGCGAAGCGATGGCGGAAGGCGAATTACTCTCTCGCATTAAAAAACAGACTTATAACACCAATGTTAAAAATTAATGAAAGGATCGTTTTATCTTTTTTACATTAAAATTTATTGTTTAATTTAAGCAAGCAGAAATATGAATTCCTTCTTCAGCTCCACGCATCCCGTTCGTCGTTTACGGTGATACGAATGGTTTCTGCATACTCTGTAGAATTTAAATATAGAGATTTTGAAATATTGTCATGTCGTTGAAGATAGTGCTGCTATAGAGATCATCACCGTTGGGTCTGTCAGAGTGGAGTTACCTATACGGCGATTACATGTTTAAACCCATGTTTCGTTGACATGCTCTGTAAATGGTGTTCAAAATTAAACCAAAAACGGTTTTCCTATTTTTGAGACCGCTTTAGATATCATTTTGAATTTTTGTAGGTACTAACTACGCGTAAAAACACATTTTCTTCATAAAAAAGATTTGCTCTACTTCTACCAGTGGGGTCCGTGCTTTTTGATATTTTTAAAGAAAAAAATACAACTCTGCTGTTTTCTTTATAATAAATGTTATTCTCAAAATTGCCCTTTATTACTTAGCAAAAACCGTCCCTAGACTTTTCTTCGTGTGATTAACGGTTTTCGACTAAAAAAATAAATGACATTTATTTGCATATCGCTATGCATATATCAGAGTTTAGGTTTCATTGCATTTATCTCCCAAACGAAGCTAAAGTCAAAAAATTATCAAAAGGCACTTTGGATTAGACATTGAACTGTCTTAATAACTGTGCTATCCAATAGGAAGAAGGCAGTGGCGTACATATTTTTTGTTCCGCTTAAAAATTGTATCTATCTATATCTTAAAAGTAAAGCGGTCGCGGACATATATTTATGAAACCTTTTTTTCTTATGAATAAAGACCCTCTGATATAAGCATTAAATTTTGAAACTCCCTCTATAGATATTCACTTCACCACGTAAGTTCAGTTTTAGTATGTCTAATGCGACTTTTATAATAAAACTGTTCCACCTATTATATTTACATGTTTTCACGTCAATTAATGCAGGGTAGAAGACATTTTCACGAATAATAGAATTAGGTCAGTTTTGTAAATAGGACAATATCTTATATCCCCAGTAAAATGTCAAAATAAAAGTGCATCTGACAAAATCTTATCTGACCTCTTAAAAATTTTACGCCTGAAGTTGTAACCGTCACATCAAATAATTCTATTTTTATATTTAACCCAATTTGACGATAAATCCTTTATAGATCAAGTCAAAATGTCACCCAGTAAAATTGTGAAGCCATACGTTTTGAATTATATATTGGTAATTCAGTAAAAAGCAGTTGCCTATATTTTATTTTGAAGAGTACTGTTTTATAGGGCTCTAGAAAATATTTATGGAAGTGGCCTGAAAAATTCTGGGTTTGTTTAGTTTTGTTAAAAATTTAAAGCGTTTTTAAAATTATTGAGGTCACATTAAAAATGTAGGATCAATATTTTTTGACGAATTAACATAATACTTATGAATTATAATAAAGAATTGTACACATAAAAGTTGTATGGTTCGTTCTATAAACAGAGGCGAAGCAATCAATAATAATTAAGCTTATAATTTAGTTAAAATCATGTAAATCGTGTCATTTACACAGAGGATGTACCACTTAAATTATATATATTATTCAGTTATAATGCTGTAGCTATAAAATATTAAATTTATTAAAAGCAAATGCCAATCATAGTGATGCGATTGATAAATAATTTGGTTCAGATAATATCAATTTAATATTGATTAATTAACTTTAAACAATACCTACTCCTACTACTTTATATAAAAGCATTTTAGGATGCTAAGAGACCACACATTCTGAGAAACTATTATTTCTGAGAGATACAATTCCAATGCAGTCCCCTCCTAAAACCCTCCCCTAAAATTACCAAAAATTACCGTCTTATTCAGCAATTTTCCTCCTGTCTGCCCTTACGAAGGGCCCATTTCCTTTAAATCTTCGGAAACAGCCCTTTATTCCTCAATAAAACGAAACTCGCACGTGTAAAGTCCGGCACCAACGCGACACCCTTCTATCATGATTTGGCTACCCCGTACCAGAATAACTGGAAACATCCGAATCAGTCCAAAACAACTCTCTAATCCTGGATAAGATCGACGATATATGAAAATGTAAATGTATGAGAGGAAGAGGGAACAGATTTATATTTAGGTTAGAAGATGTTCTGTATTATCATTCGGATTTAACCAGAGATAGTGAGATAGAGACTTACATATGATACATACATGTATGTATATTATATACAGGGTGTCTGTAAAAGGTATTTACAAAAACCTACCACATATTCTTGAGACCAAAATTAGCCGATTTAAGTAAACTTACCTTAGTACAAAGTTGCTTAGTTTGGGCGCTAGACGGCGTTGAAGTGACAATTTTTAAATCGTTTTTTTGGATTAATTCAAAAACTGCTCATACTATTTTGCCGAAATTTGGTACGTTGGCATAGCTCTATGGGGCAAAAAAACTCATGTAACAATTCTGATTAATATCATCAGTCCATGGGCGTAGAACCTGGGTTTTCATTAATTGCTTGTTTCAGATTTCTATGCCAATGGAACAAGAGGGGGTTGGGCACAAAGGTCAGATGAACCAAGTCATTTGCTACAAAAAGGTACTCTTGATAAGACTTAATTCCTCTGACGGTCTTCGAGAAATTTGCATTTTATTACTTAATACGTAGTAGTTTTTACCGCGTAGTACTTGGATTTTATTTTTATTTTATCTGTTCCTGCTTTAAAAGCTTTAGCCAAAGCAATAAATGTTTCTCCTGAAAACGGAATATTTCCACAATGTCTTAAATCAGCTATTGTTATTCCAATTCATAAAAGAGGTGATTATGAATCTGCTTCTAATTTTCGACCGACTTCTTTATTTTAAGCTTAATGAAGGAGATTTTGCCTTAGCAATATTTTCTGCTATTTCTAAAGCTTTTGATTGTGTTAACCACGACATGGTATTAAACAAACTTGAACTTTATGGCTTTAGAGGTATATTGTTAAAGTGGTTTAAATCATATTTATCTGAAAGAAAAAAATGGTAGGAAATCAAAAAATAATAAAATTGATTATAGAGCTCCTCAAGGTTCACTCTTTAGTCCTTTGCTATTTTCAACTTATATAAGTGACCTTGCGTTAATTTTTAAAAATGGTAAATTTACCATGTTTGCTGATGATACAACAATACTTTAAATTTTGTATTGAATTAATAAAAATAAATTATGAGGATCTAATAAAAATTAAAAAGTGGTGTAACTTTGATCTATTTTCTTTTAATATCACTTAAACCAATATGTTCACTTAATAATAATATTTTTGACAATCTAATAATAATTAACAACTCTATATTAATTATAACTATATTATCAACTATTTATAAATTTTTTAGGAATTTATATTACTCAAAATCTTTCTTTTAATGAACATATAAAAAAGTTGTGTAGAAAACCAGCTTTAGGTTGTTATGCCCTAAAATGCCCTGATCTTCTTAATTCTATTCCCATTTTACAAAAAGGAGCTATCGGGTATTTGTGCAAAGCAAGCTCTTGAGATTATTTTAAACTTATGTCTATCTCATAAAAATGTTTAACACTAACTGCAATTTTTATTTTGGTTATCGTTTGTTTGATTTAAAAAAAAAATTCATAGAAATATAAAATAAAGTAGTAAGTACCCACGATACTAGGTGTATCGTGGTAATTACCTACCTACTTATAATACAAGACAAGACTTTACTAATATATTTTTCTATTTTTTATACCTTAAGTCTTGTAAAGAAATCTAAGTATGATTTAATTAATGATTCTCCAGGTTATGTTATAAAATGTCTAATTTTAAAATGTTTAACAAAACTAAAACTGTTAAAAATTTATTATTTAAAAAAGCTTATTATACTATAAATGGATAATTTGATGATAATCTGTCATAATTATTTGCAGTTTTTATTTTAATTTTTAACTATTAATTTACTATATACAATACAATACAATACAATAACTTAACCATGATATATTTAATTGTTGATTAAAATTTCCAAAAACTTTATCAATAAAGATATTTCTTTCATTCTTTCAGACAATAAAGCATATTTTGACATTTTGGCTAAACAAATTTAGTGAGTTTCGAATTATTTACTAATTCTTGCTTTGGCTTTAATAAAATTATTATATGTAAGTTGAGACAAGCACAATATACATTATTTCAAAACAACAAATAAAATTCTGATCATTAATATATCCCATCGAATTTCGATTACGTAATTATCCAATGACAAGATTGTCGCACCGTTGTACAATGACCCATTAGAATAACTAATGGTCATTTGAGGCCATCTTCTCTTGTAGTGGTTGTAATCCAGCACAATAAAAAATAGATAACAATCTGGCGCTATCAGCGATCTGGACGAGCTCAGATAAAAAACAACATCGAGCATCCACACTCAGTATTATTGTGTAAGTTGTCCACGCACTATTGCTTTGGTTCTACGCGACATCCGCAAGGGCTAAGTCAGTAGCGTGTATTAATTTATTTTTTTATTATATGGTGCAAGTAGCGATCGACATCTTTTCCTCGAACACGTTTACCATCAATGCCAGAGTCACTCAAGAATCTATATTATAATATACGACCGTCTTTTTTCTATACATGAACAACTTTCTGACCAAGACTTAACATCGAATATACAGTAAGTAAGAAGTTTGACTACAAATATGTTAACACGTGAAAATATTGACCATATTCAATAAAAGAAGTTCTATACATCATGGGTTAGTTCTAATATATTATGCTATAAAATACTACATTAAATTCTTTTAAGTGGAAAAAGGGCAAATCACATCATATCATGAAGCGACCAAACAAAATGGATTTGTTCCTAAAGTTGTCTGTTTGAACGTCGACTTTTTAAAAATAGACCCATATGAAAAAATCTTTTTCATATACCTAGTGTATTGTTGACGACTGTAGAAACTTAATTTTTATTGAAACGGATAAATCTGTATTTCAGTATTTTATTAATGCGAATATTGAAAAGATTCTTGTATGAAATATAATAACTAAAAACCGTTTGATTCGAAAAATATTCAAAAATCGGAAATGGGGTTAAGAAACAGCGCATCAGGTTCTTTTAAAGTGAATGATATATATAGTAAAGTTAGTAGTCAAAGTCAAAGGTAAAATATTTTTTATTGTCTGAAAGAAATATCTTTATCGACCAAGCTCGTAGGTATTTATAACATTTGAAAACATTTAAAAAATCCTATTAATATTTTACATAATATAATTACAAAAACAAGATATAACATAAAATCTTACAAGAAAAGCATTTTCAAAATCGAATAATACTTTGTCATAGTCCGATTCGGAAGATGAACTTTTATTAACATCGTTTATAATAAGCGGTTCAACTAATTCTTCGATTATTTTATCTACCTGTTACATTTTGGCTTCTCCTTCTATCACATGATCGATACACTTTCTCCACTTTTCCGCACTGATTTTACCCATAGCTTCATTAAAGATCTTCTTAAATCCACCATTCTATAAGTCGTGTTTTTTTCTGGCGATATCTGTCTTTATTTGAGCCCATATAAGTTCGATCGGGTTTAATTCGCAGTGGTAAGGAGGGAGTCTGAGCACAGATATTCCTCGTAACTTGCCATTTCATCGACTACATATTTTTTGAATGCATTTTTATGTAAACTGGCTAGTACCAATAGTTCTTTTTTTTAAGGAATCTAAAGAAAATTCTATTTGTCTTGGACTTAGCCATTCTGTTATTTCACTTTTACGCCACGCACTTGTCGGTAATTTTACCGTCAGCCTAGAGAGATAACTTGTATTATCCAATACAATTATTGCATCTTTTGGTATAGGATCCAACATTTGCTCGAACCATTCTTCAAAGACATCCCAACAAACATTTTAAGTTAAATTTACCTTTATTCGACCTCTAAACGGGTCAAATATTTTGCACGACCAATTATATATAGGGATAATTTACCTACATTTGTTTTCCTATTGCCCAATGTGGGGAAAAAAACTAAAGTAAATTGAAGGTCGAAAATAGGTTGATAGGGTTTTTCTGTCCAATAAGTTAAAACGAAGTGAAATAAATATAGACCTATTTTACGTCTAAATGTGGAAAGTGAGACCAACCTTTTGACCTAAATATAACCTAAATAGGAGCAATAAGACACTAGACAAAAATACAGAGAAAACATATTATACCTGGCGTTACAAAGAAAAGACAACAACTTATGCCAACACTTCCAACAGGACAAAATAAATTATAAAATGGAGTTCGACTTAAGTAGATATTTGGAATGGCCGCTTATTATAACTTCAACAATATGATATAATTAAGTTTTATCATTTTTCTGGATCGAAATTTGGATGCGAAAGAAATGTGTTTGTGAATTATGGTGATGATACTTCGAAAAACTAAACGCGCCCTTAAAATATGCATTTTTTTTATGTATTATTACGATAATTTAAAATATTTTTACCATTATAACCTAAAAACAGAGTGCCCTCATTATAAACATTATATGTACCTAACGTGGTAAAAAAAACTTTCGTTGACGAAAGATATCGTAGTCTAATGGATTTTCCACTCACCTTATGTAATTCTTAAAATTTTAATTATTGTTTTTTTATAGTTGTCGATAAACAGGAAAACTAATAATTATTAAATATGAAGTTATTTTTTTCTTTATTATTAACTGTACAAGGAATGTTAGCCTTTGAGGTTAATCAGAAAGTTATGAAGTAGCTCAATTTTTAACCACAAAAGATCTATAACTTTGGAAACAATTTATAGGGCAAAATTATCCAAAATATTACTTGTTTCTAAAACTACATGGTCAGTAAATTATTTGGACTTTTTGTAGGCAATAATTGGGTAATATTTACCTAGCGTAATTTCCAAAAAATTCCTTAATTTTGAACACATATATTAAGTAACAATTAAGTAAATTATTACTTAATCATATTCCTTATTAGGATTAAATATTTTTAATGTCTAAGAGAGGTAATTTATTTGTAATTTTTAACTAGGTAAATTAAACTACAAGTAGACTTCCCTATAACAAATTATTTAAGTTCTAGATATCCAAATTTTGACTTAGATTATAGAGTTCGAATCTTTTGTGACTTTTAAGAAAACATTTAAGGCAAAAATAAGCAAATATTTGCCAATTTAGGAATATTTTCCTTCCGTTCTGGTCTACATTACTTAATATGTTTGTTGGGATCGGCATTCATATCTTCGTGTCTCCTGTATTTCTAGTTCAAATTGGTCCATATTTTTGCGTGTTCAAATGTTTGTGGTTAAACTTCTTACATATTTTATTAATGACTACATTCAGAGGGGCGAGAAACCAAAAAAAATCCTATATTGGGGGGGGGGGGAGAACTATCTCTGAGTTATTAGCCCCTGGTACTTTGTTGAAATGCGAGATGCTCTTTTCCAAGACCAACGTGCTCTAAATTAGGTAAGAAAAGCCAGTAGGAATTAGTATTGATCCAATTTTATTGCTTAAATCCTTGTTTTCCATATCGGCCACTTATAACCATATTTTATTTAAATAAAATGTTCCTTGTTACGCCACTGATAATATTAATCACCCATCGGTAACATTACCATCGCGACCAGTTAGTTAGTCACACGGTCCACCATCACCATAGAAGCGTGCCGATTGAATCCTTGTCGGTCACATCGCATTGTAACGAGAGGGATGTACAATGTACAGTGTACAGGGTAAGGTAGAGGGCGCGACACCATGCAAGGGGTGAAACTAAACGAGTGTAATTGTTTATGTTAGTTCATAAATCGAGCGGCAAAAATAGTCATCGAAAATATGGCGAAAAAGATTTATTGACAGCGCGTGCACAAAGAGATAGGTTTTTCCCACGAGGCGGTGTAAGCGAGATCATCTTTTATCTGGGAAACGCTTTTCAGAGCAGGGTGATCGTAAATATTATTAAGTAAAATATTGTAATGAAGAGAAAGGATAGGTTAAGTAAGCGCAGATTACATTTTCTTATTTTTTAACAACCCGATGATTGTTAATTTTTTTTTCCTATTTTCCTATTTCCTTTACCCATACTATATCCAACATATAAAATGAACATAATACTTGACAAATATTTAAAACGTCAAATCATCTGCACACACCATTTTCTGACATAAATCTACACGGATATAATATACGATATTTCCAAATACTGCGTCTGGTTTCGGTATGTAACAGACTTTTCATTGTAAAAATAAATACGTTTTATCAATGATTTTCTCACACATTTAGATTATGAATATGACGTTTATAAAATAATCTGTGTATATTTTATTTATTGCTAGTAGTTGGGTATTAAACTTATCGACAAGTAGATGCACATATCTGACTTGGGGCTTTTGTTCCAATTTATACCACTATAATTTATTCCAGGATTTATGGGGAAGCCCATTAAATTTATGAAGAATTGTCTCAAGAAAAACAAAATCTACTAAGACTGGCAAGTCGAAAGAAAAAATAACTAAACTTTAGATGTGCATGGTCAAAAGAGGGAACATTTTTAGCAAATTGCGCTCAACATAAAAAAACTTCCGGTATAAAAGTTGTAGGCCTTAAAAAAATCTATAAAACTAAGACAACTGTAATTATATAGGGTGCCTCAAACAGTCATGGTAAACAAAACTTTGGTTTATTTAAATGGAATGACCCCTTTTTAATTACGTTTTCTGATTCCTCTTAACATTCTATACAACAATTATGAAACATGTCAAAGAAATAACTTGAGTTAAAGGACATAAATACAACAGGTAAGATATTACCTACATTTGCATTTTTACAATCTGGTACCAGAATGTTTTGCGTCACTGTCATATTAATTTCTGAAAATGTCTCTCAACGAAAGGGAACGTATAACTTTACTAATGATCAGAGGTTTTGGGGACCGACAAAGATCATTTACTGAAGCAAAGCAATTTTTCAATATAACTTTTCCAAACCGACCAGCATATATCAAAATCTACAGTTGTGAGAACAGTACAAAGATTCGAGGAAAGCGGGTGTTGCAGAAATAAAGTTAGTTCCGAAAGACCAAAATCGGCAGCTAGTGATGAAGAAAAATTAGAGACATTACTTCATTTTGTTCAGGATCCATATTTGTCGTTGAGAAAAGCTGCTACTGCTGTTGATGTATGTTTTAAATCAGTTGAAATTATTTTAAAAAACACTTATTTTTACCCCTATAAAATAACTTTAGTCCAGGAATTATCAGAAGACGATTTTGAACGTAGATTGGAATTTGGCGAAGAAATGATGCAAAAGCAGAAAGAAAATAGCAATTTTTTTAATCAAATAGTTTTTCGGATGAGGCAACATTCATGTAAAACGGGAATGTCAATCAACATAATTATCGTTACTGGGTTGATCAAAACCCACATTGGATGAGAGAAGCACACATTCAACACCACCAGAAAGTAAATGTGTGGGCCGGTATTATTGGCAATAGATTAGTGAGATATTTCTTTATAGAGGGGAATTTTCAGCAGGACGGAGAGCTCCTCTTCATTTTGAGCGAGCTGTAAGAGTTTACTTAAATAATACTTTTCCTAACCGCTGGATAGGGCGAAGGGTCCCCATAGAATTGCCCCGCTAGGTCGCCAAACTTAACGCCCCTTGATTATTTTCTCTGGGGACAACTAAAAAATGAAGTATATGTGACAAAACCTGCAGATCTGAACGAATTGTGAAGAAGAATTATTGAAGAATGTGAATCTATTAACCAAGAAATGTCACAAAACGTCATCGACAAATTTTATTATAACCAGCCCATTGTCAAACTGTGGGAGGGGGACATTTTCAACATTTAATTAAATAACGACTTACTTAAATTTATTTTTGTTATTAACTTTACTGCTTGTATTTAATTTAATTGTTATTAAATTTTTGACAAAACTTGCGTGGGTACATTTAGTACAATTTTTATGTTTTTTTACAGTTTTAACGCAAAATATTCTGGTACCAGCTTGTAAAAATGCAAAATGTAGGTAATACCTTACCTGTTGTATTTATGTCCTTTAACTCAAGTTATTTCTTTGACATGTTTCATAATTGTAGTTTAGAATGTTAAGAGGAATCAGAAAACGTGATTAAAAAGGGGTAATTCCATTTAAATAAACCAATTTTTTTTTACCATGACTGTTTTGGGCACCCTGTATAATTACAGGTGTCCTAGTTTTACAGATTTTTTTAAGACCTATAACTTTTATACCGGAAGTTTTTTTATGTTGTGCGCCATTTTCTAAATAATTGACCGGTCCGAGACTTTTTACACACTGTGTATATTACTTTAATGTTGCATTTTAAAATCAGAGTTTTTATATTTTATCTTAGTTAAAAAGTAAATTATATATTAATATTAGAAGTCAAAGAAAAAAAATAATTAAATGGAATTATTGCTTTTGAAAAATATTGATATTATTTTCCTGACAGAAACTTGGTTGTATCCCAATGAGGGATACTTTTTCCATTGAGAAGTATAGCTCTATACAGATTTATCGTGGCACTAGAGGTGGAGGTGTTGCAATATGTTTAAAAAATAAAATCAATTTTTAACATAAAACTATTAAAATCTCGGAAATTAATCAATTTATAATTATAAATTTAATAGATTTAAATTTACCAACTAGAGAAATTTTAAATAAATCCCACAATTATTGACCCTATTGTTGGTAACTATAAATTCTACTTAATAGAAATATTATGGCAACCAAAATAATATTTATGAACATCGCTAACTTCTCTTTAAAACAAAAGATTATAAAACAGACATATGAAGAATTTAGAAATTTAAAAACACCAATAAAATATTTATCGTAATTAATGCATGGATCGTATATAACAACATATGAATCTCTCACTAATATTATAAAGGAAGATATTGATAAAAATTTAATTATAACAAAAATATAAATACATTTTTAATTTAGGTGAAGGTTGGTTTACAAAAGGACTTGCAGATCTAATTTCAGAACGAAATAAAATATATAAATTATTTAAAAAGTTTCCATTAAATAATTATCTAAATTAAAAATGAAAGTAATAAATTTAGTAAAATATAATAAAAATAACTTTTATGAAATTAGACTTAAAAATGTAGAGGGAAGTCCTAAGAAAATTTGAATGTTTTAAAAGAGATGAATATCTTAAGAAGTTATTAAATCACTACATTATATTTGATGCGATGGGGAAAAAATATAGCATGAAGAAAACAAGCCAATGTTTTTATTGATCATTTCATTAGTATAGTTGAAAAGATTAATACATAAAGATTATAGCAGGGATAATAGTTTAGTAAATATGTACATTAGAAAATTTTGGAAATTATAGATTCATATATATAAATAATATAGATATAATTAAGAACATTGTTAGTTCTTATATAGTTTTATTAATTAATAGATGCATCGAATCTGGAATACTCCCCATTGAATTAAAAATTGCTAGAATTACACCAGTGTATATATATCTAATGATAAAAGTAATGTAAATAATTACAGACCTATTTCTGTTTTACCAATATTATCAAAAGTTTTTGTAAAAATCCTATATGAATGGCTATTATGTTTTTTAAATACTATAAATTTTATTAGCGAGAACCAACATGGGTTTCAAAACAAAAAAATACATACAGAACTCAGAGCAGTTTTATAGAATTATTAGAATTCATTTAAAGTGACTGGATAAGAAAAAAATTATTAAATGATTATTTTTCGATTTTCGTAAAGCCTTTGATGTTCTTTTTGAATAAATGGATAATATAGGTATAAAAGAAAATTGTTTTAAATTATTTACAACACAGATATCAAATTACGCAAATTGACGGAACTTAAAGTAATAGTTATTTAATAAAATATTAGGTCCCTCAAGGGCCAGCCTTTAATTTACTTTATTCATTTAAATTTGGTTTGTAGAATTTTATTATAATTATATATATATGCTGATGATATTGGTATTTTTTTATAATGGAAATGAAAATAACAATATTGAATCCATGAAAAATGATATTAAAATAATGGAAAAATTCTAATGATTTCTTTTTAAATGAGAAGTTATTATTCTTTTTAAAAATAGGAAGACTGAAAAATAATAACTTACCAGATATTAAAACAAATAACTCAATAATTAAAATAGTTAAACATTTTTAGAATTTAGGATTAATTTTTGATAGTAATTTAAATTTGAGTGAACACATCTTTATGGGAAGAAACTAGCAAATATAATTTAAATAAATTGCAAGGATGTCAAAATAAAATTATTAAAATAATAAATAATTATCCAAACAATACAAATACTGAACTAACGCACAATGAAACAAAATGCTTTTATATTAATGAAATAATTTTACACCAAAAAATATAAATGTAATTTACAAATTTGTAAATAATTTTTTCCACTACTAACCTAACATCGCCATTATTGACCGATTATTAACGTTAGAAATTGTTTTTCTCTACCTTATAAGTTATTATTGACCAAGGCATTGAAATTCATTATTGACCGATCTTCAAGAATCTATTTGAACGCATCAGGTAACTTGATTTTTTGATTCTACAACATGAATTCATAAACATAAATAACCTGAAAGGTGATTTCTTGTGGTTAGGCAACCAGATAATTATCAATACATATTAGATTATTAGAGATGCTTGATATTGTAAAATATCGATACAATCAATAACAAATCGCTCACTTTTTAAAAAAACCGAAAACTCGTGAAATCTGATGACATAAATGAACAAAAATTGACATTAACAAAGCCACCTGACAAAATATTTTGCCAATTCCAAAGCGCAGGTAACTTGATTAAAAAATATACTTATACCTACCTATAATTTTTTATAATTATTAATACTATAAAGATAAATGTCCTATAAAAGTTTGTAGTAGTGGAAAAAATATTATATTAACCACGGTTTAGACAGCTTATAGCCCTCGCGTCTTAAATCCCTCGTCGCTCCGCTCCTCGTGATTTAAACTTGCCGCTCGGGCGATAATGATGGCTGTCTAAACCTTGGTTAATAATATATTATTATTTTGACAAATATCACCTTTATTATAGTGGTTCTAAAAATAAAACTGTTGGTGTCCTTCTCGTTTCATAATATTTTAAATGATATGACAAGGCTTAAATCTACTGCACTTGTTTCCCAGAAAATGCGCATCTGAACGATGTAGCTACACCTCAATATAAAATGGCAATACTATTTCTACTAATTAAAAACATAATTATTAATTATTTATTTTATATCCTACACTTTCTTTTCCGCCTTTTATTATAATATATTTTTTCATTACACAGGTATTATTGTACGCATCTTACTGTCACCTTAAGTACACTGACCTATCGGCAATACACCGAAAGATATAGTACGTTATTAGTAAGTGTATTCGACGTAACGAAAGAAGTACATAATTACACTATCTAACCAATTTACGTGGTATTACCATCAAACTTTTCATTTTTAGTTTTCTATTAACAAAAAGTATTTGAGCGTTTGAGAATCGACGCTAACTGCTGAATTCAATAACTTATTGTCGTATCAACGTGCCTTGGGTCTGGTAAGCTAAGCGGCATCTCCCCTGGTGCGTGGTATGCAATTATGAGAACCATAAATATTTTTATTTAAATTTCTTATTCTATCCGTAATTTAATTTTTGCTTTTTGTTGAGCAATTGAGTAAAATATACCTCAGGTATACGTCGGCATTAAATTGGAGATTAAAACTTGTTATCTCGCTAACTATAATATACCAGAATTCTTCTTGACGGAGTATCAACAATTTCTGCAATACCATAAATTCTCTGCGGTCCGGAGAAAATTTCTCCTGCTTAAGACGACTCGGTGACTACGCTAATGACAATAAATTATTGTCAGGGGGGCATTCTTTTTATTTATTGTTGTGTAAACAAGTCAAGGTAAATTCTCATTAGAGAATTGTAAGAAAAAATGGCACACAAAGATCTGTGACGATAAGTATGGTAAAATACTAATTAGTAAATAGTTGTTAAAATAATAGTCTATCGTGTCCCGTAATCTCATAACTGATAACCTCACAGAGTTCAGAGAGTATACTTAAAAAAAATTGTCTTGAGGTTTGGGTAAATTTCATAAAATCTACATTCTTTTAGAGTTGTATTTTATTTTATGGTCAAAACATCCCTAAAAGGTCGATAAGTGCTAATTGAGGGTCAAGACATCTGCGTTGTCATCTAAGATACTAATCTGAAAGACAAGTGCCGTTGTCTAGACCCAGATGGGGTGCCGGAAGGGTCTTTAAGGGACTTCCTTTAATGGGTCATTTTAGCGCCAATAGTGAAATTGGTGGCGCCGATAATAGACATATTGACAAATTTTTGGAATGATATATTAATCACTATACCGACTAGGTTTGCTTAATTAATTTTTATAACATAATTTGAAGTTAAATTTTTTGCTATGGGGTTCAAAACCACTGTTTTCTTGCAAATTTTATTTAGTAATGATTTACAACTAACTTAATTTCGTGAGGAGGAGGACTTCTGCAAGCAGCAGAGAATGTTATACTAAACAAACTAATTTACTTATAAATTTGTTATTCAGAAAACCAGAAATATATTTATTATTTAGTTTCGAATACATAAACATTATATACCCACATAAAAGTGGCCATATATAATTTGTCTGTCTATAAATTGTCCAGCTATTGTAAGAAATTTTGGTTTCGAAGGCGTGGCGAGCCTCTTTATGCCGTTTCCTGTGGAGTTCGGTCCCCGTACATTCAGGATTTTTACACACGTGTTTTTTGGTTTTATGTTATCGTAAAAGAGGAGGAATCTGCTCCTCCCACTTTTTTTGGGGCTAAGGTTGTTTTTTTTTGCAAGGAAATAAGATATAGGATTAAATAATTATATGATTTTCCATGTTTTATTTTTGTAAATGCTAATTTTTTGTTAAAATCCATTACTTATCTATATATCCGTAGGAAATATGTTCTACAATCATCCTATCGAAGTAAAAATGGCTAAAAATACCTTTCGTAAGAGAGCTTGTAACTCGACTAGCTTCCGGTAGTTAAGATAAAGTATAAATACACCATCGTTCTTTGTAATCCAATATTTGTATTGACTATTATGCCCTGGCAACTTGACCTGTTCACTGCACCATCAGTTAAGATTTTTGAGACGATAACATTATTGTAAGGATTTGTACTATAAAAAGATAAAGTAGCTGGCAGAGAATTTAAACAAAAAAATGTTAATTTCCTATTAAATTACATATTATTATACTTCTCTTCGTAATATTATTTTCGTAATGCATGGTTAGTGGTTAATGAACTCCTTGTAGCACTGAACTTTTCGAAAGTACTTAATTTTACTTTTCATTGTTTTGTGAAAAATAGTATTTTAATATTTCACTGCCAAGTATTTTGTCCTATGCGAGACACAAAGTGGTTCACGCAAATTAAAATTACATTTTAGTATATTTTGATGTCTTTATAGCGACTATAATAAAAAAAATCATTCTATATGCTTATCCCGTAAACTTCTCCTAATTACCATGAATTAATTTTGACGAGAATATCTTAACATGCCACTGAATTTGTAGTTTGTATTACAGTCTAAATTTCACCGTATAATTTAAGTCCAATTTCTTCTGTAGATATGCAATTACTTTTGTGACAATTTAAAATCTTACCAGAGCATAAAAAACAAGCAGAAATGTTACTTGAAAAGGCCGCACAACAGTTATTAAAGTGAAATATTTTTTCTTGGTACGCTTTTCGTTTAAATTATTTATGGTCAATCATATATTTAAAAACAGAGATGTAAAATTATGAATACAATGTAGTGGTTCCCTTTTGAGATGTTCTACGGTGACAAAACATGAGTTCAGTAACAACGGCCACCATTGTATGGTAAATTTTGGTTAGTGTTGGGGCTTCACTCCAAAGCGTGACCTTTATAAAGGTTAATACGAATATTTAGATCTCAGGAGTTATCCGAAAGAAGTTTGTGTGCCATTCTTTTTAATAGTACATTACGTATCAAGTTTAGAAAAGTGGAACTTTACTTGACGAGTATGGTTATTTTGAATCCGAGCGAAGCGAGTAATTAATTATTTTGCATTTCATATTAAAATCTAAAAAGAGTAGTTACTGAAGAAAATCTACAAAAACTTGTTTTTTAGTGTTTGACGACTATTGACAGCATCCAAATAAAATCATATTTGAAGAATGAATTTCACAAGAATTATGGAAATGGCTAATGAAAACGACTTGGAAGATATCCTGAATGCGGCTCGCGAAGCTTCTTCAAGTTTGCTTCCAGTAAAATCCAAGGAAAGATACGGGAAAGCATATAATATGTTTTGCGAGTGGAGAAACACCAAGAATTTTAAAGGCATTGACGAAAATTTGATGCTGGCATACTTTTACGAGAAGGTAAGCTATTTTATATGGTTAAAGTGTGGTATATAGGTACTAATTTTGTTATTTGTTTTAGCCAAAAGTCCTCAAAGCTTCCAGTTTATGGTCTACGTACTCTGTGATCAAAAGCACAATACTTATCAGTAAAAATACGGATATTTCACAATATAAAAAGTTAATCGCTTTTTTGAAACGTCAAAACGACAAATATGAACCTAAAAAATCAAAAGTTTTGACCATGGAAAACGTCACGTTTTTAAAGAAGCTCCAGACGACACGTTTCTGTTAATGAAAGTGGTATTAATTTTTTGGCTGAATGGCGCATGTCGGCGTGCAGAACTATGCAGTTTAACATCTGAAGATATAGAGGATTCAGGAACAATGCTAAGAGTAACGTTACATGATACCAAAACAAAGAAAAAACGTGTATTTACCGTAGGATCAGATGGCAATGGGTATAAAATTTACCACGAGTACTTACTGTTAAGACCTAAAACAGTAAGGCACAATCGATTTTTCCTGTTTTATCGTCATGGCAAATGTACAGTACAGCCAGTTGGCATCAACACTTTCGCAAAAATCCCACAAGAAATTGCGAAATATCTAAAACTTCCTGATGTTTCAAGCTACACCGGTCATTGTTTGAGAAGAACATCTGCAACTTTTCTTGCTGACAATGGCGCTGATATTCAGGATCTCAAACGGCATGGGGGGATGGCGGTCCACAAGCGTAGCTGAAGGATACGTGGAAGAAAGCATTGAAAATAAATTGAAAAATTCTCAAAGGGTATTCAAAAATGTCCAACTGGGACTACCCCAAGAAGTCCCCATAGGAATTGTGGTGAATGAAAAAAATGTTCAGCAATAACTACTTAATACGGCGAGGTCAGCAGTTGCATACTTTTCTAACTTAAATAATAGTTCTTTTAATATTTATTGTAATAAGATTTAAAATACACGAATTGTGTTTTGAATGACATTGACGTTTTATGCAGTAATGGTTGCTATGCTGTAAAGTGACCCATTACTGTACGATTTTGAGGTCATTAATCTAGTGCATTACTGTATAAAATGCGAAAAGCATTGTTTATGTGGGTCAAGAAATAGCAATAACAGAAACTTTACTAGAAGAATATAGCCAGTTTCCGCACTTTGTATTAAAATTTTTAAAACAAATATTTATTTTATTGCTTGCTTTCAATAATATTCTGAACAAAAAAATCACTGGTAAATAACCTCTAGAAAAAAAATCGCAAAAAAAAATCGAAGAAGCACCCTCATGGCGAATAATACAAGAAAGTTATAAACTTGTAGTTTATTTATTTAAATAAAAATACAACATGACGCGTTGGTGTAAAACAAACAAATAATAAATGCAGGGCAACGCTAAGCCCACTCGAAACTCAACATTTTTAAATGAAAATATTAAAAATGTTCTTATCTCTATTTTTCTATATTTAAACGATGTTTGAAGAAAAGATAGTATGTTTTATTCGTGGTAAAAGCAACTTCTTATGACTCGTCTGTAATAACCTGCAAACTCTTCATAAAAGTATCGCTTTTACTCTTAATGAAACAATATCATCATCATCATCATAGTCACAATGTCTTGGCAGACATGTTGTGAACTCGTAAAATGAAATGTTCTAAGTCAGAGCTGGAGGGTTGCCGAAACGAAGGTTGTCAATTGCTCTAGAAATTGTATTTCGCCATCTTTCACGATTATTTGTCAATTCGGTCGCTCTTGTGACGCTAGTATTTAGCAATTGTTTTGTCGCATCCACCCAGCGTGTAGGAGAACGGCCACGACGCCGTCCTCCCGGAGCATGACCCTGGACAACAAGTTTTTCCATATTATCACTTCTATGGATATGGCCGAAGAACGTCAGCATACGCGTCAAGACAATGGAAGATAGTCGCTTTGGATTTCCGAGTTCACTCAATATAGAAACATTAGTTCGGTGGGCTGTATAAGGAACTCTTAGCATTCTTCTCCAAGCCCACATTTCGAAAGCATCTATGCGGTGGCGGTCTGCCTTTCTCACAGTCCAAGTTTCAGAGCCATACATAAATATGGAAAAGACAAGAGACTGAACCAGCGACATTTTGGTGGCCCTGGTGACATTATTATCACGCCATATTCTAGTCAGTTTAGTCATAGCTGACCGTGCTTGTTGAATGCGCCGTCGAATTTCAACCTCACAACCTCCCGAGTTATCGATCGAAGAACCAAGGTATACAAAACTTTGGACTACCTGACAGCGGCCTACTGATGTTATTGCAGGGTGATTATCATATTCTCTGTCCACGATCATAACTTTGGTCTTTTTGTAGTTGATACTAAGACCATATGCTTCACTCTGTTGTTCCAAGATGTTAAGTAGAGTTAACAGTTCGCCTTGAGAAGCAGCAATAAGGGTTGTATCGTCAGCAAACCTTAAATTGGATATCCTGACACCACCAATGAAACAATATACTACAGTAAAATCTCTCAATAGCGACCCCCTCGGGGAATCAAATGTTGGTCGGTTAACAGGGGTAGTCGGTTAATAGTGAACAGTTAAAACAACTGGTCTGCATTTTACAGTGTTTGTTTATTAATAAGTATCTGCATAATATATGTATACAGTGAGCTCAAAAAGGTTGGAATAAATTCGTTTAAAATTCAGGTGATTATTTTCTGGAAAAACGCTTGGACATGTCGATTATTATTTTTAATTGCGAATTTTTTGACATAAGAAAGGTTGTCTCAAGAAGAACATATAGCGTCAACATTAATTTTTTTAAATAGAACACCCTGTATATTATATTATTTTTAAATTCTACGATACATTCTAAACACTTTTTGTATAACATACCATATCTCCAAAATCAACGGTTTTCGATATATTGACATTTTAATATATTTCTGAAAAAATGCTGAGATCCGTGGATTTTTAGTTTTAATTGCGTATTTCTTTATTATTATTGTAACCTGTTACCTGAATTAATTTCTTTTTGACACAGACATTTACTTCTTGTCAAAAATTCTTCAAAGTGTGTAGATCTATCTAACTTCAAGTAATTCTGTAAAAATGGCGCGGATAAGTGAAAAAGATAGGATAGAGGTACTAATGATGCTTGGCTATGGAGATAGGATGCGAACCCAAACAGAAGTGTGTGAGTTATTTAACAATAAGTACCCAAACCGAGCACCATCAACATCTCAATCTGCTGTTAGTAAAATTGTAAAAAAATATAGGGATTTGGGGCATGTTAGAGACAATTATATTCAAGGTCGACCTAGGATTTCAGAAGATGTGCAGTTAAATGTCCTCTTAGCTGTTCATGAAAACCACCATAGTGTTACTCGAGGTGTTGCCACGGAAAATATTACTTGTCAAGCAACCGTATTGAATTATTTACACAAAAATAAATGGCATCCCCATAGGGTACAGTTGGTTCATGAAATTAATGAAGATGACCCGGATAGAAGAACAGAATTTTGCGAAATAATGATGAACAGATACATTGAAGATCCTCAAATTTTAAAAAGAATTGTGTTCTCTGATGAAGCAACGTTTACTCTAAATGGGCATGTGAATCGCCAAAACTGTCGATATTGGGCTAAGGAAAATCCGCACTGGATCATGGAGTCCCACACACAATACCCGCAAAAAGTGAATGTTTGGGCTGGAATTGTTGATAACCGGATTTTAGGTCCCTTCTTTTTTGATGGTACGTTAAGTGGCCAACTGTATCTAGAATTTTTAGAATTTGAGTTAATACCGGCACTTGCTGTACTCTATCCCAATCCAGATGAGCCAGACATTTCCAACAATAACATATGGTACCAGCAAGACGGAGCACCAGCCCATTACACACGCCCGCTGCGTGAGTACTTAGATACAGTCTTTCCTGGCAAGTGGATTGGTCGACGGGTCCAATAGAATGGCCGGCAAGGTCACCAGATTTGACCCCGCTAGATTTTTTCCTGTGGGGCTACTTAAAATCTAAAGTATACTTTAACAGACCTAACAATATTGATGAACTTAAAGCTCGAATAAGGCATGAGGTTAGATTAATAGAGCCCCAGGTAATCCATAACGTTTTGGAAGAATTCAAAGATCGACTTGCATATTGCCAGGAAGTTGGTGGCGGTCAATTTTAACATTTATTAAAATAAAATTTAATATAGTTTATGTAAATATTATAGACTAAATAGATGTAAAGAGTTCATTTTTAATTGTACTTTTCGTACCAGAAAAAATGTCAATATATCGAAAACCGTTGATTTTGGAGATATGGTATGTTACCTATACAAAAAGTGTTTAGAATGTAACGTAGAATTTAAAAGTAATATAATATACAGGGTGTTCTATTTAAAAAAATTAATGTTGACGGTATATGTTCTTCTTGAAACAACCTGTATACACATTTTTTATGTCAAAAAATTCGCAATTAAAAATAATAATCGACATGTCCAAGCGTTTTTCCAGAAAATAATCACCTGAATTTTAAACGAATTTATTCCAACCTTTTTGAGCTCACTGTACATATACATACATATGCATTAAAAGCTAACCCTAGGTACTATAACTAATAATATAACTAATATACTATAACTAACCTAAACAAACCTTAGGTTATGAATTAAAAAAAAAAAAAATAACAATATCCCTCTCCTGATCATTATACTGCTGTTCTGATGGAGTCAGAAAGTGCTACAGGAACTCTTAACTAACCTGAACTAGAGATAAATTTATACTATAGGTGAATATAACTACCTATTATCAGGGGGAGGGGAAGGTTTTTTTTTTCAGGGTTTTATTTCTTTGGTTCGTATCCCGGGTTTTTTATTTCTTACAGTTTTTTTTTCGGATTTTTTTTTACGGCTTTTTTTTCCAGGGTCTAAAAGCAACTCGTTTGGAATGATCTCAGGATATGGACAAGATAGAGGGAGAGACGTTACATGGTACAGGACTTCTAATGGTAAGTGTTATGTCATGTCATCGTTACTTCATTATTTAATTTAAATTCAATCCCTTTTTATGGCTAAATACAATCATCACGAGCACACTTACACTGCAACATCACCGCTTTTAATCAACTTGATCGCTCCGAGAACAAAAACCTAAAAGACCAGCTATTAGCAATTAGTGATGCGATAAACTCTGCTAATTCAGGCGTGTCATCTGATTTGAAAAAATCTCAGTTTTCACTGCTTTAACTCCTTAAAACGTAATTGCGCGAGGTTGTCAAGTGTATTAAAATGTATACGTGTAGAAATAGTCAATAGGAAGTCATAATAAAATTGATGGCAAAGCGGATTTTGCACGCGCTAACGCTGTGAAGATAAAATCGATGCTAATCGAAATTATCGATCGTAAATGGATTATTAAAGTCGACCTCATCTCGATTTTTAACGGGCCATAAAATATGTAGAAAAATGCGTGGAAAATGGCAAAAGAAAGAGAACGTTGTTTAAGCGTATAAAGGGTGTTACTTCTTAATGATAGGCAGTAATTCTAAAGGCGCATTCCTGAACCAATTTCAAGTAGAAAAATCGCCGTAAATCTGGCCGCCAAATTAAAAAAAAAAAAAATTTGAGTTGTTCTTTGTAGGAAATGAAAAGTTCCAGAGTTCCTGTGCAAAAATAAAAAAAGTTCTGGCAAATTGTGGAAATTAGGCGAAAAAAAGAAAATCGTGGGCTAACATTACGCAGCCGACGATTTCGCGAAAAACAAAGTTTTGACGGTGAAAATAGGTTGCTTTGGAAAAGTTCTGAAGTTCCTGGCATTATTGGTTACGGCTTTCGCGGTAGACTGTCTACTTCCAGCACCGGAGATGGAAGGACCTCTGAAGAAGCTCGCCACTCGTGCTAGCGAAACGTTAGGAAGCAATTCCAACCGACGACGGCCTTTAGACCCGAATCAGGACTACACCAGTTCCTGGCATTCGCAAAAAGTTCTATGAAAAAATTTTGCAACTGCATTTTAGACAAAAAATGAATAAGAAAAGTTCTGAAACGTGTTCCGAACAGCAGTTAAAAAGTTCTGAAAGTAATGACTAACAAACTTTTTCAAAAAAACGGTCTTTCCGTTGTTAAGTCATGAAAAGTTATTCAAGATTATTATTCGCGAAATAGGAAATAATAATCTTTTTATGAATAAATTTTCATGACTTAACAACGGAAAGCCCGTTTTTAGAAAAAAATTTGTTAGTCATTAGGTACTTTTAGAACTTTTTATAGGCTATTCAGAACACCAGCCAGAACTCGAGTATCGATATTATTTACCATTTTGCGAATAATAATCTATATATGAATAACTTTTCATGACTTAACAACGGAAAGGCCGTTTTTCTGAAAAAGTTTGTTAGTCATTACTTTTAGAACTTTTTATAGGCTATTCAGAACACCTTCCAGAACTCGAGTATCGATATTATTTACCATTTTGCGAATAATAATCTATATATGAATAACTTTTCATGATTTAACAACGGAAAGACCGTTTTTATGAAAAAGTTTGTTAGTCATTACTTTTAGAACTTTTTACAGGCTATTCAGAACACCATCCAGAACTCGAGTATCGATATTATTTACCATTTTGCGAATAATAATGTTTATATGAATAACTTTTCATGACTTAACAACGGAAAGACCGTTTTTTTGAAAAAGTTTGTTAGTCATTACTTTTAGAACTTTTTATAGGCTGTTCGGAACACGTTTCAGAACTTTTCTTATTCATTTTTTGTCTAAAATGCAGTTGCAAAATTTTTTCATAGAACTTTTTGCGAATTATGCCAGGAACTTCAGAACTTTTTCAAAGCAACCTATTTTCACCGTCAGAACTCTGTTTTTCGCGAAATCGTCGGCTGCGTAATGTTAGCCCACGATTTTCTTTTTTTCGCCTAATTTCCACGATTTGCAAGAACTTTTTTTATTTTTGCACAGGAACTCTGGAACTTTTTATTTCCTACACAGAAAACCTCAAATATTTTTTTTTCCAATTTCGGCGGCCTGATTTACGGGGGTGAAAAGCTCATATTATAAGCATGTGTCCTAAAAAGTCTGATTTTTAAGATACAATGTATACCGTTTAAAAAAAAATCGTTTTTCTATTAATATCTCAAAGATCCTATTTTGGTTAAATTTGGCAGTGTTGTTCGTTGTGACAAGACTTTAAGTTAGCACTGACTAGTAGATGATAATTATAAGTGTTCCAGTGGCGTCCCGTTGGTTATTTGCCTCTGCTTTCCTTCTTTGGGGTTTCTAAAAAATCCATAAAAGTGTCGTTTAATGAAGTGTTCTTATGCTGTTTTTTTATAATCATAGAGTACAAAAACGATATATAATAGCAAAGTTTTATTATACTTTCTTGCCGATAATAGAAACATTTCGGTTCCGTTTTTTTATTTGTTTCAACCATACCCTAAAATTACTATAATTGCGCCGATACAGACATAATAGTTTCAAACTTAGAGTTATAATGGCTGTAGCCCGTGTAATTTGATGTTCATATGCCTAATTTTGTCATTCTCTAGCTGAAATTCGGGAACAAGAAAAAAAGAATCAGTTTATCGACAGACGTCTATTATTTCCTTTAATCCTCTGTAATTTGGCCTCGCCCTACCCAGTGATTAGTCCCCATTGGTATGGAAGGACACATGTCGATAAAATAGAAATCTATCTGTGCAATCGGATTGAAATATATTATTATTCTCCCCTTCGGATACATCCGAACTTGTCCGGTGACGCCTTCGCCCTGGTTTCATATCAAATTAAATGGCCTTGTATCGTAGGGTAAATGATAATAAATAGGTAATATTACTGTTCGTGGGGTAATGATCCATCCGATTTTTTTAAAAATGGAATCGTTAAGTAGACTAAAACGACGTTTCTATTTTCAATTTTCAAATCACGCTCGTTAGCCATCATGGTTGTTCCATGGTTGTTTGGAAATAGCAGCATTCTATTAAAAATCCTTGATTTCTCTACTAGTGGATAGTGATATCATATACAAAACTATCATGGCGGTTAGCGTTTTACTTCCCTGTGTATGAACTAAAATTAAAAATTTTCGCTTGTTAAAACTTGAATATTAAATTAATCTCTTTTTTATCAATTCACGCACGTTTGGGTTCCTTAATACACAAAGACCATCGCATTTTCATTATTTCTCAATTAAATTTTTATCGCGTAAAATACTCTATTTCCCAAGCTGTGTTAAAGACCCAGCTAAAGACTAGTATGGCTCTAAGCGATCAGCAAAATTTTTGCTGTAATAAAAAAAAAGCTTATTATATTTTTTTTACAATTTGTCATTAAATCCACCTGTTTTCTTTTTAAGTAACGACTAAGGTAATATTTACATTGCCACTTTTCATTTTCATTTTTACCCGCGATGAAAACAGGTGTACGCTGCAAAGTCAACATAAATTTAATTTGGTAGGTTTTTTACCTTGTTATGACTAATTTATGGAAGCTTTTTCCACATTTCTGTTTTGTTAGCATTTTTACTTCCTTAACGGGGTATCTGTCACTAGCAATTGTACAATATGTAGCTTGCTGATGTCCTCAGATGCGATTTCAATTATTGCCCGTAATGCTTACTTTAAGATCTGTTTCATGCACCGTCAATGGCTGTAGTTAATAATTTTAGGTTGTGCATAATATAAGTATATTTGCTACTCTGTTTGTTGAATTTTCTAGCATGGCGTGCGGAAAAGTACAACTTTACGCACTGAATAGCTTGCGCACTTAGAGCACCCCGTGGAAAAAGTTTTATCCGTACTTTACGTAAACTTGATCGTACATCCAAACGATCAGGTAGTTGGTAAATCTGAATTATTTATTTTCCAGTTAGTTGGACTATTTATGGGTAATTACGATAATTTGGAATAAATAGGCGGATGCACTTACAATGCACTTTTAGACAATACAATCGCTTGCAACGGACATACAATAAATGCTGTAACGCGGAAAATAAAGTTTCGTGAACATGGATGCAGAAAAGGCTACAAAAGAAAAATGTAAGCGACACATGTTTCAGACACTCAAATGGTGCTCCACCCACTCTATCTTCATAGCTTTATACTCTCTATTTTCAATAACGCAAGAAAGTTTGAAACGATGTCGTTGTTGTAAGATACGGGAGATTTTAAAAAGTGCTCACCCACAATTGATTTAAGCCAGTATTTAAATTATGTATTTATCTTTATTTTAGGATTTGTAGGTATAAAGGCGTCACTTATTTCACATAAAAAACTCATTATAGCTATATGGTTCTTAATTAGTTAAATTAAATCTTAGTTTTAAAAACAATTTGTATAGTTTGCAGTTCAATATTCAATGCACATGCCTATAATATGGTGATTTCTTCGGTAAAGTCGATCGGTAAACGGGGTAACTATAATAACATTCATATTACGTGAGTTGTATCAAATATGAGTCTATAGTCAAACAAGGATATTATGTAGTAAGAAATATAAAATAGTATATTGTCTTGTAGGAAAAATATCATATTCTCGGACGAGGATGCAAATTTGTGGACAAGGCGCAGCAAGCGTTCGAGAACGAGAATTTTGTCTCCGATCGAAAATGAAATAAAATGAACTGCAAGAAAGTTGAAGAAACGAATATGAAATCATCAGAAATCAGATTAGTTGATGAGATATCGAAAAAATTCCAAGAATAAAAAGTGTTTAGAATTCCATTAGAACCTTACATACAATGTTTGGGATATCTACTTGAAAAAACATAAAATCGAATTTTTTTGTAAATATTTTTTACCGAATTAAAAATTTCCATATTTTTCCTTTCTAATAGCTTCATTAAAGTAAACCTGACTTCTGTCAACTAGAAATATTCTTTTGTTATTCTGACAATTTGGAGCAATAATTCAAAAAATTCGTTTACACTTGGATGCCAGCTGTTGCAATAGTCTATTTTTAATAACCTTATCGATATTTTTTATATCGAAATAATCTGTGATGTTAAGAAATCCTTAAATTTATTAATCCAAAACAAATTTTATTTATAACCGTAAAACAGAATTTTGAATTTTGCAGATAAACTTACAAATAATCTAAAAATTAATAAAATTTAAAATATTTTATTGAGTCAAATAAACAACATTTTGAGTCAAAAAACTATATTAGTAATAAGTACTAAATAATTTTATTAATACTAATAACAGCAAAATTAACTTAAAATTAAAAAAATTTAACCGAGTATTAAAACTCGGTATGACCGCCATTTCGCTCCATACGTAATATTGTTCGAGATACCATTTATTTTGAAACATTTCTGAGCATTTCGGAAGTTATTAGGTCTACACAGTTTCTAATAATTTGTTCCAAATATTCAACATTTCTAAAGGGTCGCTTTTTGTAAACCTGGTTTTTTAAGTACCCCCACAAAAAAAAGTCTAAGGGTGAAAGGTCGGGGGATCTGGCGGGCCTGGGATTTTCTGCGAATCGGCCTATTCACTGATTGCCAAACTCCTCACTTAACCAGTTCCTTACTTCAATAGTGGAGTGAACACTATAGCGCCATAATGCTGAAAGTACAGATGCCTTCTTTGTATTAATGGAAGATTATCTAGGACGCCTGATAGTTCATTCTGTAATAATAATAAGTACCTAGCAGCATTTAAATTACCACGTAGAAAGAGGGTCCTACAACTTTTGTATCTAAAATTCCGCACCACACATTTACTTTAAATCTATACTGATCTTCACACTGAATAACAAATCCTGGGTTTTTAGCGGCCCAGTACCTACAATTTTGCGAACTTACGGTACCGTTAGAAGTAAAAGTTATATAAAATTGTCATTGGAAAATTAAAGTTTTCTTCGACCATACCCTGAAACCATGCACAAAAGTCAAAACGCGCATCACAGTCTCGATCTTGTAACACTTGCACAAATTTCGGTTTGTGCGGGAAAAACTTGTTTTTCTTTAATATCCTTCGTACCGATCGCTCTTCGATATTTGTCACCTCCGAAATATGACTAACTGCCACTTGCGATGTTTCTGAAACTGTAAGTAGTACATCCAAAGCATTTTCATCATTAGTCACCGTTTTCTTGTGAGGTAGTTTGTACTGATTTTCTACACTACCAGTCTCCTTAAATTTCTTCAACAATCGCGTAACTGTAGAGTAATGCAAAGTTTTATCAGGGTGCCTTTCACAGAATATTGCTACTGCCTCTCGAGTACTCTTGTAATTATCCCCACAAATTAAAATAACTTCTATTTTTTCTGCGAGGGATAGTGATAGTAGAGGAAAACTAAGAGAGCTGGACCAGGTGGTGCTGGTGGTGCTGGTGGTGCAACTAACCCAGGTGGTTCGGTGGTGCGTTTTATGATCTAACCCGGGTGGTTCGGTGGTGCGTTTTATGATCTAACCCGGGTGGTTCGGTGGTGCGTTTTATAACCTAACCCGGGTGGTTCGGTGGTGCTGTTTACAAAATAACCCGAGATAAAACCCGACTTTTTACGACCTAACCCGGATGCTTTCATGAGGCGGCTTCTTATCTAACCCTAACTTGAACCTGAATATTTATGAACTGACCCGAGATAAAACCCGACTTTTTACAACCTAACCCGGATGCTTTCGCGAGGCGGCTTCTCATCTAACCCTAATTTGAACCTGAATATTTATGATCTGACCCAAGATAAAACCCGACTTTTTATGATTTAACCTTAGTGCAAACGCCGCTGTTAAAGCGATATAGTAAAAAAAAACTCGATTAAAATTTTATCTTGTTCGCTAGACCAATTAATTTCCAAATATTATAATTAAAACATACAATCACTACACTGGCGCACCGTCAAAAATCGTGCTTGCACTATCCCAACGTACAGAGCGTCCGCTTCAGAAAATACGGTGCCGTATTTTTTGCGCCGAACGCTCTGGAGGAACACACTCCGATTTGCAAGTACATACACGCTTTGTCGCGGCAAAGCTCGCCGTCAAATTACGGACACTCTTTTGCGGTACCGCTTTGTAGGAAACCAAAGCTTTAGTGAAACGCCGCTGCCCCAGAACTCTGTCCATATTCCTCTACTGTGTTAATTTATGCGGGTAATAAAACCGACAAGGGTCGGATCGACCTGCATACTTATAGAGGTAAAAAACCGCTTTAGAATGTTTTTGGTATATCTTTTTTAGATAATTTTGGGGGAAATAATTTGCCTGAGATGCCAATTAAAAAAGCCTACATTTAATTGTATTTTAGATTCTTGAATTTTGTACATGGATTAAAAATCTACTATTTCTTGAAATTGTATACATTATGTTAGATAATTATTAATATAATGTTATTAAGACTTTGTAAATATCTGTAAAAACTGTTCTAAATCGTGTCATTTCTGAAAATTGTATACTGAGTGATTAGAATTTAGTAAAAAATTAAAAAAATGTTTTAATGTTATTAAGACCTGTGAAAATTTGTAAAACTGTACAGAATTGTATTATTTTCTGAAAATGATATACTGAGTGTTTAGAATTTAGTAAAAATTAAAAAAATGTTTTAAATTTGTTAAATCATGTGAAATCTTGTATAAAATGACTAGAACCGTTCTTAATCATGTCATTTCTGAAAATTGTATACTGAGTGTTTAGAATTTAGTAAAAAATTAAAAAAAATGTTTTAACGTTATTAAGCCCTGTGAAACTTTGTAAAAAATGACTAAAACAGTCGCAAATCGTCCTATTTTCTTAAAAGTGTATACTGAGTGTTTAGAATTTAGTAAAAATTAAAAAAAATGTTTTAAATTTGTTAAATCATGCGAAATCTTGTATAAAATGACTAGAACCGTTCTTAATCATGGCATTTCTGAAAATTGTATACTGAGTGTTTAGAATTTAGTAAAAAATTAAAAAAAATGTTTTAACGTTATTAAGCCCTGTGAAACTTTGTAAAAATGACTAAAACAGTCGCAAATCGTCCTATTTTCTTAAAAGTGTATACTGAGTGTTTAGAATTTAGTAAAAATTAAAAAAAATGTTTTAAATTTGTTAAATCATGTGAAATCTTGTATAAAATGACCAGAACCGTTCTTAATCATGGCATTTCTGAAAATTGTATACTGAGTGTTTAGAATTTAGTAAAAAATTAAAAAAAAAATGTTTTAACGTTATTAAGCCCTGTGAAACTTTGTAAAAAATGACTAAAACAGTCGCAAATCGTCCTATTTTCTTAAAAGTGTATACTGAGTGTTTAGAATTTAGTAAAAATTAAAAAAAATGTTTTAAATTTGTTAAATCATGTGAAATCTTGTATAAAATGACCAGAACCGTTCTTAATCATGGCATTTCTGAAAATTGTATACTGAGTGTTTAGAATTTAGTAAAAAATTAAAAAAAAAATGTTTTAACGTTATTAAGCCCTGTGAAACTTTGTAAAAAGTGACTAAAACAGTCGCAAATCGTCCTATTTTCTTAAAAGTGTATACTGAGTGTTTAGAATTTAGTAAAAATTAAAAAAAATGTTTTAAATTTGTTAAATCATGTGAAATCTTGTATAAAATGACTAGAACCGTTCTTAATCATGACATTTCTGAAAATTGTATACTGAGTGTTAAGTATTTAGTGAAATGGTGGCTATTTAGTTAATTCGTGACTTGTTTTGTACAGATTCTTTAGCATTTCTTAAGAACCGAAAAAAGAAAACAGAAAAGAAAAAATAAAAGAAAAAAACAACTCCAAGTGTCTTTGCGAACAATCGGCAATAAAATAGAGTATTTCAGTTTTTAATTTTTCGTAAATAAAAGTTGGTTAGATTAATAGTCTCTGTGAATATAATAACATAAACAAAGTGATATGCCGTAAATTTAGGAGTACAGTATAAATTATACCTCTATTAAAATATACCGCAATAACTAACTACCAAAGGATTTTTGATATTTTGAATATATTTGATGCTCATAGCATTATCACATTTCCAAAGGCTCTAAATTTTAGAAAAATGTTCTAATAGAATATGTCTATCAATATAAAGTAAAGGTATTGTTAGGTTTTTTTAAAAAATACGACCTACAACAGTCTCTGCTACAGCATGGCTGACTCTGTAGAAACTTCTGTGAAACCATAATAATTATATCAATAATCGAGTTGTCGTTATGATAATATTTTCTTCCAATATCCGACTCCACTATCCATAAAAGTTATGTTAGAAAATTCATAATTGAGCGCATTGTAATTTTTTAAAAAGAAATTCACTTCACACACAAAGATGTAGCCATTCAATCCATGAAAATAATGCAAGTCAGTATGCGTATGTTATGGCTAACTGTTTAAATGTCTATTCCTTCCACGTTTATCGGAAGAAATACTTTTTTATACTAGTATTTTAGTTGAAAATAAGATCATAAATCATCCATACAAAACAAGCGTCCCTTATGGATTTGAACGAAAATCATAGATTCGACTATTTTCATGAAAAATAAATCTAAGTACGGAATAATGCAGGAAGATTATCTATTTTCTTGGTTTAGAAAGTGATGTAGTTAAGATTTATAACTTAGGAATAAATAAATTATTATTAATCTTTTCGACCTATTTCTCTTGCATATTTAATTTCTTTGTTAGTAAGAACTAATCTTTTTATTTTACAAAGTAAAAAAAAGCTAAAGATCGGCGTTGTCAGTCAGGTATAAGAACTGATTTAACACGATGGTTTTTGTACAAACGTTCACATACAATTGTATGCTTTTTAACCGATTGTGTTGGAAAAAATGACGATTTATAGATTAGATATTTAGACGAAGAGCTAACCTTCTCAATAAACTATTGATTATTGCCCTGCTAGCTAGACAACACTTTTTATGTTAGTCAAAAAAAAAATTTTTTTTTTCGGACGCTATTACAGATTTCATCGTTAACTAACAAACATTAAGACCAAAAAAATTAGCGTGCAAGATGAAATGTATAGGTTCACTTCATTTCTACATTATTTTACAACTCTCAATCGCATTAAAAACAAGATCGAATAAAAAATAACTTATGACATATGGACGAAAAATGTTTTTCGGGCTATTTAGGTTAGCGACCGCATTACGTCTGAAATACTACATTTTTCGAGCTTATAACATAATTTACTATTTTAACGTTAAAATAGGGGAAATGATGTATCAAAATGGATACTTTTTTTTTATCGGTCACGAGATTATAGTTTCTTTTAAAATGAACTCTAATATTTACAACACAAAATATCCTTTAAACCACATTAGTTTAAAACTCGTCTGTCGCTTTCCCTCTATTGTGAGTTTGTTTAAAGTATAGCGTAGTATATATTTAGATGAATTTCGCAAATGTTGAATACTTTCAAAACTGAAAAAGCCGCCCTTTGCAATAAATATCTCCGTAGAGTTAGGTACCCTGCAGATTAAGGGTATTTCAGCGGATAATCATATACAAATTCAAAGATTTGGCTATTTTAATGGATTAACAAACAATATCTATAGGTTGACTTTACTGATAAAAAAAAAAATAACAAAAATCCATAAAGTCTAGGCTCACATGAAATTCCATAAAGAGCAGCTGCATAGCCTTATCACATCAAACTATATTTTTATTTCGTTCTATTGTCAAAAGTCTGTGTTTAGGAGATTATCGTTCATTTTAAAATGAACTCTAATATGTACATCACCATAAACTACCTCTTAAGCCGTCGTAAAAATACACTTTTCGATTTACCTATATATTGATTTTCTAATATTAAATATCTACAATAGTCGAAATTCGCTCGCTAATACCTATGTATGCAAGGTTTCTTCAAAAAATGACAATTTTGTTGTTTAATGGCTTGAAAAAATGGAAAAAGGAGGTTTTTGCATCCATTTATTTCCAGATGAGTGTTAAAAATACTTATAAAACTCGGTATACCGAAGATCAAACATTAATGAGAGGGTTGAGTCCTGTTTGCCAAATCCTGATTTTTAATTTGACGTTGGCAACGGTACAATTTTTTAACATTTATCATAAGAGGCGTATATTTTTGGAGCTTAGATCTACCAGTTTATCCACGTCCCATTTATTGTTAGTGCTTTAGTAATTTTACTTTCCAATTATTTTTTACCAAAACGCGTAGTTGAAACAGTGTCTATATCAGACGATATAATAAATTTTAAGGATTAATTTGCTTACAAATGCACTTTAATTTATTTAGGCTAAAGCAGCCAGACATATACTGGAACTACGAAAACCCTATTACAATTTGGTTGCCTAGAGAAAATTTTGTAAAAAACATAGCTTTCTACACAAATGCTTGCACATTATGTACCTATCATTTTAAGATACCTGGCGACATCAATGTAAGCATTGACATAATGACGCAAGATATAGGTAGGTACTAGAATATTCAAGATTTCTATTAACGATACACTTCAGCATACATGCGAGATGTCATTAATGTCTACGGAAGGCAACAGACATACCAGCTATTTTTACATGGGATTCCATAGACTTGGACGCTTCTTGTTTAGAAATATTTGATGTCATCTTGAGGAGTTCCGTATTGAAGCATCAAACCTACCTGCCAAATAATTGACGAAATATGGGATATCATAAAATATGTCCCCCATCGAACTAAATGATCCTATAAACCAGCTTCACAGACCGTAATTTGTGATGCTAACACGATTAATACGCAATAGAACAAGATTAAGAAACAAAATTTAAAGTAGCTCTTTATCACACGAAAATAATTAAATAATTTACGGTTACAGAACAATAATTATTTTAAAAAGCTGTATAACTAAATATATTATGTTATTAGGAATATTCTGTCTAAAGTAACAGCTGATCTTAGTCGAAAATGAGATCGTATTATTGATTGTTGAATTCGTTAGGTATGAAATAAAATTAGAGATTTCGTCTATTTTTTTCACGATTAAAAAAGAATACCTCTATTTAGCTAAAAATGAAACGATTACAGTGGTAGATTAATTCACTTTACCAAGCATGTAAACTACTAATTTTGCAATAAATATCTTCTATATTTCTAGGTAGGTTTACTCGAAAATGTTGGGCTATTTTCATCAAAAATCCCGATACGAAATTGAAAAATTTGCCTATTTTTGTCGGTTTACAAAGTGATAGTGGAATATTGATTTGATCAAAGAACAATAATTATTTTAAAAATGTTGTATAATTAACTAAATGTCGGTGTTATCAGGCAGGCAAGAAGTTATTTATCTGAATCTTATTTGTACCATTAGCGTTTATATACAAATGTTAGTGGTTTTCAAAAATTGATATCTCGGAAATTATTAGGTTTAGACTTATAATACGCTTATTAAAAAATAATGACTACTTTATGCAAAATTCAAAAATATTATAAGATGTAGGATATCCCAGTAACTTAACCAAAGATTTTCGGTCTTCGTAAAGCTTTATACGTTTCTTCAGCGTACCAAACATTCACTTTTTTTAAATATTGACATCGGGTTAGGATTCTGAACATAGGATTAACATCACTCCAATAGTGAACATGTTGCGTTGTCACAGTTCCATTCGTCGAAAAGTAAACAAAACCGTTTGAGCTACGTGGGGAATAAATAAAGTTGGCTTGTTGAAAAATTTTAATATTTATTAAGGTAAAAGACTATAAATATATCGATACAACACTTTGGCATTTCTAATACTACAAACATGAATATCTAAAATGTGATATTTAAAACCATCAACTCTCTCTCCCTTCTCTAATTTTGGTACACCAATGCTGTCTTCTAAGTTTATAATATATGGCGTCCTGCAGTTTAATTCCAAAAATGTTTTAACTAAAAATTCCTCTTTAACACGTCCTTTAACGTAAATAATGTCTGCGTCTATCAGATTGTTGGATATGATATTATGTAGTTCCTTGTAATCGGTATCACCATAATTATAAAGGATACCATGATGATTTCCAAATAGATATTTGACTTGTTTCTTGCAAGCCTTACTTAAGGTGTCGAATGGTTTAACTGGTTTAAAAAAGTAACTTTTCATACTATTTCCATCATAAATAGCCAATTCTCTCGCGTAAAATTCAGGTATGTTAAATCCTTGAATATCGACTACAACGAACTTCATTGTCTGAAGACTCAAATCAAGCAAGTATATTTTCATATTTTTATTGCTCTTAAGTTCGATTTCAAAAGCACACCCCCACTTTTCGATAATTTCACAGTCTTAGCACATAGATCTTATATTTTTATTTACGATCAATTCATCTTTATTCGCCAATCGTCTCAAACGAGTCTGCTTTTGAAAGTAATATAGCCTTAGTATTCAGAAAATATTAATAATATCGGAGCTTAAAACATCCTTGTCACTAAAAAATCATTGTGTTTCCTAACAAAACCCATCATCTTGTCTATTTAGCTTGCTTTCCTATTGTTTAGCAGGTTAAATAAAATTATTATTTCGCTCTTTTTGTCGGTACTGAATCGTTAGGGGAATACGTTTCTAGTTCTATAAGAGAGACAGTTAAAATTTATGTAAGCAATCAAAAATCCTACACTATGAGCTACTTAGTTAAAATTTCATATTTCCTTCCTGGATCAGGCAAAATTTGTGATGTGTCGGACAAAATTTATAAAAATACGAAAAAAAATGCTGGATGCATTTTTAGCGTGACTTTCTATTTAATACCATCTTATTTCAAGCTATAATTCGGTTGTCAAAATGAGAATAAAATAATTTTCCCATGGTTTATGTCATCTTAAAAAAGTCAAAAGGTTATATTCTGTAGAGGGTCAGATACATTCAAATTTAAATATTTTCTCCAAGAAGAATTTTAAGATAGTATTATAGTAAATAAAAATTCTATACCTCCAATATTTCTTGGAAACATATCGTGTTCTAGCGACATAACCCAAAAGTACCTCTATTCAGAAACGCATCGTACTTTTCTTGTCAATAATTGTCTCATTGTCCCATCCATTACATTATTATAATCTTAAAGCACCTGTTACCAGCATTATCTGTTTTTATGGTTTTCATAAAACATAGCGATTACCGATGAAAATTAAACGAAAACTTAATAAATAACTTTTTTTTCAACTGAAATAGACTGATTTTCGATGGAAAAATGTTACTTATAACTAAAAATGAATATAAGACATATACGCAATGATATTTAGAATAAATCAATGTTTTCTAAAATTACTATGAAATATTCACAAAATCGTTTCGTTATAACCAAAGCAGCAAGGCTTGCAGATTTCGTATAGAGTTCAAACGCGATACTGAGATGATCTTTTTTTTTTTTTTATATTTTTGTAGAATAATGCACCACTACGTTGTAAGTACTTGAGAGAGGACTTTCTTGAAAAATCCTCAAATTTCTCTGCAATTTTGTTCCTTCTAGAGTTAAATTCACACAGAAAACCCCGTATTCTTATCTTTCAGGTTGGTATATTAAAAAGGGCTTATTAGTATGGTTTAGAAAACAAGCAATATTAATTAACGGATGTTTTTTCGTCGTATGAAGAGTTGAAAGATTTTTTTTTTCCACTCCAATGGTTGCGATGCAGAGAGTCGGGTTTCATCATAATCTTTCAGGGTAGCTCAGGTTTGATTGCATGTAGAGAGTCGGGTTTCATCATAATCTTTCAGGGTAGCTCAGGTTTGATTACATGTACTAAGGTTAGTGCTCCTTGCAATCGGTTTCAGGTTTGACGCGCCCCCCTCAGGTTTGTTCAGGTTTCTCAAACGTTTGAGAAACCTGAACAAACCTGAGGGGGGCGCGTCAAACCTGAAACCGATTGCAAGGAGCACTAACCTTAGTACATGTAATCAAACCTGAGCTACCCTGAAATATTATGATGAAACCCGACTCTCTACATGCAATCAAACCTGAGCTACCCTGAAAGATTATGATGAAACCCGACTCTCTGCATCGCAACCATTGGAGTGGAAAAAAAAAATTTTTCAACTCTTCATACGACGAAAAAACATCCGTTAATTAATATTGCTTGTTTTCTAAACCATACTAATAAGCCCTTTTTAATATACCAACCTGAAAGATAAGAATACGGGGTTTTCTGTGTGAATTTAACTCTAGAAGGAACAAAATTGCAGAGAAATTTGAGGATTTTTCAAGAAAGTCCTCTCTCAAGTACTTACAACGTAGTGGTGCATTATTCTACAAAAATATAAAAAAAAAAAAAAAGATCATCTCAGTATCGCGTTTGAACTCTATACGAAATCTGCAAGCCTTGCTGCTTTGGTTATAACGAAACGATTTTGTGAATATTTCATAGTAATTTTAGAAAACATTGATTTATTCTAAATATCATTGCGTATATGTCTTATATTCATTTTTAGTTATAAGTAACATTTTTCCATCGAAAATCAGTCTATTTCAGTTGAAAAAAAAGTTATTTATTAAGTTTTCGTTTAATTTTCATCGGTAATCGCTATGTTTTATGAAAACCATAAAAACAGATAATGCTGGTAACAGGTGCTTTAAGATTATAATAATGTAATGGATGAGACAATGAGACAATTATTGACAAGAAAAGTACGATGCGTTTCTGAATAGAGGTACTTTTGGGTTATGTCGCTAGAACACGATATGTTTCCAAGAAATATTGGAGGTATAGAATTTTTATTTACTATAATACTATCTTAAAATTCTTCTTGGAGAAAATATTTAAATTTGAATGTATCTGACCCTCTACAGAATATAACCTTTTGACTTTTTTAAGATGACATAAACCATGGGAAAATTATTTTATTCTCATTTTGACAACCGAATTATAGCTTGAAATAAGATGGTATTAAATAGAAAGTCACGCTAAAAATGCATCCAGCATTTTTTTTTTTGTATTTTTATAAATTTTGTCCGACACATCACAAATTTTGCCTGATCCAGGAAGGAAATATGAAATTTTAACTAAGTAGCTCATAGTGTAGGATTTTTGATTGCTTACATAAATTTTAACTGTCTCTCTTATAGAACTAGAAACGTATTCCCCTAACGATTCAGTACCGACAAAAAGAGCGAAATAATAATTTTATTTAACCTGCTAAACAATAGGAAAGCAAGCTAAATAGACAAGATGATGGGTTTTGTTAGGAAACACAATGATTTTTTAGTGACAAGGATGTTTTAAGCTCCGATATTATTAATATTTTCTGAATACTAAGGCTATATTACTTTCAAAAGCAGACTCGTTTGAGACGATTGGCGAATAAAGATGAATTGATCGTAAATAAAAATATAAGATCTATGTGCTAAGACTGTGAAATTATCGAAAAGTGGGGGTGTGCTTTTGAAATCGAACTTAAGAGCAATAAAAATATGAAAATATACTTGCTTGATTTGAGTCTTCAGACAATGAAGTTCGTTGTAGTCGATATTCAAGGATTTAACATACCTGAATTTTACGCGAAAGAATTGGCTATTTATGATGGAAATAGTATGAAAAGTTACTTTTTTAAACCAGTTAAACCATTCGACACCTTAAGTAAGGCTTGCAAGAAACAAGTCAAATATCTATTTGGAAATCATCATGGTATCCTTTATAATTATGGTGATACCGATTACAAGGAACTACATAATATCATATCCAACAATCTGATAGACGCAGACATTATTTACGTTAAAGGACGTGTTAAAGAGGAATTTTTAGTTAAAACATTTTTGGAATTAAACTGCAGGACGCCATATATTATAAACTTAGAAGACAGCATTGGTGTACCAAAATTAGAGAAGGGAGAGAGAGTTGATGGTTTTAAATATCACATTTTAGATATTCATGTTTGTAGTATTAGAAATGCCAAAGTGTTGTATCGATATATTTATAGTCTTTTACCTTAATAAATATTAAAATTTTTCAACAAGCCAACTTTATTTATTCCCCACGTAGCTCAAACGGTTTTGTTTACTTTTCGACGAATGGAACTGTGACAACGCAACATGTTCACTATTGGAGTGATGTTAATCCTATGTTCAGAATCCTAACCCGATGTCAATATTTAAAAAAAGTGAATGTTTGGTACGCTGAAGAAACGTATAAAGCTTTACGAAGACCGAAAATCTTTGGTTAAGTTACTGGGATATCCTACATCTTATAATATTTTTGAATTTTGCATAAAGTAGTCATTATTTTTTAATAAGCGTATTATAAGTCTAAACCTAATAATTTCCGAGATATCAATTTTTGAAAACCACTAACATTTGTATATAAACGCTAATGGTACAAATAAGATTCAGATAAATAACTTCTTGCCTGCCTGATAACACCGACATTTAGTTAATTATACAACATTTTTAAAATAATTATTGTTCTTTGATCAAATCAATATTCCACTATCACTTTGTAAACCGACAAAAATAGGCAAATTTTTCAATTTCGTATCGGGATTTTTGATGAAAATAGCCCAACATTTTCGAGTAAACCTACCTAGAAATATAGAAGATATTTATTGCAAAATTAGTAGTTTACATGCTTGGTAAAGTGAATTAATCTACCACTGTAATCGTTTCATTTTTAGCTAAATAGAGGTATTCTTTTTTAATCGTGAAAAAAATAGACGAAATCTCTAATTTTATTTCATACCTAACGAATTCAACAATCAATAATACGATCTCATTTTCGACTAAGATCAGCTGTTACTTTAGACAGAATATTCCTAATAACATAATATATTTAGTTATACAGCTTTTTAAAATAATTATTGTTCTGTAACCGTAAATTATTTAATTATTTTCGTGTGATAAAGAGCTACTTTAAATTTTGTTTCTTAATCTTGTTCTATTGCGTATTAATCGTGTTAGCATCACAAATTACGGTCTGTGAAGCTGGTTTATAGGATCATTTAGTTCGATGGGGGACATATTTTATGATATCCCATATTTCGTCAATTATTTGGCAGGTAGGTTTGATGCTTCAATACGGAACTCCTCAAGATGACATCAAATATTTCTAAACAAGAAGCGTCCAAGTCTATGGAATCCCATGTAAAAATAGCTGGTATGTCTGTTGCCTTCCGTAGACATTAATGACATCTCGCATGTATGCTGAAGTGTATCGTTAATAGAAATCTTGAATATTCTAGTACCTACCTATATCTTGCGTCATTATGTCAATGCTTACATTGATGTCGCCAGGTATCTTAAAATGATAGGTACATAATGTGCAAGCATTTGTGTAGAAAGCTATGTTTTTTACAAAATTTTCTCTAGGCAACCAAATTGTAATAGGGTTTTCGTAGTTCCAGTATATGTCTGGCTGCTTTAGCCTAAATAAATTAAAGTGCATTTGTAAGCAAATTAATCCTTAAAATTTATTATATCGTCTGATATAGACACTGTTTCAACTACCCGTTTTGGTAAAAAATAATTGGAAAGTAAAATTACTAAAGCACTAACAATAAATGGGACGTGGATAAACTGGTAGATCTAAGCTCCAAAAATATACGCCTCTTATGATAAATGTTAAAAAATTGTACCGTTGCCAACGTCAAATTAAAAATCAGGATTTGGCAAACAGGACTCAACCCTCTCATTAATGTTTGATCTTCGGTATACCGAGTTTTATAAGTATTTTTAACACTCATCTGGAAATAAATGGATGCAAAAACCTCCTTTTTCCATTTTTTCAAGCCATTAAACAACAAAATTGTCATTTTTTGAAGAAACCTTGCATACATAGGTATTAGCGAGCGAATTTCGACTATTGTAGATATTTAATATTAGAAAATCAATATATAGGTAAATCGAAAAGTGTATTTTTACGACGGCTTAAGAGGTAGTTTATGGTGATGTACATATTAGAGTTCATTTTAAAATGAACGATAATCTCCTAAACACAGACTTTTGACAATAGAACGAAATAAAAATATAGTTTGATGTGATAAGGCTATGCAGCTGCTCTTTATGGAATTTCATGTGAGCCTAGACTTTATGGATTTTTGTTATTTTTTTTTTTATCAGTAAAGTCAACCTATAGATATTGTTTGTTAATCCATTAAAATAGACAAAATCTTTGAATTTGTATATGATTATCCGCTGAAATACCCTTAATCTGCAGGGTACCTAACTCTACGGAGATATTTATTGCAAAGGGCGGCTTTTTCAGTTTTGAAAGTATTCAACATTTGCGAAATTCATCTAAATATATACTACGCTATACTTTAAACAAACTCACAATAGAGGGAAAGCGACAGACGAGTTTTAAACTAATGTGGTTTAAAGGATATTTTGTGTTGTAAATATTAGAGTTCATTTTAAAAGAAACTATAATCTCGTGACCGATAAAAAAAAAGTATCCATTTTGATACATCATTTCCCCTATTTTAACGTTAAAATAGTAAATTATGTTATAAGCTCGAAAAATGTAGTATTTCAGACGTAATGCGGTCGCTAACCTAAATAGCCCGAAAAACATTTTTCGTCCATATGTCATAAGTTATTTTTTATTCGATCTTGTTTTTAATGCGATTGAGAGTTGTAAAATAATGTAGAAATGAAGTGAACCTATACATTTCATCTTGCACGCTAATTTTTTTGGTCTTAATGTTTGTTAGTTAACGATGAAATCTGTAATAGCGTCCGAAAAAAAAAATTTTTTTTTTGACTAACATAAAAAGTGTTGTCTAGCTAGCAGGGCAATAATCAATAGTTTATTGAGAAGGTTAGCTCTTCGTCTAAATATCTAATCTATAAATCGTCATTTTTTCCAACACAATCGGTTAAAAAGCATACAATTGTATGTGAACGTTTGTACAAAAACCATCGTGTTAAATCAGTTCTTATACCTGACTGACAACGCCGATCTTTAGCTTTTTTTTACTTTGTAAAATAAAAAGATTAGTTCTTACTAACAAAGAAATTAAATATGCAAGAGAAATAGGTCGAAAAGATTAATAATAATTTATTTATTCCTAAGTTATAAATCTTAACTACATCACTTTCTAAACCAAGAAAATAGATAATCTTCCTGCATTATTCCGTACTTAGATTTATTTTTCATGAAAATAGTCGAATCTATGATTTTCGTTCAAATCCATAAGGGACGCTTGTTTTGTATGGATGATTTATGATCTTATTTTCAACTAAAATACTAGTATAAAAAAGTATTTCTTCCGATAAACGTGGAAGGAATAGACATTTAAACAGTTAGCCATAACATACGCATACTGACTTGCATTATTTTCATGGATTGAATGGCTACATCTTTGTGTGTGAAGTGAATTTCTTTTTAAAAAATTACAATGCGCTCAATTATGAATTTTCTAACATAACTTTTATGGATAGTGGAGTCGGATATTGGAAGAAAATATTATCATAACGACAACTCGATTATTGATATAATTATTATGGTTTCACAGAAGTTTCTACAGAGTCAGCCATGCTGTAGCAGAGACTGTTGTAGGTCGTATTTTTTAAAAAAACCTAACAATACCTTTACTTTATATTGATAGACATATTCTATTAGAACATTTTTCTAAAATTTAGAGCCTTTGGAAATGTGATAATGCTATGAGCATCAAATATATTCAAAATATCAAAAATCCTTTGGTAGTTAGTTATTGCGGTATATTTTAATAGAGGTATAATTTATACTGTACTCCTAAATTTACGGCATATCACTTTGTTTATGTTATTATATTCACAGAGACTATTAATCTAACCAACTTTTATTTACGAAAAATTAAAAACTGAAATACTCTATTTTATTGCCGATTGTTCGCAAAGACACTTGGAGTTGTTTTTTTCTTTTATTTTTTCTTTTCTGTTTTCTTTTTTCGGTTCTTAATAAATGCTAAAGAATCTGTACAAAACAAGTCACGAATTAACTAAATAGCCACCATTTCACTAAATACTTAACACTCAGTATACAATTTTCAGAAATGTCATGATTAAGAACGGTTCTAGTCATTTTATACAAGATTTCACATGATTTAACAAATTTAAAACATTTTTTTTAATTTTTACTAAATTCTAAACACTCAGTATACACTTTTAAGAAAATAGGACGATTTGCGACTGTTTTAGTCATTTTTTACAAAGTTTCACAGGGCTTAATAACGTTAAAACATTTTTTTTTTAATTTTTTACTAAATTCTAAACACTCAGTATACAATTTTCAGAAATGCCATGATTAAGAACGGTTCTGGTCATTTTATACAAGATTTCACATGATTTAACAAATTTAAAACATTTTTTTTAATTTTTACTAAATTCTAAACACTCAGTATACACTTTTAAGAAAATAGGACGATTTGCGACTGTTTTAGTCATTTTTTACAAAGTTTCACAGGGCTTAATAACGTTAAAACATTTTTTTTTTAATTTTTTACTAAATTCTAAACACTCAGTATACAATTTTCAGAAATGCCATGATTAAGAACGGTTCTGGTCATTTTATACAAGATTTCACATGATTTAACAAATTTAAAACATTTTTTTTAATTTTTACTAAATTCTAAACACTCAGTATACACTTTTAAGAAAATAGGACGATTTGCGACTGTTTTAGTCATTTTTACAAAGTTTCACAGGGCTTAATAACGTTAAAACATTTTTTTTAATTTTTTACTAAATTCTAAACACTCAGTATACAATTTTCAGAAATGCCATGATTAAGAACGGTTCTAGTCATTTTATACAAGATTTCGCATGATTTAACAAATTTAAAACATTTTTTTTAATTTTTACTAAATTCTAAACACTCAGTATACACTTTTAAGAAAATAGGACGATTTGCGACTGTTTTAGTCATTTTTTACAAAGTTTCACAGGGCTTAATAACGTTAAAACATTTTTTTTAATTTTTTACTAAATTCTAAACACTCAGTATACAATTTTCAGAAATGACATGATTAAGAACGGTTCTAGTCATTTTATACAAGATTTCACATGATTTAACAAATTTAAAACATTTTTTTAATTTTTACTAAATTCTAAACACTCAGTATATCATTTTCAGAAAATAATACAATTCTGTACAGTTTTACAAATTTTCACAGGTCTTAATAACATTAAAACATTTTTTTAATTTTTTACTAAATTCTAATCACTCAGTATACAATTTTCAGAAATGACACGATTTAGAACAGTTTTTACAGATATTTACAAAGTCTTAATAACATTATATTAATAATTATCTAACATAATGTATACAATTTCAAGAAATAGTAGATTTTTAATCCATGTACAAAATTCAAGAATCTAAAATACAATTAAATGTAGGCTTTTTTAATTGGCATCTCAGGCAAATTATTTCCCCCAAAATTATCTAAAAAAGATATACCAAAAACATTCTAAAGCGGTTTTTTACCTCTATAAGTATGCAGGTCGATCCGACCCTTGTCGGTTTTATTACCCGCATAAATTAACACAGTAGAGGAATATGGACAGAGTTCTGGGGCAGCGGCGTTTCACTAAAGCTTTGGTTTCCTACAAAGCGGTACCGCAAAAGAGTGTCCGTAATTTGACGGCGAGCTTTGCCGCGACAAAGCGTGTATGTACTTGCAAATCGGAGTGTGTTCCTCCAGAGCGTTCGGCGCAAAAAATACGGCACCGTATTTTCTGAAGCGGACGCTCTGTACGTTGGGATAGTGCAAGCACGATTTTTGACGGTGCGCCAGTGTAGTGATTGTATGTTTTAATTATAATATTTGGAAATTAATTGGTCTAGCGAACAAGATAAAATTTTAATCGAGTTTTTTTTTACTATATCGCTTTAACAGCGGCGTTTGCACTAAGGTTAAATCATAAAAAGTCGGGTTTTATCTTGGGTCAGATCATAAATATTCAGGTTCAAATTAGGGTTAGATGAGAAGCCGCCTCGCGAAAGCATCCGGGTTAGGTTGTAAAAAGTCGGGTTTTATCTCGGGTCAGTTCATAAATATTCAGGTTCAAGTTAGGGTTAGATAAGAAGCCGCCTCATGAAAGCATCCGGGTTAGGTCGTAAAAAGTCGGGTTTTATCTCGGGTTATTTTGTAAACAGCACCACCGAACCACCCGGGTTAGGTTATAAAACGCACCACCGAACCACCCGGGTTAGATCATAAAACGCACCACCGAACCACCCGGGTTAGATCATAAAACGCACCACCGAACCACCTGGGTTAGTTGCACCACCAGCACCACCAGCACCACCTGGTCCAGCTCTCTTAGTTTTCCTCTACTAGTGATGGGGGCATTTTAAATACAAAACTTAATATTTAAGTAGAAAGAGTTAATAAAATACTTCACAAAGCAAAAATACAGAAATACCATAAAGCTGTCTCAAAATAATAATACATTTATGTAAAACAAAATGGAAGATACCTATTAGAAGTTTCTTGTTTTAATTCCAACGCCTACTTTGTCAATTTTTTGTTTTGTATATGTATAAATTGTTGTTTATTTGACTCAATAAAATAATTTTAATTTTATTATTTTTTAGATTTTTTTTAAGTTTATCTGCGGAATTCGAAATTCTGATTTACGGTTATAAACAAAATTTGTTTTGGATTAATGAATTTAAGGATTTCTTAACATCACATATTATTTCGATATAAAAAAAATCGATAAGGTTATTAGAAATAGACTATTGCAACAGCTGGCATCCAAGTGTAAACGAATTTTTTGAATTATTGCTCCAAATTGACAGAAAAACAAAAGAATATTTCTAGTTGTGTTTAACAGAAGTCAGTTTTACTCTAATGAAGCTATTCGAAAGGAAAAATATGGAAATTCTTAATTTGGTAATAAAATATTTACAAAAAAAATTCGATTTTATGTTTTTTTAAGTGGATAACCCAAAAATTGTATGTAAGGTTCTAATGGAATTCTAAACACTTTCTATTCTTGGAATTTTATCGATATCTCATCAACTAATCTGATTTCTGATGATCTCATATTCGTTTCTTCAACTTTCCCGCCATACCAATGGTCAGGTGACGTATGCCGATTTTAAGGTTATGTGACATGCACATCCGATCCCCCAGAAAAGATTTTTCGATATTCCGCTAATAAAATTTTTTTCCATATGTTGCGAACTCTTTGCCGGTCACTGTATAAAGAAAGTACAGGGTCTTCCAACGAGGACTGAACAGGGGCTCATTTTTGAGCTTCCTTGTATTTAAAGAAAAATCCAAAATAGCCAATCGATGTACTTTTTCCTGCAGAATTCAAAAATGAAACCAAAAATTTATTTGAACCAGAAACAAAAGAGTTACGCTATGGATAAGGTGTTTTTTAAATGGAACATAGCTTTTTTTATACGATTTTTGGAACGAGTGATTTTTTTTTTTGTCCGTTCTGATTAAAATATTTAATATTGTGACAGCTATTTTTATTAAATTTTAATGTTATATCGAGTATAATTTAACTTTAACCTGTTTGAAACATACACTAGGTAATAAAGGTATAATCACCTTTGAATCCTTCAAAGTCAAAAAATTTGACAAATTTACTATAATATTGCCGAAATGAAATATTCATTAGATGAGAGATTGCAGATTGTTATCTTGTTCTACAAATGCCAAGAAAATGCAAGAGAAGCAAGGAGAAGATTTATTCCAAATTTTCACAGAAATATATCCGTCAATACTATTCTAAGGATAAAGAACCTATTTGAGGAAAATAAAACATTACATGACAGAAAAAGAAATCCAACTCTATACTAATTTAAAAAAAAAAACATTAATAATTTAATTGTTCAATGTGACCTCCGTTGTTCTCGAAACATGTGCGGTAACCTCTTTGTAGCCTTTCCAAACTTGCTGTTATACTGTGATTTTCCTGGTTAAGGCGATTTATTTCATTCACAATTTTCTGCATGATCTCTTCAATATCGTGGTTTCGCTGCTTGTATACCATGTTCTTTAAATGGCCCCAAAGAAATGTGTCTAATATTGACAAATCGGGACTATTGGGTGGCCAAGCATAGGTTCCATTTCTACCAATCCATTCTTCATGGCGTCCGTTTAAATATTGAGTAACCTCACGCACGCCATGCGGAGGGGCCCCATCATGTTGCCAAATTAAATTTTGATATTCTTCCAATGGTAAATCTTCCAAAAAGTTCTCAATTTCGTTTTCTAAGAACTCGTAGTATCTCTGTCCATTTAAAGTCCCGTTAAAAAATATTGGTCCCAAAATTCTATTATTTTTTATGCCACACCAAACATGGATTGAAGTCCTTCCTTGAAATTTAATTGTCTGAAATTTTCTTGGATTTCCAACGGCCCAGTGATGATTATTATGTCTATTGAAAACCCCCGATGTTGTGAATGTGGCTTCGTCAGTCCATAAGATATTTCTGAATAAATTAGGGTCTTCGTTTTCTTTCCGAATCACAATTTGGGAAACAAATTGGAAGCGAAGTTCTTTTTGTGCCGGTGTTAGATGTTGAAGTGGAAGGATATGATAAGACTTAAATTTATGATTTCTTAAAGTCCTTTGAACCAAGCACGTATCCAGGGGGGGGGGGGCCCAGGCCCCCCCCCCCCCCGAAATCCCGAAATTTAAAAATTTTTTGTTTATTGTACACCTTGTACTGCATCTTTTTATTGCACTATAAATAATAATACATTAAACGTCACATAATGATTTAAGTTTTAATGTGTGATTCGCCTTGCTCTGAATTAATTAAAATAAGTCCACATTTTTGAATGATTTTCGTCCTTTCATAATCGTAATGCGGTTAAAATTAAAAGTGCATCGAAAATCCTTTGTCCGTTTTATCATATTTAGGTGATATTTTACTTGGCTGAACAACAAAATCAAGGCAATTTATTACAATTTTGTTTCTTTTAAGTTTTAAACCACACAGTTAATTTATTATTAATTATTTAGAGTTTTTGCCAATACAATGCTTCTCCCGTTAGTCCGATTTGCTGATTTACTAATAAACCCAACCTGGTATATCCGAGATCATAGACTCCTCTACAAATCTCAAAGTAATCCGAAATATCGCACATGTACAAGATAAGTTTTCATCCCTGCGAGACAGGAAGAGGGTGTTACTATAGTTCTAGCACAATATACGACGACAGGTCAAAGTTGGCCCGGTTGGAATACATTGACGGTCGCTCCCTTCCGGGACACATGGTGCCCTTAAGTATTAAAAACTCGGAAAAACTTATATTGGAGACAAATGACGAGAAGTTCGTGGTAAACCAGAATAACATGTGGTCGTAAGGACCGTGGTTTTGAAATGTGCAAGAGATTTGTAAGATAGACATTAGGATATTTTGAATGTAATGGGATATGGGTGGTTGGCGGCTTCCTCTTAACCTCTGCATCATAATTTTTAGCGACACTTGGAACTTTTTGGATTTATAATGCGTTAAACTTGTCACCTGATACGATATTTTCCTTTAAAATCTATTACAATAAAAAATCAATGGTTATTAAATCAGGTAAATGTGCCATGTAGGTCAATTGACAGTAATATAGTGACCGATTTATGCCTACTTATACAGTGCGTCCATAAAGTCTTGCACAAATTCATTTAAAATTCAGGTATTTACTTTTTAAAAACGCTCGGACACGTCAATTAGTACTTTTGTTTGCGCATTTTTTAACGTAAAATGTTTTTATACAGGGTGTCGCACGTATGAGGTATGAAGTCATCAATAAATGTGTTTAAAATAAATTTTCAAACGTCAATATTTCGGAAACCGTGATTTCCAGAGGTGTTAAGTGTTCATCATAGAATTCAAATTTGATATAATATACAGGGTGTTCCATTAAAAAAAATCCTTGATGACCTCATACCTCATACGTGCGACACCCTGTATAAAAACATTTTACGTTAAAAAATGCGCAAACAAAAGTACTAATTGACGTGTCCGAGCGTTTTTAAAAAAAGTAAACCCCTGAATTTTAAATGAATTTGTGCAAGACTTTATGGACGCAGTGTATAGTAAAGTTTACATTAAATCATTGACCTTTACTGCAATAAATCAACTATTTACCTCATTCAACCCCATATTTAATAGAGCTATCTATACATAAGTATTGATTTATTTTTATTTTGAATAAAGGAGACATTTTAAACCAAACGAAAGTAAAGATCAATTATTATAATAATAATAGGGAAAGGAAAGAAAGTCAAAAAGTCTTTCTCCACTTATTTAATAAAAGAGCAATCAATCAAAGGCTCAATTTTTTCGTATTAATAAGTCTAGATGTTTCGAAGGTAGTGACCTTCATCCTCAGGAGACAAAAGAAATGTTGCTGTTAGTATTAGCAGTAGAGAGAAATTTATGGGTGGAAGGTGACGTTGATGGAGCTTTAAAATTTGTAAAATGTATTAAGAAATGAATGAAACTTGATGAACGCAATCAACATACCGAAATGTTAGATAAAATTTAGTTTAAATGTATTGGTACAAGGTTTGTCATATTTAGTAGCTTATGAAGGAAAAAGATGTTCTTCCTATGAAGGTTTTTATGAAGGAATATATGAAGAGGATTTGTGGGACATTTTAGTTTATATCAAGATATTTATTTAATAGAATGGAAGAAACATTTTGTTAGAATTTAGGTACAATTCTGTAAAAAGAAAATAAAGTGTAATTAGTCATTTGTTAAAATTATTAATAAGGTATGTAGGTACTTACTTCATTTTGTTGAAGTCACATTTATAAATGTTTAAAAAATACTTTTCAAAATTTTTATGGGGTACTGGGGACCTAAGGCCCAGTAAACCGTAATTAAGTTAACTTCAAAACATAAAATCTTAAACAAATTTCATTTACTGCTTAATTTCTCTACAAAATTAGGTTTACTGGGCCTTAGGTCTTCAGTACCCCATAAAAGTTTTGAAAAGTATTTTTTAAACCTTTATAAATGTAACTTCAACAAAATGGAGTAAGTACATACCTTATTAATAATTTTAACTAATAACTATAGTGCGTTCAGTGAGTGAATGCGCATTTGTCATTAACCGATTATGATCAAAATTAGTCTAGAATAAAATAGACAGCGGTCCTCAAACAATTTCTACTATTTTTAGATATATGGGACTTAATTAAAATTTCCATTACAATTATTTATTTAAATATTTTTTATTTCATAACTATGTAAATAATAATAGTAATAATGACAATAATTAGAAATTTTATTACATAAAATGTACATTTAATCGTCAACTGTCATTGTCACTATCAGATGTTATAATAATTGGCCTTATTTCATCAATGACCTGTTCCGAGTCAAAATTATCTTGAATCAATTTCTCTACGTGGTCAATACATTTTGACCAAGTCTCTGGTCCAATTTGTTTTAAAGCTTTATTCCATAAATTTTAAAATGCTTTCTTTGTTCGTCGTTTGACATGCATGCTTGTCATAGTGGTTTTTGCAAATTCCCCACACTAATTCAATACCATTAAATTCACAATGGTATGGGGGCAGACGTAAGACCTCGTGACCGTATTTCCCCGCGAGGGAGTCCACTATGTAAGACTTATTCTTACCAGCAGTGTGTTCTTTAATTTCGGAAATCAAATCTGCTTTCAAAAATATATGGTCGTTTTATATTTTTCTGGTGTTTAGCCAGTTCCCCATTTAATCTTTGGTGGAAGTATTGTTTGGTATTCAACATGGAACATTCTACATACCGAAAACAAAGGTTCAAAAGTAAATCTGTTAGAGTCTATGGAAATAAATAAACTTAAAGATACGACCAATTATTAAATGATCAATTGGATTTAAATAACTCACCTTTGTTAAATTTATTCTGTTGACCCTCTTTACCTGTTTTCGTAAAATCCCATCACCTACTTCATTATAATTAGAACTACCACCCTTTGGACTTTCCCATAATTGTAACCCTCCCACTGTTTATTTATATCTTAAATCATCTGGACCTTATCGAACCATGTTTCGTCAAGGTAAATAATCGGACGATTTTTTTCTCTAAATTGTTTAACATCTGTTAAATATTTAAGTCTCCATTCCCGTAAACGTTGAGATTCCATTCATGTTTGTCTTTTATTAATGCTTCGGTATTTAAAACCCATTTTATGCAATATTTTCCTCAGACTTGAAAGGCTACAAGAGATATTTGTTTCGTCTTTAATCAGACGCTCTTTGAGGGAAATCAAAGTGGGTACAGTTTGTGCCTCATACATTTGGTAAATCTTTCTTCTTAAGAAATCCATGTCATTTTATGTATATATGTATATGTATGTATCAATGCTTCTAAATGTGCCAAAATCACTTAAGTACTATGTCTCTTACCGAAGATAAAGGAGTTTTTGTCGAAGTAGACGTATCTGCTAAAGCATCCATCGAATTAAAATTTCTACTCAACAAAGATTGATACACATTTTTAATTATTAGTTTGGCATCGGTAGATAAATGCTTTCTTTTAAAAATGACACTTGAAGATGCCCCCCTATCAGCACAATTCCAAGGACGCCACATTCTACCACTAATAAGCCCAAATAAAAGTTACTCGCCGGAAAACCACTAAAGACTAAAATTATTAAAAATCAGTTTGTATTTATATATGCATCGGGCATAGGTATAAATTGAATTTGTACCTGGTCCGGCTCTACTCGAAAAGGTTTTAAAATTTGGGATTTCCTTATTTATTTTATGGTCAAAGGGATAATGAGGGTTTTATTGCAGTCGAAAAATCAACGATATAATTCTACAAATACTATACATTTTATTTAAATTTACCATCACTATACCATTGTCATCTGACGAAGCTACAGTGTTAGCGAAACATGTCATATAAGTTTTAATATAGGGGACATTTACAGTTCAATTTGTGTTTTTTACTATACCTCATAAGTCTTTGATTATTAAGGGTTGAACATTAGTAACATTTATAAGAGTTTTTCACCTTAGTTACATGTTGTATACAGTTTTTTCAACTGTCTGCGAAAATGTTACTTACTATGTTTTTTATTAACTCTACTACAGATGTATTTAATGTGTGCAATATTCCTTCTAATATTTGATTTTACTTGGTGCCATATTAGTTCGATTGGATTAAATACACAATAGTGGGGGGGAAGATGCAACACTATGGGTTCATTTTCTGTTGCAAGTTTATCACACACGCGTATTCTTTACTAGTTTTAAAAGCCTGTAATACTTCTAAAAGATCCCGTTTTTTGTAAGTTTCTTCAAAATATATATTTCTATTTATCATCAAACGTTGGATTTTTGCTTTTGTACTGTTAGATCTAGGAAACATTTTTCCCTGATGACTATGATAACTAGCATTGTCCATTACAATAACGCTATTTTTCGGTATATTTTTAAGAAGTCGAAGTTCAGACCAATTTTCAAAATGTTGTTCGTCAGTGTCTTTGTGGTAATCGAGAGAAGAATTTGCTATTTCTTTAGCTGAAAGCAACAGACAGTTCTGAACATATCTATTTTATTAACTTCCGTGTATTATTGCTAGTTTGCCTTTATTTGAAGCAGCCATGGTTTGACATTCTTTTGAAATATCATTCCACCCTTTTCTTGCAGTGTTATGCATATCGAACCATGTCTCTTCAACCTATATAGCCTTTAATAGCCGTTAAATGTTTATGACGCCATTTCCGTAAACGTTGAGATTCCATTAAGGTTTGTCTTTTATCAATTGTGAGATACTTGAAACCCATTTTAAGCAAAGTTTTTCTTAGGCTTGATATGCTACAAGAAATATTTGTTTCGTCATTGGTAAGCCTCCTTTTTAGAGAAACCAGGGTAGATACAGATTTTTCTTCATACATTTGATACATTTTCTTTTTTAATAAATCAAAATCATTCTCGTCAATATTTTTAAATGACCACAGTCACTTCGCTTCTTTATGGGAATGATAGGTTTCAGTACTATATCATTTACCGACGATAAAAAAGAACTTGTTCAAGCAGACGTCTCTGCTATAACATCAGCAAAGATTGATTCACATTTTTAATTATTTCTTTAGCATCGGAAGATAAATGCTTTCATCTAAGAGTACATGGACGCCACATTCTAACACTAATACCACAGAAAATATCACGCGCCGGTAAACCAAACACTAATATAATAAAACTCACTCGTTGCATTCTGTCTCTGCCCGGAAAGATGCAATTTTGGAGCTTTTTATGACCAGAGGGATCATGCTTAGGGGTATATGGCAGTCACAAGATCAACGGTATAATGTAAACTCCACTATATCTTAAGTTAAACTTGTAAACCCCGTATTTTTAGCAATTTTTTTACAAAACCCATTAGAGCCGCGGTCTGGAAGCAATTTCGGTTGTTAAAGGGTTTGCGTGATATACGGGCATTACGGAAGAAATACGATATTAATGGTTTGTAATGCCGAGTAGATTAAAAACTCTGAAATAAAGCTTTTCTTTCAAATTGATAGTTTCCTGTGCCACACACATATATTATATTAACAAAAAAATGTATAATATGACCCTCCTTAAATATCTATATAGTAGGTAGGATTTGTCTGTACACAAGTTGAGTAATATCATTTGTCTAGACCTATTTTATTTTAGTATAAGTATAATTTTTTTACCTTCACTTATAATTTAAATAAATTCAACTTTAACAATTAACATCTTGAGACCTAAACAGGATATACTCAATAAAATATGCAGATGCTTATAAGCATTCGATCCTTTTCCAATTAGACAACCTCTCAAAATAAGAAGAAAAAATTTACAGGAAGCAGTACTAACCCAGTTTTTTACTGGCAAAAAAACCTTAGAAAATTTGTTCTTTGAGAGAGTGTTATGGGTGATATGGGGAGGAAGTAAATTCAAGGTGGCTGGGAATATTCTTTAAAAGCGAAGGAGGGACAGATCCGTTTAATTTTTTATGTACATATACCGTTATAAAAAAGCCCTCTTATTTAGGGTATATTATAGATGCTTCCTATTTTATAAATACAATGAAAATTTCAACTATATCATTACTATTTTGGGTTTTTCTGACAATTAAGTGTCATTTAATGACTAATGGATATCTACCAAAGTAACTAATGAGATTTATTCAGGTCTGTTTAACAAATCATTGTTGTGTGGTCGCCTTTAAGTTTATTTATTTTATAGGAAATTCCAAGCAGATCTACATAATTTAAGACCCTCCTTTTCTTTGTAAAGTAGGAACGGATTAGCATAATTATTGAAATTATTTTTTTCTTTACAGCTTGTTTAGTTTAGTGCCCTTTTTTCTTGGCAGTAAAACTTTTTCTAGATTTAAATACCTGCGTAAGTTTTTGAGCAGTCTTGCTGTTTTCTATTAGTTTTCTTGTCAAAATTTTTACTAATCTTGTTTTGAAATACATTTAGCGATGTTTTTAATGATATCACTAATTAAATTGCCTATTTAAAACATCTTTTTGGCCCCTAATTGTTAACCTAAACAAACCCGAACCTGACAAATGCCCTCTTTTATCTACAACATCGACGATTTTTGGCAGGTGATATTTCATATACAGCCTAACAAGTTCTATCTCTCCCTTGGTAACAGTCACCCCCTGTACATACAGGGGTGGCTGCCCTTTGCAATTCCAAATGAAACTATTAAATATAAATTGAAAGAAATATTGTATCCGATTGGTGTGTTAATTTTTTATGAGAAGTATTTCAGGAAAAATTGCGTCTCAAAGAAGCCCTGTTTCTTTTGAAATACAAGGAGGATTGCAGTTATTAGATTTTTTTTCTGGATTTGTATTAAAAATGTAAAAGCTGGGGAGGCCAGAGGAAATGTATTGGGAAAAGGAAACGTTTGTCAGTAAGTGTGCAGCAGAGATTTTGATTTTCCATGATCTTCTGTATTATTGACAGATAAAATAAACGACGTAAAAAATGATAATGGAAAAGATGCTGCGTAGCATCGTCGGTATGTATTGGAAGGTTTTCATTATTCTCCATTTAATTCAATATCGACATGAAAGTTCAATTATTTAAGTCGTTATCATAAAAATACTTTTGCGGCTCGATTGAAGAAAATAAAGCCAGCCCAACAAATATTGCATAAAAGTAGATTTTTATGTAAAGTTTTCTTTTAGTTATAGAAATTCTCGGGAAAATTTACCCACTTTATTTGCTTTAAACGTGGAATCGCCGTTATTAGATTTCCTTCCTGATTTGATATTAAAAATTTAATACTTTTGGGAAAGATTTCTCGGTCCGAAATAAAAGAGATTTTCTACCATGAGCCTGTCTCTTTTGGCAACTAAAAATCCTGAAGGATCTCCTTAATATTTAGAGTTGTTATTACAGAAAATAGTATTTTCTTTTTTGTGGATAATTTTAGGATTTCTTCTGCGAACACTGGTATAGTAATGAAATTTGAAGAAAAATTATACACACAAACAACATAATTATTATTATAAATTACAAATCTCAGAAAACTATAGTTTAAGAAGTGTATTGCCTTTAATTATTTGTTTTGATTATTTCATCAAATTTTTTTATTAATAATATGATCAATTATTATAAAAAAAAATTGCAAAATTAATTTCTCAAGGGTGCTTTTGTACTGTTGCACACGATCGACACAATAATTTTGTATTTAAAAAATGTAATAACTAAAATAATGGTAGAAAATTATATAAATAAAATATACAGTAAAACCTCTGACTGGCGACCACCCTCGGGAATCAAATGCTGGTCGGTAAATAGGGGTGGTTGTTTAATAGAGAAAAATTAAAACATCAGGACTGGTCTACAGTTTACATTGTATATAATTTTGAATGTTTTTGGGTACATTTATCTCAACTGAACTAATGTATAATATTATTGCAAATACAAATAATTTATTGGTACATATATATACAATATCTTTAGACAAGTCACAAAAACAAAAATACATAAAATACTATATACACGACGCGGTAAACTAGGTAGTAGTAAACAAATACAAATTTATTTCAATTTTATCTAAAGAAAGATATTCCCTTTTTTCCGCCAATTTCAAAAGTTCACGTTAGTCTCAAGAGACGTGAAAACTTTTCAGTTGCAATTGTTTTTATGGCAAAATTCAAACTCATCATGGATAATGATGAAATTAATTTCACAAAGGTGCATTCGTATTGTTGCAAAAGGTTGCATGTACACTGATAAAAAGGATTCCTTGACTTAAAGAAATTTTACGCTGTCTCAAGGGCGCTAAGCATTTTGACATGGGCGAAATGCATGAATATCTTGTCTCAATATTTCAAAAACTTTGAGACTACCGCTTAACTATTTTTAGTCCAAAATTATATAAATTTAAGACAAGAAGCTTTAACTTTGTCGTAATATACAATGGTTTTGGCTTAAAATCGTTGCATTTTAAGCTTTTAAAAAACGTTAAGGTAAGTGCAATGTTTTTTTAGCCCAAAGTCGTATGAACTTAAAGCAAGAAACCTTAACTTTGTCACAATAAATAATGGTTTTGGTTGAAACTCATTCATAGATTGTGTTAAAAATACGCGATTCAAAATAAAAGACACGATATTATTGCCCTAAAATATTGGGCCTTTGTTATGAAAGCAGCAAATGTTTAACCCAAAATCATATGATTATGGTGAATTCCTATTTTAAAACCTTGCGTTCCTAAGTGAAATAATTATTCTTTTTTAAAAAAATCCCAAGCGGTCTTGGGACAAGATCTATATGGTCTTGGTACAAATCCCTGGAGGACCTTTTTAATAGAGAATATCCCTTGTAAAAATTCTGAAATAGACATAGCTGAAATTTTAAATTAATTATAATTTAAATTTTAGGCACTATCATTTTTTTTTGTCTAGTGGAAATCGTAACCTAACATAAATCCTAAGTTGATGTTAAATAGAATACTCATGTTTTAAGGCAAAAAACTTTGAATTGGATAAAATCTAACTGAAAATTAAAATTAAAAGTTTCGGCTTTCTATATATTCGGGGGGAAGACTTACCTTAAGAAAACAAATATATCAATGCAAACTTATTTATTATAAAAAAATAAGTAGGTATACATTGACGACTTTTAACATTAGATAACAAATAGAAGAACCGTTGGTCAACAAAACTAGAGAACTACATAGGTTTTTAAAACCGAGAAGTTATAAGCATAAAAAAACAAACTTTACACCTATAATCACTATTGCTATTATATATATACATATAATATGAATTTTGAACATATATTTTTAATAATTATAGTTTTTTTACTCGCTTACTTACTTACATTTGTAATTTAAAGAAATAAAGTAAATATAATGTTTAGGTGGTATAGACAGACCTTGTTTTCTTTCTTTCATAATCTTGCCACAGAAAATGGACTACTTCTTGAAGCATATACATATAAGAGTTCAAATTAGGTAAAGAAATAAAAACAAACTAAAAGTTAATGCGACTATAGCAACAAATTAAAATATTTTCTTTCATTCTACATGAAAATACTTTAGGTTTGCTAACGTGTCCTTAGTATAAGTAAAAATGAACTAACATATTTCTTAAAGCACCTCTACGACATAAAAATCGGGGCGGATGCTTCGTACATAAAAATTTCATATGACATTTTATTTCGTTTCAGGCACACCTGCTTTGAATAGAGCACCCGATTTAAATATCGCGTCGTGTGTGCCATTTTTAGCAAAGAGGGTGGATGTGTGTTTGTTTTTTTCGTAGCCTTGCACGAAAGGAAATGCATGTTTTGAAATAAGGGAGGTACCATGGAACTTAGTTGCCTAAGGAGTCTAAGTTAGTTACAAAATAAACTAATGTGCAAAGTAATTGAGGGAAAAACATTTCATTATTAAAGTGGCCATGCGATGAGAAAATCCTGGAAATTATTTTTTAGTTCCGCATTTTGCTGCAAGGGGGCACAATTGAAAAACAAATATTAAAATTTTTCATTTCTTCGAAAACTCCACATTAAGGTATAACCATCTGCTTCCCACGACCATTGGTAACAGATCTCTGCTGTTCGCCCGAAAAGCTAAACACGTCAAGTCTTACTTGCGATATATCACCCTCTTTCTCGTACACAGTAGCATTCTGTCATGCTGTTTCAAACCCTGCTCTCAGTTACGTAGGCTTATTCCCCCTTGAGCGACGATAGATGCTTGCTTTACTTCGGCCGATTCTGGGAATATAGTTTGGGCGTTGAAGACGGCGCATATTCTACGAAATTGTTGTTGATTAGTCATTTTAAAACTCAACCGTCTTGTCTTGTTTCCATGCGCATTTTTCGCCTCGATGCGCCATAGATACATTAAAATATTGTAAACGGCGGTGTTACCGTGCTTTCTCTACTTTGACTTGATACCTCTTTGTTGTTATTAAATTAAGCAACTAGACAACTGCACCTTTCTCCAACACATCTCTCTTAGCCAATAACACTAGTCGAACCGCCTGTCAAAGTCAGTTTCGGATAGAACCTGGTGTAAAACTATAGGACTGGGATGCAGCTTAAAATCCCTTAAAGTTCGGAACACTGCAGTGCAACTTATTCCTAGTTCTAACGAATTTTCTGTTGGGAACTGGAATGGGTCGTACACTTCCCGTTTGCATTGACCATATTGCCAGTCGTCGAAATACTCTTCTGCTATAGTACCTTCGTTCAGGATATCTGGCAGCATATTCGCGTTCCGCAGTAGGATCATTAAAAGTACTTATATTTCTCTTCCAAACAAGTGTAAGTTTACTAAAATCGGATAAGTCGTTTAGAAGTTACACCGGTTCAAATGATTACACTTCTAACAGTGTTCTCATGTGGAATTTTCGAAATTTTAATCTTTACTTTTTAATTGTGCCCCTTTGCCCCAAAATGCGGAACTCGCTAGTTTTTCATTAAAGTTAAGAATTGTTCTTCCTTCCACTCCTAAAAAAAGATAAAATAATGTAAACTAAAATACTTACGCAGTGCCTCTTCTATCTTTGTTCCTGATTCACTAATGTATACGTATTTTGATGTAATATCTCAACCTGATACGGGATACGGGGTCTGCTGCACTTTTTGTGACATACCGGAACGTTTTTATGAAACTTTTTTATTTCCCATATTGTGCCGGAAATATGAGATTTTCGTGTTTTGAGGAAAAAGGTAGTGGGTTTATATTATATGCATGCAAGAACTGTGTAGCCCTTTGGGTGATGTTATTGTGGTATTTTTATTGAAAACGGAAACTACCTATTTCCTTCTGAGTGAAGCATAATTGAAATTTTGGTAATTATCATTATAACAACAGCGTGGGGATGTTCGTATTTTATTTGGCTTCATTTGTACTGTCATAAAAGTATCTGTGCAGAAAACATATATCCTTACACATTAAGCCCGATACTTATGGAAAAATACTTAGATATAACCCACGTTATGCCCGGATTTATAAGCTAGTCTTAAATATCGGATTAAAGTCCAGCTATGTTTCAAAGACACGGGGCGAAAAAAATTTTCCACAAAACCAATTTTGGTATTTTTGTAATTAATAATGTAGTCGAAATTAAACTATGTCGTACTACACTGGACTTCCTGAGTATAATTTTTTAAAAATCTTTTAAGCAAATCGGTTGAGGATTTCCATCCCCCATGCCGCTTAATTGTCGTCAAATTTGCTCCAGCATCGGCAAGTAAGCTCGCAGAGGAACGGCGAAAGCAATGCCCCGTATAGAATGTTGAATTTGAAAGTTGCAGAAATCTTGCTATAGCAGCAGGAAATTTTCCGAACTTATTAATTTCGACTGGATTTCTGGTCCTTTTAGGTATTTTAAGAAGAGCCACCGATGTACGACATCTGCTGGACGAAGATCAGTATATTTTCGATAAAAATTCAAATAAAGTTTTTCAACGATAGTAAAATTTCGTGGTACCTTCGTTTTGGTGTCTGATATTTTAATAACTAATGAAATCTCCATATCTTCCACGTTTTCAAGTCAACTGACCAAGCTCCTCCCTGCGGCAGGCACCAAATACTCCTACAATCGTAGCTACTTTCATCAGAAGCTACTCATCATCCGGTGCGCACTTCAGAAACTGTTCAATTTGGTCTCTAGTAAAAATTTTTGATTTTTTGGCCTGGTAACCCTCTCCTTGACGCTTCAAGTAGGTAATCAATTTAAAATGTTTGCTGATATCTACGTCGTTATTTACACGTAGCATAGCTTTGATCATTGAATAATGGACCAAAGAGAAGATGACTTCCATACCTTTGCCTTTTCCTCAAAATAGGCCAGGAGTATGTTTTGGAATACTTTCCAGAAACGCCTTTGTTTTCACACCATTTTATAAATTTATTATGAGCAATCTCATATCGAATTCTTGATTTTCGTGGCAGTAAATCCAAGGTAGCTCTGTTAGCAGCTTCTTCTATGTCTTTAAGTGGATCGATTTCTTGTATTTTTTGCATTTTTGCCAAATCACAACAGCCAGCGCTAGCGTTTTAATAATACTGACAAAACCTTTCAAATTTTCAATTTTTCTGTAAACAAATCAGCCAACAATGATGGTTGCTAGGTTTTATTGACAAATGTGAATTAATTTAATATAAATACACGATTCTATTAGAAACTACCTGGATGTAAGAGATTCTAAACATTTAATTTTCAATTATTGTATGCTTTTTATTGCCGTTTGTAGAAAAATATTGTATGATATTTGTGTTAAAAGTATTTTTAAGGCACTGTTGTGGTTTGCAGAACTCCACATGCATGCCTTAAAAATGTACTTTTAACACTTATATCATAAATCTTAAATGAAAAGAAAATATTTAGTGATAGGACATTTGAGTGCCGGGACTTTTTTTTAAGTTTTGGGAACAAAAAGGTAAATATGAAGCTGGTTAGCGCCATGTAAGGCTAATGTAAGTACCCCCCCCCTCAATATAAAGATATAGAAATTAAAAGTATTTATAATTCGTCCTTGTGCCAAAACGTCCAGGCGCCCAAATATCGCGTACAGTAAATATTGTACAAACCGCAAATTTAGTATAAAAATTAAAGAATTCGAAATTCATCATTTTTCGTTAATCTGAACATGCCGAACGTTGTGCATTTAAATGATGGTTTACTATAAGGTCTAGCTTTATTTTTACCTCTCATTCATCCTTAACAGAATTGAAAAAGCCATCGTTTTAAACTGTTACACAAAGTCTCATTTGAAAAATGGCACCGAAACTTGTTATTTACAAACTCATTTATCTTTTGTTTTCTAATAGTTTTAAACTTTCCTGTTTAGAAAAAGTTACACTCGACCCAAAGTTGCGAAAACGTATATACGAGAAAGAAGAGAGATGTAATCCTTTTATAAATTTAGCCAAATAGTTGTTTTTCTTAGTTTCATAAAAAGTTTGCTTGAGAAATGAGGGCAAACATATTTTATTATACAAGAATATTGGAAATATTTCAATGTATCAGACTTGCATGCAACAGCCACGCAGAATACAATTTGAGTTTTTATTGCACGTTCTTGGGGGATTTAAAGATGATTATTGCCTTAGTTGGTATGCTAGTCAAACATTTCCTAGAATATTCTAAGACAGTTTGGAAATTTAGTATGGGTATCATCTGCAACAAATAAAGATTGCAAATTGAATTTTTGTAAGCGGTCTATTAGACAAGAAAGGATTTTTATATGTTGGTTTTGAATCGATCAGTGTAAGTGGCAGATAACCTATATGCTATAACTAAATTATAGATTCAAATTTTTAATCTATTACTGTTGTAGAATATATCATATTCTATTATTTTACGAATAATTTAACTACTTACATATTCAACTTCAACCATCATAATATAGGCACCTATTTGAAGAACTTGAATTAGTAGTAGAAAAAAAACCTTTTTTTTTTATCCAGTTACGATTAAATCTAGGTTTATTATCGCAATCGTCGCAATATGTTGCCTTTTTTCTAATTTTACTTTTGGGAATTATTCCCTCGGCCTTCTTCTTGTAACACCCTTTACAATATTTGCGCTCAACGCGGCAACTTCCTGGTTGTTTTTTAAAATAATGGTTTTTCAAGCGATTATCTCGAAGAACTTCTGCTTAAGAATCTTCCCTGTCTTCATTTTCTTCAGTCGAATCGAGAAGTGTTTTCACTATGCTTTCTCCAAACTCTATAATGCCCATTGTGTTGCCCGTAACTAACTTGAATAAAAAATGTGCGTTTACTATTGCAGTTCCTAAAACTAACTCGACAGTTACTTTTCTATACCATTTTAGGGTTTTACGTTAACAGTAACCATAGCTTGCAAACTGATGGGATAAATCGATAGATGACTTTCCTGAATTGTAATCAACAATCATTTTAGGCTTCACATTTCTGTTCCTCTTTTTATTACTTTGACTGTTTCATCAGTGTGCTTTGTAGAAAGCATTCACACATTTCTTTGATCTCTCTCTCCATTTAAGTATTGTTATGCAAGAATTATCTTCTCTGGCTACTATTCCTTCCTTCTAAAATTTGTCTTCTAAAATTTCCTTAGGGATTCCTTTTCTATTTTTCCTCAATATTTCCAACAAATGTGTTGCGGAGTTAAGAAGTGTTTTTGCCAGTGGTATACTGGTATAGAAATTGTCTGTCACGTTAATTCTACTATAATTTAGAAGAAGTTCACGAAGTTGTAAAACAACGTTAGTTGGAACAGATCTTTCTCTGGCTGATTCGTTGCCCAAATAAATTTTAAATTCCATGTGTATCCTTGGTCGCAACATAATTTGAAAAGTTTGACTCCGTACCTATGGGCCTTCTGCGGTATGTATTGTTTCAAAGTAAGTCTTCCTCTAAATGGAATAAGGCTTTCGTCGATGCAAACTGTTTCTCCTGGTGTGAAAGCTGATTGGCTGGTTATTATGAATTGATCGACAAGTGATTGCTCTTTGAACGTTCTATTGTCTTTCATGCTTTCGTCTTCATTATCGGAAAAATGAAGCATTGATAGTAAGAGTTCAAGTCGATTTCTGGACATTGTTTCTTGCAATATCGTTATGATACAAACGATCAGTACTTTAATAGTCTATTACTTTGGCATTTTTACAAGCCCCATATACCCCAAAAGTTCAATAAACTTTTTAATTTCGGTTTTTGTAGTAGGTTCCCAAGCATGTTTTCTTGAAGATCTCTGAATGTCTTTACCCCGAGTGAGGCAATGAGTCGGTCCAAGATATTGTTGTCTATAAATACTGATTAAAAATCTATTGGTGCTCCGACTTGCAATACAGCAAGCAGGGCTTCATTTATTCCTTTTTTTCCAGTAAAGGAGGATTATTGCTTTTTTCCCTCAACAGGTCCAAACTGTCCATCACATGTATTTAGTTGAGGCCAAGGTTGAGGTGCGCTCCTTTCGTTTTCATCAAGACTAAACTCTACTTCATTCTCCGTCGTAAGTTCGCCTTCGTCCTCCTCTTTAGAACTAATACAGTCTTCACGTGGTGGTGAATATTCTACGAACCCGGGCCCATCACAACTGTTATCAGAACTTCCAACAAAATCCGAAGGTACATATAGCGGATCGAGAGAATCTTCCGATGGTTCGTATGGATCTGGATTTAAAATAATATAAAAACAATTTTTAAAAATATACATTGAAAATGATTATTGCAAAACACAAACTTCAATATTTGCGGTGTAATTAGTAATCACCTACCTTGGTGGGCTGGAGGTACCATTCTCAATAACAAGCTTTAAAACCTTGGCTCCTCTGCTCATTTTCGGTGAACACAGTACCACATTTGAATAAGAACTGACAAGAAATCACAACAAACGTTTAAACAGCGATAACTTGCTAATACAACAGTGCGGGGCTGCGACTCGTAAAACCGTGTCTGCATGTTAAGAAATGTCTGCTGATTGTGTCTGCTGTGGCCCCCACATACATATTTTGGTGTCTGCAAATGTGCAAATTGTGTACGCTGTGGCCGCATGAAACAAATTGCTAGAAAAAATGATTAGAGGGCCAAGGCAGACACCGGTGTCTGCTGCACGTTTTTCCAAAAAAGTGGTGTAAACTTTGAGATAAAAAAAATATGAAGATACTCTGTTATACAATTGATCAGGTGAAATCCAAAAGTGACAATGACCTCTGGTGGCTCTGGTGGGTTTTTACAAATTTCAGCTTGGCAGTTAACGTGATATATTTATTCCCATTTTTTGTTTATTATAAAAAATATTTGTTATAAGAATTTTATCTTATTTAGGATTATGTTACTTTTAATATCCATGAAAATATTTGTTTCATTTAAGGTGCCCTTGACATTGTTATCAATGGCCAAGAGGTTATATTATTGGTGACCATTAAGAGCCCAATTCTAGCATTGACATTTCACAGTAAGCTGCCAAAAGACAAACAAAAGTAAAATGCAAAAGAGAAAGTGAAACTTCGAAATCTGTTCAAAATATGAAAATAATTATTAATGATTGTGTTTTTGCCTTGCCGAAAATAATTTATCAACATTCAATTCGTATTCTCCACAACAAAATATAGGGACTCTTAAGACAAGATCAGATAACTACCAAGGAGACCGGTTGTAAACTTGCGGCCGAGTTTTTCTGTAAATAATTCCTTGAACCAACTATAATTTAGCATAATCACATTTAAATTGCTTTCACTTTTAGTCTTATACCACTGTTCACCTTAGAAACAACTTATTTAGTGCATTAAGCCACTTTTTTAAATTTATTTCAAAATTATGGTTTCTGGTCGCGTGGTAGTCTATGGCGGTAAAGGAGCACTTGGTGCAAAATGCGTAGCTCATCTGAAAGAAGCAAATTTTTGGGTCCTTTCAATTGACCTTGCCGAAAACGAAGAGGCCGATGTTAACGTTTCAGTAAAAACAAGTGAAAGTTTTGTGCAACAGGAGACCTCAATTGTTTCAGCGGTAGGAAGTGCTTTAAGTGGGGAAAAATTGGATGGAATCTTTTGTGTTGCAGGTTAGATTATATTTGTATTAAGTTTTGTTCGTCAATTAGCAAACGTTTAATTAAATTGATTTGTTGTTTTGCAAGCTAAAAATACCTTTTGCCTCATGATGTTTTCCCCTTTTATCAACATTCAAGTTATTTTAATTTCAGATAAATTTAGCATCAATCCTCCTACATTTAAAGCTTCTTAAAAATTTATGAAGGATTATGTCAATAAGATTCCTTTTGTTACACTTAAATATTTTAGGAATTTAAAAATTAATTTCAGACATTCTCGAGAGTTTTCTACAAGCGCCTTAAATTTTAATAAACTGTATACAACGAGGTATCTTTTGTTACCTAAGCAAAACACGAAGCCAAAGAAAATTACGTAAATTCCATCCGTTCATAAAATAAACCTTTTTACAGCCCTTCGAAATTTGCAAATTGAATCTAAATTTAAAACACATAATATATTAGTTATATTAGGTAATAATCAATTAATGAAAGTTCGTGTTTAATATCTTAAGGCGGATGGGCCGGAGGCAATGCATCCCATGATCTGGCAAAGAATTCCGAGATGATGTGGCAACAAAGCGTATGCAGCAGTCTCATAGCGGCAACAGTGGCTTCCAAATATTTAAAAGACGGCGGGGTTTTACAGTTGACAGGTGCCAAAGCTGCTTTGGATGCCACACCCGGCATGATCGGATACGGTATGTAGCAAGAACTTAATCATTAACATAATACTTGTATGGATGTGGACTTCTAGTGTGAATTTGTTTTAGGAATTGCTAAAGCCGCCGTCCATCATCTTACCAAGTCATTAGCCAACGATGACAGTGGGTTACCTTCTAATAGTACCGTTCTCGCTATTCTGCCGATTACTCTGGATACTCCGATGAACAGAAAATGGATGGCGAATGCCGATTTTTCCACTTGGACACCTCTGGAATTCGTTGCAGACCTCTTTGTTAAATGGGCAAAAGGTGTGGAGAGACCTAGTTCCGGTGGTTTGATTCAGTTGGTAACCTCTGACTTCAAGACTCAGTTAATTCCTTCGTAGTTATGTGATATTATCTCAGTATTAATTGAACGTTTACAAAAAAATATTTTTGCAGCTTACCTCCTTGTATAAACATTTAACTTCAAGAACAGATATAATGCTGTTCTTGAAGGTCGTTCTTCATTTAAATGTAGCAATAATTAAACTATGAAAACAAAGGTTAAAAATAATACCTATTTTTTTTTATTATAGATTTTTAATTAACACACCAGGAAATATCTGGTATAGGTACCGTAGGATAATTTTTTAAATATAGTTAATAACGTTATAAAGTCCTTGAAATTGATGAGTTTAATTTAAATCTAATAAAAAGCGTTTTGATGTTTCAATGATTATTATTTATTAAATACAATAAAAGGCATTTTTAGTCACGTCAATATAGTGCTATTATTTCGTTATGAAATTATTGTATTTATACATTTTTTTGTTGTGAAATGGATAACCTTTTGTGTCAGATCAAAATGTGTGTAATAAATGTTTACGTTTGATTAACTTTTATGAGTAGTAATATTTATACATGTAATATAATGAATGGTTCTATCAAAATACATGGAAATGCCATTTTGGGCACTGTTGTCTATGTGTCTATGTATAGTAAAGTTTACATTATATCGTTAACCTTTACTGCAGTAAATCACAGTGGCGTGTCCAGACTTTAATACAATGGGGAGCTGTAACCAGGGCCGCCGAAAGTGTCCTGTTTTCTTTTTTGGGGTGCCACGCCCTTTTTTGGGTAAATCTTGACAAATTATTACGCATATAAAGTGCATCAATTTAAAATTTATTTTTAAATATTTTAGTAACAAAAAATTTCAAATTTTTTCCCCATCGGGGATGATATTTCGAATTTTTGCTACTTCCTGGTTATGTTTTTTAGAAGCAATTTTTAGTTGGTTGTCTAATGCGTGTTCTATTTTTATATTACGAAAAGTTTTTTCTTTAATAATTGCCTGTAAGTGCGACTTACTAGACCCGTGTCTCTTAATTAATTTATGTAGATTATTTAAATCCGAAAATCCATTTTTATTCCACAAATTCTTTTCACTCGAAAATAAGAGGCATGACCAGCAAAACAGAAGAGACTTATTTTCACAACCAGTTAGCCATTCACAAGTTTTATATGATTCTTTTTGAAAATGTCTAATATAAAGTTTAGTTTTTTTTGTTAAATTAGGAATAGATGGAGTGGGCCTATCTTTGGAAATAATTTGTTTTTTTTCCTAAAAAATATAAGTGGAAAATCCTTTTACCACTATCTGACACTTAATACACTCACACAAAAGTCTATTTTCACTTTCAGCCGAACTTGAACTAGCAACAGGATCCATAATTAAAATAATAATCTGTTTGAAAACAGCGTTCTTTTCCCAATATTTATGCACGGTTTTAAATTTCGCCTAAACACGCGCCACTCTAATTTTTTCGATGCAGTAAAACAATATACGGCAATACGCTGCTTTCCAATCGCTTCCCGCAATCCGGCGGCGCGGCGCGAATGGCGCGTCGGTATGTCTCGAAATCAATCGGGCATCACCGTGAAGTAGAACTAGATAGCATATGGAGTTCTCTGATCAAGGGTGCTTTATGAAAATGCGGTCGGATTCGCCCGATTTACAAATAAAATTTAGGACAATTTTAAAAATTAATTGTTGTTAAAAGTTCTAGCAGGATTGTATTGGATTATTTATTTTTATAAGTAAATCGTTTAGGGGAAGCTGTGCTTCCCTAGCTTCCATGGTAAACACACTGGTAAATCAACTACCTGATTAAACCCCATTATGTAGGTCCCCAACATCTTCAAGCCGCAATGAATGGGTGCAGGGTCGGCTTGAAAATATAGCTATCTACATATTGATTTATTTTTATTTTTAATTAAATAGACATTTTAACCCAATAGACACCATCCCTTAGAATATATTGTGTTAACATTAAAGGATCCCAATAATGAGCATTCTTTAGATAGGTCCACCCTGAATTTACCGCAACCTATTGTTATATTTGAGGATTTACCATTGTTATTGGAAAAATCCCTTAGTCAGGAGCGTGTATTGGGGAAGTTTTTAAGTAAAAAAGCCTAAATATGCCTGTTCTCCTAAAATTGTATTATAATTTATTCGTAGGTATTTATAATATATGAAAACATTTAAAAAATCGTATTAACTAATAAATAACAATGGGTGGTACTATTTTACAAAATATAATTACAAAAACAAGATATAATATAGAATCTTACAAACAAGGCATTTTCAAAAATCGAATAATACTTTGTCGTTATGGCTTAATCCTCGGCTTAATCATAGTCCGATTCGGAAGATGAACTTTTATTAACATTGTTTATAACAAGCGGTTCAACCATTTCTTCGATTATTATAATATCTACCTACCACATTTTGGCTTCTTTTTCTATCACAGGATCGATACATTTTTTCCACCTTGTCGCACTGATTTTAACCATAGCTTCATTAAAGAGTCCTTTTAAATCCACCATTTTATAAGTCGTGTTTTTTCTGGCGACATCTGTCTTTATTTGAGCCCATATAAGTTCGATCGGGTTTAATTCGCAAAGGTAAAGAGGGAGTCTGAGCACAGACTCTTAACTTTGCCATTTCATCGACTATATATTTTTTGAATGCCTTTTATGTAAATTGGCTAGTACCAATAGTTCTTCCTTTAAGGAATCTAATGGAAATTCTATTTGTCTTAAACTCCGCCATTCTGTTATTTCGCTTTTACGCCACGCACTTGTCGGTAATTTTTCCGTCAGCCTAGAGTGATAACTTGCAATATCCAATACAATTGTTGCATCTTTTGGTGTAAGATCCAACATTTGCTCGAACCATTCTCCAAAGACATCGGCATTGATGTCTTCGTGATAGTCTCCTTTACTTTTAGAACGAAACATCAGTAGAACACCTTCGAGTCGATGACCTTTTCCAGACGGCGGTCTTAATCCTGTGGACAATCCTTCCAAAAAAGCTTGTCTTGAACTTTTAATATTTTCATCCTGCAAAAATTTGGTCACCGTGTGAAATTCATTTAGCCATGCTTCGTCTAGGTAAAATATGTTTTTGTTTTCTTCTCTGGCTTTTCGGATGCTTCTTAAGTAATTTCTTCTCCAACAGACGATACCGCTTTTATCAATTAAAATCGATTGCCTATTATGTTTTTTCCACCGAAAACTCATTTTTTTTTAATCATTTCCAAAGCGTATTTCTACACATAAATGGGTAGTCCTGGTCTTCTCGGATTGAGGTAATTTCTTTTTTTTAAAAGAAACTATGTACTTTTCGCCTTATTCTCTGCATTATAACGCCATCCAGTTCAAGTTTTGGTCGTCCTGTAGAAGTTTTTGGACGTTTGACGCCAATCCCTTTCTCTTCTTTTAAAAGTTTATATATTGTTGTTTTCCCAACGTTAAGCATAGGTATCTGCTGTAAATTGCACTGCATTGTCAACACTCAAATCCGCATTCTTACTTTTAATAGAATCGTAACAGTTAAGAATTAATTTATTTGCATTTACTGCACATGGACCGACTGTACTAGGGCGTTTAGGCAATTGTTGAAAATTCTCAATATTTAATTCAAAAAATACTGACACTTCACACTTTAACTAGTTTCACTGAGAAACAAATACTCAAGGTAGGGATGTATAGATAAAAATAGGTGTATTAGTCCAATAGAGGCACCCATAAAGACATAATAACCACATAATTAGCAAACAGGTAACCAGGGTTAGGTGCAAAAAAAAGAAATAAAATGACTAGGTCAGAAACGGAATAAGTACCTAGACTCTAATTAGTTTTGATAAAATTGCTCTCTAAATTTCCAGGTAAAGCCTGTCCAGAGATACAAGAAAGTTACACTTTGCCTTTGAATGTGATTATCCAAGGGTGGCCATAAACAAACAATAAATGAATGAATAAATGCAGGTAAATTATGGTCTGTACTTAAAAATGTCTTAAAGTAAACTGCAAATCTGGAAGACATAATTTCATTATTAAAGTAATAGTTTGGTGATTTTAAACCGATTTTTACGTGATTCAAAATGAGAGGGTTAATCCCATAAAACTAATTATGTTCTAAAGACTGTATATACAGGGTGAGGATTTTAAAGTGTTACAACGCAATATCTGAAAAACGGCTATAAATATTTTAGTCAAATTTTGGGACGTGGATAGGTAGGTTGGGGGACAAATTTTAAAATATTTTTGATATTTACCCCCCCTCCAGATTTGATGTGGCTAGTGACAAATTTGAAATGTCAAATGGAAAGGTATTTTTTTTTTTGATAATTCGATTCCTCGTCAATAACTACGTAAGTGAGCAGAAAATTGTTACATTTGCTCTACTAGTTGCTTAGTTACGAATTTTTCAATAAATAAAATAGGAATACTTAAAACTACACATTTTAAATCATGACACCTATGATTATTGTTTATCCAAACCTTTAATTATGTTGTATCCTAGGAAACCACTTTTGACTTTGACAAGTAGTGATAATCTGATAAAGTTCATTATTCAGTGCAATTATGGAACAATCTTATGACATTGAAATAGACATGTTGTTAATTCTGGGAGAATGTAGAAAAAACTACCGGGAAGCGGCGCAATTGTGGACTGTTAGGTTTCCCGCCATTCAAAAATCTCATATGGCATTTAAGCGATTAGAAGATCGAGGCCGCAGCACGGGAATCCTAAAAAATAAGAACAGAGTTAGAAGACAAACAAAAACTAATGACGATATGGCCGTTGGAGTGTTGGGTGTAATAGCTGTAAATCCTCATGTTGGTTCAAGGGAACTTGCTCGTGATTCAGGAATGTGCCAAAAATCGGTACTGGCTATTTTACACAAGCACAATTTTCACCCTTACCACATAACTATTCATCAGGAATTGTATGGCCAAGACTTTCAAAATAGGATTACATTTTGTACGTGGTTACAAACTTTAATTCACGAAAACAATGCATTTTTAAGAAAGATAGTATTTTCTGACGAAGCTACATTTACCAATTGTGGTCAGGTAATTATTTAAATCAATATGGATTAATGTAACTTTTAATAATCAAAAATATGTAATCCACTACTTGATGGGTGTACATAAATAAATACATATCTAAACACCCGTTAACGGGTGTTTAGAGAATATTCACATACATTTAGATTTATTTTTAATTTTATACTGATTCAATCAATTTTGCTTTTCTTAATTTAAGGTCAACCGGCACAATTTACACTATTGGGCACCTCAAAATCCTCACTGGATGAGATTTCTGCCAAACCAACATCCTTGGTCGGTTAATACCTGGTGTGGCATAGTCGGAGAACACACATTTTTTTGACCGTCACCTAAATGGAGAAATGTATAATAATTTTTTACAAACCGATTTGCCACAACTTCTGAATAATAATGGAAATCAACAAGAACTATGGTTTCAGCAAGATGGTGCTCCGCCACATTTTGCCCGACAAGCTCGAGATACACTAAATGAAATGTTTGGAAACAGATGGATTGGTCGTGGTTGTCCTGTAAATTGGCCTGCAAGGTCACCAGATTTAACACCATTAGATTTTTTCTTGTGGGGATTTATAAAAGAGAAAGTTATGGCTACACCACCGACCACACCAGAAAACATGAAAGATCGTATTCAACAAGCATGTAATTTAGTAACGCCTCAAATGTTAACTCGCGTGCGCAACTCATGTCAAAAAAGAATTGCAAAATGTTTAGAAATGGATGGGGGTCATTTCGAACACCTTTTGAAGCATGATCGTCGTTAGATTTTTTAAGGAATTATCATTTTTAAGTATTCCTATTTTATTTATTGAAAAATTCGTAACTAAGCAACTAGTAGAGCAAATGTAACAATTTTCTGCTCACTTACGTAGTTATTGACGAGGAATCGAATTATCAAAAAAAAAATACCTTTCCATTTGACATTTCAAATTTGTCACTAGCCACATCAAATCTGGAGGGGGGGTAAATATCAAAAATATTTTAAAATTTGTCCCCCAACCTCCCTATCCACGTCCCAAAATTTGACTAAAATATTTATAGCCGTTTTTCAGATATTGCGTTGTAACACTTTAAAATCCTCACCCTGTATAGCCACTCTAGTTAGTTTTAACCTTAGTAATTATTCTTACTTCGTGTGTAATACAGCAGGTAATTTTTACTCTGGCTCTGCCCGCAAAGAGGTAAATTTCAGGCATTTTATGGTCAAAATGATAATTATGGTCTTATGGCAGTCAAAATATCAACGGTATGATGTGAACTGTACTATATAGTGCTTCGGGCAAACTGATAATAAATTTAACACCATTTTTCTTTCGTCAAAAACAATTTTTAAAATATTGAGCACGGCAGACATTTTCGATAAATCTATCAGCCCCAGTCGTTAGAATTTGATATAGTGCAAACGTCAAAGTTAATGATAATGGGTAAAAGGTCCTAATGTGGGGTTCTAGGAAAATACATATCTACATGGTCATATAGTATTATAAATTTTAATCATTATTTTTTTTTTACGTTACGCTTAACTAACCTGAAATAACCTAAATTCGAATATAATTAGAAAAAAAATGATTACTAAGTTAATTTAGAGTTAGACTAAAGTTATTATTCAGCATAAACACAAATCACACAACTAAATATCCGGAGTTTAGAGGATGCGAGCCTTCGCGATGACCGGATATATGCTCTCTTGACAGAGGGTATTTATGGGGATTGTCACACATGAAATCCCTTTTAATATAATATGCTGTATGTATGCAAGTCGAGTGCCTGGCTGTTTCTTCGGCTAATTGAATTTTACATATTATTAGGTTTTTAAGGCTATTTAAAAGATCCAATAAGAATATTTATTTAATTTTGCTTTGGTGGTGTATATTTTGCATATTACATTACAGAAACACAAAATCTGATTAAACTGGATAATTGAATAATTTACAAGAATCAGTGCCACGCGAGCAGGGTTCAACGAATCAGGTCATTGGGTTTACCGAGCACTGGTGCTTAACGAATTTTAAAAAGCTTTGTTTAGAATTTGAACACGTAACGCACATGTACCGATATATCGAAGCCATCGGCTACTGCCATTCAAAGTTAATGAAATCTGATGATTTCAGTGAAAAGTAAACTTGTTTTTGCAGCTAAGTCAACCTGCGGCTGATGTCTAAAACAATTTTAAATAAATACATAATGGGAAATTCTATTTTAACAGGATTAAATATTTTAACAGTAAAAAATTAAATTTTGTTTTGTAAATAAGTTTATTTCATACTGTATTGTAAAACACACCTTTACATATTTGAATTTAGTCCAGAAAATAAGGTTTTACAGCAATAAGTCCGGTAATTTTTTTTTACCGGACTAGTCCTGTAAAATTTCTTTACCGGACTGAAATGTGTAAGTTTTAGTTTAATCAATGTCAAATACACAATGTTTCCACCAGTAAATATAAGCACTTTTCAAATATACGACGCAGAATAAAACTTCATTATAATTTCAAAACATAATTATAATTTTCAACAGAACAGTATGAAATAAAATATTGTACGTCATTCGCCCGACAAATCCTTTACAGTATTCGTTTCAAAATTCCAGACTCGGCTCCTTCGTCGCCTCGTCTCGAAACATTTCACTCATACTGTAAAAGTTGATTTACCGGACTTATAACGTAAATATCTATTAAAGTTTTAAAATTCTACTTTACCGGCCTGTATTTTTGCTTTCCGGTCTAGACCGATAAAGTGATATTTTTGGGTTAAAAGATCTTATTTTAGGGGCGTAGGTAATATCGGCCCCAGCCAGGTAGCAACCAGATTTTGGCACGAACTTTCGGCTTTGGGCTGGAAGGGTCATGTTTTTATAACAGGCATTTTCGGCCCCAACAGTCTAATATTTATAACATTTTAATTTTTGAACCATTTTAATTTTTTTATGATCTTTTGTATTTTGGATCATTTATAAAATGAAAATGCAATGGATGGTTTGTATATTTCGGTTCTTTATTGCAAAATTAAATTTCATCGCTGACATAAATACCTAACATATTTAAAGCTGGATTTATAAACTCTCGCCGGCGTCGGCGCCAGCGTTCGTCGTAGACAAGCATAGTGGGCATTTATAAACTTGGCGTTCGCAATGTTTACAAACAAAAACATAATCTGACACTTCTGACATTTTAGTTCAGGTGGTATTTTCTCTAGCCAGTTATTACAACAAAAAGAAAGAGTTAAATAAACGGATTTAGCAAGGAAAAAGAAGTTACTTGGTGTCTTAGCGGTAGTAAAATTAAAATTACGATTGGCCATTGACAGATTGGCAGATACGAAACATGACTTGATAGAAATGCTAAAATCCCATTGGTTATGACGTGGCACTACGGATTTTTCACGAACGCCGGCGCTGGAAGTATAAAGATGGTTTATGTCGAACGCCAGCCGGCGCCAGCGCGAACGCCGGCGAAGTTTATAAATCACGCAATTACGATTCACTTGTTTAACTTCCAGCGCCCATGCCAGCGCGAGGGCCGACGCCGGCTTCGAGTTTATAAATCCAGCTTAAATTGGGCACTTTGAATATGTATGTACACCTCGAAAAGGTAATCAGCGTATATAAGAAGAATGTCATTATTTGGGTTATAGCTTATTAAATCAAATACAAAACAGTCCTTTACTTCTTCTGGAGACAAATTTAATATGTTAAGCCAAATGTATGTCTTAGCCATTTTCCAATATCTGAATTTTCATTTTTAAATTCGTGAACCAAGCCAAGTAATTGAATTTTTTTAAACCAACTTTGATGTAAGTGAAAACGGCAGCCACTAATTTTTACTTGTGGAAAAATATTTACCAATGCGAGATGAGTTGCTTTTTCGAAATCTTCAATCTACAGGAGGTAACGACAATCTGAAAATTTCAAATATTTTTGATTTTAGCAGAAAAAATAGATCTTAGTATGTGGCCGCTGTTTTATCTCTTAACAAACAATATACTATATAATGTCCATTTTCTAGCCCATGTATAGTAAATAATTGGCAAAAATATTTGGTACAGTATGAAAATGTCCCGTCGATATACAATTTCTCCATTTCACATAATGCACGAATGTTTGTTTCGCATGAAAGAATAATTTTATTATGTTCAAGACTATTTATAAATATAAAATCTTCACCTGTGTTCATTGTTAGAGAATAAGCACTCACTGCACTATGAACTTCTTTAGTTGGTTTTGGTAATAAACTTTGTAGCAATTTCCTACGACAGTTGTAAATATTTTTTCGAATAGCCTCGATGTCTGAGATTATCACATCATTTGAAGAATTTGTAGCAATAGCTCGTCGAATAATCTTAGCAGGTTTTTCTGTTAAATCTTTTTCAGCTTTTCATTTGCACGCATTGGTAATTATTTTTTTCTCTATCTTGCGTTCATCTATTCAGCTTTCGTCATTGTAACGTCAGAACAGATTCTCACCACTTTTGCTGAATATTTAGAATTCTTTTGGATGCACCTCCACGACTTCACCACTTTTTAATTCTTTGCTTTTATAAAACGTATAGTTTTCTACAAGAAGTAAATCTCGGTTACAGGCACTTTTTATTAAACTCATTTTTAAAAGATTACATAAAACATACAACTTCAAGAACTGAAAAGGAATGATTATAATCGGTCTTTAAACATAAATGAGTACCCTTCGTATCATTGTTAAAACAATTTAATTATATTAATTCCATCCCTTAAGCATACCTAAAGTACCGGGTCAAGAATTATCCCGGATGGGTACTTAAACGATAATGAGCTATACCTGACCCTGGGGCCCAAAGTTCAGCCGCCCGATTTTAGAAAGTGCTTGCTTTCCGTTCGACCGAAAAAAAGTGATCTTTTAAACTATTGACTTATTTAATATTAAACGGTCCGAAATCTTAATGATATTTTTATAAATAATTGTTTACTTTAGAAAAATTTATAAAAAAATACTCTTACGTACCAATTATCGTGTCAGATAATTAGCACCCAAGGCAAAATAGTAGTATAAGACACAATAAGGGTGTCACTTCCAAAATTTAAAAAAAAATCAGAAATATACAACACATGGTTGTAAATAAAAGCTGTTACTACTTACACAGGTAGTTCATATACTATATTTACCGGACAAAAAAAACTTTATTGCCCGAAATAACCGACAATTTAACAGTCGTAACTTTTCCGTTCTTTTAAAAACAAGGCAATTTTAAAAACGATATTTTAAAAGTTTATTTCTTTTCTTCTGTCCATATACATAAATATTTTTGAAGGAAATGTTAATGAAACATAGGTTCCTTATAATAATTTCGGCTAAATGGGACAGTTATGATGGTTAATGGTATGTGGGCATGCAGCTGAAATTTTGTAGAAAACATCTTAAATGGTATTATTTATTTTTTACGACATCAGTTGCATTAATTTTTTATGGAATAACATCCCTATTGTGGACAGAATTTAAATTCTTGCGATAAACTTTTTTTGTCCGACGAAAATAATTACAAACAAAACACCTATTTATTTTTTTTGAAAAATGTCTAGGGCTCATTTTATCAATATCCTGTTAACACGAACTAAGTACAACATAATCACCAAGGATGCCATTGTTGGAACAATTATTGTCATGTGAGTTATATGGCTGTTATCGCTAACAGGACATTGATAAAATTGATCAGCTGTGGAATGTCCACAAAAGCCATTAGGTTTGATCCAATCGTTCAACTTTTAACCTGGTCAAAAACCATACCTTGTACCTGTCAAGGTTAGACCTATAATGCACTTAACAAAAAATAATTGTAATTTTATGTAAAATCCAAAAATATTATAAGATATAATATAGGGTGTTTCATTTCAAAAACTATATATTTTTATTGTTCTACTCTCCTGGACCACCCTGTGTACTTCAAAATAATTTTAGAATATATATTTGCTTATACCCTACAGCTTTTATAAAAACTTTTTTTTATATCTTATATAGTAGAGCCCGAGAAGGCAACCACTTTCCGAAATACGTGTACAAATTAATAAGGAAAGCGCTCGAAATCCCGAAATCAGTGTTCGAAATCGTCACCACAGAAATCGCTCGAAATCATTTTGGTGGTGGGGAATAATTTTTCAGACTGGTAAATAACTTGCTTCTTTCTAATACATTATGCATTTAGATTTTAAACTTTTATACCTAATTATTTAATATGATATAATATATAAAAGCGAACTGCAGTAATCAGAAATTGACATAGACCGTCGATTTTTAGACTCAATCGTTTATATTATGTTTAATTCTTAAGGTAGGTACCTTAGTAGATTTACTAAAAAATGTTTCAAGATTTATTTCACTTTTAAATTTAACCTAGATGCCAATGAATGCGAAAGGGATTTTCAGAAATGTCAGCTTAAAGGAAATACCTCGGGAAAAACGTCTAAACAAGTCAATAATTTTAGTTTTTAGGGGACACATTAAAAATAAATTCTATTATACAAGGTGCTTAAGAAAAGCTGTACTGGGATCAATTTTATTTATTTTAATAATTACCCCCAATATTTTTGTACTTTTGAGTAAAATTCCGTACACCAGTGGCATACCTTTGAACCTACCCCATTTGAAAGACCAACAATTTTAAACTCTGTTTTAAGTTAATTATATTTAGTTTTTATTACGTTAAACCCGACTACTGCTACGACACGTGGTATTTAGGCAGGATAGTGGAAGTTCTAGAGGAAAGACTTACAAAATTAAATTTTAGAAATCTGAGTTTGACCAATTTGTAATGCCAAAGGAACAAGACGTTCAGGAAATGTTCATATTTTATGGCCCCACCTCTCTTTTGCATAAAAAAATTAATATTGTAAAAGCCTTTAAAAAAAATAAAAAATATTCACCCATTAACGAGCCTAAAGCTAATGGATAAAAAATGATTTGCTTTTTTCGTGTTCTATTTTTCTTGAAGCCTACAACAAATACAAATTTTTGGACGAAGGTAAGTTAGGTAGGGGCTGGTTCATTCCTATAAAATGTTAGTGTTTTTCTCGGTATTTTACGGAAATCATTAGAAATCCTATGTGATATGAATCCTTTGTAACTTAATAATCCTTTGTAATTGAGGAAAATTACGCGAAATCCAAAGATATAATTATGTGATTTGGAGGAATTCCTCGTTTTTCCGCAATTCATGTACAATTCTTGGATGAGTGTTGGCTCTTACTATGTCACACAAATGGGCCACCCTGCGTATATCTAAACTACTATACTCTTTTTCATGATGGAAAGTCCTTAATTTTTACCGGGTTCATGAACTCTCTTTAAAACAAGCAATCGCTTCTCTTATGCCATTATAGTTCTGTTCAGATTAATAATTTACAATTAATCAATTTTCACCAAAGCAATTTACGTAATAATTCATAAAGAGCCGTAATAAATTCTGCATTATACACACAGGCGATATTTTTGCAAGGGGTTGAATTACAGGTCCGGACTGGCTAATTGAGACAGTCAACATTCGTCGCCTGAGAATCAGGCTATTCAATGCCCATTTTTCTAAATTTTGAAATTTGAAAGTTTGGAAGCGTAGAAATTCAAATGTTTAATAATATTTCGTGTACTGAAATTATAGATTTATCACTTATATAAAGGTAATTGTGTAGTTTATTGTTTTTAATAAAAAATATGAATTATATACTGTGCTGACATATAGGTATATTTTCTGTTATTTTTGAAGACTAAAAACAAAGCAAATTTAGCAAAATACTGTTTATTTCGATATTATTATTTTACAGAATAGTTTTAATTTCAAATTTTAACTAAAGACCTTATATTTAAATTATAGCTTAAACAAGGTAACATAATTATTGTCTAAACCGTTTTAATGATTTAATTTCCAAAACTTTAAGGGTACAGAAGAAAAATATTTGTAAAGCTTTTGATATGAACCATTTTGTCTTTGGTAAGATCAGCAGGAGAAAGCTGACCTGCAGGATCTGGAATACCTTGAAAAATTTGGATGCATTTGCCTGTTACTTACTGCCTTTTAAAATTAATAGCCAGTGTAAATCATCTTCATGGAACAGTTTATACTTTACAGTATTTAAATTATTTTCATAAGAAATCTGAACCTTATTATATACAGCGTGATCAGAAAAGTTCTAGACATATGAGGATTTTCTTTATTGTTGGTTTTACGAAAAAAAGTTATTCTTTATAAAAAGTTCTGCTTGATGCGCAAATAATATTGATATATCAAAACTTAAGATATCATGTACAGGGCGGCAAAAAAGTATAGAAACACAGAATTACGTTAAGAGGGAAGTACCCTCAATTTTTATTTTAGAGGAAATTGTTATAAGAAAACTTTACTAAGGACTACAAAATGCGGTCAGATTCAATTTTTCGTTGAAATATTTTAACTTGCAGGGTACCATCAAAAACACGTTGTGCATTCAATACCTCTTGTTGGAAACCAATGACGAAAAAAATAATGCGAGATTATTTCATGTTCTAAAATCAACCTATCCACCTATCAGGAATATTAGAAACATTTAATTTCCTTAGAGCAAAAATTAATTGTGAATGTGAATAATAAACAATATTTTAGCAATTACATGATAAAAGTGATCTAAAAACAGATTGTTTATAGTGAAAAATTATGTCTCCACATGCCTCCCTTCGTTTCCCATGCAAGGTATAGTACGCCTTCTAATTTCTCTTACTGTCGCCCGTATCATATTGGGAGTGATTTCTTGGACACAGTTTGTTATTACTGCTTCAAAATGGTCAATATCGTGAAAAGGTCTATGCCCATACACCATTTCTTTTAATCGGCCCCATAAAGAGAAGCCCATGGGTGTGATGTAAGGCGACCTGGCTGACCAAGGAATATTTGAACGTCTGCCTATCCAACGGTGCGGAAATACTTCATTCAAATACCCAGTTACTGTGTTAGTACTATGGCATGGGGCTCCATCATGTTGATACCAAATTGTACGTCTTATATTTAGTGGTAGTTCGTCAAGAAATTAAGACAACTGGGTCCTTAAGAAGTCCAGGTAAAATGGCAGCATTTATATTTTGTCGGAAACAGTATGGTCCAACGATGCCTTCCGGGACGTCACTGAACTTAAAAATATTAATCCAGTCAGCGCTAAATTAGCCCCTTACTAACACTGCCAAATTGCAACAAAATCAATTATCGATATTTACGAAAAAACGATTTTTTTTTTAAAGTTTGATACCCTGCATCTTGAAAACGAAGCATTACCGGACCTATATTTATATAAATTCTTCATCTTAGAATCACTCAAAGAATCAAACCTTGACGTTTTGCCGCGTACTTATATCACACCCTGTATAAAGTTTTTTTCTTATTATATTTTTTCCGATTCGTCTTTGCCTCCACTTTGTCCTTCCACATATAATTCAAAAACCAAACCCATTGAGAAAGATAGGTGGACGATGCTAAAAAGTATATTTTCTGGTACAAAAATCAAACCTTACCGTGTCTGGCAACATTCTGCATAAAAAGCAGCGCAGTATTCCTCAAAACGATAAAATTTTAATGTACTTCTGATTACTCTGCTGTTTACCTTATTCCTTTCACAATAGGGCGATTCAGCGGTTGCTCGGAAGTTATTTCCCTGCGGGACATTTCTTATCAAAAACGCATGCGAAGGGTAGTGACCCTTGTAATATAGGGCTTCGAAATACTTCATACCATATATACGGTTCGGTATTTGAATGGAATAATAAAAGGAAATACGAGAGGTACTTTATTATGGCCAAAAGGATGGCTTGTTGTAGAGGATTTTCGTGAATTAAGTGGCCAAAGCAACTTGAATTAAAGAATTTATGGGCTGGATTATTCAGTACTTGAAACGGGCAAAATGGACTCGGGATTATACAGTTCTAATAGGAGTGTAGATGTTTTAGCTGGCTTCGATCACATAAAATGAAGTTCATTAGGTTTGCCAATTTTTTACTTATTCCAGAAAGATATTATTTTCTATAAAAAATCTTCTAATTCTGGAAAATTAATTACTATACATACAGTGTGTATCAGCCAAATGGAATAAATTCGATAATAAATATGGGGGTATGTCCGAAAAAACGCTCGGACACGTCGATTGGTATTTCTAGTTGCGCATTTTTTTCAATAAAAAATTTTTATACAGGGCGTGCCATGTAACAGTGGCCAATACTAACTTTCTTATTCTAAATGCGATACCCTATATATTATTCAATTTTTGGATTTTTCAGAAAATTTTAGACATATTTCATGTACAATATCCTATACCTATCTGTGTTTTCAGATTTATTGCAAAAAGTAACAACACACTAAAAAACTAATAAGTAATACTGTTTATTTCTTGTTAATGTAAAAAACAAAAAAAAACATTAATGAAGGAGACGTTGAAAATGCTTGCCGCGAACGTCTTGGCAACATCCTAATCTTAAATATAAATTTCTTCTAACGTTACTGAACATCTCAGGCGTGACCGATCTAATCGCAAGCGTTATTCGTCTTTTTAAGTCAGCTAAGTCGAGGGGTTTAGTTTTGTATACAATATTTTTGACATAACCTCATAGGAAGAAGTCTAATGGCGTCAGATCAGGAGATCGTGCTGGCCATTCCATCGATCCACGCCTCCCTATCCACCGATTTGGAAATACTCGCTTGAGGAACTGCCGGACATTAATTTGGTAATGGGGCGGTGCTCCATCTTGCTCAAACCATATCGTATTCGCTGGAAGTTGTGGGCTTGCTGGATCAGGATATAAGTTTGTCAAAGTTAGCAAGACATTATTTTGGAGCAGTGCTAAGTAATTATCGCCATTTAAATTGCCATTAATCATTAATGAAACAGGGACCTATGATATGATCTCCAACAATTCCTGCCCAAACATTAACCTTTTGAGGATATTGCGTATGTTCTTCTCTAATCCAGTGAGGATTTCCCTAGACCAATAGTGGCAATTCTGACGATTAGCATGACCGTGAAGTGTAAAGGTGCACTCATCAGAAAACAAAACATGTTCTAATTGGATCACATTGTTATCAAACATTGTCATCATTTGTCATCAATCGTCTTCCATGAGCTCATGAGCAGGTATCACTTTATAGGGATACATTTTATTTTCTTGTAATGTTCGAATAATCGATGAATGGCAAACATCGAACATTGGGGCTGTTTTTCGACTAGAAGTATATGGGTTTTCCTGAAACTCAAGCATAATATCTAATTTGGTATCATCACTTATTGCATCGGCAGCTACTTTTTTTATCTGCTTTACATGTCCAAGCTGGCGAAACTGCTTTTCTATTTTACTAATAATTGTCCCTTGAGTTATAGGCGGCAAATTTGGAAATTTTACATGAAATAAGCGAGCAACTTCCATTTGTGTCCGTGTTTTATCTCCATAACCAATCATCTGTAGAATTGTTATTCTGTGCAGTTCTGTTAAAAAAAACATTTTTCTGATATGCAGTTAACGAAGTTCAAACGACTATAACACTGACAACTACTGTCATGCAGACAGACAACAATTTACTAAGGTCAGGCGTTTTGAACAAAAGTAAACAAAACTATTTATACCTTTTTTTTATTTCATATCAGTAAGAACATTTTAACATCACAATAATTTTCAACATCTCCTACATTAATATTTTTTTTTTTGTTTTTTACATTATCAAGAAATAAACAGTATTACTTATTAGTTTTTTAGTGTGTTGCTAATTTTAGTTACAAAACTTCTATGTATACATTAATTTACATTCTCTTTTTTATTCCTAATTTACCGAATAATTCGTTGCTTTTGACAAATCTGTATCTCAAATAATCATAGCGGTAAAGTAAAAACTAAAAAACTGTTTGGACAGTATTTTTCCGGCTCAGTACGAATCTGGGCTCAGCAATATGGACAAACCTACCGGGACTACTTACCTGGACATTTCGTATTCTTAAAATATATGATTTTGTTATGTCATCACTGTCATCAGTCTCTGCAGGGTTTTCATTTGAGGAAAATTGACATATTTAATTGTTGTTTTTTGCACATCCCTTGAAACTTGGTTTTCCTTACTGTCTCATAAAAAAAAAAATTTTTTGTATCTACTATCATCATCAGAAAGAATGTGCCTAACTAAAACCAGCCTTTAACGAACGACGTTACATTTCTTAACGATCATACAACAAAACAAAATAAAAATATATTTTCATCGAGTTTTTTTTCCTGGCAATATTCTGTTTAATACACCCATTACGCCTTAGTGAAGTTGAAATTCGCGAACCCAATGTCGGTAGCACAGTGGAAATTGAACCCCTTGTTTAACTTAATTGCATTTAAATTAATGTAATATCAAAGGAGATTAAAACTTATGCATCGGTAACTTTATACATTATAACTTTGTCCGTCAAAGCTACAGTGTATTCGCTTGAAAGGTAAATTCTCTTCATTAAGTTTAAATAGTATAGATACATGTAATGGTTAAAATTTGAATAAAATATTTGTAATTTATTTTATAAACATTACATCATACTATTTTCCTAAGGTACAGAAATCTCATTTTTCTTAATCTTTCGGACTCCATAATAATTTGTCGCTTGTTTATTGTCTTATACTTAAATCCTATCTCTTGCAAAGCGCGGTGGAGACTTGTCCTGCTACATGATATCGTTGTATCGTCAGTTCTTAACCGTGTTTTTAAATAATCAAACGTGGGCACAACATTTTCTCGATACATTTGGTATATTTTTCTGCGAATAACATCTTTGTCACAATCATCTACGCACTTCATTTTTCCGGTATCTTTGCGAACTTTTCTTTTAAAATGTCCTTTTAGCATAATATCTCGTACCGTCGATAATGGAACTTTTGTCATTTCACTGGTAATTTTAATAGCAATTACTTTAGGGTGGCCGCTCTTTACGATTCACATACATTTTTCACGATCACTTGGGCGTCAGAAGATAACTGCTTCCTGGAATGTTTAGGGTGGCTAGATATCGCATTAGCTGAAGATTCCCAGGGTCTCCACATACTTTTAGTATTAACTTGTTGCATACTGTTTGAAAGTAAAATAGATAGGTACTAATCTATTTCGAATATTATGTTTACTATTTATATAAGCTATATTAACAGGTACCTGTAACTAAAAAGTTTTCAAAAATATTCTAATAATTAAATTGTTTCTAGAAAACCTTAATTAGACAGTTTATTAATTCTGATAACAAATCAAGTAATGTACATATCTATTGTTGTTATAAACTGGCATTAAAAATAAATGTGGGTTAATACGTCTCCGCCGAGTTTATGAGGGGTTTTATTGCAGTCATTAAGCCAAACGAAGTATGTTGGGAAGTACTTTACCTACCTAGCGTATGTGTGCCCGGTCGCCAACAAATTGCAGGTTATTAGATCTAGGGACAGGGAGATTTTAAATTGCACTTTTTAAAGAAAACATATTTTTTTTAGGGCGTGGAAAGTGCTTATAGGATATATTTGCCGTAAAGCAATGAGAGTAATGTAAAGGCGTAAAAACTACGGTGATGTTGCGTAAGTTAACCAGGTTTTTCCGGTTCCCGTTTCTGAAATCTTGTTAGATTATGAAACGCAGTACATTCCCTATTAATACCGTAAAAACTCTTATTATCGCCCCTGCAATACTATTAAGTCATGTTCAAATTTTAAAATTACACAGTTTGAAACGGGGTAGATGGTTTATTAAATGTGCGTGTGTGTGGCACCTGTCAGAAACAATTTTTTACTGGCTCTATATTTATTCGAGTTGCCCTTCAATTATGTTATGTTGCGTGCCTCGTTCGGAATTAGACGATTTGTGTAATGGTCGAGTTGGAAACTGTGTAAATTAAAGGCGTTTTAATATACGATAAAAGCTTTAAATTATAAAAAAAAATACATTTCGATGTTTTAGCTTAGCTTTGTTCACTAGCATAATAATCATCAAGGTATTTATCTTCTTTATACGTTTATAGGGTAAGAGTGGCTAAGCATTTTAGAAGTATATACGATAGGGGAGTCCTTATTATGACAATCTTTGAATTTGTATGCTCCCAGGAGCTCATAGGGTTCGAAATAAATTTTAGAAAATATTCTCCAAGTTTCAAGTCTCTATCTTTATAGTACCCTGTGCCGACTGTTGCAATGCAAGTTTCCTATCTGAATAACATGGGGTGGTTTTTCGGCAGAGAAAGAATTAACTTTTTATTTCGGCCAAAGTGGTTGTTCAACAACTGTGGCAGACTTCAACCTTATAAAAGTAGCTGTTCTTTAGAATTTTTACAAAGTTTTAGCTATTGTTTTTAGGGTTTACGCTAAATTGAAAACATGTTTTTTATTTTTTCCAAAATTTGTTCAAAAGTTAATAGTAAATTATTCTCTATTCGTTGTGACATTTTGATTTTGTCACTGTAACATCATAATATTTGGCTATTAATATTAACTTATATCGCATATTTGATTTAAAATTTACCCTTAAAACTGGGGAAAAGTACTAACCTGAACTAATCTACCTTCATAACTTTTGCTCCTAGCGTAATCTGTCATATTGATATTCCTTGTATCAACTACCATATAATCTGATCCTTGTAACAGTGCGTTTCGTGGAAATTCCCTATAATTTTTCTTTATTTTACTTTTGAATATTAATTGTCAGTTTTAGTTCGAAACTTTAGAGGTTAGCTTTCTTCTTATTTTACAAGATTATTAATAACTAGTACATCAAGGTGTAGTTTATCGAATGTCGAGGATATTGAGAATACTGGTTATTTTAAAAAATAATATAGCGAGGTTAAGCTTTCATTATGAATAATAAACAATAACTAAATTTAGAGACATCTGCTTTATTATTATTTTTTTTTTAAGTTGGCTTGGGCTGTGCAGCCATGTGGCCAGTTACTTTATTGAATACTCATAAATTACAATTATAATATTCTTACAAACACTTAAAAACGTCCATGTCCAATCCGGGATTCGAACCAGGGACCTCTAGATTGCCGGGCGAAATCGCTCCCACCCGACCACCGAGGTCGACAAATAGTAAATTTACGTAACAAGTCCGGAAAATACTGTTTTTTTGGACGAGTTGACAAAATTCTATGACGAGCCGTAGGCGAGTCCTGGAAGTCTGCGAGTTCAAAAAAACTGTTTTCGGACGCGTTGCGTACACTATTTTTTCGGCAACCATGTAGAATAACAAATCAAAGAGACACATTTCTTTATTATATTTCTTTGTAGAACAAAATTTCGAACATTTTAATTCTTATTTGTATTAAATATTGAAATTCGAACAGAAGATAGGTACTAACAGAAACATTCTAATTCTTATTTATATAAAAATTTATATTAAAATTTGAGCAATTGCTAATATTAAAAGGATTTAATTTGTTTGAAATGCTTGGTAAATTTAAATGCCTATTGTAGTTAGAACAAGAAGGTAAAGTTTCCGTTGATAATTTTTGAATGTTCTTGGCAATTTTAATTTTGTTTGTTAGTGAATTGTCTATATATTCTTCAGCGACACTTCCAGCCACCGTGTCTCTTCAAATTTGTGATGTTTCCACCATTATCAGCAAATATCGTCGCTGAAGTTCGACGCATGCTATGGCCTGTGTAATTTTTAGGATTGGGTAAATTTAAAAATTCTGCAATTTTTAATCCGAGATTCCCAAAACTGTGGATACCAACGGGCTGAATCGAACATTTTCCTTTTTTGTAATTCACAAATATTGTTATGTGGAGTATGAGATGGCCATAAAGATAAATATTGCCTATACAACAGCAGGTTTTCTTGCCCAATTACAACAATATTTCTCTCAATATGTGTTTTAGAATCTGGCACTCGTATATTCACAAGCAACATGTCTTCTTTGTCGTTTATTAGATCAATTGACATTTTTGTTAGTTCTTCCCGTCTACACGCACCGGCTAACCCAATAATTGTTGCTACCTGTAAATGAAGCAAATTAAGTTGATACTTTTATATCCTACAATCGTAATATTTTGTTAAAATTACCTTTAGCATTACATAATATGTTTCATTATCTGGTTCTCTAATGAATTTGTTGATTTGCTCGCTGCTGAAGACTTTTGATTTCTTTGCTTTATAACCAACATTCTTCCTTTTAAGAAATGCGATTACCTTTTGGAAAGTGGCTATGTTTACATTTTTCTTCACTAAAATGGTACTTTTCAACATAGAGTACATGCTCCACAGGGTAGAGGATTTGACAGTTTCAGATTTTTGCGCCAAGTAAGCTAAAATTACATCCTCTGTAATAGTTTTGCATTTCTTCATATCCATCCATCTCGTGAACAAATCATAAACGTTTTCGTACCTGGACTTTGATTTTTCAGGAAATAATTGTGCTGTAGCAGCAGCTGCTGCATTGGAAATTTCGTAAGACACATTTTCAAACTCACTATCGCTGTTGCTTTCCATAGTTTATTGCGACAATTGCGACCAAAAACCTTGCAAACTTTCGAAAATTAAAATGTCAACTACTAGAAGTACGTACTTCCCGGACTAGGCCGGAGAAATGCTACTTTCTCAAAGAAAAAGCGTCCGGGAAGTGGGTACTTCTTGGATGGTTGCCGAAAAAGCATTTTTACGTACTTTAAATACCTGCAACCGAGTTGTCAGGACTCATTTGAGTCTACTCCTTCCTTTAAGGGAAGTAAATACTAGATCTTTTCAAGAGCGTATTAATTTATGCACAGATCAAAATGGAAGACATTTTGAACATTTATTGTAGTTTATAATATGAGGTTAGGCATAAAATATGTTTAATTAATAAAATAAACGTTCTTTTTACATTTTTACACAACAGAATTTACGAAATTTGCAATTATTTCGGAAACGGCTCGAAATAACCTACATGTTTGTATTACAAAAAATGTTTGTTTATGAATTCTACGTTACATTAGTTAAAAATATACAGGGTGTTCCATTTGAAAAATTTGAAAAAAATTAGTTTTTAATGACTCATTTTTAAAACCTTATTTAGAACACCCTGTATAAAATTGATGAAAACCTTCAATTCGTCGTATCTTTGGACTCCTTGTCATTATTTCTGTACAATGCCGTGATTACCAAAAATGTTTTCAGATTTTTTTTTTTTGGTTTTTCTTCAGAGCTGCTAAATTTTTTTATCTTAGTTTTTAATTTATGGCTCTTAAACTACCAAAGCAAATTGCATAAAATTATAAATATTTATAAAGGATAATAATACAAACCAAAGCATGCAAAAAAATACAGGGTGTCCCATTAAAAAAAATTCAACATTATGTTACCACACTTTTTCGAGCAACCCTCTATATGCAAAAATATTTTCCTGAAATACACTCTATGATACAATATAAGCCCGCATATGAATGAAATTTCTAACTTAATTCGTTTAGTAGCTATGAAAGCTCGACGCACTGTTGCAGGACCCTGTATACGAAAAGAGAATAATATATTATTAATTTTTGAACGCATTTTCAAATTTTTTAAACAGTTACTTTGGCCGGCATAAAAATTTGATTATTTAAAACTCCATGTTATTCAGATAGAAGATTCACATTGCAAGTCGACACGGGTTAATATTAAGATAGAGACTTGAAACTCGGTGAATATGTTTTTAAATCAATTTCAAACCCTTAGGAGCATGAAAGAACCACCCGAATATACAATATGAAGTAGGTAAATAATTTTGATACGGTTTTTTTTTAGACACTGCTTCTGATTTGACGATTAAATACAAAGAGCCTTAATTAAAACTAACTATCAGCAACAATATCTCCCTGCGCCTTACATTAAAGATAAGTATATTCAATTCCCGTACTGCTGTGACTCCACATTAATCTAATTTAAATCTAATTAGCGCAAACAATAGATTAAACTGGGAGGAAACTGCGTTTAAATTTTGTAAAGCTAGCTGAATTGGCATGAAACTGATGTTGATTGGAGCTTCAAAGGGGAGAAACATGGGGCAACGTGAGAGAAACACGTCAATTCGCGCATTTGTGTCCCGAGCATATGGTCGACTTCAATTACTCAACAAACTCACCCGGGATTTCGTCGCCAAGTTGGGATCAATTAAAATTTTGAGTTGCTTGCTCAATAATTAATTATTGAAGCGTATTATTTTGTATGAATAGCCTGTTTGTTCTATAATAGTATAATCTACTTTCATATATTATACAGAGCGGCAAAAAAGTCGCGCATAATGCCTGTAACTTTTGATTTACCTCGTATACGCAAAAGTGACATTTATGAAAGTTATTCAGTAAATTATTCCTCACATTTCTACCTGCATGACTTTATCTGTCATTTCTGGTTTGGTTGCCATAGAGACCAACTTACTTTTTTTAAATGGAACACCCTGCATATTTGGATTCCAATGAGATAATGACAGCTCAAACATGAAAAACTTATTTATAATTATTCCTACCTAATACCTACCAGTTGTTTGAGTTCCTGTTTAATTTTCTGTTGTCTGATTTCTAATTTGTTTACACCATGGTTCATCTGAATAAGAAACAACGAGTTGAAATTTTAATAATGAGCGGTTACGGAAATATGAAGAGATCGCAAGATCAGGTTTGTCAACTTCTCAATGAATTATATCCAAATAGGCCTCAAATAAATCAGTCAAGGGTGTGTCGAGGGTAAAGAAATTTCGAGAAGTAGGTAGTGTTAGGGAAGCCGCTAAATCAGGTCGACCTAAAACAGCAACCGGAGGAGACAAAGCTTTGGGTATCATGCTCTCAATACATGAAAATCCAACACAATGATCCAGGCCAATGACAATGGATTTTAATGTATCTCATCAGTCAGTGAGAAACTTGTTTAAGCGGGAGAAGTTTCATCCCTGCAAGATAAAGTTGGTGCACGAGTTAATCGAGAACAATATTGATAGAAGAGCTGAATTTTGTGAGCTGATGATGGAAAGATGCAATAACGATAGTAAGTAACTTTGCAACAAATATCATTTTCTCGGATGAAGCTAGTTTCCATTTAAATGGCATTGTTAATAAACACAATTATCGTTATTGGTCTACTGAGAATACTTACTGGTTCCAGGAAGGTCACACTCAGAGGCTCGAAAAAGTTAATGTTTGGGCGAGCATAGTTGGTACATATTGTGGAACCTTTTTTCATGGATGGTAATTTGAATGGCAAAAATATCTTGACCTCCTCAGGAATCACATAAATCCTTGTTGCAGAATGGTTTTAGCGGGTGTAAATAATGGCATAAGTGAACAGGTATGGTTCCAGCAAGATGGAGCACCTTCGCACTATGCGGCAAATGTTAGACAATACATAAGCGATCGATTTGCAGGACGTTGGATAGGCAGAAGAAGTGCTATTGACTGGCCAGCGCGATCCAGAGAGATCGACTGGCGCTCTGCTTAGCAGAAAATGGTGGTCATTTTGAACACCTTATCCACTGAAAAAGTTTCACTTGTTTATTATTCCGATATTAGGTTGTTCAATTTTCTAGGCTATTTATTTTGTTATTATAAAGTTTTTTTTACAATTTTAAATAAATAAAAATTTGAAATACAAAAAATTCAAAGTTTTCCCAGTAGAATCCAAATATGCAATTATATGCAGTATGTTCCATTTAAGAAAAGTAAGTTGGTCCCTATGGCAACCAAACCAGAAATGACAGAAAAAATTCATGCATGTAGAAATGTGGGGACTAATTTACTGAACAACTTTCATAAAGGTCATTTTTCGTATACGAGGTAATTCAAAAGTTACAGGAATTATGCGCGACTTTTTTGCCACTCTGTATACTTGATACGCCCTGTACGACTATTGCACTTTGCATTTTAAATATCAGAGGTGAGTGTTTATGGGGTAGCGTTGCCCAACTTTTTAGGAGCAAAGGGAGGACATTTCTTCAAATCCTCTAACTCAAAAAATAATAGGTACATATTATAAATATTACTTGAAACTGGCTGAACAAGTGAATAAAGAACAAAAAATATATTAAATAAATACAAACGAACAAATAATAACATATACATACCTAATACATAAAAAATAGACACATTCCAGGTTCATAAGTAATTAATTAAGGAAATAAAAATTTCTATTTTTCTTTCTGATTTTTTAAATAATGATAACAGTTTTGCATTTTGTTTAATTTTTTGATAAAATTCGACGCACTTCTCTGGTTGATTAACGAAAATTACAAGTTCACTTCTAATTACATCTTTTCATGCTTTATTTATTTGTTCTGCTCGCCATTTGGAATTCAATACATAGAAAATCCGAACCTGCAGATTTCAGCCCACAAGATACATGACCGTGTAAAAACCAAAAACACATTTTCCCAAAAACGTGCTTTTAGATTTACATGGTCCTCGCTCAGATGTACGTTTGTACGTGACGACAAATCAAGCCGAGGGATGAAACAAACCAGAATTTCTTTCATTTGAGCACGTCCTGCCTTTGTTGCTTCTTTCTTTATAGAAAAATAATCTTCGGTGATCTTCCATTCACAATCAAATTTATTGTCCGGTTAATACACCTTGAATTATTTTAGGCTCGTTTGTCATTTTTGGATGACAGGACACTCAATTAACAGACGGTTGTAGTGGGTTGGGTTGTGGAAAACTCTGGACAAAATCTGATATTAAATCGTGTCTTCTATTTTACAATTTATGATGTTATGTAAGGACACTGGGTATTATACCAAAACTAGTGGATTTACATACGCATAGAACAATATAGGTTAATAATTTCCATGCACTATTTATCAAAACCGCCGTTTTGCTTCGTTACATTTTTTTTGGCTATGATCTCTCAGATTCTACCATTGTTTGATCCATTAAATCCATTGGTGCTTTCTAAAGGTAATGGCATAATTTGGGTACATTAAGAATGACATGTTTCGGTTAATAGAGACACATGGTCCTCGCCGCTTCTTTAGGGCGAGGCCAACTTAATTGTTTCATTACGGAGAATTAAAGTCAAAAGTGATTTTTTTAAAGATTTATTAAGAGTAATGACTCGCATTAATTAGGGGTTTAAGTTGAATGCCTTTCTGTCATGAAATAGAGAAATTAAATCAAGAATAATATTAAGAGTATATTATATTTGTTTTAAGGATAATAGACTTATGGAAAATGCATCTTACCTCCCGTCTTCTATAGCTCAGTTATTAATTATACTTTATTTCTTAATGGTTCACAGCACAGAGAAGGGTTATTAGTCGTAAAACCTTTATAAGCCATAGCCGTTACAATAACTGGTCTTAAATTACATATCTTTTACCTTGGGTGCTCGAACATCGACTGCCAATCCACATCTTTATAGGCAGCAAGAGGTCTCACATCTCAACAAAGACAAAGGTGACAGTAACCAAGTAGAATTTAACGCTAAAAGAAACCAGGCGACAGTTTCTTCTAAAAAAGTTGATGTTGAAGTACCGGATATAGTCATGGCTGGGCACCCGATTCACTTGGCTTCATTAACTTATTTATTGGGCATCAATTTGGGTAGTAATACATCTTGGCATAGTCACGTTGCGGCCATTACTAGCAGAAGCTTGGAATACTTTTCCAAACTAAGAACCTCTCTACACCCCAACAACTTTTGATGCTCTATAAAGCCCAAATTTGACTATCGCTGGAATACTGTTCACACATGTGAGGCTCTGCTACTAAACATACTCTGAGATTGCTGGATTACATTCAAAGAAGAGCCCTTCGCTTGTTCGGTAATCGTGATCTGACAAAGCCTTGAACATCGAAGGCAGGTTGACGATTTGAGTCTATTTTACAAATATTTTCATGGCAAATGCTCAAGTGAGGTGTGGTATAAATACACGACGAGCCACTGCAGCCCACTCGTACGTAGTTTAGCTTAGTGTCCCTCGAACGACACTGTTTAAAAATTCTTTCATCTGGTGAACCTCGTCACTCTGGAACGACCTTCCTGGGGTCATGTTCCCCAACGAGTATAATCTCCAAAGATTCAAAACCAACGTGAATCGTTTTTTGCGCACACACACAGCTCGCAGAGCGCCATAGGGGATTTATCCTGCAGTGCTGTGCCGTGTCATAAAAGAAAATCCATTAAATAAATAAAAGTCGAAGGTGGTCTTAAAAAATACTTAAGGGCTAATAATAAGTTTACCAATAATTCCTTCCACATATTTATTGATTACCTGTGTTGTTGATTAACCTGCCTAAAATGAAATGCATCCTAGGATACAGGTAAAGTCTGCAAAATATCAAAATCCTAACGTAATTAATAACTGGGCTATAGAAGACTAGAGGTAAGATGCAGGACCCTATACTCCGGTACCAAAATAATTGGCAGCGACTCATTTTTACCGAGGTGTGCCAGACGTAAGGGGAACGCCAATTCCAGAGGCCTGTCATTTAAAAAAAAAAAAATGCATGCACTTTCCGACGAATGGCTAACTTTGTTTGCTGATCAATAAAAATTTTTTTAGGTCCTCTTGTTTCCTTCTGATCGGACACTTTAGTATTCCTATTGTCCTTGATAGTTCTATAAATAGTACGGCAAGATGTCTTAGTCAATGTGGCACAAAGTTCTGCTGAATCAGTGAAATGATATTCCACTGTGTGTACTTAGAATTCCCTCATATACATTTTTTACCATTGTACGCTCCTTAGGTTTTAAATGACGTCGTTTTGTAACTTGTTGGTTACTATCACTTGAAGAACTCGCCTGCATTATAATATTTGCTGTTTTGAATAACCACCAAAATAATAAAACTGAATTGTTAATATCCTCTTGATTGAAACTTGTCTACGACACTGAACGTTGGTTAGAGGTGATAAGAAAGCGTGCGAGCGCCTTTAGACATGGGTTTTTCCTACCTGCGTTGCCAAATTAAGTAAAACAGGTACCGTAGGGTGAAAAGGCTCTTAATGACATGCCGATTTCGGTATATTTTATGGAAATTTCAGTGAAATGTATTAAAACTTGGCAACATGTAATTACCTATTTATGCACAATCTTCCCAAGCGGTTTGGATTGCTTTTATTTAACTTAAAAGTGGGCAATCAATGTTAATTATTTTCGCCACACAGCGTTAATGGTTACATGAACAGTTTTGCCAATTATTTTGAGACCGTAGTATAGATATTATTGGTTGAGAGATTTCTGGCCTGGAGTCTGTTATCAAACCTTGTTAACATATTTTCCGGACACCCTCTTAAAACCTCAACATAATTTAAATTATACAAAAGGGCTATTATCCCAAAGCGACTTTAATTCTTACGACTTTCCATGACTTTTAAAGCCAATAAAATATTAAATTTGAAGGAAAACATAACAGTAATTTATGGCCTTTTGGAATGTTTGGTGAACATTGAATCGTCTAAAAGCTTCAAACATTAAAAATTTCAAACCACGTAAGCTCGTAAACTATCGTCATAATTGTCTGGAATAAATTTTATGTCCTCTTTAATATTGACGGATGTTATAGTTCTAGCTTTTAGTGGATGGTTTTTCGGCTCTGCGCTGTGTGATTTTAAAGTCTTTTTTTTTTTTGGTTTGTAATTTTTATTACACGTGATAGGCTTTACTAAATATTAACCAACCCGATCTAAGAAATATATTTAAGTTAGTGTCACATGAATCGTTTTTAATAAGTTAACTGTCTCTTTATATTTTTGAAAGCGTTGACCAGCATTTCTGAAGTAATGTTACCACATTCGTGGATAATCTGGAATAATGGAGTAATCCATAACCATTAAACAAGGTGATCTAGGTGGGAATTTAATGTCTGTTCGAGAACTGATCAATCTGTCGTTTGAGCGACTTATTTCTAGGTTTTGCTAAAGGACAACTACGTGCTAGAAAAGTGTTTAAGAATTTAGATGCGGTCTATGAAAGAAAAAGTTTAGCTACCCAACTGGCTTTACGAAAAAGACTTCTTACTTTAAAGTTTCGTGGTGAAATGAATTTATTACAACATTTCACGTATTTCGATGATCTCATCTACGAATTACTATCAGCTGGAGCAAAATTAGACAAGATGGATAAAATTTCCCATATTTTACTCACTCTACCTTCTTCGTATGATGGTGTAATTACCGCCTTAGAAACACTAGGTGAGGACAATTTAAATTTATCTTTTGTCAAAACTAGACTCCTAGATTATAAAGTCAAACTTAAGGAAGATATAACAACAACAAGTCTCAAAGTTCTTCACGCATCCACTAGTTTTTAACCCATAACACCTGAAGCTACATGCAAGCACATAAAAAATTATGGCAGAAAAAAACATAAAAAAAAAAGAAATTGTCATTTTTACGAACAAATGCTTGAAAACCAACGAACAATTCAAACTGTCTATCCAAAATCCACAGATGAAGACCAGGGATTTACTTTTATGATAAGTAGACAGCCATCAATAGTCCAAAGAGAATGAAACGAGGAATTAACATTTTTTATTCTGGAGCGACAGACCACATTCTTAATCAAGAAAATCTCTTTACGGATCTCTATGATTTGCCTACTCCTATAGAAATTACAGTTGCCAAGAATGATACCATTATTACTGCAACAAAAAGAGGCTCAATTGATGTTATTTCCAATCTTGGCATCAAAGGGAAACTAGAAAATGTTCTTCTCATTCCGGAGGTGCCGCACAACTTAATCTCAGTGCCACGTATGCAAGAAAATGGGATGACGGTAATCTTCAGCCAAAATGAGGTACAAGTCAAGAAACATAACACTGACACTCAACAGATATTAAGCTCTGATGATAATAATTTTTGCTTGCACGGTATAAAATCAGAATACAAGTATTTTGTTGCCCAAGATCTAAAAACTTTTCGATTTATTCAAAGTTGAAGATCGCTCAAAAAGTAGGTTTTCAGTTAACTTATTTATTTACTCGAACTTACCAGAAAATTTCTAAAAACAGTTTTTCCTCAGAAGGGACATGTCTTTTGATGGTCGAGTAAAAATGTTAAATGCCCACTAATAAATACCAGGAAGAACGATTTTATGATTAAATGCGCACGTGCATTGAATGACTTAACAAGCCGATTTGGCACAGTACTTGGAGTTAGTGGCATGAGATATTTTTATTACTGTCCCTCTCTCACGCGCCATAGCTGCAAAACTGGCGTGAGGTGATCACTAAAGATATTTTTAGCCGAAACAATTAATTGGAACACAACGAAACATATGTACAGAGAAGTGACCAGAGTATTAAAGAAATCAGTTTTAAGTTCTGTAAAATGACACCTGTCAGCATAGGGCCGAAAAGGTCAGTCGTTTGGTATTTTAACCTACTTATATACTCCCGAGAGTATGCCATATACTTACCGGACACCCGGACTGTATACTGTATATCCCGATGAAACCACCAGTAATAAATTTTATTATGATAATGTTGAATGCTATTGGCCGTTTTATGTTTTATTAGTTATTGGTTGACCTTAGCTAGGTCTTTACATGTATAATAAGTGTACTGAAAGTTCGTTCTACAGTAACTGTCGCTGGAGGCAATGCCAGGAATATATTAAGTGCTGTTCTTACAGCCGGGAAAAAACTAATTTCTTTGTGTAGTCAGAATCTTCTTTAATATTTCTATCTTGCCAGTATTCTATCCAGGTTTCTAGCTTTTTAGGAAAGTTGTCAGTATCATAGATCTTGGTCTTCCTTTTTATTTATCAATAAACCTTTGATGTCTTCATTGCTTTTCAAATTAATTGGATGGAGACTGGAGAGTAGAAAAGCATTCGAAGCATCTTCAGAAAACCATGGACTCAATAATTGAGTCCAGATAGGGAATAAAAAGCGATATTCTAAAATAATTCTTCTCGTTGGTCGTGGCATAATTAACTCTTTGTGTCTGTCTTGAAGCAATGCATGGTAGTGAAAGTTCCATGCACGCCAAAATCTCGGCATGTTTCATACTTCCATTGAAGATGTATTTAAAAGAGTTTTCAGGGTCGGAATGAGACTGAAAAATTACCAACAACTCGTCTATGTGTGGTTTAACTGAAAACAAGTTAACACTTTTGGATTGCAGTATGTTGCCAACTGGTTCCAATTTACTGAAGTATTATGTAAATATGTAAAGGCGAATTATGAACTTTGGAGTAGGAATGCAATTTAAAAGTTAATTTGTCTTGTTACGTGAATGCGCGTCGGTACTTGGGCTCAGTTAAACTTTGGAGGGCTGAAGTGATATCCCCAAAACACGCAGCAAATAGCCAGGCAAAAAAGTCGCGCATAATGCCTGTAGGTTTTGAGTTATCTCGTATCAGAAAAAGTGACCTTTATGAAAGTTGGTCAGTAAATTATACCCCATATACCTGCATGCATCTTTTCTGTCATTTCTGCTTTGGTTGCCATAGAGACTAACCTACTTTTTTTAATTGGAACACCCTGCATATAATTGCATATTTGGATTCTACTGGGAAACTCTGATTTTTTGTATTTCAAATTTTCATCTATCTGCAAGCGTTTCCGAGATAATGACAGCTCAAAAATGAAAAACTTCCTACCTAATACCCACCAGTTGAGTCAAGGTGTTTCCATGACAGCGACCCTAGAGGTGTCAATTTTAAGTTCCTGTCTAATTTTCTGCTGTCTGATTTCTAAATTGTTTACACTATGGTTTATCTGAATGAGAAACAACGAGTTGAAATTTTAATAATGAGCGGTTACGGAAATATGAAGAGATCGCAAGATCAGGTTTGTCAACTTTTCAATAAATTATATCCAAATAGGCCTCTAATAAATCAGTCAACGGTGTGTCGAGTGGTAAAGAAATTTCGAGAAACAGGCAGTGTTAGGGAAGCCGCTAGATCAGGTCGACCTAGAACAGCAACCGAGGGAGACAAAGCTTTGTATATCATGCTCTCAATACATGAAAATCCAACACAATCATCCAGGCCAATGGCAATGGATTTTAATGTGTCTTATCAGTCAGTGAAAAATTTGTTTAAGCAGGAGAAGTTGCATCCCTACAAGATAAAATTGGCGCACGAGTTAAACGGGGACGATTTTGATAGAGGAGCTAAATTTTGTGAGCTGATGATGGAAATATGCAATAACGATAATAACTTCTAATATCATTTTCTCGGATAAAGCTGATTTCCATTTAAATGGCATTGTTAATAGACACAATTATCGTTATTGGTCTGCTGAGAATACTCACTGGTTCAGGTTAGTTCAGTCAGTTCCTTCATAAAGGTCACTTTTCGTATACGAGGTAATTCAAAAGTTACAAGCATTATGCGTGACTTTTTTGCCATTCTGTATTTATATTTGGCAGACCATCGGATTTCACATAACAGTGGAATATTTGGAACGTATTTACGTCTAAGCGGAACGTCGCATAAGATCTTTATAACCTCTTTTATTGTTCTCACTGTATTCTGAATATCGCTTATTTTGCTAAAATCATTTATTACTAAATTAAGTCTATGGGACGCACAATGATTGGGATATTTAAGTCGTATAAGTTTTTGCACTCCATGCTCATGACCTGCCCTCGTAAAATACCCATAAAATCCTAGTCCAACTAGTTTAATCCATACAAGGACCATATTCATCGCAAGCACTTAAAATTGAATTGGCTATGCCCTCTGCATTCATCGAAGACTACAAATTCCTCTCTTACGATACTATTTTGTCAACAAATTATCGATCCTTGTGCAGACTCACAATGTTTTGTACTATTTTAAAAATTATAAACTGTGTTTTTTTCTAGCAAGTGACATTTTTAGGGGTGGTAAAGTGACTCACCTTGGCCTCCCCTTGCGGGCGGTCTTCGTTGTAACATATTTTACAGTATTCAAGAAAAAAAAATGATTGTACTAATTTAATAAACGCAAATACTTAAAACGAAATACATTAATTGACTTAATAGAAAATAATAAAATTTGGTGCGCGACTCCATCATACAAGGTCCTTCAAAAAAGCCTAATACAATTTTGAAGTAGAATTAATATGAAACCCAATATTTGAGGGTAGGTAGCGAAATTTAGATAAGATTTCTTATGACCAGTCTGACGATGCACCATGCACTCAAAACGAGCCATAATATAATTCCTAAAATTAAATGAAATTTCTACCAATTGCAATATAAAAGTAGTTAGAGGACTTTATTCCAACTAACAGTTATATTAAATAATAAAAGAAAATTACGAAAACTCCCAGCAGCAATTTTTTTTAGTAGCATTGCAAATACAATATACATACCACATATACCCATTAAATTTCTCCCGGTCACCTGCAGCAAAATCCATATCAAGCGGTGATAAAACAGGCCATTAAACCAAAAACAATGCACTTTATCAAAAGGACGTGACTTTGAATGTTCAATAAACTTTGATTCGATTTTTGCCACATTTATAACTTTTTCTACGCAGCAGTAGTTTAAATTCATCTGATTCTGTGTAATCTAAATGGTTCAAGCGATGGATTGTATCTACTTTTACTGTTAGGTCTGTATATACAGGGCGTCTAGTTAACATACGGCAAAAATAGAAGGGCTTATACCCTGGACTATTGAAAATGACTACCTCCATCTAGGATGCAAGAATCCAATCTTCTCATTGACTACCAAGCTCTTTCAAAAACATCAGGGTCGTTTCTGATTGAGTTACACCCTGCAATTATCCTATTTCTTAAATCTTACACAATTTCCACTGAAGTAGCGTAAACTAATGACGTTGCTGGTGCACCCACGTGTATAAACCACATTGCATTTCTTGTTGCCGATGGCACATCCTCCAGAAACTGAGGTAGCGTTAGCCAGCCGCCCATAATTCCAACCAAAACATTCAACGAGGACTGATGTTGTAAACGATCTTCAAGCACCTCATGTGGATTTGCTTCAGTCCACACATGGTTGTTCTGAAAATTCCTTATTGCATTCCTTGAGAAATTCGATTCATCGGTAGAAATAATCAGCCTCAGTAGTTGAGGGATTTAAATCAATGTGTGCAAAAAGCATTGACAGAATGCAATCCGTAGAGAAAAGTCAGCAGGAAGAAGTGCCTGAACGCGTTTTGTGGTATGGGTACAACATATAGTCACTAAGAATTTTTCAAACAGTCGCATTACTTACAGTACCTGAATCTTCCTCTATCATGTCCAGCATAGTCTCTTTCACTTCTACCGTTCTTACTGTCGTTGGCCTTCCTGGTCCCCCACTTCATTTCAATGTGCCTGTTTCATGAAGACGTTGATGAATACTTTGGAGGGTTTTTCTATCAGGAACATTACAATCAGGAAATGGTTCCATATAACCCAATTTTATGAATATATCTTTATAAAGTTGTATTTTTTTTCTATTAATTCATTTATTTTTTTTTGATTTTGCGGAAGCGTTTCAATCACTGAGGGTTATTAACGTATCAACATTATGTGAATTTATGCAGATCAATTAAGACCTAAATTTTCCCTAATTTTCCTTAATTTTTAGACGATTTGCATAAATGTCACCATAGCATTACAATTGTTTATATGTTAATCGTTAATTTTCCTTAATTAATTAGCATAAATCCACCTTAACAATTGATTTTAATTTATTCTAAGTTTAATCAAATAAATCGCAGCTTTTGAAATTTTAGAACATTCATTAGGTTTCTGTTTAAAACATATTCGAAATTGTCATTTAAGTCGAGTGTTACTGAGTTATGTTTTTGACAATCTATAATAATGTATTCTGTAATTAATGACCGGCTTTCTGGTCGTTGCAGGTGTTGGCCAGGTGATGCGTTTGGTCACCACTAGAGGTCGCTTGACGTTACATCTACCGTTAGTCGTCTACATCTTGGAGCACTATAGGCTCTTCGGTGTCGTTTCCTGTCAGACCCTGGCCTCGCTAACGAGTCGTGATACGCCTCACGAAAGGAAACGACCAACCTTTAAACCTTTAGATTTCAAATGTGTGTGGACTGTGTGGTACTTTCTTGGACTGTTCGCAATCTTGCGGCTTTGTGTTGGCAATATGTATGGCAGTTTCGTATGCCCAACTCTGTGACGATTTATAGCGACTTGGTTTTTATGGGATGGTAAGTTGCCCAGTTCAATACTATTAGAATACAAGGGATCCGATTTCCCCACGACGTATTATTATAAACAATACGAATATATTGTTATGTGTATAATGCGAATTTATTGGTTATTGTTTTTGGTTTAAAGCCATTAAAGCTAAGCATTTAAAAGAATATTATTAATTATTTGCTTTAGTAATGGTAAATAATGTTTTTAGGCCTGATGATACCTGTACGGGCAAGACACGTGTATAGTAAAGTTAACATTATATCGTTGAACTTTACTGCAATGATCAACTACCTGATTAGACCCCATTGTATAGGTCCTAACAATTTCAAACCGCAATAAATGGATGCAGGGTCGGCTTAAAAATACAGGGTGATTTCTAAGGTGATACCTTTTTTTTGAAATATGTATACAACTATACTTAGAAGAAACAACTTTTGTAAATAACTTTTTTTACATAACTCAAAGATGAAGGAGATACGGTAATGTAAAAAGCCTACGACACGACTGCTGATATTTTTTTTGTTGGTGTTTATTTTTCTTTATGTCAAGCAGTGAAGTCTCAATTTGTTGTCAGTTCATCGCGTGATAGATTTCAGTTAGTTTGAGAGTGTTTAAAAATAAAAATGACTTATGTGTATGAAAAAATATCTCCTTTATTTTTGAGTTATTAAAAAAAAGTTATTTAAAAAGGTTGTTTCTTTTAAGTAGTTGTATACACAGTTGAAGAAAAAATTATCACCTTAGAAATCACCCTGTATAGCTATCTACACGTTGATTTATTTTTATTTTATTCATCATTCAATTTTATAATGTTACGATTCTGACTACACACTAGCACAAGATTAAAATTAGGTTTAAGATTTAAATACCGTACAATGTTTTGTAGTTTTCTTAAAAATCTATTACTTTAAGTACTGATATGCTGATGACGTTGAACCACAGTCATTTTTGTTACTAAAATAATACGAAATAACCGCAATAAATGTATTTAAAAACTTGTTGAAAAATCATTAAAATCGGATTGAAAATAAGAAAGATATAAATCAAAAAACTTGGATAATATTTCGTGGTGGCCGAGTTTTGGGTAGTGATGCCGCCGAGACGAGAAATTCTCGTGTCTCGTCTCGTCGAGAGTGAAATTTTTTTCTTGAGAGAAGTCACGAGACGAGACGAGAGAAGACCGTTTCTCGTCGAGAAATGTCTCGTTTTTTCTCGAATTTTCTCGAATTTTCTCGTTTGTTAGAACACTGAATTTTAGGTATCTCCTAATATATAGACAGAAAAATAATGTGTTTAACGTTCTCACTCTATCGTATTGTGAAGGCATTTACCTTAAAAGAGATATTCAAGAGAAAAGAATCAAATTGTCTAGCCTCTTTCTTCTGTTTATGGTTAGTAGTTGACATTTTTAAATAATTAACCAAATCTGAAAGAAAGCATTTTCGATTGAAAACGTTGTAGCGGCGGTGATCTTAAACCAATTACAGTTTACATTGTATAACTCATATGTAAAAGAAGGACACAATAATTATCTAATGTTACCGCGATTTAGTCCGAATATTTCATAAACTATGAGAGATTGATATGTCAAATAGAGCATTATTTTCGGAAATACTTCTTTAAGTTCTTTCTCTTGCACTTTCTATTAACGTAATAAAAAAATTAAGGTTTTTCCCCGGATGACATTCTGGGCTGATCCCTTTATTTAGTCGAATATTTTCCAAACTATTGCAGTTAATTATGCCCCGAATTATGTCAAAAAATAAATAATAAAAGAAGGGTAGTTCTATTATGAATCAATTATTATTATTATAAATCGTTCTCCATTCTGTATCTTTTACCACCCCGTATATTTTGGACTGAAAATACATCGGTGCCAAGCCTATACATTACGTGAATTATGTCTTATTATGTCTTGCAATATTTTGTTGATCTAAGAAAAATAGTTTCTAAGTCACACGCCTAACAAACCGACTTATATTGAACCCTTCTGCGAGACGACCAGATACTTTTAAATGTTTACCCCCTTTAAGATTCGTATAAAAAAATATTTTCTATGATTCCCTACTCACGAGAAAAAACGAGACGAGACGAGGCGAGACAATGGCACTCTCGAGCGAGAAAAACGCGTTTCTCGTCGAGACGAGATAAAAAAAAATTCTCGCCTCACGAGACGAGACGAGAATGGGCCAATTCTCGTCTCGTCTCGTCTCGCGGCATCACTAGTTTTGGGCAGGTGACTGTAGAATAACACACACAATCACTAAGGAATAATAAAAAAAGTTTAAACCAAACCGAACGAAAAGAATTGCTTTTAGTCCACTTGCAATCTATGAAACATCAGTTCCGAATACATCCACCTCATAAATTGCAGCGCCACTTTTGCTAGACGAAACCGATAAAAAATTCAGGCATAATCTGATTTGTCCATTAAAAACTGCAGCAGAAAAATAAAAATGTTCTCCTAAATGCGTTTTTCACACACAGTAATTAGATTTTATCCGTAATAGTTCGTTTTAGTTTCATTGTGTGAACGCTATGTAATGGGACATAAAACAGACGTCCACCATAGGAGAGAATGAGTTTTGTGATGATGAACCGCCCTCGTTTTGTCGTTTTTCGATCTGATCGGTTCCATTTTTTAAATTGTTGTGGGTTTCGATGAGGGAGTAATGGGGATACTTACTCCCCTTCCGTAGAATTAAAAAATAATTTTAGCGCTTTTTAGATTTTTTTAAAATTTTCTTTCATTCATTTTTATAGTGTGTATCAGCCAAATGGAATAAATTCGATAATAAATACATCTGGGCGTGTCCGAAAAAACGCTCGGACACGTCGATTGGTATTTCTAGTTGCGCATTTTTTTTTAATAAAAACTTTTTATACAGGGTATGTCATGTAACAGTGGCCAATACTAACTTTCTTATTTTAAATGCAACACCCTGTATATTATTCAATTTTTGGATTTTTTAGAAAATTTTAGACATAATAATATAATCCTATACATATCTTCAACTGTTTCGGAAATATTAAGTGTTTTCAGATTTATTGCAAAAATTAAGAACACACTAAAAAACTAATAAGTAATACTGTTTATTTCTTGATAATGTAAAAAACAAAAAAAAAACATTATATTCGGAAATATTTCCGAAACAGGTGAAGATAGATAATAATAATAATAATAATAATAATATTAATAATAATAATAATAATAATAATAATAATAATAATAATAAAGGTCTTTTATTCATGAAAAAAAACTATTACAAAAGATATATGATTTTATACATGAAATATGTCTAAAATTTTCTAAAGAATAAAAGAACATTTACATAACTTTTACAAAAATATCATCTTTGTTTAAACCAATTAGACCTTGATAAAGCTCCGCAAATTTTTCGCAATGAAAACAATTATCGAAAATTTATCGAATTTTTACTATTGCAAATTACAAGTCGGACAACAAAAGTTTTGAAATATGCAATTTTACACATCGCTAACATAATAATAGTTTAAACAATAAAACGTTTATTATTGGGTGCATTGCAATATCCCGACAAAAATTATTAATCGTTTGGCTGAATTAAATTTTCTGTTCAATGAGTTTTTGTATTTTCCCGTATTTTTTTTTATTTTTCTGGAAAGCTCGAAATATTTGCTTTTAGCCATAATTATTATTCAGTTTTTTTTTTTGTATCTGACCCATTTTAAAATATTTGTGTGCCAATTTCCATTACAAACTGTAAACATTTTATAACTTTCGCTATGTGCAATAATGTGCATGTGCAATCTATGAGGTTGACTGCAGGAAAATCCGTAAAAAGATAAAATAACTCATAAATCAAAAGAAATGTGCTTTGTCAAACTAGATCACACACATTCACATCCGTTCGATATTTTGTGTTGTTTTGCTAAGAACTATTTTTATTTTAGTCATATTTTTGATTGATTTTCACAGATACGGGGTATTCTTTCGCCGAGGGGCTTATTTTTGACACACCCTGTACTTCTGAAAAAACCCAAAATAGCCAATCGATGTATTTCTTCTAATGGAATTCAAAAATCGTATCAAAAAATTCATTTAAACCAGAAACAAAAGACTTACGCTATCGATGATTTTGGAAGAACTCGCATTTCTTTACGTCAATTATGGTGAATATTTCCCTCATATACAAAAATTTTATAAGAAGTGTGGTCTTTCGCAAGAATTACAGCGAATATTTCCCTCATATATAAAAAATCTCATAAGAAGTGTGGTCTTTCGCAAGAATTACAGCGATTATTTACCTCATCCATTATAAAAGCGGGTTGATTTTCACCTGATTATTCAGCGATAATCTCCCGCTCTCCGGTGAAAATCACCCTTGTCAAAAGTGAAAATCTCACCCGTCAGAAATCCAGCGATAATCTCCCGCTCTCCGGTGAAAATCACCCTTGTCAAAAGTGAAAATTTCACCCGTCAGAAATCGTTAGTTTTTTATTTGGTAAATAATCTTCAAAATACATTTCGGGATTGGGAAATAATCAGAAAATCATTCTCAGATTTTTTGCCATTAGGAAATCGCTCTCGGGCAAGCCCTCGAGCGATTTCCACGGCAAAAAATCTTCGGAATGATTTTCGATAATTTCCCTATCCCTTAATATATTACTACAGATAATTCCACAGTAGAAGCGATAATTCCACAGTATTTAAGTGTAACCACGGTTACCGCAAAAACTTTTATTATTGAACTTACTTATGTCAATCTGCGACATTTAAAAAGTGAATTGATTACAAATCAAGATTTCTTTAAAGATATGGAACGTTTTGGTAGTCACTCTATAAAAGAAATTTATACAAGCATTACCAACAGCACAATACAATTTTTCGGGAAATATTCCACCGAATACCACTCGTGCATCAAAAATAACCAGATAATTCTGCTTTCAAGCGTGTTGTAGTATTGTAACTGCATTCGGTTATTTTCATTTTTGATTAAATCTCAAAAAAGCCCTCCTTCTTCGAAGTCGGGCTCTTTCGGATTTAATCAAAAATGAAAATAAACTCATTCAGTTACAATACAACACGCTTTCAATCAGAATTATCGATAATTTTGATGCACTAGTGGTATTATACCCGAAAATTTCATACATTTATATTTAGTTAATTAGAAGTCTCCTTTTTGTTTACGTTACCTATAGCAATGGGACAATTATCGAAAAATTTTTATATTCCTATCAACTTACATGGAATTATTAGTGAAAATTTCAAATGTCAAAATAATGACATGGAAGTTAAAATTAGTATACCTTCATACCAATGGAAATTATTAAATAATTTTCAGAGGCAGAAGAAAAACATTATTTTAGTGCTGATGTTCATGTATTACTTCTCTTAATTAGAGAAACAAAGTTATTGCATTGTTGCCTCGAAAAAATTTCCAGTAATAATTTAAGCACTAGGGATATTATAAGTGACTATTTCCCTCATATACTGTAACTACAATGCGCTTTTCACTTGATTTTCGGTGAAAATCAGCCCTCGGTCGCGATTGAGCTGAAAATTGCACTCTTCTGGTTTTTCATTGTTGGTTACCTACGAGAATAACCGTCACTGTCACAACAAGTTGAAATTTCTGCTTTGACAATTTCGCGTCAATTTATCAAAATGATTCAGGAAATAGTCTAAAAAATATATTTCGTGCATGTAAAATGGCTTGATAATCATGCACTCAAATTTGTTGCCCTAAAGAAACAGCTTTCATGCATTTTTATTGTTATTTACCTTAAAAAGTGCCCTCCCTTCCAAGTTGAAATTTCTGCTTTGACAATTTCGCGTCAATTTATCAAAATGATTCAGGAAATAGTCTAAAAAATATATTTCGTGCATGTAAAATGGCTTGATAATCATGCACTCAGATTTGTTGCCCTAAAGAAACAGCTTTCATGCATTTTTATTGTTATTTACCTTAAAAAGTGCCCTCCCTTCCAAGTTGAAATTTCTGCTTTGACAATTTCGCGTCAATTTATCAAAATGATTCAGGAAATAGTCTAAAAAATATATTTCGTGCATGTAAAATGGCTTGATAATCAGGCACTCAGATTTGTTGCCCTAAAGAAACAGCTTTCATGCATTTTTATTGTTATTTACCTTAAAAAGTGCCCTCCCTTCGGTCGGGCACTTTTTGGTAAATAACAGTAAAAATGCATTCAAGCTGTTTCTAGGGCAACAAACCTTCATGCATGATTTTCAGCAATTTTACATGCACTTAACATATTACTATTGAAAATCTCACACCGACAAATTTTATGACACATTAGTTTTTTAAATTTATTTTAACGAATTAAACAGAAATTATCAATTTAAACTTTTTTTAATCTAGTTTACTATATTTCATGTTACTAAAGTTAAAACGAAAATAGTTTATTTTAACTCCAAAGTGTAACAAAAAGTTAGAAAGTAAATATTCATTTATTATATGACGACAGAAAATTTTAAAAAAAGGTGACTTCCTGCTACTTTAGCAATAAGGGTTTAGATAAAATAGGTGCTTAAATTGTTTCTAAACTGATTTAATATATCTCAGGTTAATAAAAATAAAGAAGAACCATTTATTTTAACCCTAATATTGGTATACCAAATATCGTCTCATTTTTGTCATGGGATATAAAAAGCTTTAAGAACTAGACTTTCCTCAACTTTATTAACACGAGTTAATTTAAAATTGACAGTTAAAGACATTCTCAATGTGATGTAGTATATTTGACAATACTAAAGTTTCAGGAAGTTATTTTTTATATTATCACTTTTAACCCTTGTTAGAAAATATACATACCTATTTTTTAAATTAGGTAACTGTTTAAAAAAATATTTTTGTAATAATTTGAATGGGAGAAATAAAACACTAGCTACATTTTCAACCTCAAAACAAACCGGGTGTTGGTCACTTGCGCGCCGTGGTCAGTTTTTACCTGGCCCTAGTCTAAAGGATGGAATATTTCACAGGTCACTTGCGCACAAAATGTAATTAAAGCATTAAAGGATTATGTTAAGTACTTCTTAGACCCCTCTGCATTTTAATTGCCTTAATTTAAAGGTTTTGGAAATTTCACTTTAGATAGGTAATACTATAAGAATTTTCCCTTCCTCCCCTTAGGCCATTCTCATATATATATTTTCACTGCCATTAACAAGGCGCGCAAGTGACCTATAGGCCGGTGTACAACCTGCGCGTTACTGTCCCATAGGATTATCGTACCCTTCAAAAATTCTGACCACGGCGCGCAAGTGGCATATGCCCAACAAACCTTATTAATATCAAGAAGAAGAAACATAGGAAAAACTCATATTTGTACTAGTTCTAAAAATTGTTTCCACACGCTTTCTTTGATTTGCTTTGTATTGCTTGGAATTGAATTTTCCACTTCTCCTATATTTGATATTAAAATTTTTAAAACTTTTTAAATATTTTTGTTGGTGTAAAATTTTCTTACCGAATATTCCTCGTTCTTGAATTAATCGCCGCAAATAGTTTTGTGACTTATCTTAATTATTAAATATTCCTTATGTGAAGCTTCCTGTATAAATTTGTTGATTTGTTCTTTAGTTAAAATCTTGGATTTTTTTTTGGCCTATAACTTTCTGCCTGCTATTTCAATAATGAGCGAAATTTTAGATATTGAGATATATATGTCTAATTGCAAGGGTTGCCTTCCACATTGAATAGTTCGACCACAAAGTTGAAGATTTTATCTTGGAACCAATTGGAACCAAGCTCCAAAAAGTATGCCATTACAACATTTTCTGAGAAAGAACTTGCATTTTTATTCTTACGATATTCCATGAAACGATTGTATGCATAATTATATTCTTCTCTGGATTTTGTTGGCGACAAGTCCAATGAGGCAGTGTTTACTGCCTCCCTGAGTTCTGGGGAGGGGGGTTCCAGAACAGGAACACTCATCATCACTCATCATGTTATTATTTTTATTATTTACAGCGTCCGTTTGTCAATTCTATATTACTTCATTTCATAGTTACAAAACAAATATTTTATGGCATCCTTTATTTGTGAATAATACTAATAATGCTTACTTCAAAAACACCCTGTAACTAATACATTATTATAGATATACGTGATTAAACTGAAATCCCAGTTGAACCGATTAAATAAATCTGTTATATTAGTCAGTGCAAGTAAATGGCTATTTTTTGCAGATTATAGGAACAATCTAACAATCTCCGATGTAGAAGATATATAATTGATTTTTTGATCGATCTAATGTACTGTTAGAGAAGGGATTGATGCTATTATGTAGCCTTGAGCTGGGTGAATGTGAAGACAAGTGTGTTCCTTTCATTTTGTTCAGTTTTCAGTTCCCATAATACAAGTATTCGATTTGATGTGTGAACCTTGATCGTGTGGATATTGATTTTTAGGTTTAGATACAGAAACAATTCAGAAAAATTCATCTACTGGTCTGATCTATATATACAATGTTAATGAGATTCTTTAATTCTTAAATTTTTGCAGTGGTCTATTTATACGAATTTATTACTAAAACTAACTGTACAAATTCAAATGAAAAAAGCACAATTGAAAGAAGCACTGATTAAAATTATCTGATGCTATCTACCTATGTAGAACCCCTTTGCATTTGATAATAACATCCGGTTGCTAGCAAGTCTAGTCAATATATTATGCATGTCCATACACCGAGACGGTATAAAGCCTTATATTGTAAAAAGCATTAGAAAACTAAACGATATCTTGGTACCTCATTGGCAAAAACCAGTAAAAGATACAATTTTTTATGTATCTATATAAACCTAAATGAATTTTAAATATTTTAACACTTGCTGACTTGTTTACCTATACAATAAGTGTAAATTCAATGATAATTTCCTTTTTCCGCGAAAATTAGCCTTCATACCAACCAACCTTAAACTGGAATAAATTATGCTAATCTTGTTCATTTTGGAACCAAATTGCTAATTCGTTCTACATTTTCAGTACTATTGTTTGTTACTAAATAACTGATGTATGTAAACAGTTACCGAAAAAACATGCATTTGGAATACATTTGGAATACTTGGCTATTTAATTAGGGGCTATCCATCACTTGCATGCCTTTAGGTCAGGTAAGCTCAGGTATACACAAATTTATTTCCTTAAGATAAACCCTAATTAATATACTAAACGCTGAAAAGGTGGTAAAAATAGTTTAATAGGTTCTATAAAGATTTACATTGAATATCAGACCCTTTCTTCTTTGTTTGCCTACTTCACCCAGTAAAAGATTCAAATACAATACAAAGTGGGTCTTGATAAGCCAGACATAGGCGTGCCTTCGGGGTCAGGCCTTTAAAAAGCTAAATTTCTTTAAAATCTGCATTAAATGAAAAACTTAATTGAATATTGTGGGCAAAATATTTTATTTATATTTTCATATTTATAATTCATTTGTATGTATTCTTTATGTAAACTTATATTAATATAAGGAAAATTCAATAGCATAAGTAAAGTCTGTTCAGAGATATAAGAAAGTGACTAACTGATCTATTAGGAAAGACCCGGGCCAGCTGTAAAATTGAAATATGGCCGAACAGGTCCGTATTTTGCTTTCAACTTAATCATGGTTTGTAATAAAAATAAGTAAGACATTAAATAATATTTTATTTATCTTTAAATGTAAAATTACATGTTATTTTATTATTAAAAATTATATTTATGATTACAAAACTATACAAATTATTGGGTACTTATAATAATTATTCACTTAATATATCAATATCACTATCGCTATCATCATCTGGTTTAATTATTATTTGTGCTATATTGTTTATATGGATATAGGATTTTTCCACTTTTTCAACATGTGTAACAGAATTTGCCCAACTTTGTAAAGGGATGTTAAAAACTTCAGTTTCTATAAGCTCAAGTACACTGAAGTTAATAGTAGGGCAAATATTGTTACGACGAATGGCAGATTTCAGTTGGTGCGAAACATTTTTATTTCTTAATTAATTAATTAACGGGCAATGCCCAATTTCACAAAAAATGCAATAAAGTAAAGTCATATTTCTAACACAGAGTTACATACCTACATACTAATAAGTAATTATTATTGAAACGAAAGAACAGGAATTGATCATGTACGGAAGTGCAAAACAAAAAAGAAGAACAAGAAAAGAAAAAAAATTATTTATTTATTTAAGATTTTCGAAAAATTGGAGATTCGAGATTTCAAATTGAGTCGCGAAGCTGCTTCATAAACACGGAATTGGTTGAGAAAAAATCGAGTGCAGGATGCTATTGGCTAGTCTACTCGACCTGGATATAAAGGTATTTTGGCCATAGTTAGTTCTGTGTGCAGGTATTGAGAAGGTATACCTTAATCTTGTTTCCCTTGAAGGAACATGAAAACCTATTTTATTCAGCAGAAGCGGGCAGTTATATTTATTGTTTAGTATATTGTACAGAATTTTAAGGTCCTTAGAATTCCGACGCTCTTCAAGGGTTCTAAGTTGAATGTTGGATTCCAACTGAGAGTAAGTTAGTTCAGGCATGTTGAGTTTAAAAGCTATGTACCTTAGAAATTTATGCTGAACTCTTTCTATATTAAGAATGTGAGTATTATATCGGGGATTCCAGACACTAGTGGCATATTCAAGGTGACTTCTTATTAATGAGCAGTAAAGTTGTTTAATAGCATTTGTGTTGATAAACTCGGAAGTAACTCGCTTTACAAAACCGAGAAGTTGTAGTGACTTTGATATTACGGATTGTATATGAGGGACAAAAGTAAATTTTGAATCGATAAGTACGCCTAGATCCTTAATTAGAGGGACACTGGAAAGTGGAGTATCTCCAATGAAGTAGGCCTGCCGAAGCGCTTCTCTGGATGTTAGAAAGGATTAAATATACAATGGTATGGTGGAAGGCTTAAAATTGTATGCTCTAGATTTTTTACATAATCATCACAGAAATATTCCTTTTGTAGCTTTAAACTTTGTAAAACCTCAATTAATTGCCTTTTGGTGTAATCTTCTTGAAAAAAAATTTCATTATCATACATGTAGTTTTGGATTGTTGCTTTTGTGTCATTTGAGAGTATGGTAGCTTGCATTGTCCATTACAATAACGCTATTCGGAGGTATATTTGGAATTAGCTTGTTTATAAACCAATCTACAAATAAATCGGCAGTGGTGTCCTCATGGTAATCCAGAGAAGAATCTTTAATGTTTTTTGCAGACAGCGAAAGTCCATTTGGAATCCATCCGTCTTTAGATCCAGCATGCAAAATCGTAATTCGTTTACCTCTTTTTGATGGCGCGCTTGTTTCACACTTGCCGCTCAAGTCAACCCGAGCCTTTTCCGGGGTATCATATGTGTCGAACCAGGTTTCATCCAAGTAAATAATCGACCTTTGCTGATCTCTGTAAATCCTAATTTTTTGTAGATAGATCGCCATTCCCGATTTCTACTGGATTCCATTAAAACTTGTCTTTTGTTAATTTTTTTTAAATCCAAAACCCATGTTTTGGATACACTTCCATAACGTTGTTCTGCCACATTTAACACCGGTTTCATCTTTTTCAAGCCTCTTAATTAAATTATCTAATGTAGGCACACTTTGTTCCTCGTATAACTTGTAAATTTTACGCCGTAATATATCTTGATCACTTCCATCTACCTTCGAGAAAATGCCAGTATCGGTTCTTTTTCTCCTCGCTAAAATGGGACTATTCACAATTTTCCATACAGTTGATGTTGGAATTTTTGTTAATGTGGCCGTTTCTTCTAACGCTGCTTACTTGCTGACCGCACGTTCAATTAGAGTTGAATAAACATTGTTTATAACTTCCTTAGTTTCCACAGAAAAGTGTTTTCTGCTTTTAGACGGGGGTTATCTCCTGAGATACATTGTGCTCGCACATATTTTCCATGACTCACACACGATTAAACAAACCCTGTATTACACACGAAGTAAGAATAATTACTAAGCTTAAAACTAACTAGAGTGGCTATATATACAGTATTTAGAACATAATTCGTTTTATGGGATTAACCCCTTTCATTTTGAGTCAGGTAAGAATCGGTTTAAAATTACGAAACTATTACTTTAATAATGAAATTACGTCTTCCGAATTTGCAGTTTACTTTAAGACATTTTTAAGTACGGACCATAATTTACCTGCATTTATTCATTCATTCATTGTTTGTTTATGGCCACCCTTGGATAATCCCATTCAAAGGCAAAGTGTAACTTTCTTATATCTCTGGTTAGGCTTTAACTTTAGTAATAACATTACCTGATACCTTTATAATGAAGACTATATAATAATTCTAAGAATTAATATTAAATATATAGACAGGCAGGTACCCCCATGGAATGGCCACTTGATTCTCTCCCAATTTCAAACAAAGTATAGATTCAAAATTCAGACTTCTAAAGAAAAAATTTACAGTCCTTTACAAAGATGCAACCGGGGAGGACATTGAAAATGCCGAAGCAGAGTGCAACGCTTGTGACTATTGTGAGATTTGTGATCTGCGAAAACTCATAGATTTGAATGTTATATTTAGGTAGCTGATATAAGGTTTAATGATTCATAATATAAAAAAATAGTAAAATAAAGGTTATAAACTCTAACGCGCCTCTAAGGTATGGTTTGGCTGGAGCAGTCAGCGGCCGCGGCTGGCGTTTGCGATTGGTAGCTCGGTACTGGTTTAATGCGATTTGTATGTACACGGTTTCACTGCCGCAGCTCAGCGACACAGCGTTCGCCGTCAATTGCAGTGGCTGCGTTCGGACTGCTAAAGAGACCAGTCCAGCCGTTATCGCTCAGCAGAATGCCACTGTTTTTGGCAATTGCTGACGGGTGTTTGATAGGGGAGGTGCAAAAGTACCCCCCTTTATACAACTATGAGAACGAAAATTACAAAAATGTTGTAATGAAAGAAAATGCATGAAAAAAAGTGGCAGCAAGTATAGGGAAGAACGGTAAAGTGTACAAAACCATTCTGTTTATTTTTCCGCATTACATTACAAAGCTTATAATTAGGGTAGACTGGGGCAACTGCGAAGCCCTTTTTAATAGTTCAAGTTTATTTCCTTCCTACTTCAAATATACAATATTTATAAAAGTGTCTTTGTAAGAAAGTAATAGTTTAATATGTTTACTTTTCATACTGCATAGGGCACTCATGAATTATTTTTGAGATCTTGAGATTTAAATGATTTTTTTTTGTACCGAAATTTTACACTTAGGTACCCCAAAAAGGGAAAGTGTAAAATCGGAATACAATTTCCATGCATGTTCGCAGAAGTGGTAATGGGAAAGTGTAAATGAAGTTTATATCTCCCATGCCAATTTTTCTTTTTACAGACTTAAAAAAAAATAAAAATCTGGGAAGTTATGAACTTTTTATTGTTGGGAAATTCTTAGCCAAGCAAATCATAAAAACGAAAAATTAAAAGGTACCTCTGAAAAATAATAAGTAATCCAAAATATCCCCAAAAAATTCCTAATAACAAGAATAATATTTTTATAAACGTATTTATCCCTTCAAAACCCAATGTTTGGCTTTAATCTTTAAAACAGTAGGAGTTATTCCCAAGGAGAAACTAAAACAGAAAAGAAAATTAAAGTTTAAAAATTCGAATAATTTTATGGAACTTGTTAAATATTGTATCCCGCAAATTTCACATTAAAATGACAACCTCCTCGTCGTGTTACTACCGGTTCAGGTAAACGAGTCACTATATCGTCTAGCTATACTACATCGACATCATCGGTGAGTGGCCATAAAAAAATTGTATTTTAGTTTTCTAGTAAACTTGATTTCAAAGCCGTTGTCAACAGTATTTGCCTGGCCAATAAAATGTTTCTTTGCTTTTGGTAATTTTTGTTTATTTCAGGAATCTGATCTTCGCAATCCGATTCTAAAGTGAAACTTTGATCCGATTCCATAAAAGGTACACTTTCATAATCTGATTCACTGGAGCTGGATTCAAATTGATACGGACTTGGCCGACTTTGTTTACTCTTTCGGTCAATTTTCATAGCTGGTTTAGATATAGTAGATGAACTTGTAGAAATTTTTGACTGACTACTTGCGATAGTACCTGCAATGGTTTGGCCACCTTGAATTAAGCGCTTTCGTTTCCTTGGATTAGAAGGAGGACTCTGTGGGAGCAAATCAAGTAGTAGATCATCAAAACTTGCCTTCTTTTCTTGCCTATTTTCGGTTGTAGCTGGTACTACAGGTTCAGCTATAGGCTCCTGATGATTATTTAGTATATTTCTTCATTTTGATCAGAGCTGACAATTACTTTGAGATTGGTGGCACTAGATGCTGAAGGAGCTGTAAGTAATTCTGCATTAGATGCTAGTTTCCTTTTAAATGAAGCGCCAGATGTAGAAGGCTTTACTGTTTTTAACATTGACTGTTCGGAAGTAGCGGTTTTTTCTGTTATATTCGGTCCTACAGCATCATGTTCATTCCTTTCAATATCAATGCGTTCTGGCCTCGGTTGTAAATCTGTTACAGATCTTTGATTTTTTAAGTGTTCCTGTCATCTTTTTAGGGCATCGATGTCATACTTTTCTTTAGGAATAACATGTCTATTAAATGGAACAATGCCACCCTTTCTGAATCCTGTTTTTATGCTTCCGGAATCTACTTCAGCCCAGGTTTTCACTAGCAATGTGGCGAAGTCCCTTTTTGGTAGTCATTGTCCCTGATGACGTCTTTGCCATGTTATTACTTCCCCCTCCCATATTGCCTTAAAGGATCTAAACATACTCAAGTCGAGAGGTTGAAGTAAATGACTTTTATGGGCTGCAATTTAGGTATATGAATATTTTCTTCTCTTGCGGCTTGAATTAATAAGCAATCCATATGCGAGACATGCCCATTATATATAACAATAATTGGTGCCTGATCACGAACCAAGGGAATAAAAGTCTTAAGAAAGTAATTTCTAAATATTTCGGAGGTCATCCATCCATTGGCGCTGGCTGCATTTACGGTGTCTTTGAAGAAGTCTTTATTTCTTTCTGAAATCCAGCAATATTATTGCCTTTAAATATTATCAATGTTATTGCATTTAAATATTATCAATGGTGGCAATTTTCTACCACTAGTACTGCCAGGACGGTTATATTTTCTCTATTCGCCTTTCGCGCCAACAATTTTAAGACTAGAAGGATCTGTACACAGTGAAGTCTCATCTAAATTGTAAATACATTCAGGACGATCCTGAAGACCCAACTCCAATATAGCCTTTTCTAATAAAACAAAATATTGGTCTATTATGAATGGGTCCGTAGATTTCTGTCTGCAGTACTCTAAGCTTTGTGGTTTCTTCATACTCAAAGAGTGACGTTGTTTAAACTTTATTAGCCAGTCTGTGCCTGGCATATTGTTCTTAAAAGGATTGGGAAAATTATTTAAAGTTACAAAGTCCCGAACTTTTTCTTGAAGCTCTCTCGACGTTAATCGATATTCTCACTTCTCCACTGTTTTTATATTTTCGGCCAGTTGACACTTATCTTGCCAAGAAAGTATTGGAGGTCGGCCCTGTGTCTTGCTTTTTTCGCCACGGCGGCCAGTTATTCTACAGTAGATTGTAATGTATGGGATTCTGAATTCGGTACTAGCCATCGACATGGTTAATTGACCTTGATTGACGGCATTTACTGCATCATTTAATTTCTCCTCCCCATAGGCAGCCCTATCGGACTTTCTTTTATAATTTCGTACCATGACGTCAACTCTCTGTAAAGAATAAAAGCTTTAAGTGTCAGTGCCAATGAACTTTAGCATTCCCAGGAAAATGGGGCAAGTGTAAACTAACCTTTACACTTTCCCCATTACAACTTTCGCACATGCCCCACAATATGTTTTTTATGGGGGAAGTGCAAACCTGTTCGTGAGTAAAAACCGCTTTTAGATTTGGTCGGTATATATAGGATTTTAAAGCTACAACAATTGACTAAACATAAGAAAATGCAATAAAACTAAAAGTATATTATAAGTATTTACCTTTGACCAATTTTTTATGGAAATATCACACACTATTCAACGGAGGTTGTTACAAATGACTACTCAGAAAGAAAAAAACACCTGGTAACTCGCCGGGAGTAGATAATTCCACAGCGCTAACGTATAGTTAGTTGCCTCGAACCACACAGACAAGTAAACTTTCAATATTGCCTGATTGGCGCTCTGATTTTGCACTTACCCCATTTTTACACTTGCCCCAGTCTACCCTATACCATATTCAAATCCAAGATTATGCATACGAAGGAAATTTTGATCAGTACTTAATGATAACCGTAACTCTATTTCGATTGGTCAAGCGGCAATAAAACTAAAAGGCCCTGGGCGACAGGGTTGAATTTAGTTTACCCGTGATTTTCGCATTATTGCATTGTATCGTTTGGTGTTATTGTTTGTTATCAATATTTTGATATAAATATTTGTGTTTTTGACCGTTGTATTTGATTGTATACAGGGTGTTTCAGAAGTGCTAACCTGAACTAACCTGAATATGTGTCCGGAGTTGCCCCGTTTTGATGTACAGAGTGTTAAAGTTTTTTTAAAAAAATCGTTTTTTTTTATTTCTGTAAATATCCTTTTCCCGATTTTATTGCAATTTGGTACCGTCATTCATAATGATAAGAGGCTGAATTAGCCCTAACTAGATTAAAATTTATAAAGTCCAGTGGCGTTCCGAGAATCACTTCAACGGATATTATTGACAAAAAAATGCACGCCACTGACTTTTTTCTAATTTTGATATTTTAATATACCAACTAATGATACAATTTTAAAATGTTTTGATTCTTTGACGTCTTAATCAAATTGATTTGTTTACTTGGTATGCTGCAGCTTTGATTTAAATATGGTATAGCATAAATTAAAGTGTTAATATGACGCTTGTCGAAATGGAGGAATTTGTGCTAACATCTCCTCTTCGTCTTCTTCCTCCAACAACAGCATGCAACTAATGTTATCGGCGTTCATTATAAATCATAGATAAGCGCTTCCACTACGAAATACGAATATGATCTGAAACGCGCTGCTCCAGCCGCGCCAGCCAAACCACCTTGTGGCGACAGCCGATTGCTACGCTCGATCGCGAACGCCAGCCGCACCCGCTGACTGCTCCAGCGAAACCATACGTTTACTCTCGACTTGTTCTGATCCCGATCATTTTAATTTGGTGTGACGTCAGGGACAAATGCAGCACAAGAATTTTGTTGAATTCCGTACCCATACTAACGTGCCCGTGCGATAATATAAACATTTTCAATGTTAAAATGCACGCCACTGACTTTTTTCTAATTTTGATATTTTTTTCGGATATACCAACTAATGATACAATTTTAAAATGCTTTGATACTTTGACGTCTTAATCAAATTGATTTGTTTACTTGGTATGCTGCAGCTTTGATTTCAATATGGTACCTTTAGTATAAATTGAAGTGTTAATATGACGTTTGTCGAATTGGAGGAATTTGGGCTAACATCTCCTTTTCGTCTTCTTCCTCCAACAACAGCATGCAACTAATGTTATCGGCGTTCATTATAAGTCATACATAAGCGCTTTCACTACGAAATACAAATATGATCTGAAGCGCGCTCCAGCCGCGCCAGCCCGCACCCGCTGACTGCTCCAGCGAAACCATACGATTACTATCGACTTGGTCTGATCCCGATCATTTAACTCGGTGTGACGTCAGGGACAAATGCAACACAAGAATTTCGAATTCCGTACCCATACTACGTGCCCGTGCGATAATATAAACATTTTCAATGTTAAAATGAAGTGTTGTTTTGCTTAATCATTTAATTGAGTATGCACATAGATAAACCTTTGCATGGGAAAACTATGTACATTTCCTCTTTGGGCGTGAAATCATGATCTCGCATTAATTAGGATCCTCAAATCCAACATATAAAACGAATCTAAACAGAATTTATTTATTGCCGACCATTATGCATTTATCACTTCAAAAGCTTCGGGTACGAGGCGATAACTTTTTAAAACCGCCTGTTTGTTTAGGAAGGTGGAAAACAAATATTGTTTTAGGATTTAGCTCGATTTGATCATCGCTGTAGTAGAGACAGAGATTTTGGTGATATTAAAAACAGTATATTTTGTCTCAAGTAGAAACAGAATGAAAAATCCAGAAAAGGACGTTGAATCTTCATGAAAAAAAAACAAGAAATCCGATTAAACTAGATAACGTAGTAATTACAAGAATTAGTGTCAGTCAAGCAGGGTTCAACGATTCAGGTCATTTGGTTTCAGGAGCAATGGTGCCTAACGAATTTTAAAACCATTGTTAAAATTTGTACACCGAGCACGCAACATACCTACAAAAAAAACAGAGCAATAGTCTATTGCTTTTGAACGGTAATGGCATTTAACAAGTTTTTAGTGCAAACAGGTAGTTCAGGTCAGTTTCAGCTCCATACAATCACTCGAAATAACTTTTTTTCTCTAAATATTCACTGAGAAAACAACTCTAATTTAAATTGTTTCGATATTCGTAGTTATTGCAGATCAATATCTGAAAATAAATCGAATTTCTCTGCCCTAGAAATCTTTAGGAGGTTGAAATACAGTGAAAACCTCTATATAGTGGACACTAAAAAGTGCCAAAAAGTGTCCGGTGGAGGCATCAATCAATTAATTAATTAATTAAAAATAAATTACAATTCTTTAATAGTTATTTATGATATAAGTGTTAAGAGTACACTTTTAAGGCACGCATGTGGAAAACGAGCGAAGCAAGTTCTGCAAACCACAGGAGTGCCTTAAAAATACTTTTAATACAAATATCATACAATAATTGAAAATTAAATGTTTAGAATCTCTTACATCAGGTAGTTTCTAATAGCATCCTATATTTACATTAAATTAGTTCATATTTGTCAATAAAACCTAGGAACCATCATTGTTGGCTGATTTGCTTACAGGAAAATTGAAAATTTGAAAGGTCCTGTCAGTTTTATTAAAACGCTAGCGCTGGCTGTTGTGATTTGCCAAAAATGCAAGAAATGCAAGAAATCGATCCACTTAAAGACATACAAGAAGCTGCTAACAGAAGCTACCTTGGATTTACTGCCACGAAAATCAAGAATTCAATATAGGATTGCTCATAATAAATTTATAAAATAGTGTGAAAAAAAGGCGTTTCTGGTAAGTATTCCGAAAACATATTCCTAGCCTATTTTGAGGAAAAGGCAAAGGTATGGAAGTCATCTTCTCTTTGGTCCCATTATTCAATGATCAAAGCTATGCTAATTGTAAATAATGACGTAGATATCAGCTAACATTTTAAATCGATTGCCTACTTGAAACGTCAAGGAGAGGGTTACCAGGCCAAAAAATCAAAAATTTTTACTAGAGACCAAATTGAACAGTTTCTGAAGTGCGCACCGGATGATGAGTACCTTCTGATAAAAGTAGCTACAATTGTAGAAGTATTTGGTGCCTGCCGCAGGGAGGAGCTTTGTCAGTTGACTCTTGACAACGTGGAAGATATGGAGACTTCATTAGTTATTAAAATATCAGATACCAAAACCAAGGTACCACGAATTTTCACTATCGTTGAAATATTTTATTTGGATTTTTATCGAAAATATACTAATCTTCGTCCAGCAGATGTCGTACATCGGCGGCTCTTCTTAAAAAATGTACCAGAAATCTGGTCGGAATTAATACGTTCGGAAAATTTCCTGCTGCTATAGCAAGATTTCTGTAACTTCCAAATTCAACACTCTATACGGGGCATTGCCACAGCTTAAAGATGTGGCATTGCTTTCGCCGTTCCTCTGCGAGCTTACTTGCCGAAGCTGGAGCAAATTTGATGACAATTAAGCGGCATGGGGGATGGAAATCCTCAACCGTTGCGGAAGGGTACATCGTGGATTCCTTGGAAAATAAAAATTCTATTGCTCGAAAATTGCTTACAGCACAAACGACATCAGCCGATGATGCTTCAGCATCAACTGGACATGCTGCTGTTTCTGTTCAATCCTCCTCAACCGCGAAGAACAGCAGAACTAAGGAAGGAATTCATTTTTCAAATTGTTCTATTATTATTAAATCATATAAGTGTAAATAAATAAAATAGAAATGTTGTTTGACGTTTTTTTAAAAAAATTGACATTTTATTTTTAACACTAGTGCCTTAAAGTAGGTATTTTAAGGCACCAGTGCCGTAAAGAAACATTTTTCAGGCTAGTAGAGAGTGTTAAAAGTTCCATTTTTAGCACGTTTGTAGAAAAAATACGTTACAATCGAAGTTTGCTTAGTATCCTTAAGTTTTGGTTGTAAAACTTCGGACTCTCACTTTAATAAAACATTGAAAATTTTTAAAGTCAAGCTATTAAAATTCAATAAAAAATTTTGCGCATCTCTTAATTTTGCGTTCATATTATGGTCGTTCTTGGTTCTTTAGTTTCTTCAATAAAGCTGTAAAAACCTTATTATCAATCGAGGCATATTGCTTAAAGTTAACAAATGTTTCTTTTATATAAGGCGATTATTGAGCAAGTGTCATCTTCTTCATCAACGTCATATTCCAAATTATTTTTCATACAATCTTGCCTTTGCAAAGGATTTTTAAACTGTGTTGGGTGAAACCCTTTTCTAAGCAGTGGCAATCCAAACTAAGGCACTGGTTAAAATTATCCTTTTTTCAGCACCTTTAAAATAATTTCCCCTCTCGGTAAATAACATAAAATAATTTATTAATATTTTTACATTTAAAAGCTAGCTGAAGGTATCGTCAATTTTTAAGGATTTGTTTTCTATTTTCCAGATAGTTCTCAGAGACATTCAGAACAGTGCCCCTCACACCATAGTTATTTAACACTTTCAGAAGGTAGTTATGAGGCACTGTATCAAATGCCCTTACAAGGTCCAAGAATACAGCAAGACATTTTTTGTTGTTATCGATATTTTCAGTTATTGTATAGCATCCGTTGTACTTAAGCCACTGGTAAAGCCAAACTGTTTTTTTTTTACAGAATATTATTTTTTTGTAAAAATTCAACCAATCTATCCTTTAGACACTTTTCGAACATTTTTGCAAAATTATTTATTAAACTAATTGGGCGATAATTATTTATGGAAGTTTTTTCTCCTCATTTATATCGGTGTAGCCGAGTTGCTAGACGTATGCAGGTAAAATAAATTGAGATAGCCGAATTCCTAGACCGACATACACTAATTGCTAGACGGGGGGATGGTCGCGTTCCTAGACGCGACCTTCATTACAGAGAGGTAATAAAAATCATTAGAGCCTGGAAAATTATATTTATGCTATTATTATGAGTAGATCGACTCAAAAAGGGCTGGTAAATAATTGGCCGGTGAACTTGAAAAAGGCGAATTGGAACCAAAAAGGTGGATTAGATGCCGTGTTAGCGCCTGTTTAACCAATAAAGTCTATAAAGAGACTTGAAAAAGGCGAATTGGAACCAAAAAGGTGGATTAGATGCCGTGTTAGCGCCTGTTTAACCAATAAAGTCTATAATTATTAGTTACAGCATTATTTAGTTGAGTTAAGCAATATAATGTTTCAAGTGTATGTAATTTTTGCCGTCTAGGAACTCGACAATATTTTTCTAGCAATTCGTACATCTTCGTCTAGCAACTCGACGATTCCAAATTCATAATTTTGTTACCTACTCTCCACCGTCTAGCAACTCGGATACACCCATTTATATATTGGTGATACTACAGTAATTTTAAAATGTTCAGGTACTACATTACATTTGAGGATTAAGTTAGTAAGTAATATGTAAGGAGTAGTTCGAAAGATATGAAAATGTTTAATGAATTTAGAGTCTATTGCATCCAATCCTGCATTTTTTTAGTTAATGTATTTGTTTAATTATTATTTCATTTTTATTGACAGATCTAAGGTACATAGAACATAGAAGGCTTTGATGTAGCTGGAATTCATCAACTAGTACTTTAATTTTTTCCAGCATATTTATGCCAACGTTCACAAAATAATCGTTGCAAAAATTCGCCATGTCAAAATGACAAACTTCTTTTAACTAACTAATACCTATATTTCGTTTCTCTGGAAAAGACGGCTTAAAATTTTCAACTTTAAGATTATCTGCTACCTCAAAAGCATTTTTTCGAGATTTTGTTTTATTAAAAGATCAAATTTGGTATGTTTTTGGTTTTTGCTTTACGATACTGGTTAAAAAGTACCTAATCAACTGCTGCTCTAACCAGGAAACTTCCCTTTTTGCTCTTCAATTCCTCCTTCTGCAAAAAGGTTTTTTTGCTCGGTCTTCTTTTTGAATATTTCGGGAATTTATGTTTTTCCCACACTAAACTTCAGTTGCCCCAACACTTTCACTTTCCAATAATACGTAATAGTTTTCCTTCAAAGACAAACGTTTTCTCTTTAACGACATCCTTTTAAACTTATAAACGCAGTGTTCAAACATCAAATGAACATTATCAACTAAATAAAATTGTAAACTTGTGCTAATTTTTTCTTTGAGTAGTGGATTTAAATCATAATTACATACATACTATGTAGTTTCTTTATGACACCCTTTATGGAATATAATCCATATCACGAAAAAGTGAAAAACGCAGAAAAGGTACCAAATAAAAGAACGTATCAATTAATTACTTGCACTTGCGGGTAGACGTTTTAAATTACTAATTACAGGTAAACATTTTAACATTCTACGGTCAAAAAAAGATGTGCGTTTTAGGAATTTCATATATTTTACTAGGGAAGTTTTCACAAAAGTGTCCGCGTCCGTTATATAGACTGTCCGCTATTGGGAGATGCCCGTTAAAAGAGGTTTTACTGTAGTTCTAAAGTTATCTTGTCTATACAACTTCAAAATAAAAGTCTTGTTCTTGAGATATAAAGTTACGTTTAAGATATTTATGCTTATTTTTTTGAAATATAATATCTTTTTTCCGTGTTGTAATTTGTATTTTGAAAATAAGAAGCCTCATTAAAGCCTACACATATTCTCGGGCCAACAACTATAATTTTTCCTACAGTCTAATTTCCTTCACGAAATATATTTCACGGCGTCTCATTAACACGCTTTAAAAAATAGCTCCATAACTCTTATTTTCCAAAACACCACGTCCCAGTGTGGCTCCGGTCTCGTGACTCTCGATCGTTTTTCAAAACACTAGTTCGAAATTAGATTTACTTTAACAACGTACATGTGTGCTTCTAATAAAAAACGATGTTCCTGTTCCTCTATCACTGTATTTAACCCTTGATAGGAGGTAGTTACAACGTTACGTGATAAAATACGACTTCAGGGGATAAAGGCTTTAAATTTTACATGGTGATGCCTGAATTAGAAACGGGGTCGTTGGAGACAGACTTCGTCGGGTTGAAATACTGCCGTACTGCTTAGAATTACTGTTGTAATTCTGAAAATCAGTTGCAAGAGGGTTGTTTTGCAAATGAAAGTTTTATTGTGTGCAGGTCCAAAGGAACTTAATATTAAAACTGGCTAGAAATCATTGTAACTAAGATTTGAAAACATTGTAAAAATCATACTAAATTATGTATAAAAATTTATTCTTTACTTTTATTAATTACAACATTATTAATTTTTGTAAATCTAAAAAAACACACAATGTTTTTCGTTCTCAAAGCGGCTTTAATAGAGGTCCTTTTCAGGTGGGGAAATAAATAATAATCACTGGGGGCCAGGTCAGGACTTTACAGTATAGGTAATTAGTTTGGACGCACTGGATTTTGGAAACTATATCAACTTTTGAACTAAGGTAAGTTGGACTAGATTGTCATGCTCCAGCCTTAGGAATTTCTGCTAGCAATGTGTGAAGACCTTTTAGAGATAATTATTTATGGTGGGTCATGGCCTCCCTTTACATGCCATGTTTCACCTTCAGTTACCAACCTGTGGATAAGATGTCGACTATCTCAACAGAGCTAAAAAAATTGCATACAACCATTAACGCCAGCTTTAATATGAAAATTCTTGTTCAAACTGCATAAATCCTCGCCACATAATAAAGGCAGTCAAAGACATTTTATCACCGACGGAATTTTAGAAAATAAAAAATAGCTTTCCGTACTTTTTCATAACTTTAAAATCCTCTCTCGCTGAAATTCCTTTTATTTGAACATCTTAAAGGAAATTTGAAAATGAAAATTTATTTCTTTTCTGTTCGTTTTATGTAAATTTTTTGAGCTCTTTGCTTTCAACGTTAAAAAGTCATCTGCTGAAGTCATACTATGTCTAATAAAAATTGTAAAGTAGTTAGGTATATTCACTTTTATGGATTTGTAGATACATCTGTGTATCGGCATTCGTAATTTTTATCCCACTGCTGATTGCATTTAGCCATAATAAATGTAACCTTAAATATGGACATCGCTCAATATTAACAATGACAATAAAAATGATGCATAGCTAGAATCTTCATATACGTTTTAACCCCTGACTTAACACAGCCCTGTCATAAATGCAGATTTATGAATACACAGAAGGGAGAGTGTATTTTTAATTTAGAAGGGATTGTCGGGGATGAACACTTCTACATGTATGAAAATTAAATTTTGAAATGATAAAGCCGCGTAATATTCCGGGGATTAAATTTTCAAATCGAAATTTCAGGTGTGGGAAGTGTTAGCCTTTTAGGTCTGTGTCCTGTCTTTATGCTGAAGCAATGATATATAGGGCTTCCCAGCAGTACCTTAATACAATTTAATAAAAATTTAATGTGATGGACACTAGTAAGGACCTCTTAAAATGTGTCCTTGAAACATATTTAGCTTTTTTAGTTTACCAGGCGCGGACTAAGCTTTACAACTTAATGCTTAAATTTTTAACACTCTGTATGATAATAATATATACTTAATAAAAATAAATCTGGGTAGCGTGCACCTTATTTCAAATATTTTTTTATTCATTTCGAAAATGGCAAATATTCAACAAATCAAACAACTGGTACTAAAAAAGGTTAGTACTCTATGTTAACAATGTAGTTTTCTTCCTATTAGAGTAATTTAATCTTATTAACTTATTATACTCTTCCATTAATGCCACGCCTCGCTCCGCAATATCATTCACTATTCTCATTGAACGTACAATGTTCCTAGCAACAATTCAGGCACTCCGATCATGCTTTCCCAATGCGAAGATTACAGGCAGGGCCTATTTTTGATTTAGTTGGGCCCAAGGCCCAAGCAGAACTTCGGGCCCCCAATATCTTATATAACTTTCCAATAAGAATTTTTCTGCTTACCTTTGGCACCTTCATGATAAAAAAAATTGTATAGTTAAAATTTAATTTTCAATTAATTAATTAAAAAACGAACAAACTAAAGAGTGAATAGTAAACAGAAACATCTAATTAATTCTTTTTTTACGTACTTTCATTTCAGAAAATTTATCTATGATACTATTTATTTCTAATTTATCGAGAATATCGCTTTCTACGTTTAGAATTATTGCCAAAGATGAAACATTTTCTTTATTCAATGCGTTTCTTAAATAGGATTTTACCCGTTTTAACGTAGAAAATGATCTCTCGCCGGATGCGTTACTGATAGGAATAGTTAAATATATTCTCAACAATACCTCAACGTTAGAGAAGGTTGACAAAATATTGTTGTCAATTAAAAATTTTAACATTTCCTGAGGGTTTTTGGAGGAAATATCATTTGATTCACAAAGTGCCTTAAATTGTATAATTTCATCCACTAAATCCTTGTAAATAATATTATTAGGCTGAATTTTTTTGGCTTCCTCTTCAATTTCATCGAACTGTTCTCTAAATGTCTTGAGAAATTCAATCAATCCGTTATATAGTGTACAAGCCGCAGTTAGATTGGCTTGATTATCTTGTAGAGATTTACTGGTGGAGTTTATTCTGTCTAGGATTCTTTTCCAAATTGCTCTCATCAAGACAAATTCAAATGTATTCAATTTATGAAGTAAATCTCCAGCCTCTGTTCTGGTGGACTTCTTTTGGTTTGCATCGTCATTTAGCTTTAGCTCTATCATAGGCTCTATTAACGCCGTTTTTATTTCAGTAAACCCAAGCGCAACAGATTTGATAGCATCAGCTCGTGCCGACCGTCTTGTATCACATATTTTCTTAACTAATGGTAATTTAGTTTTTAAAACCGATAGACATTTTTGAAGTACGCTCCATCTATGTGTTGACGCAGAAAAGAAGTTGTATAAGCATTGTACATTTTCAAAGTATCTGGAAGCTTCTGAACAACTTTCGGCAGCATTATTACCGACCAAGTTTAAAGAATGACTGGAACATGGTACAAAATGTGCATTTTTTGTCTTTTCTTTTATTTTTGCCTGCAATCCGTTATACTTCCCGGACATATTGGATGCGTTGTCATAACTTTGGCCTCTGCAGTAATTAATATCGATATTAAGGTCACTTAATGTGGATTGTAAAACATTTGATGGACTTTCTGCAGTATGAGAGGATATTGCCACAAAACCCAACAACCTTTCTACTGGTTGACCAGTAGGTAAAACTTATCTTATAATTATAGTTAGCTGATCGATATGAGAAATATCGGGCGTAGAATCGACGATAATGGAAAAGTATTTTGCCACTTGCAATTCTGCGATAATAACATTTTTTACCTCACTTGCCAGAAGGTGGATAAATTCATTGCAAATGGTTGAAGAAAGATAGTTAACATGCCCACTTCCAATGTTACTATATTTCTGGAGGTGTCCAGCTAAAAACGGGTTAAACTCACTAAGAAATTCCAACGAGCCTAAATAATTACCATTTCCTTTTGTAAAAAGTTTAGTCGTGGAACCAAAAAATGGTAAACCATTTTTTGCTACAAACTTAATGTTTGCAAGCACTCTTAATAAAACAGTTTTCCAGTAGTTTTTTTTCTGCAAGTAACTTTTTTCGATTTCTGTATCTATCCTGCCCTTTATTCGACTTCTATTAATCATTGTACTGATTGAAGTTATGTGTTCGGAAGACCTTTCGTGGTTTTTCAAGTACTGAGTCACATTTTTCCAGTCAGTGTAGCCATCGGCACTAAGCTTGACATCTTTCTTCGAAAAAAGTTTGCAAACATAACAATGCACACAGCATGATTTGGGACTGTAAACCAACCACTCACGAAGGACTTTTTCGCCATTTTCATGTTGAACTTTGTAAGCATCTAGATTTTTTTCCGTCCAATTGTTTTAGGCACCCACTTATTTTGTCAATATGTTGTTTAGGTCTGTTTCTAAGAACAAATTCTTGAAATACCAAGGTTATATTTTGGGGCCAGTCTGCTACATCACAAGGAAATGGTGCAGCTTCACATTGTTGAGAACTTTTTTTGTCAATTTCTAAAGCACTTACGACGACGTTGCCCTCCACGTCGGCGTGATCGTGTCTCTCGGTGGTATTACTAATATTGCTCGTTGAAACATTTATTTCCTCATTTTTTGAAACAAAAGCTTGTTTTTGTTCTGGAAGATCATGTTGATTTTCTGGCTCCTTTCTAAGGAATGCCAACATTGCGTTTTTCTCTTTTTCTTTTTCGTTTTCTCCTCCTTTTGCCTTTTTACGCTTTTCACTACCACTTTGATGTTTGTAACTCATAGGTACTCTTCTAAAATTAAAAAGCACATTAATGTCGAAGCAATTAAAATTTTTGGGTAATGCAATAATCACTGGTGGATCCAGGGGAGGGGCCTGGGCCCCCCTTTTCATGTGAGATCTAAAAAAATTCATCAAGATCTAAGTTTTAAAAAGGAAATCCGCCCTTGCCTTGCACCTAAATATATTTCTTTAATTTTTGTTCGGTGCGGTGGACTGATACTTTTTAAGCTTGCCGATATTATCAATTATCACTTGAAAACTGAGAACTGAGAAAAGAGCAAAAATCTAAATAAATGATACAAATTTATATATATATCAATTCCATAAATTCCATTCCTCCTTAGTCGCAATGCTGCCAGTCCGCTTCGCCTTTGTGTGGCGTCAGCGCCGCCCTTGTTCTATGAAGCGTATGTCCAATAGCTCATTGCGTATGTCTGTATTTTTATTCTTTCTTGGTAAAAATTAAGTTAAACACCTGCAGTGGTATATTTATAAATAGAAAAAAAAATTATTTAATTTTCATTATCACACGGCTTTTTTTTCTTGGTGTTTAAATTTAAATTGGAATGATTTATAATTATATTTTTTTATCCTTTTTCGGGGGGTCCAGCGGGCCCCACAATCCACCGGGCCCAAGGCCTGGGCCTTATGTGCCTTATGGTAAAATAGGCCCTGATTACAGGCTGTAACTTTCACTTCAAGCAGTGTTTATGGCGAAACTGCAAGAAATAGGGCTTACTAATGAGTACAGGGAAAATCAAGAAATTCGCTTGCATATAAGAATATACCGCACAAAAAATTAGATGATGGTTGGTTACATATCATAGAAAATGCACCGAGCTGCGACAAAATCCAAATTTTTAATGGTTTCTTTATTGACCAGTGGATGGAAAATGACGTTATAAAAGATATGTGGGTATGCTACGATGAAAGACACAGAACAACAAATTGTTTGGAGGGTTGGCACAATCGCCTCAACAGCAGAATTTCTAGAAGTAATCCCAATTCCATTCAACTGATAAGTGCATTTAAAGAAGAAAGTTTATATTACAGTAATTGTCAATTGCAGGTCGAATTACAAATGACACCTAAAAAGAGGAGGACAAAATATGTATTATTAGATGAAAGAATAAAAATCACAGTTAATGATTATATTAATAATAAAATTAGTATCGGTAGATGTTGAAGAAATTTTTTGTTATATTGTAAAAATGCAATAATTCTTGTGTCACTATTTGTAAATGATATCACCTTGTAAATAAATACAATCTTAAATTATTTTTTCCTATTTTAATTTCTAATCATTTTTTTTACCTGTCAAAAGGAAAGTCCCCAACTAAGAAGGGGCCAAGTACAAATATATCCCAAGAGTGCCAACTAAGAATTATTTTACCTGAAAATGGGCGAGTCCCAAACTAAGAAGGGGCTAAGTAAGAATAATTCTATTCTAGTGTTTGAATTACAACTGCTTTTAATATTATTTGTTCTAATGTCCCCGTGACCACGCCACTGCGAGAAAAATGTCTTACAAAACCGCAATAATTAATATCCAATTTGTCACTCATCGATTCATCAGTTTTTACTTTGAAATTACTTGAATGCATTTCTTTATACTCATTCATCTCTACCGAGGACTGGTCAGAATTCTTCTCTTGTAAAAAAGGGAATTTTAAGCAGTATGTCTGACTTTAAAATCATCAATTTTACAGTTGATACAATATAAAAAATAGCATTTAAGTTGTGTATCACAGTATTTCCTGGATCTAATTTTAATTTTTTAATTTGTCCTATCAGTCCTTGCCAAATACTACTTCTCGTATGGTGCTTTATTAAAAATTAATTTGTTAATTTCCGAATGATATTTTTCTATAGAAAATAACAACAATAGATTAAGTAGAGCGAAATATTATTTATTAAAAGTACCCTAAATAATATAAAATCTAAAATAAATAATGATTTTAATGAATTTTAAATGAAGTCTAATGCGTTACCCCTTCGTGTGAATATCCAATCCGTTATAAGGCTTTCATTAAAATAACTCAGGGGTGAAACAGATATAGGGATTCCCTACTGTCAGAGGTAAATTTAGATAAAAAATGACGACACCGTGATAAGGAAGTGAAAATCACGAAGAGAAAAATAGATATATTAAATCCAGTATGTGTCCGATTTTTTATCGTGATGTAACTGCTGCGTTATAATAATTTCGGTGATGGATCATGCGAGATATATAATTATAAACCCCTTTTGACTGTAAGGTACTTGAGTTTGTACAGACTAATTTAAGTCGAGCTACTTAAGTGTTATATAAACCATGTGTTAAAATTTAAAAATACTTCTAGTGCACGTTCGAAAGACGATATGAAGAAAAAGGGGTTTATTTAAGTAATAGTTTGTTTAAAAAAAGTTAATATTTTCCACTTAACCACTTTTAATATCTATTTCTATTTTCGACTGGTAAGACTCTTTGGTTAAACGTGTATTCTGAAGTAGATGATCTAAAAGAGTCTTTTATTAATTTGAGTTTAGAAAATGATATTTTTAATATTAGCAAAACGTTTTAATGATAAAAATGCATGAGAAAGAGTAGATAAAGTACTTCTCAACACATTTCGTTTGGCTTAATGACTGCAATAAAACCCCTCAAAGACTCGGCTTTCGCTTTCGCAGAGACGTATTAACCCACATTTATTTTTAATGCCAGTTTATAATAAAGTAGATAGGTACATTACTTGATTTGTTATTAAAATTAATAAACTGTCTAATTAAGGTTTTCTAGAAACAACTTATGTAGCTTATATAAACAGTAAACATACTATTCGAAATAGATTAGTACCTATCTATTTTACTTTGAAACAGTGTGCAACAAGTTAATATTAAAAGTATGTGGAGACCTTGAGAATCTTCAGCTAATGCGATATTTAGCTACCCTAAACATTCCAGGAAGCATTTATGTTCTGACGCCAAAGTGATCGTGAAAAATGCATGTGAATCGTTATTAAAGTGCGGCCACCCTAAACTAATTGAGTACACATGTGGAAATATACAAATTACCTTAAAATACCCTAAAATACCGTACTTTAAGACACTAGTTTTAAACGTTAAATGTCAATTTTTCAAAAAAACGTCAAAAACATTTCTATTTTATTTATTTACACTTACATTATTTGTACAATTTGAAAAATTAATCCCTTCCTCAGTTCTGCTGTTTTTCGCGGTTAGGGAGGATTGAACAGAAACAGCAGCATGTCCAGTTGACGTTGAAGCATCATCGGCTGATGTTGTTTGTACTGTAAGCAATTTTCGAGCAATAGAATTTTTATTTTCCAAGGAATCCACGATGTACCCTTCCGCAACGGTTGGGGATTTCCATCCCCCATGCCGCTTAATTGTCGTCAAATTTGCTCCAGCATCGGCAAGTAAGCTCGCAGAGGATCGGCGAAAGCAATGCCCCGTAGAGAGTATTAAATTTGGAAGTTGCAGAAATCTTGCTATAGCAGCAGAAAATTTTCCGAACGTATTAATTCCGACCGGATTTTTGGTACATTTACCTTTTACATATTTTAAGAAGAGCCGCCGATGTACGGCATCTGCTGGACGAAGATCAGTATATTTTCGATAAAAATCCAAATAAAATTTTTCAACGATAGTGAAATTTTGTGGTACCTTAATTAAAGGACATTTTAAAAGAAAAGTTCGCAAAGATACCGGAAAAATGAAGTGCGTAGATGATTGTGACAAAGATTTTATTCGCAGGAAAATATACTGCCTACTTAAAATAGGAAACATTGCTACTATAAGGTTTTTCATTTAACTACAAAATCCGTTCCTGTGCAAAGCAGTACACCTTATTTCATTTCATTTCAGTAATATAAACAGTGATGCCAGCTGGGGCCAGGTAGCTTTCGCTGGTTGGCACGCTCATCAACAGTTTTATATGGGTGAGTTTACCAAGAAATTCTTTAAAAACGTAGGTTTGGCAACCGAACAGGTGACGGGGTTTCTTTGGGTGTCCACAATATAATAAAACTATTATTGCAGTAAAACAAAATATGTTCGGATGGACTTTACCTACTATAGTTATTTTACCCATAACAAATCAAATCAAAGAAAAAAGCAGTTTTACATAATATACAGGGTCGTTGGTATGTATGGAAACGGTCTATTATTTCTTAAAGCACAACAGCTAGCAAAAAATATTCCAGATAAAAGTTTTAGGGGTTTTTATAGTCTATTAGAATTTTAAAAAATTAAGTATACAGGATGAGTCAGAAAGCCGTAGAGAAATAAAGTTACTTTTTTTTAATGGAACACCCTCTATCTTAGAATATTTTTGGATTTTACGTAAAATTACAATTATTTTTTATTAAGTGCATTATAAGTCTAAACCAAATAGTTTCCGAGGTATCGACTTTTAAAAAATGACATTTTTGAATTTTGACAGCTTCTAGCTTTCTAACGGTACGTCATAGAGCAAAACGGCTTACATATCCCTATCTTACATTGTGACGATCTTCCTAAAAGTGTCAACTTCCGGTTAAACTGGATGTAGCTCAAAAGCCGGAAATATAGTACTTCCGGTTTAACGGAAGTTGGTACTATTGAGAAGATAATAAAAAAGTAAGATAAGGATATGTAAGCCATTTTGCTCTGTGATGTACCGTTAGAAAGCTAGAAAATTTAAATTTATTTAGAAACATATTCATACCCTCAAAACGGTTATCGATCTGATTGAGAGCAATATCAAAAACTTTGTAATGTACGTTTATTTTAAAGTAATTCTCTCGACTAGAAGGATCATAGTTTGTGTTTGTAAATGTAACTAACCTGGAAAATATATATATAAATAAACAGATTCTGTTTCACCTAGCTTATATTTTTAAGTTGTTGTTAAGTTTTTTTTTGTAAGTGCCTTGACAATATCTTTATATCTGAGTTTTACCGCTAGTAGTGATTGTACCCTTCTGGCCCATTGTGCGGGATTTAATCTTTTTAAGGTTATTGAAGATTCTTCATTAATGGAAATACTGACGGGTAAAACATTAGAGACTTAGAGCATGACGAAAAATGCATATACAACAATGCAAATTATAAAATAATCAGAAATAGTTACAAAGAAGAACCGATTCCGCCTTCGACCAATACTGAGCTCAGAAGTAAGTAGCGTCAGCCCATTAGGGCCTGGGGCCCCCCGCGGTTGCAGGCGTTTGCAGTATTAGCGCTACGCCACTGGTTCTCTGGTCGCAACAGTAACGGGTAATGTTAAGAAAATTTTAATTAGCGCAGTTAAATTTGGAAGATGAGGGGATGTCAAATTATTGTAGAGCATGTATTCAAGAATTCCAATTGTATTCATATCGGATTTGAGATGGGGTTCTATTGCCTTAATTTCTTCGAGTAATTCCTCGCTGTTAATTGTGGCAGTGTGTTGGTGCAATAATTAAAATTTTTCATTTGTTGTAACTAATAGTTGCATCAAAAATTTTAAAACAAAAATTAGTTTTGAAAGACTCCTCCTGATCTGAAATGTTTTCACCTTCCTGTTTTCAATCACAATTTCGTTTTCTTTTTCGAATACGAGCCACTCCTAGAAAAAGAAATTCTTCTTCTATGCCAACATCGGCAGACATCTGCTTCGAGGTATCAATAAAATACTTTGAACTTTTCGTCAGATCTTAATTCAACAAAAGTAATTTTTTTAGATGTTCTAGGGCTTTAGCTTAAGATTCAATATTGAATTTTAGGCCTTGTGTAAGTTTACTTATAATGCTCACTTTATTAAAAATAAAATTAAAAAGAAAATTATAAAGAAATTATAAAAAAAAGTTCAATAGAAAAATTAATTGATTGTAAAGAAATTTTTATTTTATTATATTTTTATGTATACAGGGTAAGTCATTTGGCTGGAGTTGATAACAACTTTCGCTTTTTTAATAGAACACGCTATATCTTACAAAACTTTTGTATTATACATAAAATAACAATTATTTTTTAATTAGTACATTACAAATCTAAACTTTACTATCTTCCCAAAAGTGTAAACGTCCGGTTAAATCGGAAGCCGGAAATATAGTACTTCCGGTTTAACTTGAAATAGATATTTTTAGGAAAATAATAAAAAAGTTAGGTAGGGACATGTAAGTCGTCTTGCTCCAAAACGTACCGTTAGAGGGCTAGAAGCTCTCAAATTTCAAAAATGTAATTTTTCAAAAGTCGATATCTCGAAAACTATTAAGTTTAGACTGTAGAATCCAAAAGTATTGGAAGATATAGGGTGTTCTATTTAAAAGACGAGAGTTGGTATCAACTCCAGCCAAACGAGTTACCCTGTATACATAAAAATATAATTAAGTAAAAATTTCTTTACAATCAATTATTTTTCTTCTGCACTTTCTTTTATAACTCTGTCAGTTTCCGAGAAAAGGCTCGCAGTGGCGTAACTACCATAAGACAAGTGAGCGCAATGCGTTGGGGCCCCCAGGCTGGAACACTCTTAATAAACGTTTTTACTTGAATAATGAATAGGTGATACTTGTTGTCAATTGAAGTAATTATAATAATAATAATAATACGAACATTTTTATTAACATGAAAAGAATACGATAACGATTTCATAATTCAAAAGCTCCACCCCCATACTCGACACATTTTTCTAATTGCTTTCTCAAATAAGTGAAAGAATTTCTGATTTCTTCCTGTGATATTGATTGGACAGCCTGGATAATTCTGCCCTTCAGCACTTCAATATCATTTGGTACTGCGGTAGCAAAAACAATTTGTTTTAAACGGCCCCATAAAAACATATCCGCCAGGGTTAAGTCGGGGCTTCTTGGGGGCCACAAAACTGGGCCATTTCTGCCAATTCACCTTGGACCAAATCTGCGGTCAAGCCATTCCATAACCTCACGAGCGAAATGTGCTGGACAATCATCTTGCTGAAAATACATATTTTGTCCAAAATTTAATGGTAGATTTTCGAGTTCATCATTGAAAAATGTATCCAGCATTTCTAAATATGATAATCTATTGCACGTGTTATCAAAAAAATATGGCCCTATGATGCCATGGATGGATATCGCGCACCACATGTTCACTTTTGTGAAATATTGTCTTCTCGTCATAATTCTGAATTAGGGATTTTCTAAAGACCAGTACCTAACGTGCTGGGTTGCAACGGTTCCATTGGTAGAAAATGTACTTTCATCAGAAAACATGATACATTTATAAAAATCAACATTTCCACTTAAAATTTTGTCTCCTATCCACAAGCAAAAATCAAGTCGTTTCGCGTCATCTCCCTCTTCCAATCTTTGACTAAAGTGCGGTTTATACGGATACAATTTATTTGCTTTAAGGATCTTCTGAATTTGACTTTTTATCACAACTTCCAACTGAGTAACACGATTTCAAAGGGACGTCATAGGATTTTCTTCAACAGATTGAAGAACTAAGACTGTAGCAGCATCATCATGGTCGTATTTCTTTTTTTTTTTTTGAGATCCAAAACCAGTTCTCTGGAACCTTTTTATTAACTTGCAGATTGTCATCCTAGTTATTGGGATTCCTAAAAATTTCTCGGTAAATTGTTCCATGACGTAGCGGTATGAAACTTGACCATCCCCATTGTATTATAAAAACTCTTTGTTCAGTAGATAGCATTTTTACTTAAATAATAACTTCATTAAATAAAGACATTGACAACAAGTACCTATCACCTTAAGTGTCATTATTATTTTAACTAGGTTCACCAGTCAGAGGTGTGCCAGCGAATACTTTTTGGGAAATCATTTTTACATAGGTAAACCTTTTAATGAATTGTTCTACTTCGGTTTGTTGTGTAGAAAACACATTCATTAAGAGTGGATTTTTTTCGTATCTTTCAAAATAAAGTATGTTTACTCTTAAGCAAAATAACATTTTTGCAGTTTTTACCCACCCTGTATAAAAAAATTGGAAGTTTCTTCTGATGAATCGTATTTTCTAGACAAGCAAAAATGTTTATTGAGAGTGACTTTTTTTGGTATCTTTCAATTTTTAGTCCATTTTTGTCCTCTTGTAAACCTAGAATAAAAAGATTCGGAAGCATTTGTAGTCCTAATAATTGATGGATTTTTGTTTGCCCATATTATCGGTGGAAATTGGCACTTTGAATAATCTATACCTCTAAAAGGTAAACAGCGTATTTATCAAGAATGTCATTATTTGGCTTATAGCTCATTAAATCAAATACAAGACAGTTTAATTATTTGCTTTTACAGAACGTATAGTTTTCTACAAAAAGTAAATCTCGGTTACGGGCACTTTTTATTAAACTTATGTTTAAAAGATTACATAAAACATACAACTTCAAGAATTGAAAAGAAATGATTATAATCGGTCTTTAAACATAAATAAATATCCTTGGTGTCATTGTTATAACAATTTAATTATATCAACACCATCCCTTAAGCATACCTAAAGTACCGGGTCGGGAATTACCCCGGGTAGGTACTTAAATGATAATGAACTATACCTGCAATGTCTGGGGCCGACATTTCTTGCAAGATTATTTGACCTATAATTCCTAGCAGATACCTGACCCAATATGGGGCTGAAGGTTCTGCCGCCCCAAGGGGGCGACCCCTCTTTCCCATGACTTTTACTTGTCCTTATATAATTATAGAACAATCAAGAATAAGAGAAAACATTTAAAAACTATAAAACCTATCAAAGAAATTGAGGACAATATTAAAAACCAATCGAAATATCTTTTACTTATCATCACACTGAAACATCTCAGAGTTTGGAAATCAAATTTATTCCAATCCAAGTTTAATACCCAGCGCTCTCGCCAAAATCCACCATCCATCTTGACCATTCTTCGGCTCTCGCATGATATATGCAGCGCGCCAAAGAAATACAAGAAACTGAACACTGGAGGGGACTAAACCCTGAAGCGACGCTACCTGACTTACACAAGTCCGTGCTATACCGTCAAACGCATCAATTGCATCCTGCAACGCCGAAGTAGTGGGAGTCGATCCTCTCGAAACCGCTCATCTTCAGCAGCGGAGCTTTCCAAGTTTTTCGAACTTCAGTCCGTCAGTGGCTAGCGTTCTGTACGGTGCGCACGGCAATTCTCCGTCTCGCTCTCTTCTTCCGCTGTTGGTTACGTATAACTGTTCACTTACCGGAACGTCGTCGTTGGATTTGTTGTTATTCAGTTAAGTCTCCGTGGTTACCTGCTGAATCAATAAACTTTACAGATTGTCACCAGTTGAAGTTGAACTAACTCAGTGATTTTTTTTTTGCGTTGAGTGAAACTCTCTAGTGGATATAAACTGATCATTCTTCCGGATATGACGCCCAAGTCGTCATAATTCGTTAACAACGAGAATAACTCATAATTTCGAAGAAACGATTCCAGAATACTTTTAGAATGGATTTGAGGAAGCTGATTTTATTAAGTTTTATGCTGTGTGGACTATTGGAAATTGCAAAAAGTTTGGACCTGAGAAATGGCGCCTACGAAGATCTGGTTATCAAAATTGCGGACAACGTCCCTGAGACGGATTGCAAGAATATTCTGGAAAATTTAGAGGTATGGATCAGTATACATTTTACAAAGCATAAATTTTAAAGTTGGGACGTGACATTGCATGCATATTATTATGCAAATGGGATCTATTTAAATGGCTTTGCATTAACTAGGTTAGAAAATTTTTCACCGGGGCATAAAAAGTCATTTCTGGCGTCTCTATCGCAACAAGAAATTGAAATTGGTTTACCAAGGAACTAATTAATGAAGACCAAAGTTTTAATTGAATAAAAATAATAATTATTCCTATTAACGATTTAATTAAAACTGAATATGTTTCTTTAACTAAGTAGTTAGAAACTATTGTACTTTAATATATTATGTCTGCTCTCTTTGGAATATGATTATACCATCATCATTCTGGAGGATCTCAAACAGCCCGTATTATTACGTTTCTGAAATACGATAACTTATATGGCGAAGCCCGCAAGTGGTATTGATCAAACAAAAGTACAAAAACCAAAAATTTTTTTAATAGAGGAATTTGAATAAATTTAAAAAAATATATTATAAAAACTTTACCGTTTATTTTATAAATTATTGTGAGTGATCGTTGGTTGCTAAGGCATTTACTTCATTTTAAGTGTTGAGTAAGAACTAGGTGGGTGATATTCACAAAATCGTGCATCAAAAGCAGATAAAATGCTAGGGTTTAAATTTGTCTTAAAAAAACAATATTTTTTTCTCCACAAAAAGAAAATATCAAGGGCTTACCCTAGACAGCAGAAAATGTTTTCCCATATTGGTATTTACATAAGAAACCTTTTTATATTTTCGGGTTGGCTTGTAAAACTATAAAGATACGGCTATAAAGAGAAGCTAATATTAAAAATATTCTCAGTGGAATTTGCCAGCTGTATCTAAATATTTTTGTGAAATTCAGGTAGAATGACTGGCAAATGGTTTGATAAATCAGTTATAAGTGCACTTGCTCGAAAAAACCAGAGACCGTGGAGAAAATAATCACCAGCAAGGTTCCCCCTTCCTGTCGATTACACTTCCGTTGTATACCGGGTGGGTCAAAATCCGGGCAATCCTTTATTTTCTATGAGTAAACGTGGCCGATAACGCAAAGCATATGAAATTAGATGGTATAGTAAAGTTTACATTATATCGTTGACCTTTATTGCTATAAATCCACTACCTGATTTAACCTCAATATGTAGGGTATTAACATTTTCACACCGCAATAAATGGGTGCAGGGTCGGCTTGAAAATATCGCTATCTACATATTTATTGATTTGAGACATAATTGGTACAATACAAATTAAAGATATACTTAAAAATACTCATATACATATAAGAATTTTTCACTTTAATTACTTACATGTTCTATATAATTTTTCCACCTGTCCGCCGAAATGTCATTTACTATGTTTTTTACTCGGTTTTTTATTAATTCTAGTACAAATCAAATCAAAAATAGCTTTACTGTAATTAAAATTAGGTAATGTTGTTGACAAAGCACCTACATACTAAAACTGGTATTAAAACACACAAAAGAAAAAAATAGAGAAACAAGAAATACAAATAAGATAAATGATATAAATAAACAATTATAAATGGTAATATAATACAAACTAGCTTGAACACAAAAGTTAATATAATATGTTGAGAGATATCAATTAAATCAAATCAAAATAAGTTTTATTGTCAGAACTTAAAAAAAAAAAACGACTTGTTGACAAAGCAGTGTAAAAAAATTAAAATTAGATATTTAAAATGTCTTAAATCCAAATCAGAACCTTATATATTTGGTCAATATTCATTAAAGAACCCAAAAAATATTAGATACAATTAAAAATATGTTAGGGCATGTTAACAACATTAAATCTAACCAACAGGAAAACAGTCGATTATAAAAAAACACAAACAAAATGCAGTAAGATGAAAAATATGTTATTAAACATTACATAAGTCATTCATTCAGGGGTGTAAGGGGTGATGGTATATATTCGGTCAAGATAGCCAACCCAAATGTCAACCTCGCCTGCCCGAGTGGTGACTATGTCATCCGGTGCACCCTGCTAGAAACTAAAGAGGCTCTGGCGACCGAGTCACGGCGGAATAACCGTTTCAACCTAGGACTGAAGGAAATGTCGTCCTAACTGGACCCCCTATCAACCCGCACTGGCCAGCGTGATAGGTGATAGGCTAAAAACCTCAAACCAAGATGAAAGGCAAGTCATTCATAATATCACATCACATTGTCCAAACTCCTACAGATGTCGGTATTTAATGTGGAGGAAGTATTGTTCCTTCTAATATTTGAATTTACTTGGTGCTATATTAGTTTGGATTGGATAGTAGAGGGGAAGACGCAACACCTTATGTCCATTTCTTGTTGCAAGTTTATCACACATGTATTCTTTGTTAATTTTAAAAGCCTGTAATACTTCTAAAATATGCATTTTTGAAAGTTTATATTACTATTTATCATTAAATTTTGAATTTCTGCTTATGTATTATTAAAACATTTTTACTTTACTATGATAATTAGCATTGTCCATTACAATAACGCTATTTTTGGATATATTTTTAAGAAATTTTCTTTTTTAATAAATTTAAATCATTCTCGTAAAAAATTCTAAATGTCACACTCACCTTCCTTTTTTCTGGGAATGATAGGTTTCAGTACAATATCCTTAACCAAAGATAAAGAAGTACATACTTGTTGAAGCAGATATCTCGGCTAAAGCATCACTTGAATTAAAATATTTTTTCAGCAAGGATTGGTACACATTTGTAATTATTTCTCTAGCATCGAGAGATTAATGCTTTCTTTTGAAAATGGCACTACAAGATGCCCCACTCTCAGCACAAACCCATGGACGCCATATTTTAACACAAATATAACAGGAAATATCACGCGCGGGTAAACCAAACACTAATATAACAAAATTCACTCGTAGGAAAACCAATTGGAACTAAAATTAATAAAAATCAATTTGTTATTTATATATTATTAGGTATTTATACCTTCTTAAAATGGTACAGCAATTAATTAGGGATGCAGTTAATTTGTACTCAGGCTTTGCCCGAAAAGATTTGGGGCATTTTCTGACCAGTGGAATAACTAGGGTTTTATGGCAATCAAAAGATCAACGGTATCATGTAAACTATACTCTACAGATATTTAGAATAGTCTATTTTTGGGCCATATTTTGAGACCGGCGTGTCTTTCGAAATATATTCGTTTATATACAGGTGGAGGTAAAGACGTGAACCATCTATATAATTTCCTTGTCACAGATTTACTGGTAATGAATAATCTAAAAAGCCTGTCAAAACCCAGGTACACACACATTAAACATGACGTTTTTTTCTTGTGTTAGAAACGCTGACACCTTTGACCCGGCCTCGCAGCATCTCAAGCCTAAATCCGAAGAAGTAACGGTATTCCCGAGCATAACACTTTCAACGTATGAAATTCCGTATATAAAACGCGACATAAGCTTATCTCGAAATTTAAATTTTGTTTTATTGAAACAGCGTCTACAACTTAACGTTGCCTAATTATTATTATATGCAATTTATTTAAATCTGAGATTTAACGGGATCTCGGTTTTGATAGACCGAAAAACCGGTAGTGTTTGGCGTTTTTTTTTAATTTAAAATGCATATTATATGCCTATGAAGGATTCTTTACACTTAGGACTTATTTATATTCACGGATTTAACTGTACCTAAACAAGATTGAACCAAATGACAATGAGAAGTACTTTTAAAATAAAAATTGCTTTGGCATCCCATAAACAAACTAGGTGTGAGAAAATAGTATAATGGCATCAAGCTGCTATAAAGTTGTGCATATTTAAGGCAATAAATTAATTTTTCTGATGCCCTGTAATTATCAATGTAACGGTGCTTGCTTCTTACTTCCAATTATTTAATATTTCGTGTACTATTTATATTATATTAGATTAATGTCAGAAGATTTCTTGGCGAAAAACATCCAACTATATGATATGTATAAGTATATCTAAAACTGACGCGTCTTGTAACTGTTAGGTCTTGGTTTCCGTGAAAGATACAGGACGAGAAAAGTTTTCAAAAATAAGAACATTTGATTATCAGAAATTACATGTAAAGTCTCTTAGTCTATAAGAACTCTTGAAATTACTACCTCCAGCAAGGATGCAAGAACCCAATCTTCTCCCCATTGTCGAACTCTTTCAAAAACACGATGGTCGTTTTTTATTGAGTTACGCCATGCAATTATCCGATTTCTTAAATCTTCCACTCTCCACTCGAGTAGTATAATCTAATGACTTTAGATGACATCATAGGAAATAATCCAGGGGATTTAAGTCCGGGGATCGAGCAGGTTCCTGGTAGAAATAGTGGTCCCATTAGCCAGTCACCCACAATTCCAACCCAAATGTTCAACAAGAACAACTGATGTTAAAAACGATCATAAAGTACGTAATGTGGATTTTCTTTAGCCAACACATGGTTGTTGTAAAAGTTGCATTTCATGCATTGTCAGTAGTTGAGGGATTTGAACCAATGTATGCAAAAGCCATTGACAGAATGCAATCCGCGGAGGAAAATTAGCAAGGTATGCCTAAACCCGTTGTATGTGGTATAGGTTCAACAAATAGTCACTAAGGATTTTCTAAATAATAGTCCCATTACCTACATTCAAAGTATTTGCAACTTTTCGAGTAGAAGTACCTGAATCGTTCTCTATCAAATTGAAATCCACGTTTAAACTGATTTGCTTAAAAGATAACAACGCATTTAAAAAAAATCATACTCGGTAAGCTCAGTGTAGTATGTTTGCCATACTTTATTTCGACTACATTAATAATTTGAAAAATATCAAAATTCATTTTGTCGAAAATTTTTCTCACCCTGTATCTTCGAAACAAAGCGGCTTTTCAAATAATCATCAAAGGACTAAACATTCTTAGAATAGTCCAGTGAATAACCTTTTCATATTTTACCGTATGTTTAATAGTCGCCCTGTATATGGTTCGTTATTTAATATCTTCCTTCACAATAATTTACAACTGTTTGAGTTTTAGTAAAGTTAACAAGTAAACACCTTGTTTTATCTTGTTTAAATTGGAGGTACTAGAGCCCCTGCTAAACAAACACGACTCATTCATTTTCCAGTTCCCAATTATTATAAAAAAGAAATTACGAATTTTGTCAAATTACTGAATAAATTTGTTATCAGATGTAACATTATAAGGTACTATTATTTTATTCCATAAATTGAATCATCACGTTTGTAAGCGGGAATTTTTCTTTATCTAATATTTTATTCGAATATCTTTATTACCTGTTTATTAGAGCTAATTGAAAGACGTTAAAAAAAAAGTAGAATATTTTCTCTTTAATTTAAAGGTTTTGAAATATAATTGTTTGCACGTATCTCTTTAAAAGAACGCACACTTACTTTTCCTACAAAACATGTAACCAAACTCAAACTCAATTATCTCTTACAGGACCTAATTACAATTATTTTGTAACAAATATACTTTGTATATCTTATGCTTAAAACTAGGGTTTTTAAGTGCACCAGTAAACAAAAACAACCCATTTCTTTTAATCAGTTCATTTATCAAAAAATAGTTTAAAGGAAGTTGCCAGACCATTTTACCAAAGTACTTAAGATTGTGTTCCATGAATTTCGAGACAGGAATTTTAACATTATTTTTCTGTGTAATAAACACTTCTCTATCTTGTGATTAACTTTATCTACGGCTACAAGAATGTAAGCCATTAAAAGAGTTCACATTTCTTTGCTGGATTAATGGTAATGTCGTTTGTTTAAGTCAATAATTATTTTTTAATTTTAATTCATTATTATTATTTTAACAAATATTGAGTCGTTTATTTTGATTCGAATTTTTTTTGGTAAGATTTGGGTTTTTCCAAGTTTCCTCGTTGAAACACCCTATACATTCACGTTATGTCATAAGTACTCAAGTCGGGTAAACAAACACAAAACAAATTCGTGTTAAACCGTAATTAGTAAAGGATAATAAAATTATAACCATAAAGTTCATAGAAAGTACATTTTAAGTTTGTAACTAATTTCAAGATAATTAACTTCCTCAAGTTCAGTGACTCTGCCTTATCATGAAAAATGTTTAAAGCGGTTTGTTATCTTCGGCTAAATGCACTTTACTTTAAGATTTTACTATTCAAACAAATCAAGTCTAATTTTTCGTATCTGGGGACCTATTCCTTAACCAAAAATATAATTTGCAAACCATCTGTTAAACCTCAAATTTAATGAACGTAACAGGATCCTTTTTATCTATTTGGGCCAGGGTTGAAAAAAACTTGATGATTTTTTTGAAAAACATCAAAGATCGCGATTTTTTTGATAGAAATCAAGGTTTTTTTGATTTTTTCGATTTTTTTTTATTTTTATTTTTATCTACTTTTTCCTATAAATAAGTGGCTATTTTATTTTACACCGTTCTTTAAATCTTAATGAAGATAGTTCCTGTGGAAAAACGCTCAGAGCCACAAATTCCTGTCAGAAGAAGAAAACCCTCCACTGCGTCCGCCCTAACTCATTTTGACAAAACAGACATAACTTTGAATCAGCTGCAAAAATTTAAGAGGCGTTATGAACAGTGTATAACCCCATATCATTTGTTGGAATATCTTCTTGACTCAACAAAAACTCAGCAATCACTAACAGAGAGTGAAAAAAATGTTGCTTTAAAAGCTGTTAAAGAATTAGTTCCAAATAGTGGTTTACTACCACTCATAGTCAAGTTTCTTGCTAGATCAGAACCTCTACTGATGTTATGTTTCATGATGATATTCTTCAGAATGTAAACCCCATAGATTGGTGGAAGTCGCAGCAAAATATACCCATTATTCAAAAAAAGTTCTTCATAATTAGACAATTACTTTGTGCTGCTGCTTCTTCCGCATCAGCCGAGAGAATTTTCTGAACATTTGGTTTAGTCCATTCCAAACTCAGAAATCGATTAGAAACAGAAAAAGCTTCAAAATTAGTTTTTTTGTAAAAGCACTTCAATTAACTAAAATAAACATTATATAAGTAAGTACAGTGGTTTTATTTTTTTTTTTGATATCATAAACCATTAATTAAAACTGAAAGTTCTTATTTTCTCTTAATTATAACTTTAAATCATGATTTAAATATTTTCAACCCTGATTTGGGCTTTGTGTTTGCAATAATTCACAGGAAGCAGTAAGACCAGGGGAATATTTCTATATACATTTGTAAAACCAATTGGCATTGATAAGTTCGAAAATAGCCCCCCCCGGTATTGATATTTTAATATGGCATAACCTTTTTATTGGTTGATTTTACGGTGTTTGGAGAAAATTTTGGAGCGCGTCCATAATGGTATTCAAGCGATTCTTATAATGACCATGGATATTATTTTATCGATATCTAGGCTCAAATTTTAAACTCGATTTTATTTACCTGTAAATTATTAACGATTTATTTTTTACTTGCACTTTCAGCAATAAAGTCCTTTAAACAACTCTTTGTGCATTGTAGGCGTGAAATAGAATATACAAAAATACGAACTTTAGGGCTCAAAACTGTAAAATCAGGTGCAAAACTAATATAATAAAGCGGTTTGGTTGACCGGCTTTAAATATCCTTTTCGATAAAATATTTTTCACACAGGTTGTTGCCATTGAGATGGGTCTCTCTGGTTAGGTCTTTTGTGCCCTTTAAATCGTTCCCACGCAGTTTATATAAAGGCTTTGATTTTAAATATGTAATGTGCTTAGGATGTGTATACATTTTATATGCCTAGACCCACAATTAATTTTTCATTGTTCCTTGCATACACCTTATTATAACAAAATTTGTATTATAATATTTATTATTTAATAGATAATATACCAGATTTCCTAATAAAAGTGATAAAGGTAACGTCAGACCTCACACATGATTAATTCGTATGGGTATAGAGTTATTATAAATTTCTTGCTCGCCCATGATAATTATATAGAAAAATTCACTGAAAATAACCTTCAGAGTTAGTAATTTACTTACGGGTTTTATGTGATAATTGAGGCAATTACCAAATGTATGGTAAAATTGCCGGTTGAAAAAATGTAATGTGAGCTTTCGATAAACGAAAGATGAAGAAGAATAAAAACAATAATTATGTTTTACTGGAAAGTGCATTAAAACTTTTAAAGTGTAACATTAAAAGCATCGTTTTTAAAATTGCTGATGATTTTGATGTTAACATTGATAGGAATGGGTGTATCTTGTTATTTTGTATAATATAGGGTTATTGAGTATATCGATTGAACTTTATCACGTCTGTTCTATAAATGCCGATTGTGGAATAGTCCAAAAATACCCAAGTTAAATATTGAATTTCATCCATAATAGACATAAACGTAAATTATCCCATCAAACCCAAGACACTGAAATATGTTCCTTCAAGTCAGTCATTTTTACCTGTCCAAAATTATTTAAATAAATTTGATCTACCCATCATTTTTTAAATTGATACCTGTCCCGATCTATTATTTTAATTAAAAAAACATCCAACTTTATTTGAACTACGTAAACATCTCATTAACTCAATATATCAACTCTACTGACAGCTTTTTAATATTTTAAACGAATATTTAATCCATTATAATACACTTCTAACTTCTAAGACTTAATTCAATTTTGACGACCTTAATTTTGTTAATGTTATTAGTAAATTTTACTCCCATCGTGTAAATTGCTTTTAATTATGGAATGTTAGTATGTAACATCCCACTTCTGAGGGAAAAGGAAATAAAATTCCGACACGATTACAATCAAGCAAGTCAATTTTGGTGTAGAAAATATTTTTTTACACCTTGGTATCATAAATAATGATTGTGGCATTATTTTTTAATGCTAATAAATTAATAACTCCATAATTTACTATTCAAACGAAATAGGAAATCCGCAAGAATTTCCTTCTGGACGACGAAAATTATTTCCTTTGCTCCACAAAACCCATTTTAGTCCACACGAAACGCAATAATAGTTACAAAACTAAATTAAAACTTGAGAGTTATTTTAATTTTTAATTTTATTTGTGAAGCTGTACCTACCGAACTGGCAAAGAACTCTTATAATAATTCGGGTGATAAGGAATTATGGTTAATGAAAGTTGTATAGAGTCTATTTACCAATTTATTCTTTAGATGTTTCCCATTATTACTCATTTTTGTTTTTAGAAGCAAAGCGGTTGTAAGAATATTCTAATAACCAAATTATAAATCTGTTTCATGAATGTTTTTTTTAGTCGGTGTAAGAACATCTATAGAATTTTGTCTACAGAATAAAATTGCTTTATAAGCACTTCCTATGTGCAACTACAAAACTTCTATAGATAAAAAAAAAGAAAGATGTTTGTCCCTTTTCTTTCCGTCAGACCCAATCCTTGGACGCGTTTCGCCGTATTACGGCTCCTCGGCAAGGCTATAGAATCTGACGAAAAGGAAAGGGACCTTGCAGTGTTTTCAACACATAATATATATATACATATGCGAGATGTTGCACGTCTTCTCTAAGACCTCGCTGGTCTGGTTGGGTGGATAGCTCGATTGCTACAAGATGTCGCTACGTGCAACATCTCGCATATGTATATTTCTATAGATAAAACGTGTTTTTTCTGGCAACAGTAACAGTAGTAAGGAAGGAGTCTGAGCACAGATATTCGTCGTAACTTTGCTATTTGATCGACTACATATTTTTTTAATGCGCAAATTGCCTAGTACCAATAGTTCTTTTTTTAAGGAATCTAATGGAAATTGTATTTGACTTAAACTTAGCCATTCTGTTATTTCACTTTTACGCCATGCACTTGTCGGTATTTTTTTTGTCAGCCTAGAGTGAAAACTTGCATTATCCAATAGAATTATTTTATGTTTTGGTATAAGACCCAACATTTGCTCGAATCATTCTTCAGAGACATGGGCATTCATATCTACGCGATAGTCTCCTGTATTTTTAGATTGGAACATCGGTATACCACCTTTAACGAAGCCTTCAGAACTTTCAATATGGGTTATGATAAGTCGATGTCCTTTTCCAGATGGCGGTCTTAATCCTGTGGACAATCCTTCCAAAAAAGCTTGCCTTGAACTTTTAATATTTTCATTCTGCCAAAATTTAGTCACAGTGTGGCCTTTATTTAGCAATCTTTCGCCTAGGTAAAATATTTTTTTGTTTTCTTCTATGACTTTTCGGATGCTTCTTAAGTAATTTCTTCTCCAACAAACGATATAGCTTCTGTCTATTAAAATTAATTGCCTATTGTGTTTTTTTCCACCGAAAACCCATTTTTTTAATAATTTACAAAGCGTATTTCTACACATAAATGGGTAGTCCTGGTCTTCTCGGATTGAGCACAAAATTTTCTCCAGTGTGGGAATTTCTCTTTTCAAAAAGATACTATGAACTTTTCGCCTTATTCTCTGCATTAAAACGTCATCCAGCTCAAGTTTTCGTCGTCCTGAAGAAGTTTTTGGAGGTTTGACGCAAAACACTTTTTTCTTTTTAAAAGTTTATATATTGTTGTTTTTCCAACGTTAAGCATACCTGCTGTAAATTGTACTGCATTGTCAACACATTCTTACTTTTAATAGAATGGTAACAGTTAAGAATTTTTTTTCATTTACTGTACATGGACCGACTGTAGGGCGTTTAGGCAATTGTTGAAAATTCTCCATATTTAATTAAGAAAACACTGACACTTTACACTTTGACTAGTTTCACTGAGAGACAAACACCCACAGTAGGTATGTATAAATATGAATAGGTATAGTAATATAGTTAACTTATAGTAACTAATAGTATTTTATTATATAAATTACGTATTATTGCATATTAATTGTATATTTGGTAGGTAATATCTAATAGATATAGTCAATTTATTGTTCCTTCAGCGATTAACAATATCTAAGGGGTAAAGTTAAAATTATATTACTGAACGTGTTTAGAAAATTACTCCTATGAACATTTACTCTACTTTACCCTATGGTTAAGGGTTCACTCCGAATGAGGGTGAAAAATAATCCATAATGACCAGCAGGTATACCTGTTCTCTAGGTTAGTTTTTAAGCGAGGTATTCGTCTAATCCGCACGTACTTAGAGAATATTAAACGCTTATTTTTCATATAACCAGAGAAGCAGCTTTTTTTCATTTCTTAAACGGCGAGACCCTACAAGATCCCCCTTCAGACCTAATTGAAATTTGACACCGCACCAAGCCTTTTTCTAAACGTTTTTTGTTTCCAGCGTTTAGCACTTTTGCTACTTCATTAATTTCCGTTGAAAGCCATATGTCGAGCTAGATATTTTTTTCAATTAATTTTTGTAAATTTATAACCTCTCGAGAAAACGAGCGTAAAGCGATATGGATCGATGAAATCTGGCTTATGCTACGCGTAAGTGCACCAAATGTTCAGCATGTGGTTTTACATTAAAATGCGGCACATTTGGCACATGCCAGAAGTAACATCAGATCAAAAGGAGTTTCCATTTTCACATCTGATTATGCTTATTTAAACTGCAAGAAGTCTTAAGATATAGGACCTAATATTCTTAAATAAGCAACAACACGTATCAGAGAAAATGCAATCGAGGGTAAATGAAAAGAAAGCATTAGCTAAGTGATTATTTTACAAAAATAGTGTACCAAAAATATTTTTTTTTAATAAATCAGACATTGGAGGTAAGTATAGTATTTTTCAGTTTAGAAAGAAATGAGTTAGTTTTCAATTGAAAATAAGTTGGGGGTTTTAAAATTGTGCATATTTAAAATATTAATTGGTTAAATTACCTCAACTAACTACTTTCTAAACTGAAAAATACTATACTTACCTACGACGTATAATTAGATTGGATTAGATCCTCACAGCCACAATAATAAGTATACAACTTTCTGGCGTTTTTATAAAAACGAAAACTAAAAACCTCATAAACAGTTAAGCCACGACATAATATAAAAATTAAAATTCAGCAAAGCTACAACCAACCGTAATATCCATAATTTTAAATGATATTATCTGATATTAAAAAGCCCACACGTTGCAGCTTCATACATAAAATTAAAAATGAAAATAACGACCTGGCTTTATTTGACTGTTGTAATTAGTTCTTGTATTCAGTAGACTCGTATGGTTGCTTCTTCCGCTTGCAGGAAATCTTTATTGGATTTTATATTTTGCTACATAATTTTTGCGGGTAAAAACTACCCGCTTTGCAAATTGTCGGTTTAGATTCAATGTTAAATCTTTTACATTCATGAAATAAAAGGCTTGGAAAAATATAATTTGGTTCAAACATTTTGTCCCATTTTAGCGCAGGCATTAAATACGCATAAAAAATATTTTCTATATCGATGTCTATGCTGTTTTTTAATAACTTTTTAAAAATGCTTTATGCTATTTTGTTCTTTATATCCAAACTTCTATTTTAAAATCCTGAGCACAACCAGCTTAAATCATTTATCGTCGTTATTTATTTAAAGGTATTCCTTTTCGAACTTTTCCGAATTGTAAAAGTTTAGCACATTTATTCTTTAATGAAGTGAATCTTCTTAAATTACAACAAAAAGTGCTTAAAAATGCACTTTAACTGTATGTACAGTGTATACCCAAGCAGCATTTTATACCCTTATGGAAACTGTAATATAATAAGAACTAAAGTTTTATAAAATGCACTCCGGAACGTTCTTACAACCAGAATAGATATTCTATAAGTGTAAAATGGGCACCACTGTATAAAGCAATAAAACCGTTTTATAAAGGTTACTCTGCGAAGGAGATTTGGTATATAAGATATGTATGGATAAAAGCGCTTATAAATGTTCTCAATTTTTATTTTTGTAATAGCAATCGAAAATAGCAAAATTGTTCTTTTTGATTTGAACTTTTAAATTTGTGCAGAATTAGTACAAATATCGACATTAAATTCAAGTTTTGTCTTCAAATATATATTTTAATACTAAATTTTTTAAACTTAAAATTTTGTACAGCCGTACCATTTACCTGGAATTTTAGAAAGCCATTTTATCAAAACTAATTAGAGTCTAGGTACTTATTCCGTTTCAGTTGGTTACGACGAAGTTGGGATAAAATTGAATATTTAAATTTTTTAATTGTTTTTGAAATATTGTTATTTTCCTAATAAATTTCCAATCAGAGTATTTACAAGTACTCTTTTCAACAATAATTTGTTCCGTAATAAAAATTAATTAAAAATCATTTGTTGTTGTTCAGTATTTAAAAATTATATTGTCCAATTTGTTTCCCTTTACCCATATCGAGTATATTATCTCTAATGTTAGATAATAAACTTTGACATAATAGACCATTCCTTGAATAGTTGGCGCACAAACATCAAAGCCCAGCGCTGCAATAATTTATTTCGTTCATACGTCTTGCAGTATATTGTTTTAAACCAATTTGCACTTAAAACCTTTCCAACTCATCACAGTAATTTTATGCTTTAAAGGTAATAACAGATTTTCAAATAATCTCCGCGTGATGATTCCTCAAAAAACCTTTCGTGTAAAATATCCATTACAGTTTTTTGCTGCTCTTCGAGAACATTTTATTTCACACCATATTAGAGTATTCAATTTGGGATAGCGGAAAAAAGTTATTGGATTTGTCGCACATAACATGTAAGAGCTTTTAGATTGGGATCTAATTTTCTAAAAGGCGTGGCTGCAGTTTTTTTTTCATGCGATTTGAAATGAAATTGGATTAAACTACTTAAATCACATCAAGACTTTTAACGCGACTGGGTTTTTAAAGTGCAAATAAAAAAAAATTAGAACATTTTTCGTCATTAAACGTTTATTTGACATAGACTATATATTCTGACGGAACGCTAGCAGCAAAGCATCATCAGAATCCTTCGAAGTGACCTTTAAACCAACCTATACCATTATCAAGCACACCCAACCATTGTAAGTTGAAATTTCCTGCTAAAATCGACACAAGAATCGACTTTCTATTATTCCAAACAACTCATTAGCAAAATACATATTCAAATTTATATTCATACTCATAACAATACAATATTGTGCTGGTAAAGTTGAAGAATAATGGGCAGTAGTCGTCAGTAATGGGTTTTTTGTACAATGTTGTTGCTTAAGATACCATCAAACTATATACTTACCGGGTCCGGCACACTTCCTTCGGCAATTTAGTTGTTGACCTTTAACTTTTTTGCATTTTTTGGTGTTTTTGACGTGTGCTTGCAACTGTTTCTTACCTCAACTAGAGCATGTTGACGGAAGGTGGTTTATTAAGATATAGTTTCTAAAATACTTGACCGTTTTCCGTGCAAAATTTTCAACTACATAGATATCGGAAGCTCTTCAACTTTATCGCTATGATGGAACAGAGAAAGTTCAGGGGTTCTACATTACACAACAGTTTTTGATCCTTATTTTAAAATACTTTTATTTCTTTTTTTTTTATATTTTTTAGCAACTTCTTTTTGATTGCTTTCCTCTGCAGCGTAATTCGACATTTTAAAGATGTACCTATCAATTTATACAAATTCATTTGTAAAAATGAGAGTACGTCACCTTGGCCTGCTCTGAAGTCACTGAACCAAATATATGTGTCTGAAGTAGATAGACAAAGGTTACGATTTGTACATAAAGCACAATTGTCTTTTTCAGAGTAATAGACAGAATAAAGATATTTCTCCGAGTTTTTTTAAGGCAAAGATAAGCTAAATAAGAGAAAAATAAACCTGGGTTTAAATATTGAACATTTAGCACACCAAAATCCATGACCTGAGGTTAAAAAACACATTGTTGATTTGCAAGATTATTATTTTTTGGAAAAACGCCTGTATTACAGTATTGTCTGTGTATGTGTCTTTCCGTATTTTAAAACTCTCTCGTATCTAGTCCAAGTTAGTTCGTAGTTAATAGGAAACCAGAGTTACAAAACTCCCCGAGAAGGTAGGAAACTTTCTATGCAAAGTATTGCAAAGTCATGAAGGGGCGAATATTTACCTTGTTATCTGAAATGCCTTCTTACACAGTATATACTTGGTTATAATTTATTTTTTAAATTAGTATAGTTTTCCGCATATTTACCTTGAATTCGTTTCGATAAAAGTTTTCTTATTAAGTCCAAATTAAGTAGAATTATTTTTTAAGTTCATTCTTGTCTGAAAAACTCAAAATATGTATTTCAAAAGAAACTTTCCACCCTCTGCTGTTAAAATTCCTTAAAGCCCCATGATACTTACCTTAAAAAGCGCCCTAAAATTATATCCATCTTCTAATATTCCGGCAACATCAAAGGAATGTTTACCGAAAGGAAATAATCTCCCTCCTAAATAGTTTTCTTTGTCTCAAAATCGGCGGATTAAATTTCTTCTGAACTTTGACGCTTTTGATATGTAAATAGAGAGCGTCCTTTCTAAATTGCAAAAAGTACATGCAGATATGCCGAATGACATTTGCACACCCGCTTTTAAGTCCCAACTGGTAAAATTTAATTACAGTAAGGACCTGTTCAAATTCAGATAGGGTGCATAAACGGACCAGTTTTAAGTTTTAATTAAGGGGGTAGGCAGGATAACTTTGATTGTCTGCCAGGATAGGAAGCGCGAATTGGTAGTAAACCACTTTGGGCGCAAACAATAGACCGTATTTAACCGAATATCGGCTTTGATGATGTTTAGTTAAAGATCCCAATCGGGTATCCTTTTCTTGCAGAGGGCTGTGCGTACCTCTTAAAGGTCTAATCGGTGTCGTAAACCAAAAGTATCCCATATTCCACCTAGCATACAATAATTACACTGACCGACTAGATTTTTGTAACATAGTTCAGTCCAATATTTTCACAATGCTAATACCTTTCGAATAATAGAAAAAAACATTCATAAAGCTCTAATATGTACCACTTTTCAATGCGCCGAACAGGTCCGTATTTTGCTTAGAACTTAATCATGGTTTGTAATAAAAATAAGTAAGACATTAAGTAATATTTTATTTATGTTTAAATGTGAAAATACAAGTTATTTTATTATCAAAAATTATATTTATGATTACAAAAATGTACAAATTTTTAGGTACTTATAATAATTATTCACTTAATATATCAATATCACTATCGCTATCATCATCTCTTCTAATTATTATTTGTGCTATATTGTTTATATGGATATAGGGTTTTTCCACTTTTTTAACATGTGTAACAGAATTTGCCCAACTTTGTGAAGGGATGTTATAAACTTCAGTTTCTATAAGCTCAAGTACACTGGAGTTAATAGTATGGCAAATATTGTTAATGGCAGATTTCAGTTGGTGCCAAACATGTTCGATGGGATTAAATATACAATGGTATGGTGGAAGCCCTAAAACTGTATGCCCTAGATTTTTTTGCATAACTATCACAAAAGCATTCCTTTTGTTGTTTTAAACTTTGTAAAACCTCAATTAATTGCCTTTTGGTATAATCTTCCTGAAAATAAATGTCATTATCATATATGTAGTTTTGGATTGTTGCTTTTGTGTCATTTGAGGAGGGAGTCTTGGTCAATTGCCTACTATGGTAGTTTGCATTGTCCATTACAATTACGCTATTCAGAGGTATATTTGGAATTAGCTTGTTTTTAAACCAATCTTCAAATAAATCAGCAGTGGTGTCCTCATGGTAATCCAGAGAAGAATCTTTAATGTTTTTTGCAGACAGAGAAAGTCCATTTGGAATCCATCCGTCTTTAGATCCAGCATGCAAAATCGTAATTCGTTCACCTCTTTTTGATGGCGCGCTTGTTTTACACTTGCCGCTTGAGTCAACCCAACCCTTTTCCGGGGTATCATATGTGTCGAACCAGGTTTCATCCAAGTAAATAATCGGCCTTTGCTGATCTCTGTAAATCCTAATTTTTTGTAGATATTCGGATAACTTGTCTCTTGTTAATTTTTTTAATTCTAAAACTCATGTGTTGAATACACTTCCATAACGTTGTTCTGTCAAATTTACCGCCGGTTTAATCTTCTTCAAGCATCTTAATTAAATTATCTAATGTAGGCACGCTTTGTTCCTCGTATAACTTGTAAATTTTAGGCCATATTATATCTTGATCACTTATATCTACCTTCGAGAAAATGCCAGTATCGGTTCTTTTTTTCCTCGCTTAAATGGGACTATTCACAATTTTTCATACAGTTGATGTTGGAATTTTTGTTAATGTGGTTGCTTGCTTGCCGATAGCACGTTCAATGAGAGTCGAATAGACACAGTGTTTTCTGCTTTTCGACGGGGTTATCTTCCGAGATACATTGGGCTCGCACATATTTTCCATGACTCACACGCGATTAAACAAACGCTGTATTACACACGAAGTAAGAATAATCACTAAGCTTAAAACTTACTAGAGTGGCTATATATAGGTATAGTCTTTAGAACATAATTTGTTTTATGGGATTAACCCTCTCATTTTAAATCAGGTAAAAATCGGTTTAAAATCACCAAACTATTACTTTAATAATGAAATTACGTCTTCCGGATTTGCAGTTTACTTTAAGACATTTCTAAGTACGGACCATAATTTACCTGCATTTATTCATTCATTCATTGTTTGTTTAAGGCCACCCTTGGATAATCCCATTCAAAGGCAAAGTGTAACTTTCTTATATCTCTGGACAGGCTTTACGTTCTATTACGCTGAAGAAGAAAGTTTTTTTACGATATTAATCCGGAGACTATAAAAATTGTAAAGCACTTATTGATATTAGTCTTTGCACTTTATATTTTGCAAAAATTGCTGAAGTTTTGTGCTTACTTAATTAAGGCTCTGTATAATATAACGTAAGACAACAAAAAAGTGGGCTTATTTCGTTTTATATTTCAAATTACTCATGTCAAAAATGTGACATATAAGACGTATTAATGAACGTCACGGTGAAAACTTTTAAAGCTCACTACAAGGTAGATTTTTTAAAGTTACGTTATTAAAAATAATCTTATTATGTGACCGTAATCATTCTTATAACAATAGTCTCTAGTATAGAATAATCAAACATTTTAAAACATTCATTCAGATGCAACTCTTGCCTACCGTTAATAAGTTTTTACAAAATTCTCGTTTAAGCTTCCCAGACCATAGTACGATGTACAAATCAATGACGCAATTTAAATACCAAGACCTTTATGGGTATATGTAGCCTACTTTCTAGGCAGTTCATCTCATCTCTGACTATTCGTTTGCTAAAGCTTTGTTGATTTACTAAATTATTATGATTTTTATGTAGTTTTAGTAGCCACAGCACAACAGCACAGCAGCATTATGGTCATGCTTTTCTTATATATATTTTGGTCCTATTTTTAAGGGTACCATGACACAAATAGTACGGTTACTGCTTTTTCAGTGTTTCTCATGAAATTTGACAATGAACTCTGATCCCATAGACAAATTAAATACTTTATATAAAAAAAATACATTAGCCGAAAAAATCTTCTGGTTGAAAAAAAAATTACCAAAATGCGCGTCAAAAATTTCAGTTAATTTGAAATTAACTGTTAGACAAGCGAAGCCATTTAGAGAACCCGTGAGAAAACTGTACTGTGCATCTCGTGACTGTGAAGATGTTCATACGAAGCTAGCGTAAAGTAATGTAAATATAAATACGCTCTCGATGATCTTTTACCTTCTGGCCAATTACTGCTATTTTAGACAGGAACGGACTTTTTGTTCGAAACTCTTATAAAAAGTAAGCTCCAAGACTTTTATCTGATATCGAGACCTCGTCCTCTGAATATTTAAGGGTATGAATCTACATGACAAATTAATGATAGTCCAAAAATGTTAATATCATTATTTTTCATCCAATCCCCAAACCTTTGATATTCCTTATCATAGGCGTCTTTATACTTTTTCGGGACAAGATTATCCAAAGCTTTGGCAGCATTCACAGCAATTCTATCCGGAATCAACGGAAAATCCATTATTTTATATGAATTTCAGTTTTGACTTTGACACAGCACAACAATGAACACTTATTACCTTTGTTTATTTAGCAACTATATAGGTAAAAAACCTTTCGTGATTTTGAATTTCCTTTAATTTAACTTGGAATTATCTGAAGTAGAACATAAAATATTGTATGTGCCACGGGCATTACTTGATGTCTATACCCTCGGGCTAAAGGCCCCCGGCTTTGTAAGATTGTTGCCCTTGGCGGCATAAACATCTTCATAATGCCCTTAATATACAGGATGTCTCACGGTCGATGGTAGGTTAGACGTTTACGGAAAACGGGACATAGAAAATTACTGAAAATTTGGCAACTTGGGTAATTGGCTTTGCTCTACCGATCTAAAATATTTTCAACAACGCAGCATTGCCGCTTTTACAAAAAAGTAGCAACATATTTGATATTTTAAACGGAGCACCCTGTATATAATTGCATTTTCCGCTTCATTATTGATTTCTAATTATTTTTGTATAATATGTTCCTATACCTATCTTTAGCGGTTTTAGAGAAATTAATTAATTTCCATATTTTTTGTTCAAAACATAGCTCTAATTAAATGTTTATTACTGCGGTATTTGGATTCGTAGACAGTTGAAATTTTGGATGTAGTTTACCTTGTCCTGTGTATTAGTTATGCGTAAAGAAATGTGTTCTGTGTTATACAGGGTCGTTCAAAATTCGTCATTTTACCGCTTGATACATAAATGGTGAAAAGTGCATTTTTTCAAATAGAACACCCTGTATATTATTAAATATCCTGCAAGAAAATTAATGTCCCTTCCAAATGATGTATCATGTTCCTATACCTAAATAGTTAAGATGTTGAAATAAAAGCAAGTTTTTGTAAAAATCGGATTATTTTGGCATATTTCTCTTAGATAGCCATGAAATCCCAAGATGGAACATATCTTTATGAAAATTTGTCACTTAGTGCATCAATAATAAAAAATTTGCTAGTTTTTAACTTTTAGTAAAGAAAGCGACCTAAAAAGAATTAAAATGGAGGGAAATAACTATTCAAATGAAATTTTGATGAAATTGTTTATTCTTCATGGACAATGTAACCAAATTATAACAAGAACATGCAGAAGGTTCAACGAAATGTTTCCCGATCAACAACTAATCAACGAGAGAAAGTTTGTACGATTACAAAATAATTTTGTTAATTATGGGTCAAAACTGAAAACAAAACTAATTTCAGGAGGGACAAATAACATGAATACAGTGAAATAGCAAATAACAATACAAGACAAAAGCATATCATAAAAAGGTTTAAGATTTTTTTAATAAATGTTCAAAATGACGACCGATGACTTCCAAACATTTTTCAATCCGTATACTCGGAGATTCAGTTGTGGCCTTCCTTATTTCACTGGCATCAAGCTGTTCAATGTAAGTGATCACTCGTTGGCGAAGGTCTTGTTTGCTCTGTACTGGTGTCCTGTATACTTTTCTTTTAAAATCACCCCACAAGTAGAAATCAAGTGGCGTGAGATCGGGCGATCTAGCAGGCCAATCCCACGGTCCCAAATGTCTTAGCCAACGATCGTCGAAAATTTGAAACAACTCTCTTGTTACTGTCCCAGTGCAATGGGCTGGTGCCCCGTCCAGTTGAAACCAACAGGTACGATACTCTTCTAATGATAGATTGTCCAGAAACTCGTTCACACCTGATTTTAGAATTTGAAGGTATCTTTCGGATTTTAGAGATTCCTCGTAAATGTGATACTCTATTTTGTCATCTTTTAGGAGGCAAAAGACGTTAAAACTGAACCTTTCCTGAAATCCCATTTCCTTAACAACATGTGGATTTTGGTCAGCCCAGAAATGCTCGTTCCTTCTATTGATAAAATTCTATTTTTTATTATTGATGCACTAACTGTCAAATTTTCATAAAGATAATAATATGTTCCATCTTGGGATTTCATGGCTATCTAAGAGAAATATGCCAAAATAATCCGATTTTTACAAAAACTTGCTTTTATTTCGGCATCTTAACTATTTAGGTATAGGAACATGGTATATCATATGAAAGGGGCATTAATTTTCTTGCAGGATATTTAATAATATACAGGGCGTTCTATTTGAAAAAATGCACTTTTCACCATTTATGTATCAAGCGGTAAAATGACGAATTTTGAACGACCCTGTATAACACAGAACACATTTCTTTATGCATAACTAATACACAAGACAAGGTAAACTACATCCAAAATTTCAACTATCTACGAATCCAAATACCGCAGTAATAAACATTTAATTAGAGCTATGTTTTGAACAAAAAATATGGAAATTAATTAATTTCTCGAAAACCACTAAAGATAGGTATAGGAACGTATTATACAAAAATAATTAGAAATCAATAATAAAGCGGAAAATGCAATTATATACAGGGTGTTCCATTTAAAATATCAAATATGTACTTTTTTGTATAAGCGGCAACGCTGTGTTGTTGAAAATATTTTAGATCGATAGAGGAAAGCCAATTACCCAAGTTGCCAAATTTTCAGTAATTTTCTATGTCCCGTTTTCCGTAAACGTCTAACCTACCATCGACCGTGAGACACCCTGTATAAATAACCATAATGAAGAATACAATTTTGCAATAAATCTAGTTGCCATGGAATATGTCACTTGCTTTTTACATCTGACATTTTCTATAAAGTCTGTGCGTTGTGAAATACTTATTTCATTTCATTTTCAACATCTTGTTAAAAAATGGTGAATTATTCAAATGAAATGCTTGCAAAATAAATTATTTGAGCTTCACCTGTTCTGCATAACGGTTAAGTTAAAAAGAGTCCGGGCCTGTACACCTTAAATCCACTTTGCCATAATCTGCCAGAACCCAGCGTTTATATAATAATTGTCTAACTAGGTATAAGGTAAAAAAAATCAAAGGCCGCCTAAAGTGATCTTTAATTTTTATCCGCGTTAATGTAGTTTTTTTCCTTTTGAGATACACCGAAATAATTTATTTAACAACAGAAAATGTGTAAGTCTCGATGATGGTTTTAAAGGTCGTTGGAACGGTGAGATATTTAATTAAGGTTAGATTGTTGTAACGACCATGGACTAGATACCAACCTGGCGTCAGAAAATGGCACCAATATATTTCGTAGTTGCTGATAATTAACAGTATATCATCTGTACAAATAAAAAAATACTTAAACTAGTTTTTAAACCGAAATTTTTATAATGGCTTAATATATTTGTATACTCTTAAAAAGTTGAAAAACTAGGTTAGGAAAATATTTATTAAACTGAATATTTTCCGGTTAAAAAATGATCTAGTGCTTGCTTTTCGGCCGATTGAAAAGTATATCATTTTTCACCTAGTTTTGGTGCCAAAAACAACACTCGTCTAACTGGGGACTTATTACATTTAATTAGAACTCGAGTAAACCATATTTTAATCTGTTCAATTCGATGCAATATGAGCAAATCTATAATATAAATTTGCAAGAATTATAAAATGTTATAGTAGTATAAATAACGCTGGAAGTTTGGCAGGTTATTTACGTCAAGGAAACTTAAAGGCAATTTTCTTAGTCACAATTTAATCTACCTACGGAATGCCGATCCTTTGTTAATAAAGCCATTGTTTAAAGTTTCTCAGTGTCTTATTAAAATCATAAAAAATGATCTTGATTCAGTCGTGCCTTTAACCGAATTATTTTTGATATGATTCGCTTTGATTTAACGTAGGTACGTGGCATTTAGTAACTTAACCGTTACACTACTTATCGAGGTTGGTTATAGAACTAAATTTTGCCTTATTAAAGAAAATATTCATTTATATCTCAAATTTACTGACTATTATTTTTCTTCTTCTTCGTCGTCCCCTTAGTTCTCTGCTTTTTACCTTTAAGTGTAAAGCTGTTTGGAGCCAAGTTACTTTCTTTCCTTGAATTTTTCTTTTCAGTTTTCCCTGTCTGTTTGTGACATCTTAATATTTTTCAATTGCATATGCTTCTTCAATGCTTCTTTTTCTTATTATTAATACTAAAAGTTTTCTCAGTATTTAGTTTCATATTTCGAATCCTTATCTAACCTCGGGATTATATTGTATTTTTTTCAGTCAGGCCATATCATCGTCCAACATTAATTTGTTTATTTGTATCTTGTCCATTTCCTACTGTAATTGTCTATTTTGCTTTGTTAATTGTTTCATCTAGAATCACTGAACACAACAATGGACTGAGTTGGCTCCTACCTATGTCATAAATTCTTTGGATTCTTCATTATTTTTGTTCTTACTGTATTCGTATTCAAAGATTTCTACTATTAAAATCATTAAAGTAATTTATCTAATTCTTCTCGTTAGATTACTGTAAGCAACAAGAATGATTAAAGATCAAATTAAATCAATAAAAATCCAGAAAATTATTAGGAGGCTTTGTTATCGAAGTCTTCACGCCATATTAAACTTTCATACATCTATCTAATCTAATCGATCTAGTTGAATTACGAAAATGATTGTTTTCATCCTATTATTATGCTGGATACGTATATCAAAAAATCTTCCTGCGGCATCAGCACAAAGTGGAAGATTTAATATCAAAATTGAATTACCGTCAACTTCTCCTGCGGTAGCCCGGTGTGGTTTCTGATTAACGGTTCTAAATAACGAAGTTAGATTCAATAACAACGATATGAATAAAAAATTGACTATGGCTTTCGTTTTGTAAAATACTCTTGTCTTTTTCCTCGCTTTAATTAAATATTTTGTTTTTGTCCGTTCGAGGAAGCCTTTAACGTCGACGTGATGTTTTCTTGGTTGATGCTCGATTATCTCGGTTGGGGAAAAAAAACAAGTAATATGGTGAATTATTTAGGTTAGTTCAGTTTGTGGTGTAGAACTGGTCTTAATACATACGAAATATTTTTAAAAAAGCGCGGATAATGAAAGTAAGGTGAAAAAGTTAATTGAAACTCGCGACTTGAGCGCAACGAAATGGTTTTAATAATAAGGTGAGCCTTGTTTTGTCGAAGTTAGTGAATATTATGGTATTTATTTAATAACAGACTATTTCTTCTTCTTTTTATTATTTAGCCGAGGCCAAAGCCACAACACCTAAAGGCATTTCATCGACAATGCCCGAGTCTGATTCTTCGGCTTCAGATAAATCATTTGATTCAGATTCTACAGCATCATATTGCTCTTCGTCATCCTGGATATATTCAGTGTCCATACCATCCTGTTCTAATAGCCGTCATTTTCATCTAAATTCAAACTAGATTTAATAGCAACAAGTTTTTGAACTTTATCTTCTGCAAGTCTATTTCTTTTATTTGCATGTAAGACACCATGTAACGACCAGTTTGTTTCTGACGAGGCGAAGGATGGAGCTTAAGAAGATAACAGGATGGGTCCTGCTTGCGCATTCCCATAAAGGATTCCTATTATAAAATCCTATTCCTGTTCTAAAGTGGGCTTATTTTGCCACGAGTTTCCCTACATCTAAATTTGATAAAAACGAGCTATTTCTGAAATAAAATCAAAAGCCATCATAGGTTGGTCTTCACTTAAATGTTTCTTTTTAAAACGGAAGTTAAGAGGATTTGCCGCAAAATGAATGGGTTTACAACAAAATTCGAGGCGCTCTTCTACATATTGTAACAACTTTTCTATAAGATTTCCTCTAATCGCGCCATCATCTGTGGGGATATTAATTATAGCATGTTTAATATAGTCAAAACAAAGGGCATTTCTGACAGTTGAGATTTATCTGACTCTATCAGATTTATTGATTTTGCTGTAGGAAGCAGGATATGTTTAAAATGTTGTAGGTTTTCCAACAAGTATCGCCTAATATAAATTTTTGAATGGTTTGGTCGACACCCAGCAATACAGAACCCTGCAAAGCTTCGTTGCTTCCTAAAATTGAATCCACAGTCAACAGCACTCCATTTTATATTTGTGGGTACTTTTAAGGAATTATTTTATTTTTTGAGTATTTTTCTGCCTGAGCATTTTTAAATGCCTATTTATAACATGCATTTTTTAATCACATACACAGTAGAATTCGCACTTTTAAGATACTTAAGAAATTTTGAAATGTTGCGATGAAGTGTAATATTAATGATCAAAAATTAAAATTAGGAATAGCTTTAGCATTTTTACTGCACACACACAAAATTTTACAGTAAATCAAGTTAAGGCATATTATTCGGGTAATAAACAGTAAGTATAAAAAAAATAAAAATCTGCTTATGTATTCGTCTGGTTCGTGTAAGGTGGTTAGCGTCCAAGAAGGCATCGGCTTTTCCACTAGTAGAAGAAGCAGAAGAGTCAATCAAAATATAAACGATTCCACTTCCAACGGCAGATCACAGTGTCATTTCGATATGGAGACCTCTTAACATAACTGCAATTTTATTTCACCTGTTATGCATTTTTTCACCACCAAACAATTTTTAAATATAACTTGAAATACTTATATTTAATAATATAAAACAAGTCTAGTAATTAATACACTGTTTTCTAGTTTATAGGAAACGACTAATTTTTCCCAAAATTTCCGTTTTTTCCAATTTTTCTTAAAAAAACACTCAATTTTCCCGGAAATTTTACATCTATTCTCTACTCGCAAATAGCCTAAATCAAAAAATCATCAAAGAATACTTCGCATTAGCCCTTAAGTATTTTATGCTTAATGTCAATAACTAAGTTATATAAAAGGAGCCAACCAGTTTATACAGTCATGATAGCAGAAACAATAAGATGGAAAAGATATATATAAAGATATTAGTATTGTCAGTACACTCATAAACATTCATATCAAAGGAATCCATTCAAATTATTGAGAATTACAGATCATACAACACACAAAAAATTCTTAGGCAAAGTAAATATAAAATTTTGCTACCTAAACATGTATAAAGTTCCTCCAGTTTATTTGCAACACTCAACTACCTTTTCTAAAATAAACATGTTGCACAGGAGGTTATATCATTATTATTATTATGAAGGCAATAATTAAAAATTTTACACCTGTAATAAGAAGCTCTAGCGTAGAGTGCTGTCCAGGGATTAAGCCATCCTGAAAACTGGTTGAGTAATTAGGACTGATTTTGTTTTTTTGAAATAAATCTTTCAACAAATTTCATATTGACGCAGTATTCGATATGATGATTCGTACGTATATGACTTGTTGGACCACCAAAGGCTAGTTCTAGACAATAATCCAAGCCGTCGCCAAAAATTTTAAGAACATTAACATTTTTATGTCTTCCGACGCCTACACTTACACGATTATTTAAAAATTATTAGAATGCTATATTGTAATCAACTCTGTTTTAACAAAATTTGCATACAAGTTTTAAAAGGATTAAAAACTATTAATATTCAATTTGATGAGAAACGCTTTAAAGTCACCTTGAAAACAAAATTCTGTAAACAAGCACAACATGGTCTTGTGCAAGCTGTACTTGACTATAATTTATTTATTCTTCTTTATTAATAACAAAGTACCATGATCGACGCAGAAAGATGCCTGGTTTTTTTCAACATGTTTCAAGTACATTTGCACAAACCCTCTATTACTCACAACGATGACTAAACCATACCATCATATTTTAATTCACCAGAAACAAACATACAATATATATCCCCAAGCCACAGAGTGATGCAATCTCATTGAATTGTTTTAAAAAAATTGTGTGGGATTAAATAATAGTCAATTCAGATGCACTAATGCATAGTGGAATGCATGGTCGTTACTTTCAAGGCAACGATGCCATTTTGCATTAAAAGTAGATTTTACATCTTAGGCCAGTACAGTTATAAAATTTTCTATAAAATGCTGGGAACAATATCACATAAAGCTGTTTTCTTCGGGGATGTTTATTTTTTGCCGTCCTCCTTATCATACTATAAGTCCTAATCTGAACTAACCCCCCACAAGTCCCCCCAACCCATGTGTACACTTTTTTGGTTTTTAAAGTTATCTCGGTTATGGTTACTTTTGCGAGGAAAAGTGATAAGAAAAAAAATATTGCTAATAAAATTCTATAGTCTGTTACTTACTGCCAGACAGTAATAAAATGTAACTTTGCAATGACAGGGCCCATTAAGCGGGGTGAACAACTTAAAGGTTGCATTGTAAATTTCAAGCAAATTGCAATTATAGTTTTTAAAAATTCCGTATTTCAGACCTACCTACACACCCCGAATCGGTCCTAAATGAGGGTCACCTAATTTGCATACAATAAAAAGACGAGTTTGGTGAAGGAAAGTAATAAGTTATAAGTAATAGACTCTGGAACGACCTCCCCGAGATCGTGTTCCCCAACGAGTATAATCTCCAAAGATTCAAGACCAACGTGAATCGTTTCCTGCGCACACGCACCGCTCCTAGAGCGCCATAAAGGATTTATCCTGTAGTGCTATCATGTAAAAAAAATGTAACAGCGGCGTTCTACAGGTAGTTTATTAGAATAAAGTATAATAATAATTATACTTGATTATAATAGGCAGATAATTGAGATGTCAATAATTATTCTAATATTAAGTAGATGAAAACTTATATAGAAGTAGGAATAATATTTAAGTAGATAAATTGAAATAAATATTTATATTTATAAAAAAAAATTGCTATGTACAGGGTTATCCAACCAAGACTAGACAAGGCGATTTTTTGACTTTTCCTGTACTTTTATAAAAAAACTGAAATAGCCATCTTAAGTCATTTTCTCCCGCGAATTCGAATATCTTCAGCAAAAAACAATTGAACATCAAACAAAAGTACTAGGGGTCACTTTGATATTTTTTTAAATGGGATGCCGTATTTTTAATGAGCTTATCCGATTTCTCATATAAATTTTGATCTAAAATGTTGGATTTTTTTTTTGATTTTTTTTTTTGGACGAACATTTTCCGAATTTAAAACTGAAGAAAAAAGGCGTTTTTGAATTAAAAATCCAACATTTTAGATCAAAATTTATATGAGAAATCGGATAAGCTCAATAAAAATACGGCATCCCACTTAAAAAAATATCAAAGTGACCCCTAGTACTTTTGTTTGATGTTCAATTGTTTTTTGCTGAAGATATTCGAATTCGCGGGAGAAAATGACTTAAGCCATTGGCTAAACTTCGCCTTTATTGATAGTGTTTATTTTTTTTTTCTTCCTATAATTGAAATATGTAGTTGTTGTCTTAAAGAGAATTTAAAAAATAAAAGACGTTTATTATTATTATTATTATTATTAATTTTTAAATTTTAGTCATCCTCTTCCGAGTAGTCCGATGAACTATCGTCGCTGGGGTCCAGAGAAATAATAAGGGGCTCAACAGTGTTTTTTAGCATGTTCTCAGCTTCCCACATACTTTCTTCTATTTCATTCACATGTTCGACGCACTTACTCAATTTTTCACAATCCATTGTCCTTATTCTCTCTTGCAAAAGGTTTCCAACGTCTCTAATTTTTAAAGTGTTTGTTATGCCTTGCTACAAACCCTTTTACTTGCGCCCACACCAATTCTATGGGGTTTAATTCACCGTGATATGGCGGAAATCATTATGAAATGGTTTCTTATTTAGAGTAAACCATTGAATGATGTCTTTGTTTTCCAAGAAGAAGTTGGTATTTTTTCGGATTTTCTTGGGTGATAGCTGGCATTATCCATGACTATAACAGACCCAGGGGGAATAAGAGCTGGCATTTGCTCGAAGTATTCTTCAAAGACATCACCATTCATGTCTCCATGACAGTCTCCAGCCCATTTTGATTTAAATGCCATCGACAAATCCATTTTTGCTACCAATATGAGTAATTATTAATCTTTTACCTTTTCCCGAGGGTGCTTTTATTCCAGTGGACCATCCTTCCATGAAAGCTTGCCTCGCGCTTTTTATATGTTTATCCTGCCATATTTTTCCAACGATATATCCTTCATTTAACCAAGTTTCGTCCATATAATAGATATTTCTGTTTTCTCCTCGAAACTGTCTAACTGCCCTCAAATATCGTCGTCGCCAGCAGATGATTTCGTCTTTCTCTGACAAATCTAACCACCCCCAAAAAACAGCTTTATGTACAGCAGCCTAATACTAAGTGCACTGGGGTATTTTTATGAGACGTGCTTATAAGCGGGTTCTATTAAATTATTTGAGCTCTTAAGTTTGCATTTTTCTAAATCAATTTAAGCTTGAATCTTTGATTAATTCCTGCTACAAAAAAATGAGCAATTTAAAATCCTCTAAAGGTGCAGTACCTTCGGCCGATCTAAAAAAAAAGAGAATCTCACCATCCATGGTTTACTAAAAAGAGACGAGCCTACTAAAGCAGTATCGTGGGATTCGAAAATATTTAAACATAACCTTGCTGTGCCCAACCTATCATTCGTATTCTGGTGTTAACTCATCAACAAACACACTGCATATTTGTCTTGCATTTTACTCAAAACGTTGTGTTGTTTTTAAACGTTCAACGGTTTTCACTGACTGTGTGACCCGTAAGTTAAGTGCAACTATTGGAATATTTTTGATTTCTTTTTGTTTGTCTTAGGGGCACCATGAATTAAACTAGATCGATTTACAAAAAAGTGCATTAATAACTGCATTGCATATCCGATATGAATATTATTTAGTACAGGACAGGATTCTCACCGTCTAATGATTAATGTGTGGGTTTATTTTTTGGACATATTGTTAAAACGAAAACGACAAATTCATAGTGTATTTCTATTAGTAAAAAATCAATCAATAATTCATATAAATTTATAAATGGGACTCCGACAATGGCGTATTAATTAATATGATTGGTATAGCTTTCACTTTGAAAGCGGTAATTTTATTGTTAAATTTAACAAAAGATTTTTAAAATAATTATAATCCTTGGCTACTTAAAAGATGAGAAGTATATTGAAAAAATATTTGTATACTTTATTCCAAATCCAAAAAAGGTATTAACTCCCTGGCTTTCTCGTTAAATTGCATAGCACTGTTTAAATATCAATAGGATGCAAGCTTAATATTATAAAGCGATGGAAGAAAATACGTTGCAACCCTTAATCCTTAATAGTCGAGAATAAAGCAAGGCAAGCAAATACAACCTTTTGAGTTTAAAAAAAGTCGGTACCGTAACATAATTTATAGGCACTTTATTGTGGTGCCGAGAATAAAATCCTTTGGCTACCGTCTGAACCTGGCGGTAAATTAACTTTTGATAGGGACTACCACACGCAAGTGACTTTTACGTTGTGGTTTTCTTGGCATGTTTATTTGATTGGTTTATTTCTGATTAATATAATGAGATATTAATTTTATTTAAGCAATTCTAAATATCAAAATCAATTCTTCCAAATCGAACTACATCGTTAATATTATTATTATTATTAAAATGTCGCAAAAATGAACTTACATTAAAAACAAAGGAGTTTTCGTTCTAATCACTTAACGCAATACTTTTTATGGCTGATACTCTGCCCAATTAATTAAAACAAAGTTGGATAGGTAAACAGGAAAACAGGCATTACAATTAAATTAACAACTAATATACTGGCTTCCACCTACAACTTGTACTTCCCTCGTAGTAGGAGTAGTAATAGTAGTAGTAGTAGTGGTGGTGTCAAATCGACTTCTTTCAATTTTTTACAGAGTGTTTCGAAATAAAGTTACTAAAAAAATGTATACGCGCACTCTACCGGCCACAACAACGTGCCTAATCGATTGAAACATTCTGATGTTGTAGAGAACGTCGCTTTACAGAACCCTGTTGGTTTTTGGCGAGATCCAAAAATGGCAAGTATTTATTTGATCAATTGAAAATCAAAACGCAAAAATATTAATTATATGCAGAACTTTTGATCAACCCAGTTTATCGAATTAATGGAAGATTTTCATCTAAAATAGAGTGTTAAATTGATTATTTTTATAACCTAAAACATAAAATAACAAAAATTTGAATAAAAACAATAATTTATCTGGAAAAATTACAATTGACCTTAAATAGAAACATAATATAAAACTCGCCCTGATAGATGATAACACAATAAGTTGCACACAAAAGTAAAAATCCCAATTTAATATTAAAACGATAGGCCCCGCTCTCAAGTACTTAAGCTAACAATAGAATATTTAATTTTAAAACATCTAAAATAATAACGTTGACCTTATAATAAAATATTAATAATTCTTTTTGCCCTTACTCACCTATGGCCACGCATAAAAATGACAATCCTTACTTGACTAAAAATTCGATTGATTCCATATCATAGTCCGCCAACAAAAAATTGATACTTATGTTAGTAATGTTCTATTTTATTTATTAAATTATTTTATTTCAATTTTTGAGAGCACTCCATGTTTGGTCGCAGTTAAATAGGCTTTTGTTCTTCGGATGAACTTCTATTTGGGATAAAATGCGAGAAAAAGCAAAATTCAAAAGACTAAACATTTTAATAACATCAGTTTTCATATTATGTTATATATTACGAACAATGTTGATTTTTAATAACTTTGAAATTCTCTTTTAAACCATCCCAGTAGCATTGGTAAAATAACCTGAGTCTGAAAACTAACTCAGGCACAAAAAATATTGCGCCATTCACTATTAAAAATTTGAGTTTGACCTCATCTTTTAATTTTTAGTTATATGATTGGAAACTATTTTACATCAATTTCTATTGATCAATTTAGTTAAAAAAAAATGTGTCCCCAAGCCGTAAGGTTTGGCTTTTATAGTAAAAATTGTACTAAAATGTTATTTCCTCATAGTTCTAAAACTCCATTCTCACAATTTGAACCATAGGATCAAGTAACATTAGCAAAGAGAAGGTATTGTGGCATTTATTCGGAAGATTCAGTCGTGATTGCTAGTCACGATGCCGATGTGAGCATCTTCAGCTTGCTCTCCTTCTTTGGATTACTTCGAATGCAATTTAAGTTCTTTGTGTTTCTTGGATGTGCTTTTAAAGTTCTGATTAGGTTTAAAATTTGTTTATTCCACGTTTTGCTGTTAAAATTATAATAGTATGATGAAGTTTATATTTTCCTAGTAGATAAATGTATAACAAACTCGCAAATATCCGAACAATGATTCAGGTTGAGTAACCAATAGGTTTGGTAAGCCCATCACGGTTAGTTTCACACGAATTCGCGTTAGTCATTTTTTTTTAACGAACTAATACATAAATTAAGTGTTAAGAAAAATCCATTGTATTAAAAGCAATAAAGTGTTGGGCAAGAATATTATTTTTTAATTGATAAATTCACTCCTACAATAAAATGTCATGTGCATCCTTTTTTATCGCGACTATTCCACTCATCATAATTTGAACCAATCAAAATGTAGCAATTTTAGATATTTACCTGTTTTTAATCGGAAAAAACACTACCTTCATAATTTTGCCGACCCCACTGACCAATCAGAATTTAAGAAAATAGCTAGCAACATAGTTTTTAATCGGCAAAATTTTGTTACCTTAGTGATAATTAATGACTGACAGTAGATTGTCACTGTTACTTTTAAAAGGTTGTAATCTCACGTAAATTTATCTATCTTCTTTTGGAATAAAATTAATTTATAATTCACCCATATACCTAGTTTTAATATTATTCGTGAAATAGTCTTGACGAATACCACTCAAGAAAAATTTTTTTAGGTAAAATTTTCCTCTTTTATATTTAAGTTTGTTGCTTTTTGGCAATTTCGCTCGTGACATTTTTCAAAACCACTCGTCTAACGGCTCGTGGTTTTGTAACAAAAATGTCAATCGCGAAATTGCCAAGCAACAAACTTTCATAACAATCGGAAAATTTTGCCCGCAAAATTTTCTCTCTTGTGGTATTATATACGATAATTCACCTCACTTTTATTGAACCAATCAAAACGCTCATTTTCATAGCAACCACCTTGGTAACGGTCGTCTTACCCGATAAAACTACCGCTAGCTCGAAAAGACGCTTTCGAAAAGACGCTTGTAGCTTTTTTACTTAAATAAAAAATTAGTAACACCTCTAACTTGTATATTTACCTTTATCAGACGGCCTTCATTTTTATGTTCAGTAAATTAGCCAATAAAATACACCTCTAGAGGCGGTTTCTTATCTTCATACCTTCGTTTTTCACTCGAAACTCGATTTTCCAAGAAAATTTTCACTCAATGTAATTTTTACTTATAATCAAAGATAAGACCCTCGAGCTAAAGCTCTCGGGATCATATCAGATTATAAGTAAAAATTACATTTCGTAAAAATTTGTCAGAAAATCGATTTCTTGTTAAAAACATCGGTATTACCGATAAGACGCCTCCTCTATCGGTATATTACTGTTGATAATTCACCTCACTTTTATTGAACCAATCAAAACGCTCATTTTCATAGCAACCACCTTGGTAACGGTCGTCTTACCCGATAAGACTACCGCTAGCTCGAAAAGACGCTTTCGAAAAGACGCTTGTAGCTTTTTTACTTAAATAAAAAATTAGTAACACCTCTAACTTGTATATTTACCTTTATCAGACGGCCTTCATTTTTATGTTCAGTAAATTATCCAATAAAATACACCTCTAGAGGCGGTTTCTTATCTTCATACCTTCGTTTTTCACTCGAAACTCGATTTTCCAAGAAAATTTTCACTCAATGTAATTTTTACTTATAATCAAAGATAAGACCCTCGAGCTAAAGCTCTCGGGATCATATCAGATTATAAGTAAACATTACATTTCGTAAAAATTTGTCAGAAAATCGATTTCTTGTTAAAAACATCGGTATTACCGATAAGACGCCTCCTCTATCGGTATATTACTGTTGATAAAACCCTCTCCAGCTAAAAACTAACTGGTAAGACCATCTCCAGCTAAAAATTAAATGGTAAAATTCTCTCCAGCTCAAAGTCGAGTAGCTTTTCTTGTTCATTGCTCGGCAACGTGACATATTGTTACAAATTAATTTGATGCTGTCAAACATTTTTTTAGTGAAGTATTAATTTTTTTAGTATCTATTCATATCAAAATTCATGAATTTCTCTAGCTAAAAATCACTCGATCTTCTTTTTAAGATCGGATAAACTTTTATTTTTTAATCTCAAACTAAATCACTTTTTAGCAATTTAAACTCGAACAAACGGTAATAGATAAAAATGCTGCAGCTTCGCTGTCGCGTTTTTATCATTTCGTTTATTCTCGTTAAATTTCTAAGGAATCTAGTTTTCGTAAAAAATAAAAGTTTATCCGTTGAAAAAAAAAAGCTCTAGTGGTTTTACGTATGAAAAAATTACTTCGACTTTATTGCTGCAACCCTGCGGATGACCAGTCCCGGAACCACAAAGTTCTTCTGGCCTAAGGGACCAAATTCTGTGTTCCGAAAACAAGAAATATAATACATTTTATTACTGTTACTATGGAAACAATCAAAGGGGTGCTTTAGAATTTAGTGTTGGGTAGTTATTTTCCTAACAAGTGCGGAAAGACACTTTACGCATGAATTAGGAACATTATTTTTTCTACGACCGTATATACAAAAAAGTATACCTAGGTACTTATTTTTCAAAAATTATTTTATTTCAACATATACAGTATGTCCACGGATGGGGTTTACAAGAGGACAAATGGACTAAAAATTGAAAGATACGAAAAAAAGTCTTAATAAACGTTTTTGCTTATCAACAGTAATACACCGATAGAGGAGGCGTCTTATCGGTAATACCGATGTTTTTAACAAGAAATCGATTTTCTGACAAATTTTTACGAAATGTAATTTTTACTTATAATCTGATATGATCCCGAGAGCTTTAGCTCGAGGGTCTTATCTTTGATTATAAGTAAAAATTACATTGAGTGAAAATTTTCTTGGAAAATCGAGTTTCGAGTGAAAAACGAAGGTATGAAGATAAGAAACCGCCTCTAGAGGTGTATTTTATTGGATAATTTACTGAACATAAAAATGAAGGCCGTCTGATAAAGGTAAATATACAAGTTAGAGGTGTTACTAATTTTTTATTTAAGTAAAAAAGCTACAAGCGTCTTTTCGAAAGCGTCTTTTCGAGCTAGCGGTAGTCTTATCGGGTAAGACGACCGTTACCAAGGTGGTTGCTATGAAAATGAGCGTTTTGATTGGTTCAATAAAAGTGAGGTGAATTATCTAGAAAATACGATTCATCATAAGAAACTTCAATTTTTTTATACAGGGTGGGTAAAAACTGCAAAAATGTTATTTTGCTTAAGAGTAAACATACTTTATTTTGAAAGATACGAAAAAAAGTCACTCTTAATAAACGTTTTTACTTGAATAATGAATAGGTGATACTTGTTGTCAATGTCTTTATTTGATGAAGTAATTATAATAATAATAATAATACGAACATTTTTATTAACATAAAAAGAATACGATAACGATTTCATAATTTAAAAGCTCCACCCCCATAATCGACACATTTTTCTAATTGCTTTCTCAAATAAGTGAAAGAATTTCTGATTTCTTCCTGAGATATCGATTGGATAGCCTGGATAATTCTGCCCTTCAGCACTTCAATATCATTTGGTACTGCGGTAGCAAAAACGATTTGTTTTAAACGGCCCCATAAAAACATATCCGCCAAGGTTAAGTCAGGGCTTCTTGGGGGCCACAAAACTGGGCCATTCCTGCCAATCCACCTTGGACCAAATCTGCGGTCAAGCCATTCTCTAACCTCACGAGCGAAATGGGCTGGACAACCATCTTGCTGAAAATACATATTTTGTCGAAAATTAAATGGTAGATTTTCGAGTTCATCATTGAAAAATGTATCCAGCATTTCTAAATATGATAATCTATTGCACGTGTTATCAAAAAAATATGGCCCTATGATGCCATGGATGGATATCGCGCACCACACGTTCACTTTTGTGAAATATTGTCTTCTCGTCATAATTCTGAATTCGGGATTTTCTAAAGACCATGCAGCAGTATCTAACGTGCTGGGTTGCAACGGTTCCATTGGTAGAAAATGTACTTTCATCAGAAAACATGATACATTTATAAAAATCAACATTTCCACTTAAAATTTTGTCTCCTATTTACAAGCAAAAATCAAGTCGTTTTGCGTCATCTCCCTCTTCCAATCTTTGATTAAAGTGCGATTTATACGGATACAATTTATTTGCTTTAAGGATCTTCTGAATTTGACTTTTTTTCACAACTTCCAACTGAGTAACACGATTTCTAAGGGACGTCATAGGATTTTCTTCAACAGATTGAAGAACTAAGACTGTAGCAGCATCATCATGGTCGTATTTCTTCTTTTTTTTTTGAGATCCAAAACCGAACCAGTTCTCTGGAACTTTTTTATTAACTTGCAGATTGGCATCCTAGTTATTGGGATTCCTACAAATTTCTCGGTAAATTGTTCCATGACGTAGCGGTATGAAGCTTGACAATTCCCATAACATTGTATTATAAAAACTCTTTGTTCAGTAGATAGCATTTCTACTTAAATTATAACTTCATTAAATAAAGACATTGGCAACAAGTACCTATCACCTTAGGTATCATTATTATTTTAACTAGGTTCACCAGTCAGAGGTGTGCCAGCGAATACTTTTTAAGAAATAATTTTTACATATGTAAACCTTTTAATAAATTGTTCTGCTTCGGTTTGTTGTGTAGAAAACATATTCATTAAGAGTGGATTTTTTTCGTATCTTTCAAAATAAAGTATGTTTACTCTTAAGCAAAATAACATTTTTGCAGTTTTTACCCACCCTGTATAAAAAAATTGAAGTTTCTTTTGGTGAATCGTATTTTCTAGACAAGCAAAAACGTTTATTAAGAGTGACCTTTTTTCGTATCTTTCAATTTTTAGTCCAGTTGTCCTCTTGTAAACCCCATCCGTGGACATACTGTATATAAAAACTTTAACTAAAAAGCTACTAATTATTATGAATGTTAATATTAAAAACGCAATTTGTTGCATTCTGTAAATAATTTAAAATTGCCGGTTCAGTGGAGTTATTTGATGTTAACTGGTAAGTGCATAAAGATGACGTCGATGGGGATGGCATCAAAACCAGCATTTTTTTGTTTGAGAAACAACGTTAACTTATGGAAGTTCCCTATATCCAAATTTTGTTTTATTTTTACTAGACTTTTTACCATCGAATAGCGGGACCATAATGTATTAGATTTCAAAATACTACTTAGGTCTGAAAAATACGCCAGAAATGCCTCTTTCTTATAGGTTTTCGCCCCTTTCTCCTTACACCATGTAACAAAATGTTCGTATTGCTTTTCATACCTTAGTCTGGATTTGGCAGGTAACAGCTCGGAATTTACTTTATCTGCAGCCTTTAAAATAGCGTCGGGAAGTTCTTCGTCGGATGAATCCATTAAATATTGCTTTGATTCGGTTTAATTTCGAAAAAGACTGTATACCTACTGTCACTTCGAAGACGCTTTGAACAACTTTGTCGTTTTAGTAACAATGGCACGCCTTGGTTATCATAACAAATGATATCAAACCACCCGTCACAGGTTGGTTTAATAGTTGTTTTGTGATAAAACTTTAAAGAAATGCACAGGGTTATATAAAAATATCTTTAATATTTTATATTTTCAAAGAATTAAAGATATACTTATTTACCTATTGTAACAATAGTTATAACTTCCGAGGTAAAAAGCTATCTAATAAGGTCAAAATTCGCATAATTTTACTTTCCTGCACTAGTGCGGGAAAGTGACCCTTTCGAAACTAAGATGCGTGCGGAAAAATGGGTTAAAACGCACGGTCATAGAAAATACTATGTTGTTTTAATTTTTAAATATCTGACACAAATAAGTTTAAGAAATATTGCATTTGAAAAACGAACAAAATCCTACTACTATTTAGTAAAACATTAATGAGGCGAAATGTCACGTTTGATACCTAAACCACGTAAAACATTAAATAAACTTGTCTCAAACTACATATAATAACAAAAAAATTCCAATTTTACATAAAAGGAAAGTTTTATTTTAATTTCGCTTGACAGAGGTATTTTATGTAAGCGGATTTCATGTTTTGTTTTTCTTTAAATAGCCACTCGTATTGCGCGGACTTAGCTAGTTAAGGAAAACATTTTTACACTTTCATCAATTTTAAACTCATTCGGAAGTGTGTCAAGCGGCCTTAATAGGCATGAAAGTGTCATTGTTTTAGGTAATGGAATAATTTATCTTAAACGCATTTAAATAAGACAAAGCTTTTTTTAATAGACGCGCAAAAAGAAAGCAATCAATTAGATCTAATATACAAGATTTGGGTAAAAGTTTTTGCTACGTTTATCTCATTGAATAAACTTTAAAGCCGCAATCATTTTAGAGGAGTGTAAATAGTTATCGTTATTTATTTTTCTAATATCCGACGTTTCTCTTTATTTTAAAGCATTTTCAGGGATCTACAAAAAAACTACTTATACTTTTCATTGCTTTGTTAAAAATAACTTTTCTTCTAATCTTAAAGAAGCAATTACGAAAATTTATTTTCTTACGATAATAATCAAACTCGAATAATTCGACTGTTCGAATATTCAAATACTCAAATACCGAATATTTTTCTTCAAAATTATTCATGTGTTTAGTTATTCGAGTGTTCAAATGTTTGAATATTCGATTAATTGCATGTTTAAATGTCTCAAGATTCGAGTATTCAATTATAAAATATTTAACCTTTACAATTATTTATTGTTACGTGCACCAGCCTTTAAAATTTTTTATTATATAATATACCTACCATATATATTATATACAGAGTGGCAAAAAAGTCGCCTGTAACTTTTGAATTACCTCGTATACGAAAAAGTGAAATTTATGAAAGTTGTTCAGTAAATTATTCCCCACATTTCTACCTGCATGAGTTTTTCTGTCATTTCTGGTTTGGTTGCCATAAAGACAAACTTACTTTTTTTAAATGGGACACCATGCATATGATTGCATATTTGGATTCTACTGGAAAAACTCTGAATTTTTTGTATTTCAGATTTTTATTTATTTAAAATTGTAACAAACTTTATAATAACAGAATAAATAGCCTAGAAAATTGAACAACTTAACTTCGGAATAATCTACAAATGAAACCTTTTCAGTGAATCAAGTGTTCAAAATGACCACCTTTCTGCTAAGCAGAGCGCCAGTCGATAGTTTTTAAAAATATAGTATTGTTGATGTGGAGAAATCAAAAAAGAAACATTTATGTTTTTTATTATTTTATTTAGTTACCAAACATAAATAGTTTTCAAAAACATAACATGGTTAATATGGAGAAATCGAAAAGATTGTTTTTTAAGTTTGTTTAAGGTTGGTTAAGTTAACTAAATTATAATAATTTAAATTAAATAAAATAACTCAAAAAACAAATTTTTCGATTTATCCATATCAACCATACTATGTTTTTGAAAACTATTCATATGGTTGGTAACTAAATAAAATAATAAGAAACAAAAATGTTTCTCTTTTGATTTCTCCACAGCAACAATAATATATTTTTAAAAATTATTCATATGAGTATCATTATGCTTAACACTTATAACTAAATTTTCCTGCTTTAATAAATATAAAAATTAAAATAATTTAAAAAAGTGCTTTTCTACAAATCTACAACGTTGAGTAAACTCAAGTTAGTCTTCAACTAAAAAAAATATCACTTGATATTATCTTAAAAGTTGCACTCATTAATTTGAGGCAACTACTTTAACTTAAACTACATTCGATTTAGTTCCCCTGAGGATGACTATATATCTAGTCGAAACATGTAGGGACAATCGCTAAATATATTATTTAAAATATATCATTTGTGGAGGAAGACAGAATTGTTGTTTTAATTTACATTATAATTAGGAAGTTTTTTCATTTTTGAGCTGTCATTATTTCGGAAACGCTTGCAGATAGGTGGAAGTTTAGAATACACAAATTTCAGAGTTTTCCCTGTAGAATCCAAATGTGCAATCATGTGCAGGATGTTCCATTTAAAAAACGTATGGCAACCAAACCAGAAATGACAGAAAAAATTCATGCAGGTAGAAATGTGGAGAATAATTTACTGAACAACTTATATACAAGGTAATTCAAAAGTTACAGACATTATGTGCGACTTTTTTGCCACTCTGTGTAGTGCATATACTTACTTAGTTTTCATTTTTTTAAATACGCGGAAGCTAAAGCTAAAATTAAATTAATAGTCTAATAATAAAATTATTCATTGTTTGAATATCACTACGAGTATTTAAATAGTTCGATATTTTAATATTCGATATCGAATATTTGAATAATAGAAATCGAATACTTATTTGAATGAGTATTCAAATATTCAAATATTCAATTTCGAATATTCAAATATTGAAATAATATGATATTCGAATATTGAATAATTTGAATATTTGAACAATAAATAAAGTAAATATTCGAATACTTAAATTTCAAGAATTCCGAACACTAACATCCCCCGTTTAAAGCGATTATTTATACTATCACAGGTGTCACTTCGTAACTAAATAAACTATCACGTGGCAACGCTTATTCATCTGTTCTTTTGTTTCAGGGAACCCTGACAAGTGCATCGCAATACCTTTTTTCCGCCCTAGACAGTCGCGCCTACTTGCGATCGACAACTGTTTTACTTCCTTCGTCATGGCCGGACTCCTGTGCACCTTCAGCTGTTTTGGGAGCTTCCGGAGAAGTGTCGGACGTTACAGGTACGATCGATTTAACCCAAGAATTGTTTTAAAATTATTTTTTACTGTTACTATAGATTTAAATAAACTCATTGTTTCTTTCCTTTTTAGTTTTACCTTCTGGTCCAATCCGAGGAGACATCTACACGCAACAGTCATTAGGTTGCGGCCAACCAGGCGACCAGATCTACCTAAACTACGAAACTCTGCAATCACGAAGCAATACTTTATCCCGTTCTTTCGTCAAGGAATTTTCGATGTACCGCTACGGAGTATTTGAGGAACAAGGATATTTCAACGATCCTGTATACCCTGTTTGTTTCTATGACGACACAAGCAAAAAAGCAAAGGTGACTGGATGCTCAGACTTGCCAATTCTCAATAACGGGATTTGTTCTCCTTCTGAGTACGGCTCTGTTTACAACGTTACCGAAATGGTGGATCCAAATGCAAGATCTTCACTTATGTTTGCCGCTGAAGTTCCTTTGGTGTCGATGTTTTGTGACGATGGTAATCACGACCGTTTTGCACCTACCAAGCACAATTTAATATGTCAAAGACGAAGCGTTTTGGATGTTGTGCTGAAACATTCGGATTTCGCTAGCAAAGACGCCCAGAATAACTTCAATAATAACCAGATAACCGATACAACTCCAACGGTTGTTTACAAGAAGCAGAATCTGACGAGATACGTGTTTGTAGTGGAGAATAACAAGGATATGCTTCAAAGGGAGTCTTGGACTTATCTCCGACTCGCTATAAGGTACTGGGCAGCATATATCGTTCCAGACAACTCTGAACTGGGTTTAGTGCTTGCCACAGCTAATCCAACGAAAACTTTAAAAATGTTACCAGCTAAAAACGGAGTCACTGATCGGTTTGGTACTACTAACAGGGAGAAATTCTATTCAGCTCTCCCCTATACTCCCAGCGAGTCCATGCAGCCAGGATGTTTACACTGCTCCCTTAAAGTTGCCATGGATATGCTTAGCGACCGAACCAAATCACATGGGGATGCAAGTAACATTATTGTTGTGATTGCTCCTGGTATGACCGTTACTGATCAAATCAAGAACATTGCGGAGGACTTAAAGAAGAACAAAATCCGAGTAGCGACGATTAACTACCCTGATATTGTGAGACCTAGTACGTTGAGATATCTCGCAGAGGAAACGAATGGAATCGATTATACGATTTTCGAGAATAAATTGAATGTTGATTCGACCCTTTTAACCACTTACTTCGAGTTACATAATGTTCTGTACAATATTGTGCAAAGATTTTACTCTGGAAGTGAAGCCGATCTTCCCATGGAAGTAAGTACTTGTCTTTCTTTTACAACCGTGTTTGTTTATAGATTTATCATAAACTAACTCTTTTTCAAAAACATGATTGATGAGGCCTTTACTTGATGAAAATCCATGTTCAAAACACTTAAGGAAAACAATAATTTTCGATTTTCACTATATTTTAATAAATAAACACATAACAGCTGTTTCGGTACACTGTACCTTCTTCAGATGTGAGTACTTTAATACTAAAATTACCAATATGAGGGCAACGAGAATAAAGCTCAAACTACCTGCTAAATTATTATGGGAAAATACGTGTATACAAATTTAATAATGGTGATCTATTTAAATCTAATTGATCGTTTAGTAATATGTTGGAATTTTTAAGTTTATTTATTTCTAATGTCTCTAGGGTATTTAATTTTCGACCTTTGTTTTCTACATGTAAAATTGTATATTCATCATCAAAATTATGTGATTATTCTAATAAATGATTGGCGTAATTAGAATCCCTTTTATTTTTCAATTCTAATTACGCCAATCATTTATTAGAAGAATCACATAATTTTGATGATGAATATACAATTTTTCATGTAGAAAACAAAGGTCGAAAATTAAATACCCTAGAGACATTAGAAATAAATAAACCTAAAAATTCCAACATAATACTAAACGATCAATCAGATTTAAATAGATCACAATTATTAAATTTGTATACACGTATTTTCCCATAATAATTTAGCAGGTAGTTTAAGCTTTATTCTCGTTGCCCTAATATTGGTAATTTTAGTATTAAAGTACTCACATCTGAAGAAGGTACAGTGTACCGAAACAGCTGTTATGTGTTTATTTATTAAAATATAGTGAAAATCGAAAATTATTGTTTTCCTTAAGTGTTTTTAACCCTTTTTCTATTTTTTCAGATCCACCGTCGAGAAATTACTGACAAAACTGGAAGGCCTTTAGTTAGCGGCACATTCATCATGGACCCTAGCATGACAGAACCTGCCCAGTTTACTTTCTTCACTTATAACATCAACCCTCCACTCTTCAAAGGCCTGAAACTTACCAGTCCCAACAACCACATCTACGACAGTAGGACCGACAAATTTATCGACTTCAAAATGATCACCCTCAACGCTAACTTGTCTGAAAGTGGTACTTGGACCTACAACGTGGAACCATACGCAGGAAATCCACAGCCCCATTATTTACAAGTTATGGCAACTCCGATCTCATCCTATGTACCGGTTGTGCGAACTTCATTTAGGATTCACAAAGTTAACGCTGGACTGTTTGTACTGCTCGCAGAAGCTAAATATGGTGACTTACCTATTCTTGGAGCAAAAGTTGAGGTTACTGTTACAAAAGTAGGAATAAATGATACTACGCCTCAGAGAAGTATTGTTTATTTGCTAGATACTGGATCGGGTGATCCCGACATAACAAAAGGAGATGGTGTCTATACTAGATATTTCAGTCCTGAGGAGGCAGGTCTTTATACTTTGGGTGCTGTGATTACCAACAACGATAATACAGCGTACACATGGAGTTCTTCAAAATCATATGGTAAGTTATTGTTTGATTTCTCGTAGACCAGCAGTTCTCAAAGTTATATCGCCCACCGCCCACGCTATCAGAAATCGTTGAACAATCGACCATAATCCTGGGTACAGTTGCGAGATTGGCTTCTGCAGCCAAAATTCTTGGTAGCCATTCTTGAATGTAATCTTTAATTCATCATTTGTTGTCAGGTCTATAAGTTGTTCTTCTAACTGGGATGATCCTGCTGTGTTGGCATTTGAGAAAATATCCAACACCCAGTCTGGTTGTCCATGTTTAAAATGTTCACCAATCGTTCCTTGAAATCACCGTGGAGGTTTTACAAGTACTGACAGTAAACAAGCAAGCCTTGAAGCTGAAGATGCACATCATTAAACAATTTATACAGGTCTGTCAAGTACGCGATATCATTCTTTGATGAGATGAGGCTGTCGCGCAATTCTGTGTCTTTGTTTCCCAGGAACTATCATAGATTGTAAAATCTAGTCGAACAAGTATCTTTTGACAGCCAGCGCATCTCTGTGTGAAGAAGCAAGCGGTTGAAATGCTCATCATTGACAATGCAAACTTGACTAAATAATCTGTTATTCAGTGAGTTAGTTCTGATTTCATTTTAACTGCTATGATAACGTATTGCAGTGATGTATGGAGAGGCGTTCACTCAGGTTTTTCGCAACCTACATAACCAACTTACATAATATTATTCAAAGGAATTTCCTTTTCGGCACAAGACTTTTCCAATGTATTAAATATTGTTTCTCCTTTTGCATCTGTTTCTTAACTTGTAGCAAACAATAGTTCTTGACAGACTTTATCACCTATGATAAACCTCACGTATAACAATAACAACAAGTGACTCATCCAACTGAATTGATGGCAAAGTGACTCATCCAACTGAATTGAAAATTGGCAAGCATTTTCATCCACTTCCCGATGACCGAAATATTTGAAATTTTGCACACGTGATAAGAACGCCCCTAGACCGCCTTAACGCCCCGTAATTTTCTCTGAGCCTTCTACTGTCCCCCTGAAAGCCCCATGCGCCCACTTTGAGAAAGACTGACGTAGACGATGAACTGATTAAAATTGTTTTTATACTAATAAAGATGTTTGTTGTTTCAGAAGACAAACCTTGCTGTGGAAGTTCAATAAAAAGTAATGGTGCTCAACAGATTTCTCCATTCCAAAGAGTGCTTACCAAAGAAACCCTAATGATTTCGAATGAAGATATCAAAGTACAATTAGAAAGTCAGACGTCCGTAGGACGAATTGGCGATTTAAGAGTTGAAGTGTATCCAGAAGATATGAAAGCAAAATTGACCTGGACGTCACCTGATATGGGCGGGAACCGGGTTACAAGATATGAAATCAGATATGCTGCGACAGTACTGGATATATTGGATAAGTTTGAGACAGCTGCTGCGATATGGGACACAGGAAGCAACGGGCCTTACCCCATGGACCCTGGCTCAGAAACTACATACATTGTCGACATGGCACCAACAAAGGAACTTTTAGATCGACCATGGTATTTTGCTTTGAAATCCTACGGAACTACAGGAGCTGACTTATCAGGGCCAGTATCCAACTTCGTGCGAGTATTTGTACCATCGCCTCCACCACCTCCAACTCTACCTCCACCCAGTTCTCCGAATGAACAGTCCTTCTGGCCGAACCACGTGAACCCTGTCGGCGTTGACCCTGCCGGACCCAGCATCGCTAAAAGTATGTCTATCGGAATCGAATTGATTCTTCCTGTTGTTATTGGCATTATTTTGCTGGTAATTCTACTTATTGTCTACTGCTACTTCTGCGTTGTACGGAAGAAGGTTAGTAGCAATCATAAATCAGCTAAGGCAAATGCCATCAAAAAAGATAATCTAAGCTCTACAATCACCATCGTGCCAAGTTCACCTCAGAACATTTCGTCACCTCAGAATATTACATATCAGAGTGCTGAAATGCCCGATCCTCATCAGGTGGGAGTTCCTGTAAGCAACTACGCTTATGAAGATGAAACAAAGAAACGATACTCTTTGGTCAATCAGCAAGAACAGCAGTTGATTGAAGAATTAAAGCAGCAACAAATGCATCAACAGCAACGCGACAATATGCCTCCCGCTTACTCTGGCCTCAGTGTTATTTCCAACAATACTATTACTAGAAACGGACAGCCGCTAAGTCCTTACAACTCCTGGAGCGCCTCGCAGTTGCTGCATGAACACGAACGAAGGTACAGCCCATTGGAAAATATGATGAACGATGAACCTTTAATGACGCATCAAGAAGTTTTAGCTCAGATGGACCACATGTCCATAAACAATCAAAGTATGGACCATGTAAGCGTGAATGGGCACCAGATTATCGAGCAGTATCCTCCTCCCGTCCCACCGCTTCCTGCATTTAATAATCAAGGGTATCCAATTAACTACAACATCTATGGAGTCCATCAAGGGCCTCCTCCGCAGAATCAGATCTATCAAAGCATGCCTCGTGCTGAGCAAGGGGTCCCGTTCAATCAAAGCCTGCAGGGTTCGATGAGCTCAGTCAATAGCGGTGAGAAGAAACGAAGAAATGTCACAATGGTATAACAATACGTTTTATTTAAGACTGTCAAAGTGGAGAAAAATGAGACTACGAGTTTTCTGTGAATGTGAATTTTTGTATATTGTGTATATTTTTGCTGATGTATATATTTTTTACTAGTCAAAGACTCAATGTATCTAAATGGTTGTTGTAATGTATATTTATTGTGTAGCACCAAATTATTTTGGTTTCGTTCCAGAAGGTTTATTAGAAAACCTGATGACTAAAAGACTAACACATTTTGAAACCAAATGCCGTATACCCAGTAGTAGGTGTAAGAAAGTGCACAAATATTGCTAAAACAAATATACTATAGTTTATATGTTGTACATATAAATGTTGTCAGATATAAAGCCAGTACTTATAGTATTATAACAATAATTAAAAGAATCACACAAATTACTTATTTTATGTTGTTAAAAAGACTGATCTCACTTTTAATTTTGTTTTTATTTTGTAGGTGGGGTTGATTTTTATATTTTATTGTAAATATTTTTTTAGTTTTTAGCCACTTTTGTACAAATATGTTGTAGGTTTTAAAAATTCAATGCCAGTAAAGTTTTGTCGTACTTAAACTTGGGTTTTGTTCTTCCCAATCCCAGTCTAAGAAAGCAACAGGCAATAAAGAAAGTAAGCCCTAAGTCACGAATGTTAAGTCCTAACACACTTAAGGTCCAAGTCATGAATGTCCTGGTATCTTTACCTATAAGATAACTTCTAAGGATATTACTGTTGGAACAATTGTTGTCATGAAAGTTATGTGGCTGATATCACTCGCAGGACATTCATAATTTGGTCCTAAATGGAATCCATGTGTGCCCTCTGTGATTACTTGGATAAGATTAGTAGTAGGTAGTAAAAGTTATAATATAGAAATAATCAGGAGGGGTTAAATCAGAAGATCTAGCAGGCCAGAGAAGATCTGAATATCGCTGATTCTATTTTTCATTGAAAATACTTTTAAGATAACAGGGGCTAACAGTCAATATACTGGCATGGAGTACAGTCTTCTTGGAACCACATATGTTGACGTTTTTGTAGGGGTAGTTCGTTCAGAAAGTTATTTAATTGATTTTGTAGAAATTAAAAGTAATGTTCGGCATTCATAGATTGACGAAAAATATATAGTAAAATTGATCTGTTTTTGCGAATACCAAACCACACGTTCGTTTTCAAGAAATATTGGGCACAAGTCTTTATTATTAAGTTGAGATTAGTGTAAGACCACCCGCGACAATTTTGTGACGACGAAAATGTTGCCTTATCGGAAAAAATTATAAGTTGTATTAAAATAGGATCCTCTTCTAAGAGCAAAATTCGAAACGTCATAAGCCATTTCCTTCAATGTGTGAACGAAATGTCTATACACCGCGATCTCCGGATCTCAACCCAATAGATTTTTTCATGTGGGAGCTTGTGAAGACACGTACTTATTCAATGAGAAACCCTAATAACAGAGAACTACACCTGGGAACGACGGAGGATTGAGTTATGCATTGCACAAGGCGGTGTGAAGTGAATAGGTTAATTACTGCTTAAAATCAGTTATAGAATTCATATACGAAGTGTGTCGCATACCTCGGCGGCCACCCTGTAGTGAAATTTTAAATTATTTCTTTGCCATTCTGTCAAGAATCTTGTACAACCTTGCTCCTAAATTAATAAATATTAGAATTTTTAAACACTTCTTTTCCCGTATATAAAAAGATATTGACAGTACTACATAGTACTCTAGCACTCTAAGTGCCGGTACTTTTGACATTGATTAACTCATTTGATAGACGATTAAAATAACCAGGGTTTCCAATGTGCCATAACCTACGAATTTATACTGACATTGGCACATTCAAAACCCTGATTATCTTAATCGTCTATCAAATGAGATAATCAGTGTCAAAAGTACCGGCACTAAGACTAACTTAGGCTGCGTGGATGCTACCAACATAGTGTAGAATTGGTTTACTTTGACGGAAATATGTCTTAGGTATTTACTTTATAGAGATTATCCTTTAAATCTGGGTTTTATCATTTTTAATACCAGAAATATCTTAGGGATTCACGTGGAAAAGCGAGAGGCAGGAAAGAAAGTAAACCCTAAATCAAGACTGTTTAGTCCTTACACCCTTAATAAAATCTTTAAGCGCCCTCTGTGATTACAGGATAAGACGAAGTATAAGCTGATAATTTATATGTAAAGTGAAATTTTGATTTTCTTCTCGCCATTCTATCAAGAACTTTGTACAAACTTGTCCTCAAATTTAAAAATATTGGAATTCTTGATATTTCTGTTCCAGCGTGTTAAAACATATTGACAGTACTATATACCGGGTGTTGCATCGTCGAGCGGGACATAGGAAATCCCATGTAATTTTAAATGGGGTCAATTATTGGCTTCCCTAATTATTTTAGAGAAAAGTTCTATTTAGGTTTATTAAAGAGCACTAAAACCCACATTCAAAAGAATAACTTTAGATATTTTTGATGAGCCCGTTTACGGGTTATCGCCGATTTCTTTTTAACTATTTCTCCTTTTTATGGCCCCGTATTTGCGGGCACCAGTCAAGGTAAAAGATGACTGTCAAATAAAGTTGTCATTTTGAAATGTGTGCTTTATTGTTATTAAAACTCGTACATCGAAAATATTAAAGGTGTATTTATGAGTACAAATTAATCTGAATAAAACTAAAATAAAGTATCCAATTACAAGGTTAATTATGACATTTTACATGTTTCAATATTTTACTAATTAATAGGTAGGTACTATTAAATTGTTAGAACTTTAGGATTTAAGAAGATGTTCAAATATTCCTCAAAATGACAACTTTATTTGACAGTTATCTTTTACCTTGACTGGTGCCCGCAAATACGGGGCCATAAAAAAGAGAAATAGTTAAAAAGAAATCGGCGATAACCCGTAAACGGGCTCATCAAAAATATCTAAAGTTATTCTTTTGAATGTGGGTTTTAGTGCTCTTTAATAAACCTAAATAGAATTTTTCTCTAAGATAATTAGGGAAGCCAATAATTGACCCTATTTAAAATTACATGGGATTTCCTATGTCCCGCTCGACGATGCAACACCCGGTATAGGGCTAGCACTAGCACCCTAAGAGTTTTATGCTTTATTTTTCCTATACCAGAAATGTCTTAGGGATTCACATGAAAAAGCGACAGGCAAGAAAGAAAGTAAACCTTATTTCAGGTCTGCTTAGTCCTTATATCCTTAAATGAAACCTCATTAATTATAAGGTGAGATAAATATTAGTTAGTAGGTAGTAAAAGCTAGTAGTTTATATGCAAAGTGAAGTTGATCAAGAATTTTGTATAAACTAGCTTCCAATATTATAAATATTGGAATTTTTGACATTTCTATTCCAGCGTATTAGAACATATTGACATTACTACATATTATGGCGCTAGCACCCTAAGACTAGTATAGTTTGCGTGGATGCTATCAACACAGTGTAAAATAGGTTTACCTTTATAGAAATATATAGGCATTTACCCTAGAGATCACCCTTTAAATTTGGATTTCATTCTTTCTAATACCAGAAATATCTTAGGGATTTACGTGAGAAAGCGACAGGCAGGAAAGAAAGTAAACCCTAAATGAATGAATCATTTTTGATCATTATATCCTTAAATGAAATCTAAGCACCCTTAGCGATTATATTATAGGGTATAAGACCAATATTAGTGAGTAGGTAAGTAGTAAAAGTAATTTTAATTTTTTTTTAGTCATTCCATCAAGAATTTTGTACAAACTTGCTCCAAAATTTATAAACATTATAGTTTTTAAACACTTCTTTTCCAGTGTTTTAAAACATATTGACAGTACTACATATAGGGCTAGCACCATAAAAGTAGTTAAGGTTGCGTAGATGCTACCAAGATAATGTAAAATATGTTACTTTTACGGAAATATGTTTTGGGTAAATATAGAGTTTTTGAATGCGTTTCTAAAATTGCTTGAGAATTGTACCTACGTCATATAAATACTGTAAGTATCGTCTTCCTTGCGCTGTTTGTATCTTGTGGATGTTTTTACTTTACTGATTTTAGGATGTGGTGCCATTCACCGAAATTATTGATTTTGAAATCAGTGCCATCTACTGACTAGCTTCACCGTTCGCAATGACAGTATTACCTATATCTGGTGAAGAAAAATATTCTACTTCTACTGATTTTAAGACTAGAAATCTTTTTTGAACATAGTTCTATCATCTATGAGTGATTCTTTGAGCTATCTGCGAAGAGAACTGTAAAACAGAAATTATTTCTAGCGACGTCTTCTTTATCTTCTTCCTTGCGCTGTTCGTGTCTGGTCGGTGTTTTTATTGATTTTAAGGATGTGGTGCCATCCACCGATAATGCTTTCAACTTTTAAGTCTATTCTTGACCAAATGATGAGGTTATTATAGCAAAACATCTGATACTATTGGAAAATAATTATTTTGCAATTTAAAATAGGTAGGTAGTGAAACATCTTCTCCAAATTTCGTATAAGTTTTATTTAGAATATATTATTATATAACATACAAATAAAAACGTATTGATATATACACGCATTACACTTGGTGTGCTTTTTCATATTATTAACAATCAGTTTAGTTATGATCATTTAGAAATTTTATTTTAGTAACAACGAGTTTAGAATGTTTATTTTAACTTTTACAGGGTGTATCAAATTAAGTGCGCACCATTGCTAACTTTTTTAATATAGGAGATACAAAGTCGGTTAAATTAGCAAAGTAGTAGCATTTTTTCTGTTAATTAAAATGGTAATAGCAGAAATATAATTGGACATAACGTTTCTGAATAAATGAGGAGAATGTATTTCTTTTAAATGGCACTCTGTATATTTTTTACCGAAACGTTTGCAAATCGTATACGGAATTCATGGCAGTCTCGATGAAAACGTCAAGGGCAAACCATTTTTTTTATTTCCATGGCTGTGTTGATGTTTTTTCAATTTTAGGCCAATATTGCATATGAACTTTTTTATTCCGTATACGATTTGCAAACATTTCGGTAAAAAATATACAGGGTGTGCCATTCAAAAGAAATACATTATCCTCATTTATTCAGTAACGTTATGTCCAATTGTTTTTTTGCTTTCACCATTTTAGTTAACAGAAAAAATGCTACTATTTTACTAATTTAACCGACTTTGTATCTCCAATAATAAAAAGTTAGCAACGGTGCTCACTTAATTTGGTATACCCATAAAATTTAGTTAACCAAACGTAACAAAAGTCATTAATGCAAATGCTTGAAACTACATAATCAAATACAATCGTAAAGAAAATAAATATTAGATAAGTTAACAAAAGGTAAAATTAATAATACCATCAACAATGAAAATTAGAAAACGCCTATGTTTTAGAATATATTCACCCCATTTAAAATAAGGATAAATGCTGACTTCTTAATAGGATATGTAGGACAATTTTTTCTATACATATAAAATATAAACATAAACACCATTTTAGAATAAAATTGTTAGGTATAATATGCAAAGCGTCTTTTGTCTCCGGTTATTACAAAGTTTGGTGTGATAAACTATGACTACTAGGTATAACCAACACAATATTCATTACAAAAAATTAAACCGAAATAAACTAACTAATGACAATGACAGTACTTTTTTAGGTGTGTATGCATTTTATGTAAATTAATAGTAATTGTCAAGACTTAAAAAACATACAAAACCAGATTCGTTACTCTAATTCAAACACTTTTTCTATACAGGCGTAGTCCTTCTCATATTGTCACTGTCATAGTTCTTCCTACCCCCACCCCTCGAACTTATACTAACAATACTTTGCGCCCTAACTGGCAAAGGTTGATCCAGATCAAACGTAACGAATTCATGCTGTATGCTCGGCGAATAATCGTCAAAAAACGGCTCAGGCAGATCGTCAATGTTAATGTCAGCTGTCGTTGACACCGTATTGACAGTGTTAAGGGTGACGTCACGGGAAATTCCTCGGTCGCGATTGGCGAAGTGCTCGTCGAACTGGTAGGATATCGTCGGCGGTGGAGGGAAGTCGTAGAAAGACGTGGCGACGTCTTTTAGTGACGGCGTCGATTGGTGGAAGCGCGAACGGTGGAGAGAGCAAGGCGATTCGTGGACTGGTTCTTTTGGGGCCAGTGGGAACCTGGAATATTTATTTCTGATATTACACGGAAATAAGGCGAATTAGCTTACACTCGGTTTAGATCGTATCGGCTAAATACGTGTAAGTTAATTCGCCTCATATCTGCTTACTATTTTTCTTTGTGTAAGGGTGTCGTAACTGCCGGTGTGCCGCGTGTTGCGCCAAACACAGGCCCGGGACCACATATTTACCAAAAAATTAACTCCATTAAAGAGTTACCCGATTTTATATTAGTTTAGAACCTTTCTTCCAATAGTTATTTTAGTGAGATTATATCTGCATCCAATATTTTTCTTACTACTCCGGTTTCGGTGGATTCAGCAAAAATTAAAATGAATAAAAAAAAATTTAAGAAATTCAATGAGAGAACAAACCTAGCGCATATTGCAATGTACAAAATGAAAGTATCAAAATATAGTGTCATTATTTGCACAACTATAAGCAATTTTTTTTAATGTAATAATTCTAAGCTTTTGGTTAATGTGTTAAAGAACTTTCATTAATTTTTTTACGTTTTGTTATATATTTTATACTTTATTGCTTTAATGCCATTGAACATCATATCCTTAAACATAGCCTTGAACGTGGCATTAAACATGCCTTGAAAATGCCTTTGAACATGACCCTGAGCATGCTATTGAGCATGGCTTTGAACCTGGCCTTGAACGTAGCCTTTAACATGGCCTTGAACATAGTCTTGGACATGGACTTGAAAATGGCATTAAACATGCCTTGAATATGACATTGAACATAGCCCTGAACACGCTATTGAGCATGGCCTTGAACCTGGCCTTGAACATGGCATTGAACAAAGCCTTGCGCTTGTCATTGAGCAAAGTCTTGAATATGCCATTAAAGTGGCTTTAAACAGCCTTGGACATGCCATTGAACAAGGTCTTAAGCATAGCATTAAACATGCCATTAAACGTGCCATTGAACATTACCTTAAACATAGCCCTGAACATTCTATTGGGCATGACTTTAAACCTAGCTTTGAGCATGGCCTAGCGAAATCACATGCATCTGAAAGTGACCTTAAAACTCTTTTCAAGGTCACTTGGAATCTCGATCGTGACTTTGACATCTTGCAAGTGGCCTTGAAACTTTTTTAAGGCCACTTGGAATCTCGACCGTGACCTTGACACCTTGCAAGTGACCTTGAAACTTTTTTCAAGGTCACTTGGCAGCTCGATTGTGACCTTGCCACCTTGCAAGTGACCTTGAAACTTTTTTCAAGGTCACTTTGAATCTCGATCGTGACCTTCAAACCTTGCAAGTGACCTTGAAACTTTTTTCAAGGTCACTTGGAATCTCGATCGTGACCTTGACACCTTGCAAGTGACCTTGAACTTTTTTCAAGGTCACTTGGTAGCTTGATCGTGACCTTGACACCTTGCAAGTGACCTTGAAACTTTTTTAAGGTCACTTGGAATCTCGCCCGTGACCTTGACACCTTGCAAGTGACCTTGCAACTTTTTTCCAAGGTCATTTGGAATCTCGATCGTGACCTTGACACCTTGCACGTGACCTTGAACTGTTTTTTCAAGGTCACTTGGAATCTCGGTCGTGACCTTGACACTTTGCACGTGACCTTGAACTTTTTTCAAGGTCACTTGGAATCTCAGTCGTGACCTTGAACTTTTTTTCAAGGTCACTTGGAATCTCGATCGTGACCTTGACTCTGTAGTGTTGCAAGACGTCTACGTTCCCAGGTAGCTCTGACGCCTGCGCACTACAGTTTCTTATACGCTGACGATCAGCTAATTCAATATATTCTCGGTTTTCTTCCGCTTCACCCAGCATTCCCCACGGCTGTATATCTTCACACCACGACCAGAGATCCTCTTCTTCAGGCTTAGTTGTTATTGCCTGTTGTGAGTCACCCACGGGGTTTGGGTCGCTTGCCACTTCTTTGCCACTCGGCCGGCAGTCGGACGGAGGTTTAGAGAACCCTAACAGGTCCTGGACACCAGGTGCAGATGTGGCATCTCGGTCTGGGCCCTTCGCCACCTCCGTAACGTTGACGGACAAGTCGTAGCGAACTTCCTGGAGTTCTGTTTGTCCATTGGGCGAGTATGCGGCCATGGCATCATTGATCCAGGCCTCCAGAAAGCCGCTCGGCGAAGACGGTAGCAGCACGTCTTGCATTCGGTCAAAGACTGCTGCGTAATTTAAGGCCATGTGTCTAAATCACAACAGTCTTGTTGAAACGTAAATAAAATGTTTTAAAACTTTTTCCTAACTCTGTATATTATAATGGTCTTATTCTGACCCTTTATAATATCTAACTATTAACACTTTTTATGCCTAAGTATTTATTCAACTTAAAAACACAAAATTAAACAACTTCGGAACTTTAACAATTATTTTATTGGTCCGACTTTTATTTGGACAACACCCAAGAAAGTCCCAGATTATGCTTTAGGAACTTTCCACTGAAACTACGTATTTACAATTAAATCTTGTGAAAATAACTCATCATCTCGAGTTATGACGTCATATGATGACTGCAGCTAATTTGATCTTATTACTTTGAACCCCCGTGAATGACTGAATAGCATACAAAATTGTCGGCTATTTATAATAAAATCGAATACCAAAACAACTCCTTGCACGTGACCTTGAACTTTTTTTCAAGGTCACTTGGAATCTCGGTCGTGACCTTGACACCTTGAACGTGACCTTGAACTTTTTTCAAGGTCACTTGGAATCTCGATCGTGACCTTGGCACCTTGCACGTGACCTTGAACTTTTTTCAAGGTCACTTAGAATCTCGGTCGTGACCTTGACACCTTGCACGTGACCTTGAACTTTTTTCCAAGGTCACTTGGAATCTCGATCGTGACCTTGACACCTTGCACGTGACCTTGAACTTTTTTTCAAGGTCACTTGGAATCTCGATCGTGACCTTGACACCTTGCACGTGACCTTGAACTTTTTTCAAGGTCACTTGGAATCTCGATCGTGACCTTGACCCCTTGCACGTGACCTTGAACTTTTTTCCAAGGTCACTTGGAATCTCGATCGTGACCTTGACACCTTGCACGTGACCTTGAACTTTTTTTCAACGTCACTTGGAATCTCGATCGTGACCTTGACCCCTTGCACGTGACCTTGAACTTTTTTTCAAGGTCACTTGGAATCTCGATCGTGACCTTGACACCTTGCAGGTGACCTTGAACTTTTTTTCAAGGTCACTTGGAATCTCGATCGTGACCTTGACCCCTTGCACGTGACCTTGAACTTTTTTTCAAGGTCACTTGGAATCTCGATCGTGACCTTGACACCTTGCACGTGACCTTGAACTTTTTTTTCAAGGTCACTTGGAATCTCGATCGTGACCTTGACCCCTTGCACGTGACCTTGAACTTTTTTTCAAGGTCACTTGGAATCTCGATTGTGACCTCGACACCTTGCACGTGACCTTGACACCTTGCACGTGACCTTGAACTTTTTTTCAAGGTCACTTGGAATCTCGATCGTGACCTTGACCCCTTGCACGTGACCTTGAACTTTTTTTCAAGGTTACTTGGAATCTCAATCGTGACCTTGACACCTTGCACGTGACCTTGAACTTTTTTTTCAAGGTCACTTGGAATCTCGATCGTGACCTTGACACCTTGCACGTGACCTTGAACTTTTTTTCAAGGTCACTTAGAATCTCGATCGTGACCTTGACACTGTTGTGGTATTCGCCATGTGGAAATCGGCTATAAAAAGCGCGATTTCGCTGGGAATAGCCAGTCGGTGCAGAACCATAAGACAGTAAACAACTAAATAATTGTTGAGCAGTAATTCTGGTTTTTAAAATCTGCATAAGTCTTTTTCTTTGGACGACCATCACCAAGTAAAATTGCCAGTCGAACTTGGAACTGCCGAGCACCTGGGTATGCCAAGGTGGCATACGTGAACCTGAAGATTAAAGCAGAGCGTAGCTGAAGAAGCACCGGTGAAAGGACGCCGTAGTCGAGCCCGATACTGTGAGGAAACAGTGGTTCCTAGCTGATCCGCGGCGTTTGTACCTAGGTACAAGCCAGACCGAAACTTAATTTTAAGAAGACCAAATACGATCACCAGCCATCGCCGACGTTGCCAACATTGGATGACCCATGCCATAACCGTAGCAGCCGACGCCATCGCCAGGGAAGCGTATACAATAATCTACCACCTGGGCATAACCTGCACCAGGTCGGCAGAAGAAGAAAACTTAGCGGCAAACGAATTTTGAGACGAATAACTACGATCACCGGTCATAGCCGACGTTGCCAACATTGGATGACCCATGCCATAACCGTAGCAGCCGACGCCATCGCCAGGGAAGCGTATACAATAGTTTACCACCTGGGCATAACCTGCACCAGGTCGGCAAGACGCGAAATCTACGTGGCAGAATAATTTAAAGGAAGAATAGTACGTGAATTAGCTCCAGCTGAAGTTGCCGGCCCTAGACGGACTGTGCCACCACTGTAGTAGCTGACGCCATCGCCGAGGAGGCGTATACAATAATTTCCCACCTGGGCATAACCTGCACCAGGTCGGCGAAGAAGTAAAACCTAACGGCAAGCCGAATTTTAAGTAAAGTAAATACGATTACCGCTATCACCGACGCTGCCAGCATTGGACACACTGTGCCACACCTGCAGCAGTCGACGCCATCGCCAGGAAGGCGCATACAAGAAGCTACCACCTGGGCATAACCTGCACCAGGTCGGCAGAACGTGAAAAACACGTGGCAAAAAGTGTAATGGCCGAGAATATGGCATTACACCACGAAACCCCTCCAGCCCGGACGGCCGAGGACGACGACGAACATAACATGCTCTCCACCACCGAGGCCGACCCCAGAAAAGTACCTGGGGCGGTCTCAAACTGCCCTGCACAGATCGCCGCCCCTGAGACAACGACTGACGCTAGCCGCGCAACTTCCAGGGATAAGCCCCTTGAAGAAGGAAGCGAAGGCGAATTGTGCCAGGACAACACCTTGCACGTGACCTTGAACTTTTTTTTCAAGGTCACTTGGAATCTCGGTCGTGACTTTGACATTTTGCACGTGACCTTGAACTTTTTTCAAGGTCACTTGGAATCTCGGTCGTGACCTTAACACCTTGCACGTGACCTTGAACTTTTTTCAAGGTCACTTGGAATCTCGATCGTGACCTTGACACCTTGCACGTGACCTTGAACTTTTTTTCAAGGTCACTTGGAATCTCCGTCGTGACCTTGAACTTTTTTCAAGGTCACTTGGAATCTCGGTCGTAACCTTGACACCTTGCACGTGACCTTGAACTTTTTTTCAAGGTCACTTGGAATCTCGATCGTGACCTTGACACCTTGCACGTGACCTTGAACTTTTTTTCAAGGTCACTTGGAATCTTGATCGTGACCTTGACACCTTGCACGTGACCTTGACACCTTGCACGTGACCTTGAACTTTTTTTCAAGGTCACTTGGAATCTCGATCGTGACCTTGACCCCTTGCACGTGACCTTGAACTTTTTTTCAAGGTTACTTGGAATCTCAATCGTGACCTTGACACCTTGCACGTGACCTTGAACTTTTTTCCAAGGTCACTTGGAATCTCGATCGTGACCTTGACACCTTGCACGTGACCTTGAACTTTTTTTCAAGGTCACTTAGAATCTCGATCGTGACCTTGACACCTTGCACGTGACCTTGAACTTTTTTTTCAAGGTCACTTGGAATCTCGGTCGTGACTTTGACATTTTGCACGTGACCTTGAACTTTTTTCAAGGTGACTTGGAATCTCGGTCGTGACCTTGACACCTTGCACGTGACCTTGAACTTTTTTCAAGGTCACTTGGAATCTCGATCGTGACCTTGACACCTTGCACGTGACCTTGAACTTTTTTTCAATGTCACTTGGAATCTTCGTCGTGACCTTGAACTTTTTTCAAGGTCACTTGGAATCTCGGTCGTAACCTTGACACCTTGCACGTGACCTTGAACTTTTTTTCAAGGTCACTTGGAATCTCGATCGTGACCTTGAACTTTTTTTCAAGGTCACTTGGAATCTCGATCGTGACCTTGACCCCTTGCACGTGACCTTGAACTTTTTTTTCAAGGTCACTTGGAATGTCGATCGTGTCCTTGACACCTTGCACGTGACCTTGAACTTTTTTTCAAGGTCACTTGGAATCTCGATCGTGACCTTGACCCCTTGCACGTGACCTTGAACTTTTTTTCAAGGTCACTTGGAATCTCGATCGTGACCTTGACCCCTTGCACGTGACCTTGAACTTTTTTTCAAGGTCACTTGGAATCTCGATCGTGACCTTGACCCCTTGCACGTGACCTTGAACTTTTTTCAAGGTCACTTGGAATCTCGATCGTGTACTTGACACCTTGCACGTGACCTTGACTTTTTTTCAAGGTCACTTGGAATCTCGATCGTAACCTTGACACCTTGCACGTGACCTTGAACTTTTTTTCAAGGTCACTTGGAGACACCTTGCACGTGACCTTGAACTTTTTTTTCAAGGTCACTTGGAATCTCGATCGTGACCTTGACCCCTTGCACGTGACCTTGAACTTTTTTCAACGTCACTTGGAATCTCGATCGTGACCTTGACCCCTTGCACGTGACCTTGAACTTTTTTTCAAGGTCACTTGGAATCTCGATCGTGACCTTAAACTTTTTTTTCAAGGTCACTTGGAATCTCGATCGTGACCTTGACACCTTGCACGTGACCTTGAACTTTTTTTCAAGGTCACTTGGAATCTTGATCGTGACCTTGACACCTTGCACGTGACCTTGAACTTTTTTTCAAGGTCACTTGGAATCTCAATCGTGACCTTGACCCCTTGCCGTGACCTTGAACTTTTTTTCAAGGTCACTTGGAATCTCGATCGTGACCTTGACCCCTTGCACGGGACCTTGAACTTTTTTTCAAGGTCACTTGGAATCTCGATCGTGACCTTGACCCCTTGCACGTGACCTTGAACTTTTTTTCAAGGTCACTTGGAATCTCGATCGTGACCTTGACCCCTTGCACGTGACCTTGAACTTTTTTTCAAGGTCACTTGGAATCTCGATCGTGACCTTGACCCCTTGCACGTGACCTTGAACTTTTTTCAAGGTCAATTGGAATCTCGATCGTGACCTTGACACCTTGCACCTGACCTTGAACTTTTTTTCAAGGTCACTTGGAATCTCGATCGTGACCTTGACACCTTGCACGTGACCTTGAACTTTTTTTCAAGGTCACTTGGAATCTCGATCGTGACCTTGACCCCTTGCACGTGACCTTGAACTTTTTTTCAAGGTCACTTGGAATCTCGATCGTGACCTTGACCTTTTGCACGTGACCTTGAACTTTTTTTCAAGGTCACTTGGAATCTCGATCGTGACCTTGACACCTTGCACGTGACCTTGAACTTTTTTCAAGGTCACTTGGAATCTCGATCGTGACCTTGACACCTTGCACGTGACCTTGAACTTATTTTCAAGGTCACTTGGAATCTCGATCGTGACCTTGACACCTTGCACGTGACCTTGAACTTTTTTTCAAGGTCACTTGGAATCTCGATCGTGACCTTGACCCCTTGCACGTGACCTTGAACTTTTTTTCAAGGTCACTTGGAATCTCGATCGTGACCTTGCCCCTTGCACGTGACCTTGAACTTTTTTTCAAGGTCACTTGGAATCTCGATCGTGACCTTGACACCTTGCACGTGACCTTGAACTTTTTTCAAGGTCTCTTGGAATCTCGATCGTGACCTTGACGCCTTGCACGTGACCTTGAACTTTTTTCAAGGTCACTTGGAATTTCGATCGTGTACCTTGACTAGTGTTGTAAATGGAAATATTTCCGTTGGAAATATTTCCATGGAAATGGAAATATTGGAAATTTCCGAACTTGTCTCGGAAATATTGGAAATATTGAGAATATTGGAAATATTTAAAAAAATATTTAAAACTTGTTCTAAATGATTCAAAACAAATGTTTATTATATCTTTTATATTTTGTAACCCTATACTAATAATACAGTTTTCACAAACACATATGAATATCTCCAGCTCGACGATTCTCCGATTTATTGGCAACGGCAACATTGGATTTCTACCTGGAAAGCGGGTAAGCCCCGAGCGCATCGGATAATATGTTAAAGCAAGCACATGAGTGCCGCAGTTCGCAGTGCGTTTTAAGAGTAGATTTTTATACAGTATATGTTGTGTAAAGTATATTTTGTAAGTTTTTAAAGTATTTTTGATTCTTTGATAGTGTCGATGGTTAGTGAGTTTTAAAATGGGGAAAACAAAAGACATTGTTTGGAAGTATTGCATTTCTAAAGGTAACAATATTTACCAGTGCATGTATTGCAGTAAAACGTTCTTTAAAAATGCGTCCAGGATGAAGGCACATCTAAGTAAAGTTTGTAAAGGCTGTCCCAAGCAAGAAAAAAAAAATTTATGCAAAATGACGAAGAAAACGGCTCATCAAGCGACAACGAATGTGTTTTGGTAAATGAAAGCATTTTGAGTGATAATTCCACTGTTGTTGCCTCTGAATCAGAACGCTCAGTATCAGAAATACTACCACCAGTACCGTCAACCTCAAGTTTTACAGCTACTTGTAGTACTAGTACTATTAACAGTCCCAGTATTGACATTGATGTCGAAATGCCGCCCACGAAACCATCTACTTCCGATGTTGTGAATGAAATGAAGAAACCTGCTACTTCTTTAATGAAACCTACTACTTCTTTAATGAAACCTGCTACTTCTGGAAGTGTTTTGGCATTTGCTGACCGAATTTCCAAAAAAAATCAAGTAAGTACCGTAGATTATTGCTAAAAAATATCGTTGTTTAATATTTAATAAAATAGGAATACAAAAAAATGTGGGAGTTGTAAGCACACCCTGTATACAGAATGAGGATATTGAGGATCTATTTATGAATTAAAAAGCAGGATTAGAATTTCACTGACTTAAATAGAAAGATATGCGGAATACAGATACTATACTACTACCTTTTTTTTACAGGAAAAAATCGAAAACCAACTAGCTCGTGCAATATACGCCAGTTACTGTCCATTGTCCATCCTTGATAACGCCGAATGGCTTAAGCTCTTTAAGATGATTCGTCCAAGTTTTGTACTACCAAGTAGATATAAACTGTCGAATACAAAGTTGGATGCAGCGTTTAATGAAGTAAAGGAGAGGGTTGAAACTACAATTAAAGAAAGTGAAATTCTAGGTCTACAAAGCGACGGGTGGAGCAACATACGAAACCAAGGAGTCATAAATTGTATAATCACTACACCATCACCTCTACTGGAAGCTTCTATTGAAACTAAGTTGCAAAGACACACTGCACAGTATATAGCTGAAGAAATGGGGAAGATAATTGAAAAATACGGACCAAACAAATTCTTAGGTTACGTTTCAGATAATGCAAAAAATATGCAACTTGCTGGAACCATACTAAACGAAAAATATGATATCATTCCATATGGTTGCCTTTCCCACGGTCTTAATTTGTTATGTAATGATTTGCTTAAAATTAATACTATGTCGGCTCTAATTGACAAAGTTACAGATATTGCAAAAGAGATCAAGAAAAAACAAATTCTTTATGAACTTTTACGAACAAAGCAAAAAGAAAACAAAAATGTAGAGCCAAATGCAGGTGCCATTCACTTGCCTGTAAAAACTCGCTGGTCTTCAATTTTGACCAGTTTAAAAAGTGTGTACAGCACTAGGCTCAGTTTACAAGGAGTTGCAGTTAGCCAAGAAGCAACACAAATGATTGATAAATATGTTAAGCAGTGGATATTAGATGACGAAGTATTTTGGGGTCAAATTTCCAACCTAATTAACATTTTTCAACCTATTTGCAAATGGTTAAAAATTGTAGAAGGAGATTATGGCACTATTCACTTTGCTGTAAAAGCATTTCATGATATTAAAAGGGTGGTTCAGAACAACCTTGCATTGTCCCCACTTAACGACAGAGAGAAAACTGAATTGTTGGAGTTTGTTGACAAAAGAGAAAAATTTGTTATTAAACCCATACATTATGCTGCAGAATTACTAGATCCAAAATCACAAGGTTCTGAACTTGATGAAACACAAATTCTTTCAGCAATAGAATGCATACTTAACATAGCAAGAAATAAACTCAATATAAAAGAGCAAGAAATAATAGATGAAATAGCAAATTACCGTTGTAGAAGTGGTAAATTGTTTGGCAATAATTTTATATGGAAAAGTAGTTTTCATAACCCAGTCTCCTGGTGGAAAGGACTTTGTTCTTCATCTTCTTTATCAAAAGTAGCGTCACGAATTTTGATGATGCCAGCATCATCAGCAGCCACTGAGCGCAGTTTTAGCGTTTATAGTCACATTCATTCTAAAAAGAGAAACAGGCTTACTAATGATAGAGCGGCTAAACTGCTCTACGTATCCCACAATGAAAACTTGCTAAATAAAATTGAAAAGGGCGATAGGTCAATTTTTATTTCCGACACTGACACTAGTGACACTGTTAAAGATTTTGAAGAAGTTGACTGGCATGAAGAAGACCCTAATGCCGAAGATAATATTGAGGATGATGACGACAGCGATGAAGATATGCCTCTTGCTCGACTTGTTTGTAAAAAATAATTATTTTTTTTTACAAATTTGACCCTATTTCTATTTTTTTGATGTTTACCATTTATTTGTGTTCATGTATAAGAAGCGTTCTATTTTTTGTTGTTATTTTTTAAATAAATATTTAGTTTTTTCTTATTTTTTTTAGTCTTTAATTTGTTTCCAATATTTCCATATATTTCCAATGTTTCAGGAAATATTTCCGGAAATATTTCCAAACATATATTTCGGGAAATTTTACAACACTAACCTTGACCCCTTGCACGTGACCTTGAACTTTTTTTTCAAGGTCACTTGGAATCTCGGTCGTGACCTTGACATCTTGCACGTGACCTTGAACTTTTTTTCAAGGTCACTTGGAATCTCAATCGTGACCTTGACAATTTGCACGTGACCTTGAACTTTTTTTCAAGGTCACTTGGAATCTCGGTCGTGATCTTGACACCTTGCACGATCGAGATTCCAAGTGACCTTAAAAAAAGTTTAAGGTCACGTGCAAGGTGTTAAGGTCACGACCGACGTTCCAAGTAACCTTGAAAAAAGTTCAAGGTCACGTGCAAGGTGTCAAGGTCACGACCGAGATACCAAGTGACCTTGAAAAAAAGTTCAAGGTCACGTGCAAATTGTCAAGGTCACGATCGAGAGTCCAAGTGGCCTTGGAAAAAAGTTCAAGGTCACGTGCAAATTGTCAAGGTCAGGATCGAGATTCCAAGTGACCTTGAAAAAAGTTCAAGGTCACGTGCAAGGTGTCAAGGTCACGACCGACATTCCAAGTGACCTTGAAAAAGTTCAAGGTCACGTGCAAGGTGCCACGGTCACGATCGAGATTCCAAGTGACCTTGAAAAAAGTTCAAGGTCACGACTGAGACTCCAACTGACCTTGAAAAAAGTTCAAGGTCACGTGCAAGGTGTCAAGGTCACGATCGAGATTCCAAGTGACCTTGAAAAAAAGTTCAAGGTCCCGACCGAGATTCCAAGTTACCTTGGAAAAAGTTCAAGGTCACGTGCAAGGTGTCAAGGTGACGACCGAGATTCCAGGTGATCTTGAAAAAAGTTTAAGGTCACGTGCAAGATGTCAAGGTCACGACCGAGATTCCAAGTGACCTCGAAAAAAGTTCAAGGTCACGTGCAAGATGTCAAGGTCACGACCGAGATTCCAAGTGACCTTGAAAAAAAGTTCAAGGTCACGTGCAAGGTGTCAAGGTAACGATCGAGATTCTAAGTGACCTTGAAAAAAGTTCAAGGTCACGTGCAAGGTGTCAAGGTCACGACCGAGATTCCAAGCGACCTTGAAAAAAGTTCAAGGTCACGTGCAAGGTGTCAAGGTCACGACCGAGATTCCAAGTGACCATGAAGAATAGTTCAAGGTCACGTGCAATGTGTCAAGGTCACGACCGAGATTCCAAGTGACCTTGAAAAAAGTTCAAGGTCACGTGCAAGGTGTCAAGGTCAAGATCGAGATTCCAAGTGACCTTGAAAAAAAGTTCAAGGTCACGTGCAAGGGGTCAAGGTTACGATCGAGATTCCAAGTGACCTTGAAAAAAAGTTCAAGGTCACGTGCAAGGGGTCAAGGTCACGATCGAGATTCCAAGTGACCTTGAAAAAAAGTTCAAGGTCACGTGCAAGGGGTCAAGGTCACGATCGAGATTCCAAGTGACCTTGAAAAAAAGTTCAAGGTCACGTGCAAGGGGGCAAGGTCACGATCGAGATTCCAAGTGACCTTGGAAAAAAGTTCAAGGTCACGTGCAAGGGGTCAAGGTCACGATCGAGATTCCAAGTGACCTTGAAAAAAGTTCAAGGTCACGTGCAAGGGGTCAAGGTCACGATCGAGATTCCAAGTGACCTTGAAAAAAAGTTCAAGGTCACGTGCAAGGGGTCAAGGTCACGATCGAGATTCCAAGTGACCTTGAAAAAAAGTTCAAGGTCACGAGCAAGGGGTCAAGGTCACGATCGAGATTCCAAGTGACCTTGAAAAAAAGTTCAAGGTCACGTGCAAGGGGTCAAGGTCACGATCGAGATTCCAAGTGACCTTGAAAAAAAGTTCAAGGTCACGTGCAAGGTGTCAAGGTCACGATCGAGATTCCAAGTGACCTTGGAAAAAAGTTCAAGGTCACGTGCAAGGGGTCAAGGTCACGATCGAGATTCCAAGTGACCTTGAAAAAAAGTTCAAGGTCACGTGCAAGGTGTCAAGGTCACGATCGAGATTCCAAGTGACCTTGAAAAAAAGTTCAAGGTCACGTGCAAGGGGTCAAGGTCACGATCGAGATTCCAAGTGACCTTGGAAAAAAGTTCAAGGTCACGTGCAAGGGGTCAAGGTCACGATCGAGATTCCAAGTGACCTTGAAAAAAAGTTCAAGGTCACGTGCAAGGTGTCAAGGTCACGATCGAGATTCCAAGTGACCTTGAAAAAAAGTTCAAGGTCACGTGCAAGGTGTCAAGGTCACGATCGAGATTCCAAGTGACCTTGAAAAAAAGTTGAAGGTCACGTGCAAGGGGTCAAGGTCACGATCGAGATTCCAAGTGACCTTGAAAAAAAGTTCAAGGTCACGTGCAAGGGGTCAAGGTCACGATCGAGATTCCAAGTGACCTTGAAAAAAAAGTTCAAGGTCACGTGCAAGGTGTCAAGGTCAAGATCGAGATTCCAAGTGACCTTGAAAAAAAGTTCAAGGTCACGTGCAAGGGGTCAAGGTCACGATCGAGATTCCAAGTGACCTTGAAAAAAAGTTCAAGGTCACGTGCAAGGGGTCAAGGTCACGATCGAGATTCCAAGTGACCTTGAAAAAAAGTTCAAGGTCACGTGCAAGGTGTCAAGGTCAAGATCGAGATTCCAAGTGACCTTGAAAAAAAGTTCAAGGTCACGTGCAAGGGGTCAAGGTCACGATCGAGATTCCAAGTGACCTTGAAAAAAGTTCAAGGTCACGTGCAAGGGGTCAAGGTCACGATCGAGATTCCAAGTGACCTTGAAAAAAAGTTCAAGGTCACGATCGAGATTCCAAGTGACCTTGAAAAAAAGTTCAAGGTCACGATCGAGATTCCAAGTGACCTTGAAAAAAAGTTCAAGGTCACGTGCAAGGGGTCAAGGTCACGATCGAGATTCCAAGTGACCTTGGAAAAAAGTTCAAGGTCACGTGCAAGGGGTCAAGGTCACGATCGAGATTCCAAGTGACCTTGAAAAAAAGTTCAAGGTCACGTGCAAGGTGTCAAGGTCACGATCGAGATTCCAAGTGACCTTGAAAAAAAGTTCAAGGTCACGTGCAAGGTGTCAAGGTCACGATCGAGATTCCAAGTGACCTTGAAAAAAAGTTCAAGATCACGTGCAAGGGGTCAAGGTCACGATCGAGATTCCAAGTGACCTTGAAAAAAAGTTCAAGGTCACGGGCAAGGGGTCAAGGTCACGATCGAGATTCCAAGTGACCTTGAAAAAAAGTTCAAGGTCACGTGCAAGGTGTCAAGGTCACGATCGAGATTCCAAGTGACCTTGAAAAAAAGTTCAAGGTCACGTGCAAGGTGTCAAGGTCACGATCGAGATTCCAAGTGACCTTGAAAAAAAGTTCAAGATCACGTGCAACGGGTCAAGGTCACGATCGAGATTCCAAGTGACCTTGAAAAAAAGTTCAAGGTCACGGGCAAGGGGTCAAGGTCACGATCGAGATTCCAAGTGACCTTGAAAAAGAGTTCAAGGTCACGTGCAAGGTGTCAAGGTCAAGATCGAGATTCCAACTGACCTTGAAAAAAAGTTCAAGGTCACGTGCAAGGGGTCAAGGTCACGATCGAGATTCCAAGTGACCTTGAAAAAAAGTTCAAGGTCACGTGCAAGGGTTCAAGGTCACGATCGAGATTCCAAGTGACCTTGAAAAAAAGTTCAAGGTCACGTGCAAGGGGTCAAGGTCACGATCGAGATTCCAAGTGACCTTGAAAAAAAGTTCAAGGTCACGAGCAAGGGGTCAAGATCACGATCGAGATTCCAAGTGACCTTGAAAAAAAGTTCAAGGTCACGTGCAAGGGGTCAAGGTCACGATCGAGATTCCAAGTGACCTTGAAAAAAAGTTCAAGGTCACGTGCAAGGTGTCAAGGTCACGATCGAGATTCCAAGTGACCTTGAAAAAAAGTTCAAGGTCACGTGCAAGGTGTCAAGGTCACGATCGAGATTCCAAGTGACCTTGAAAAAAAGTTCAAGGTCACGTGCAAGGTGTCAAGGTCACGATCGAGATTCCAAGTGACCTTGAAAAAAAGTTCAAGGTCACGTGCAAGGGGTCAAGGTCACGATCGAGATTCCAAGTGACCTTGGAAAAAAGTTCAAGGTCACGTGCAAAGGGTCAAGGTCACGATCGAGATTCCAAGTGACCTTGAAAAAAAGTTCAAGGTCACGTGCAAGGTGTCAAGGTCACGATCGAGATTCCAAGTGACCTTGAAAACAAGTTCAAGGTCACGTGCAAGGGGTCAAGGTCACGATCGAGATTCCAAGTGACCTTGAAAAAAAGTTCAAGGTCACATGCAAGGTGTCAAGGTCACGATCGAGATTCCAAGTGGCCTTGAAAAAAAGTTCAAGGTCACGTGCAAGGGGTCAAGGTCACGATCGAGATTCCAAGTGACCTTGGAAAAAAGTTCAAGGTCACGTGCAAGGGGTCAAGGTCACGATCGAGATTCCTAGTGACCTTGAAAAAAAGTTCAAGGTCACGTGCAAGGGGTCAAGGTCACGATCGAGATTCCAAGTGACCTTGAAAAAAAGTTCAAGGTCACGTGCAAGGTGTCAAGGTCACGATCGAGAAAAAAAGTTCAAGGTCACGTGCAAGGTGTCAAGGTCACGATCGAGATTCCAAGTGACCTTGAAAAAAAGTTCAAGGTCACGTGCAAGGTGTCAAGGTCACGACCGAGATTCCAAGCGACCTTGAAATAAAGTTTAAGGTCACGTGCAAGGTGTCAAGGTCACGACCGAGATTCCAAGTGACCTTGAAAAAAGTTCAAGGTCACGTGCAAGGTGTCAAGGTCACGACCGAGATTCCAAGTGACCATGAAGAAAAGTTCAAGGTCACGTGCAATGTGTCAAGGTCACGACCGAGATTCCAAGTGACCTTGAAAAAAGTTCAAGGTCACGTGCAAGGTGTCAAGGTCACGACCGAGATTCCAAGTGACCTTGGAAAAAGTTCAAGGTCACGTGCAAGGTGTCAAGGTCACGACCGAGATTCCAAGTGACCTTGGAAAAAGTTCAAGGTCACGTGCAAGGTGTCAAGGTCACGACCGAGATTCCAAGTGACCTTGAAAAAAGGCCAAGGTCACGTGCAAGGTGTCAAGGTCACGACCGAGATTCCAAGTGACCATGAAGAAAAGTTCAAGGTCACGTGCAATGTGTCAAGGTCACGACCGAGATTCCAAGTGACCTTGAAAAAAGTTCAAGGTCACGTGCAAGGTGTCAAGGTCACGACCGAGATTCCAAGTGACCTTGGAAAAAGTTCAAGGTCACGTGCAAGGTGTCAAGGTCACGACCGAGATTCCAAGTGACCATGAAGAAAAGTTCAAGGTCACGTGCAATGTGTCAAGGTCACGACCGAGATTCCAAGTGACCTTGAAAAACAGTTTCAAGGTCACGATCGAAATTTCAAGTGACCTTGGGAAAAAAGTTGAAGGTCACTTGGAAGGTGTCAAGGTCACGATCGAGCTGCCAAGTGATCTTGAAAAAGAAGTTCAAGGTCACTTGCAAGGTGTCAAGGTCACGATCGAGATTCCAAGTGACCTTGAAAAAAAGTTTCAAGGTCACTTGCAAGGTGTCAAGGTCACGATCAAAATTCCAAGTGACCTTGAAAAAAAGTTTAAGGTCACTTGCAGGGCTCAAGGTCAAGATCGAGACCCCAAGTGACCTTGAAAAAAATGTTTCAAGGTCACTTGCAAGGTGTCAAGGCCACGATCGAAATTTCAAGTGGCATTGAAAAAAGTTTCAAGGTCACTTGCAAGGTGTCAAGGTCACGATCGAGATCCCAAGTGACCTTTAAAAAAGTTTCAAGGTCAGTTGCAACATGTGAAAGTCGCGTTTGAGATTCCAAGTGACTTTGAAAAAAGTTTCAAGGTCTTTTGCAAGATGTCAAGGTCACGATCGAGATTCTAACTGACCTTGAAAAAAGTTTCAAGGTCACTTGGAAGATGTCAAAGTCACTATCGATATTCCAAGTGACCTTGAAAAAGTTTCAAGGTCACTTGCAACATGTCAAGGTCACGATCAAAATTCCAAGTGACCTTAAAAGAGTTTCAAGGTCAGTTACCAGATGTCAAGGTCACGATCGAGATTCCAAGTGACATTAAGAAAGGTTCAAGGTCAATTGCAAGATGTGAAGGTCATTTTCGAGATGGCATGTGACCTTGAAAAAAGTTCACGGTCACTTGCAAGATGTCAAGGCCACTTTTAAAATGTCAAGTTTACTTTCGAGGTCTCAAGGTCGCTTAAGGTTTCAAGGTCACTTTCGAGGTGTCAGGGTCACATTTAAAGTTTCACTTTCCAGATGTCAACGTCACTTAGCCTTCTCAATGACATACTCAAGGCTACATTCAAGGTCAGGTTCAATGGCATGTTAAAATATGGATTTATAAACTCGAAAAGTTGGCGAGGTTGAGGTTCAGTTGGTGTTGGAAATAGGAGTTCAATTTAAACTAAAGGGAACACTCAGTTCTATTTATACACTCGTTCATGTTGTTCATGTAAAGCTCATGTAAGGTTCGAAAACTTCCCGGGTAGTTCGAGATAATCAATTTTTATGCTCGGAATTCGGAATATCTAACCTCACAACTTGACCATAACTTCAACCTCACCAACTTTTCGAGTTTATAAATCCAGTTTAAGGCTATGCTCAATGACATGTTTAAGGCTATGTTTAAGGTCATGATCAATATGTTCAGGATGGTTAAAGGTCGCGTTAAGGTCACGTCAAGGTTACGTCAAGGTCACATCAAGATCAATTCAAGGTCACGTCTAGGTCAATGATTAAAGATTACACTAAATTTTTAAGGTGAAATACATTAATACAAGTACACAATTTCAAGGTAAAATATATAACAGCGCTGGTGTGCAGTATTATGTTCAAGTTCAAGGTCACGTTCAAAGTCAAGGGGGCAAGATCAAAAATTAAAGTTCGAGAAGTGGGCGGGATCAGCAGGCCTCTCATACTTTGAGTACTGACAAATATCTACCTATTTCTTGCTGGACTCCTGGGAAACGTAACAGTACTATTCGAGTTTATATAATAATACGGATGCCTTCTACATGGATATTCCACTGGCAACTGCGGCTCCACAATTCTATTTAAATTCACTATTGAAGGCGGTGGTCGGTTCCCCTTCCTGTATTCATCAAACTGTTTTCTTTTCCAGTGATACTGTACTCTAAATTTGAAAGAAAAAAAAAATGTATTTATTTATAACCATTTAAATGTTGTGTGTGTATATTCACCTGTACATAAATAAAAAAACACAGCCAATTCCTGATATCTTCGTGGAGAAAAGTCCAATTATATACATGAGGAACGAATATCCATATTCATATTCAAATAACGAGGGCCTGACTTGGGATTGGGGCCTTAATTTGCTACCTACTTCTGCTTTGAACACTGATATATACACTATTAATCCTAAGAGCATTAACAACCCTGAAAAGAGGAAGAAAGACGTCAATTAATTTAAATATCGAGGAAAGGCTGGTTACACATTTAAATTTTTAATGGGCCATTCATCAAGAACACTACTTCAATAATATCTAATTAGGTAGAAATTTATGGAATAATCAAAGTGCGCTTCTTTTTTTATAGACTATACTTGTAGGTAAATTTGTTTAAAACATAATATTTCAAGTCAATTTCATATTAAAAAAAAATGCCGCGTACAATTTTTGTAACGTACCATTTTCACATCTGAAGAAGCCACAGTTGTTATTTACATTTTTCTATATTTTTCAATGTATGCAGAGTCAAAAATTGAAATTATTCCCATATGTTTCAACAACAAAACCATAACAAATGCAATGAAACTCCAAAATCTTTAAAATTTTGAAGTCAGTAATTGATACACACATTTTTTACATTAAGCGTATATAAATCGAAAAATCATTAGTTTAGAAACATAAAAGTTTTAACCGAATATTTTAATAATCCCTATACAGGGTGTCTCTAAAAGGTCTGTACAAAATCTGAGCACATATTCCAGAGGCCAAAATACGGCGATTTAAAGCAACTTACCTTAGTCCGAAATTGCTCCGTTTCCGAGATACAAGTTAAAAAATAAAAATCGAATTTTTTTAAATTAATGGACATTTGTTAACGTATTACTTTAAAACTTGGTACTCGGGGGTTTTTATTGATGCAAAACCCGAATACGGATACCTTTTCACTGTGGCCATTAGAGGGCGCTTCACAATGCACTTCTTATTGTTGAGAATGGCAATAACTTCTTTATCAGCGTAGTTTTTCCTTTTTTCGTTTAGGAACTGATTTTTTGAACATTTTGAAACAAAAAGGGTACTCTTGTGAAATCTGCTAAAGTAAGCCGTATTTGAGATATTTCGGTTTTTAGTGTTCGATGCCGCACCGGAATATTTAAATTATTCTGAATAAAAAATGTTCGCTGCTTTCTTTGAGGATAAAATGTGGTCAGTGAATTAGTAGTGGAAAATGTATTTTTTTAGATACTTTTTTGGAGTGCAACATCCAAAAATCCTCGGGTTCTTTACCTGTTTGATGAACACCTTTAAAATTTTTTTTTGCAACAGACTATACAGGGAAAGATATTTAAATTGGCGCATACCAAACCATCAAACATTTGCTGCTATTGAGAGACGCCTTTGCGAAACCGGTAGCTTCACTCCTTTCACTGCCAATTATGAACGGCAACGTGCAATACGGACTCCTGAGATTGAGGGACAAATTTTGGAAAGAATTGCTGAAGATCCAAAATTAAGCACCAGACGCTTATAGGTTTAGAGGTAGGAGTATCCAAGGATGTAGTTCATAGAACATTAAAAGAACAGCAGCTCCATCCATACCATATCCAAAAGGTACAAGACCTCCGGATCTCGATCAACGATTGGACTTCTGTCGATTCATTACCGAACAAAGACAACAGGAAATTAATTTTGCCTAGCACATTTTATTTACTGACGAAGCATGTTTTACAAGAAGTGGTGTAACCAACTTACATAATGAACTTGTTTATGCTGCTGAAATCCCGCATGCCACGAAAGTCACTCATTATCAACATGAGTTTAGAATTATTGTGTGGGCAGGAATCATTGGCAATTTCATTATTGGTTATTTTACCGCCACGACTAAATGGTGTGGATTATTTAGAAGATTTACAAAATACGCTGCCACACTTGTAAGAAGATTGGCCATAACAACGTCGACGAGATAAGAAGTGGTTTATGCATGACGGTGCTCCACCACATTTTAGTTTAAATGTCCGCAATTATTTGCATCGACAGTATCCAAACAGATGGATCGGTAGAGGAAATGACGCTCCTGTAAAGTGGCCGCCACGCTCACCGGATATGATTCCGTTGGATTATTTTTTATGGAGGTCTTTAAAAACGATGGTATACTTCAGACCGATTAATAATAAAAAATAATTGTGGGGAAGAATTTAAAATGCAGTCAACATATTAAAGAACGATGCGGAATTGATGCAAAGAATAAATTTAAAGTTTTTACGTCGTATTAATCTTTGTAGTTATGTTAACGGAGGTCATTTTGAACAATTACTAAAAGTAAAAAAATCCGTACCCAAATTCTTCCTGCAAAACTTGCTGTAACTAACCCAAGTGAAACATTTTTTCCTGCCGAAAATTTAGTAATAGCGGAATTTTTTATTCAGAATAATTTAAATATTCCGGTGCGGCATCGAACACTAAATACCGAAATATCTCAAGAACGGCTTACTTTAGCGGATTTTCACAAGAGTACCTTTTTTGTTTCAAGATGTCCAAAAAATTAGTTCCTTAACAAAAGAAGGAAAAAAATACGCCGATAAAAAAGTTATGGTTACTCTACACCATAAGAAGTGCATTGTGAAGCGCCCTCTAATGGCCACAGTGAAAAGGTGTCCGTATTCGGGTTTCACATCCAAAAAAAACCCCGAGTTTTAAAGTAATACGTTAAAAAATGTTCATTAATTAAAAAAAAAAAAAATCGATTTTTATTTTTTAACTTTACCACCCTGTATCTCGGAAACGAAGCAATTTCGGACTAAGGTAAGTTACTTTAAATCGCCTTATTTTGGCCTCAGGAATATGTGCTCAGATTTTGTACAGTCCTTTTAGAGACACCCTGTAGAACGTAAAGAACATTTATTTTACCTGTAACTATAAATAGTAATCCGGATATAAACGTATATATTCCTCTAAATCTTACACATTGTCCCAAAACGCAACAAAAAAATGCTGTTACCATAAAACAACTGGCTAGTAGAAAAAATATAGCGGCTTTGGATACAACATCTAAAAAAAAAAAGAAAGAGTAATATTGTAGATGAAAATAAGGGCAATATTCAACAACTCAATTATACAGGGTGTCCGGTAAGTATATTGCATACTCTCAGGAGTGTATAGAGGAGGCCAAAATAACCCTAATATGTCATAGAAAAAAAATCCTAAAGGTCCCCTTAACGGAGATACAGAGCCCCAAACGAGGACCCAGCAGCCTACCTTTTCGGCTCTAACTTTTGAATCGACATGTGTAATTTAATGAAATTTTAATATTTTATGTAGGCCATAAGGTCTCATAAAACCATACTACAATAGATGTTTTACATCGTCAGGGAAGCCAGTTGCCATCACACTTGTTGGACCAAAATTTTCACAGGTGTCATTTTACAGAACTAAAAACAGATTTTTTAAATACTCTGGCCTTTTCTCTTTGGAAAAGGTACTCCATATTTGTTTCGATCAAAACAGCCGTTTTTGAAAAAAATAAATTTGTTGTATAACACGTTATTCAAATAATAAATCAGAATACGACGATAAAACATCAGTCGTTTTTACAACAATGTGTTGTTGACAACAGTGTTCGGAATTTTTGAATTTTAAGTATTTGAATACTTTATGTATTATTTAAATATTCAAATTATTCAATATTCGAATATTCAAATATTTGATTTCTAATATTCACATTGAAATATTTGAATAATCGTAGTGATATTCAAATATTCAATAATTTTATTATTTGACTTTTAATACCTTTAACTTAAATTTCAGCTTTAGCTTGTACGTATTTCAAAAATGAAAACTATTAAGTATACAGGGCTGCCCAGAAGTCCGGAATAAAATTAATATAGCCTTAACCTGTAACTTTTGGGGAAAATGCTCGGACACGTCAATTTATTTTTATATATGCTCACATTTTGACATTATTTGTTTGTTTTTTTATAGATATTCGTCAAAGATATGACGACATCGATCCTTTTTTTAAATGGAAACATACAGCTTGTGATACATCATTTCAAACCTAATATCTCGTACAGTATGCTCATAAATTTTGGCGCGATTCTGTCAAGCTATTTCAAAATGGCGACTGGTAAAAGTTAAAAAAAAATCCCTATTCAAATAAGCGGAAATGATAAATCATTGATGTTTTTTTTTACCTTTTAAGGTGAGAAATCTTCATTGTTTCACGTTCTGACATTTTGTGACATTGTGAACTTGTAAAATTAATTTAGGTATTTCTGAAGTATTATTATTCTACAATTCTCTAAACAAAAATGGTTTTGTCGGAAAGGCAGCGTATCGAAGTCTTGATATTGTCAGGATGTGGAGATAAAATCAGAAGTCAAAGTGAAGTGTGCACGTTATTTAATGCTAAATATCAGGAAAATCAAATTTCACAGAGCACTGTTAGTAAAGTATTCCACAAATTTGATGAACATGGCACAGTAAAGGACTTGCCCAGGAATGGACGGCCACGTGTTTTAGGCGACGATGAAAAATTGGATATTGCATTATCTCTGCAGGATTCAACAGTTTCATTGGCTCAAAATCATGATACATCTAAGGGTTCTATTGGAAGATTTTTGAAAGCAGAAAAATACCACCCTTATAATGTATGTCTTGTCCAAGAGCTTTTAGAAGATGACTATGATAGGCGTTTGCAATTTTGCGAAGAAATGATAAGACGGTGTGTCGAGAATAATAGATTTCCACAGAACATATTATTTTCGGATGAAGCTACTTTCTATTTAAACGGGGTGGTTAACAGACATAGTTATCGTTTCTGGTGTCAAGAAAATCCACGATGGATATTTGAAGCGCATACTCAGCGGCCCCAGAAAGTTAATGTATGGGCAGGTATCATTAATAGCCGAATTTTAGGGCCATTCCTTTTGGAAGGAAACCTCACAGCTGAACGGTACCTAGATTTCTTAACCTTCGAGTTGAGGCCTGCTCTAGCTGTAATTTTTCCCAACGAAGTAGATCCAGAAACAATTTGGTTTCAGCAAGATGGTGCTTCCCCGAATTTTGGTGTCAATGTGAGAAGATATTTAGATCGGATATTCCCAGGTCGCTGGATTGCACAACGTGGTACAATTGAATGGCCACCGAGGTCCCCAGACTTAACGCCTCTAGACTATTTTCTTTGGTGATATTTAAAAGAAAAAAATTACGAAAATAGGCAACATAACATTGAAGATTTGAAAAACAAAACAGATTGGAGACACATGACATACCGGCTGAAGCTATTCAAAATTCCGTCGATGGATTGTATCATCATCTGGGAGCATGCCAAGTAGAGGGTGGAGGACATTTCCAGCATTTGCCACGTTAAACCATCTTTTTGTTGTGTTTTGTTTTGCTTCGTTACATTTTTATTTTTTTTGACAAAATAAATAACAAATAAACCATAACTATTGTTAAGTCACAATGTCACAAAATGTCAGAACGTGAAACAATGAAGATTTGTTACCTTGAAAGGTAAAGAAAAACATCAATGATTTATCATTTCCCCTTATTTAAATAGGGATTTTTATAAAACTTTTAACAGTCGCCATTTTGAAATAGCTTGACAGAATCGCGCCAAAATTTATGAGCATACTGTGCGAGATATTAGCTTTCAAATGATGTATCACAAGCTGTATGTTTCCATTTAAAAAAAAAGATCGATGTTGTCATATCTTTGACAAATGTCTATAAAAAACAAACGAATAACGCCAAAATGTGAGCATATATAAAACTAAATTGACGTGTCCGAGCATTTGCCCCAAATGTTACAGGTTAAGGCTATATTAATTTTATTCCGGACTTCTGGGCAGCCCTGTATATGCACTATACAGGGTGTCCGGAAAATACGTGTACAACGTTTGACGACAGACTCCTGACGTCAAAATAGGTCAATCTAAGCCGACTTAGTTATATCCAAAATTGTCTCGTTTAGCCGGTAAAGGGCGTCAAAAATTTGTAAAAATATTGCTTTTTCCCGAGCTTTTTCCTAAATTACGTGAAAACCTGCTAATCGATTTTAATGATTCTTAGTATGTAGACTAATAATATATAATGACGTTTTCTAGTAGTATTGTTACCGGCTGTAAATAAGTGGAAGTGTTATAAAAGTGATATAATACGCCAACATTTCTCCTGACTTTTTATATCAACGGCGTTATGACAACCCAGATATTTTTGTCGATTGACTGGATGTATTTTGAAGCTATTTTACCTCTTCAATATTTTTCGTTGGATGAGCTGTTTTGCCACAAAAAAATACTTACAATTACCTGCACACATCAATTATTAACAGTAATTATAAAACAAAGTACAACAAAAATATTTCCATCTAACCTCTTGGGAATAACAATAGGACCAATAAGGTGGCGATCAATGTCAACCTTCTCAGAGTTCGTATAATTTTCCATGTTTAATGATAAAAGGAACTTGTAATTCAAGAATGTTGATCGTATACTTTAGTCAATTTCATAGACTGGTGACAATTTGTCAATTATTGTCAAATTAATAAATACCATAGCAACAAGGTCACTAAAAAAATTATTGTTACAGGTAATTTGATTTTAATTTTATTACTAATGTTAATAATTGATGTATGCAAGTAATTGTAAATGTTTTCTTCTGGCAAAACAGCTCATCCAACAAAAAATATTGAAGATTGATTGAAAAATGTCTGGGTTTTCATAACGCCGTTGATATAAAAAATCAGGAGAAATGTTGACGTAGTATATCACTTTTATAACACTTCCACTTATTTACAGCCGGTGACTATACTACTAGAAAACGTCATTTTATAGTATTAGTCTACATACTAAAAATCATTAAAGTCGATTAGCAGGTTTTCACGTAATTTAGGAAAAACCAATATTTTTACAAATTTGTGACGCCCTTTACCGGCTAAACGAGACAACTTGAGATATAAGTTTAGTAAGTCGGCTTAGTTCTACCTATTTTGACGTCAGGAATCTGTCGTCAAACGTTGTAGACGTATTTTCCGGATACCCTGTATATAATATATATGGTATATTATATAATAAAAATTTTTAAAACGTAACTTTAAATAATTTTAAAGTAAAAATATTTGATAATTGAATACTCGAATATTGAAACAATCAAATATTCAAATATTTGATTTCTAATATTTATACAGGGTGAGGATTTTAAAGTGTTACAACGCAATATCTGAAAAACGGCTATAAATATTTTAGTCAAATTTTGGGACGTGGATAGGGAGGTTGGGGGACAAATTTTAAAATATTTTTGATATTTACCCCCCCTCCAGATTTGATGTGGCTAGTGACAAATTTGAAATGTCAAATGGAAAGGTATTTTTTTTTTTTGATAATTCGATTCCTCGTCAATAACTACGTAAGTGAGCAGAAAATTGTTACATTTGCTCTACTAGTTGCTTAGTTACGAATTTTTCAATAAATAAAATAGGAATACTTAAAAATGATAATTCCTTAAAAAATCTAACGACGATCATGCTTCAAAAGGTGTTCGAAATGACCCCCATCCATTTCTAAACATTTTGCAATTCTTTTTTGACATGAGTTGCGCACGCGAGTTAACATTTGAGGCGTTACTAAATTACATGCTTGTTGAATACGATCTTTCATGTTTTCTGGTGTGGTCGGTGGTGTAGCCATAACTTTCTCTTTTATAAATCCCCACAAGAAAAAATCTAATGGGGTTAAATCTGGTGACCTTGCAGGCCAATTTACAGGACCACCACGACCAATCCATCTGTTTCCAAACATTTCATTTAGTGTATCTCGAGCTTGTCGGGCAAAATGTGGCGGAGCACCATCTTGCTGAAACCATAGTTCTTGTTGATTTCCATTATTATTCAGAAGTTGTGGCAAATCGGTTTGTAAAAAATTATTATACATTTCTCCATTTAGGTGACGGTCAAAAAAATGTGGTCCAATGACTCTATCTCCGACTATGCCACACCAGGTATTAACCGACCAAGGATGTTGGTTTGGCAGAAATCTCATCCAGTGAGGATTTTGAGGTGCCCAATAGTGTAAATTGTGCCGGTTGACCTTAAATTAAGAAAAGCAAAATTGATTGAATCAGTATAAAATTAAAAATAAATCTAAATGTATGTGAATATTCTCTAAACACCCGTTAACGGGTGTTTAGATATGTATTTATTTATGTACACCCATCAAGTAGTGGATTACATATTTTTGATTATTAAAAGTTACATTAATCCATATTGATTTAAATAATTACCTGACCACAATTGGTAAATGTAGCTTCGTCAGAAAATACTATCTTTCTTAAAAATGCATTGTTTTCGTGAATTAAAGTTTGTATCCACGTACAAAATGTAATCCTATTTTGAAAGTCTTGGCCATACAATTCCTGATGAATAGTTATGTGGTAAGGGTGAAAATTGTGCTTGTGTAAAATAGCCAGTACCGATTTTTGGCACATTCCTGAATCACGAGCAAGTTCCCTTGAACCAACATGAGGATTTACAGCTATTACACCCAACACTCCAACGGCCATATCGTCATTAGTTTTTGTTTGTCTTCTAACTCTGTTCTTATTTTTTAGGATTCCCGTGCTGCGGCCTCGATCTTCTAATCGCTTAAATGCCATATGAGATTTTTGAATGGCGGGAAACCTAACAGTCCACAATTGCGCCGCTTCCCGGTAGTTTTTTCTACATTCTCCCAGAATTAACAACATGTCTATTTCAATGTCATAAGATTGTTCCATAATTGCACTGAATAATGAACTTTATCAGATTATCACTACTTGTCAAAGTCAAAAGTGGTTTCCTAGGATACAACATAATTAAAGGTTTGGATAAACAATAATCATAGGTGTCATGATTTAAAATGTGTAGTTTTAAGTATTCCTATTTTATTTATTGAAAAATTCGTAACTAAGCAACTAGTAGAGCAAATGTAACAATTTTCTGCTCACTTACGTAGTTATTGACGAGGAATCGAATTATCAAAAAAAAAAATACCTTTCCATTTGACATTTCAAATTTGTCACTAGCCACATCAAATCTGGAGGGGGGGTAAATATCAAAAATATTTTAAAATTTGTCCCCCAACCTCCCTATCCACGTCCCAAAATTTGACTAAAATATTTATAGCCGTTTTTCAGATATTGCGTTGTAACACTTTAAAATCCTCACCCTGTATATTCGATTTCGAATATTCAAATATTAAAATATTTATATACTCTTAGTGATATTCAAACATTGAATAATTTTATTATTTGACTTTTAGTTTGACAACAGTTTTCTAAATCATCTGATTGATTGAGTGCATAAGACTTAAGTAATGGAGGATTATCCCTGTAGTGAATATGCTGACAATCATGTATTTAATTTATGGATAAGCACTCAGCAATTAAGAAAAATTTATTCTGATACATTTCCAAATCGACGTTTTCAACAGCGAAGAACTTTTGAAGGGGTTGATCATAGCTTAAGAGAAATTGGTAAAAAGTAAAGTGAAATAAGAGAAATGCTAAAAGTTTCCAATCTTTTACTAATTCACTTTGAGAAGTTTCTTGTCGCAGCGCGATAGAGAAGGGCCTCCAAGAAGAATAAGTAACTCTAAGTTAAGGAAGGAAATTCTGGATTAGATTGCTAAAAATCCTTCTAATAGTGTAAGAAACGGTCCAAGTTCATGTGATAAAGTGGGTTGTTCATGAGACCCTTCGAGGACAACTGCTACATCCTTATCACGTCCAAAAGGTATAATATGCCATATCTCCCGCTGATTATCCTGCAACTACACAAAATTGGTAAGTTCACGGACGAAGTCGGTTTTACCTGAGACAGAGTAATAAATTTCCATAATTTTCATATCTGGCATGAAGAAAATCCCCATGCAACAGTACAGAGAAAGCACCAACAAAGGTTCATGGTTAACATGTGCTTAACAATTTTTGCTTAAAGGTTTATTTGAAAATGCGCTCTTAGAAATTTGAAATCAGATGTGGTATATGCACGACGGTGAACCGCCCCATTTTAGCAATTTAGTTCGTCAGCACCTATCAAATACTTTTGGTATTCGATGGACAGGTCCAGGTGGGCCTATTTTATGGCCACCGGGGTCGCCCGACATTACTTCATTGGATTTCTTATCATGAAAAAATTTAAAGAGGCTTATATGTTCGACACCAGTTTACACCAGGAAATAGCACACCATTTCATCGAAATTCGAGACAATCCTGGAATTTTGTTTAAAGCACAACGAGAAAACATCCGTCAGCTAAAGAAATGCATAGAGGTGCAGGGCGTCCATTTCGAAAATCTGCTGAAGTAAACAAGAAGAAGCAAACCTTTCACATTTTTAACATTCTTGCGTTTAAGTGATTTCCGAAATATCAACCTTTTCAATGGTTCCTTTATGCGGCACACTTCGATTTGGAAATGTATCAGAATAAATCCTTCTTGCAGCCACACAGTTAACGAGTGCTTGTCCATAAGTTAGATGCATTAATGAGATATAATAATAACAAATGTTATTATTTTAATGCGAATTAACCGAAACAGATGTAGAGAACCTTTTTAGCTCTGTAGAATGACACCTGTCAAAATTATGGCCCACCGACAGTGGTGGCAAGTCCGCGCCTGACTCCCTGACGATGTAAAACATCTACTGTATGTTCACTTTTATTAGTCTTTATGGCGTAAATGAAATATTAAAATTTCATTAAATTATACATGTAGGTTCAAAAGTTCGAGCTCAAAAGGTAAGTCGCTGGGTACCCCTTTGGGGCTCAGTGTCTTCGTAAGGGACACTGTAAGATTTTTTTTTCTATGATAAATTAGAGTTATTTTGACCCCCCCCCCCCTATACGCTCCCGAGATTATGCCATATATTTACCAGACACCCTGTATAAAGCGAGAGATATTTGCTTAAAATATTTATAAAATATATACTTTCAATATTTAATATCTCTATGGGGTTTGGGTTAGTTCAGAAAGATTCCTCTTTGCCACGCCTCATATACAGACCGTCCACGGATAGGGTTTACAATAGCACAAATGGATGAAAAATTTCATTTTTCGGGAAAAAGTCATTCTTGATAAAAAGTTTTTCTTGTAAAAAAAATGCAGTTCACGAAGAGAAAATTTTGATTTTTTATACAGGGTTCGAAAAATCTTTAAAAACATGATTTTTCTTCAAGAGTAAACTACCTTTATTTTTCATTTTTGACTAAAATGCCAATTAGAAAACTTATTTAGAATTACGTTTGTAATTTAAATCCGAGATTTAAAATAAATCTTCGATTTTTTTAGTTTTTCCAATTTTTAGAGGGAAATGAAAATTTTGCTGCTCAATAAAAATATTAATATGAAATTTTATTAAACTCTATTTTCATAATGGGTGGTGTGTATCTTAATTTAAAATTTTAAATGCATTCCTAACATCTTTTGTAAGAACAAGGAATTTTTTACCTTTTTATTACTTTGCTTAACGTATGGGGCAAATTTGGAGTTGTCAAATTAAATTTGATGTGTTTTGAAAATGTTGACCTTAGAACAAAGGGTTTATTTAGTTCAATGTTACGGTGCGGGCGAATGTTCTTACCACTTTGTGATAGACAAATTTAATCAAAGATATCCTAACGTTTACGTCTCAAAAATGGGACTTCATAAATTATTAAGAAATTTTTAGCGAACTGGTTCAGTTTCCAATTAAAAAAAAAAAAAAAAAAACTATGATCAGAATGACGCAGCTTCCCTAATCGTATTGCAGTCTGTTGCTGACAATCCTACCCTTTCATTAAGAAACCCAGCTCAAGAACTTAATGTAGTAAAAAAATCTCACATTCGGAATATTTTAAAGGCAAACAAAATATTCTCATTTATGCCAACTTTTAATCAAACGTTGGAAGAAGGAGACGAAGCCAAACGTTTGGATTTTTGTCTTTGGGTCGGAGACAAAATTGTAAGTGGAAACAGTAATTTTCGTAAATTTATCATGTTCTCCGATGAATCGACATTTTCAACAAACGGGAAAGTGTCTCCTGCGCATATCAGATACTGGAGCAAAAATAATCCCCGTTTTAGAATTCCTGCTAGAAGACAATATTACAAAAAAGTAAATGTCTGGTGTGCGATTTCACATTATGGCATTACTGGCCCATACTTTTTGAAAACACGTGTAACCGTAGGAGTTACCTTGAAATGTTGGAAACATTCTTTTCTGACAACCTAGAAGAATTGCCTCTCCAATTTAGGAACGAAATGGACTTTCAACAAGATGGATGCCCTGCGCATTTCGCAATTGAAGTGAGGAAATGGCTTCCGGTTCTGTGGCCCCCAAGGAGTCCCGATTTAACTATTTCAGATGCCTATCTTTGGGGGCGCCTCAAACAATTAGTGTACTCCCGTCCAATAGAGAACGACGTACAGCTTCTAGAACAGCGAATTGTTGAAGCTGTTTAAACAATTTCCATTGAAGAAATTCGAACAAGTTTTGACCACATTCGTTTACAGCTGGAAAAATGTGTTGAATATGGAGGGGGGGGGTTGTTTGAATAGCAAATTCTAAAATTATTATTTGTTGTTATTTTAAGACTTTGTTGTGATATTTCCGGGGTCATTTCATTTGTGAAATTCAAAATACATATTTCTGGTTACACCACAAATCAGTTTTTGAAATTTTTTGATGCCCCTCTGTAAGATATAAAATCATTGATGATGTGTATGTATTTCGACCGCTAGTGCAATCCAAAAAAAATTTTCATTTACCTCTAAAAATTGAAAAATCTAAAAAAATCAAAGATTTATTATAAATCTCGGATTTAGATTACAAACGTTATTTTAAATAAGTTTTCTAATTGGCATTTTGGTCAAAAATGAAAAATAAAGGTAGTTTACTCTTGAAGAAAAATCATGTTTTTGAAGTTTTTCGAACCCTGTAAAAAAAAAACAAAATTTTCTCTTCGTGAATTGCATTTTTTTTACAAGCAAAACTTTTTATCAAGAATGACTTTTTCCCGAAGAATGAAATTTTTAATCCATTTGTGCTATTGTAAACCCTATCCGTGGACAGTCTGTATAACGAGAGAACAGAAAGCTTACCGAAATGCGAAACGAGACACACCTTAATTTTTTTTGATAAATTACGTGTAAAAAAAGTTGTGATATTTTAAAACCAAATATTTAGACCTCATGGCGCAATTTCAACAAACTCTCCAAGTTACAAGTTTAATTAACAAGTCAACATAATATTTAGTAGAAACGTTGAAACAAGTTTTTTTTTCATACGTAAAACTACAAGAGCTGTTTTTTTTTTATCGGATAAGCTTTTATTTTTTACGGAAGCTAGATTGCTTAGAAATTTAACGAGAACAAACGAAATTCTTAATGTGGGTTTTTTATGGTAAATTCATGTATACAGAGTAGCCCAAAAGTAAGTTACGACTATCAACTTCATTTCTTCAAATGAAAACATCTATTTTTTATTTCAGTTTTGAATTTTGCATTAAGTATGTTGATGTACCATGTCCTATACCTAAACTCAATTCTGGTGTTTCTGAATGTTAACTTGTTAGCAGTTATTAATTCCAGCATAAGTGGCTTTATTTCCGAATCCATTGCACCCAGACTCCGCTGACGAAGAACTGATGTTCAACCAAGATGGTGCTCCTCCGCACTATGCTGCCACTGTGCGTACATTTTTGGATGAAACCTTTCCCAATTGGTGGATAGGACGAAGAGGACGTATCGAATGGCCTGCTAGGTCCCCCGACCTAACTCTGCTGGACTTCTTTTTGTGGGACTATATACCTCAAATCGAAAGTATTTGTTGACAGGTCAAACCATCTGCAGGAGTTGAAGAAGGGGATCCGAAGAGAAGTGCGTGCCATACCTTCGGAAATGGTTGAAAACGTACAAAGAGAGTTTATTAATCGCCATGGATATTGTCAAGCCGTAAATGGCGCACATTTGCAATATTTAATTTAATTTGTTGTTCTGTTCTTTTTAAACAAACAGGTCTTACTTATTGATATGTTCAATCGTAATTCTTTCGATAACTGTTGAGTGTAAGTATAGGACATGGTACATAAAACATATTTAGAACTCGATGCAAAATTCAAAAATGAAATAAAAAATAGATGTTTTCATTCGAAAAAATGAAGTTGATGGTCGTTACTTATACATGAATTCACCATCGAAAGAACCTTTAACATTAAGAAATATAAATCGACAGGTCCAAGCGTTGTTCTAAAAAATAATCCGATAAATTTTGAATGAATTTAGACATTACTTCTGAGACTCACTGCATATCGTTTTTGCAACGACAAATTTTAAGTGTACTTACAAGGAATAACTAGAGTCGAGTCTTGTGGGTCTGGACTGTAATCCTCTTGAGCAAAGTAGTCGATTCTCTTACAGTAAAAATTGGTTTCTCCAGCTGAAACAAAAATTATACTCTTTAAGTCAGCGTTTCGCAACCTTTTAATATTCGCGACCCAATTTTAAATCACAATTCTCATCGCCCCCCCCCCCCCCCTCCCCAACTGTATTTTGACGATAAAGCCACACTACGACCTTAATAACAAACGTAAAAATTACCACAAATAGGTAAATTTATTTATATTCGGCAACACCGATCCGTTGCATTGATTAAACCAGAATCGATGCCTCTCTATTGCCCTCTGTCTTACGTTCACCGTATCGGATATTCTCGCGACTTCGCGAGAAGTTCCGATTTGTGTCGAACATTCTAGAACGTCTGCGCGGCGTGCATAAATGCTGCATCTCGTTCAGTTCCAGCCAGCCTCAGTGGAGTCGATCCTTGTGTGTAGTGAATGTGTATGTTGTAATTTGAGTGTTATCTGCGATTAACGATATTCGAGTAGCTCGTAGAATTATACAGCATCATGGATAAATATTTAAGTGGGCGTAAGCGAGCATTGGGCGATAGTAAAGCATCAACAAGTGCAAACACGAGAGTGATTCTAAAGATAAAATCAAGAAGATATTCTTAAGAATATTTCAATCAAATCAAATAAAGCTTTATTGTTATGTAACATGGTATGTTTTTAACAAAGCTGATGTAAAAAAAAAGAACACAAACAGAAGAAAGAAATAAATAAAAAATATGATATAGATATAATATAGTCATACCTCGGATAAATACAAATTTAAAGTACATGAACCATAGTTGTAATAAAATATTAAAGAAAAAACAAAAAATAAAAAGTAAATCTAAAAACTATCAAAAAAGTATTTCTCTATACTATAATATGCCTTTGCAAGCAACATCATCTTTACCTGCTGCCGAAATAATTTACTTGTAACTATTTTCCGAAGCGTTTGTGGGAGATGATTGAATATCCTTTTGCTTCTTTAAAAAATAGAATTTTGTGTCAATGTCGATGCAGGAATTGGTAAATTTATATTATGTGTAGATCGGGTACTATTCAAGTTAGGTGAGTGAATTATGGAAGAATACTTTTTATGCATTAGACAAACAGTCTCAAGTATAAAAATTGCAGGGAGAGTCAAAATTTGTTCAGCAATAAAATATGGTTTACATGATTCTCTGTATCTAAGACCACACAGATACCGCAGGGCACGCTTCTGCAAGACAATCAATGAATCTAGCAGATAGGTGGATGAATTTTGGGTTTACCTGCACTGAAGTAAATGAAGAGGAAAGGCCCCTGTGTGTTATTTGCTCAAAAATTTTGGCAGCAGACAGCATGAAACCTAATAAACTTAAGTGACATTTGGAAACGCTTCATAGTGAGTACATTGGCAAACCCCGAGAATTCTTCGAATTAAAATTAAAATCAATAATCATTTTTTAAAAAAACTATACCTGTGAATGAAAAAGTTTTACTTGCCTCTTACAAAGTTTCATATTAGATAGCCCGAAGTAAAAGGCCTCAAGAGTTCATTCTACCAGCTGCAATTCAGATTGTACAAAAGTACAAACTATGTTTGAAGACAATTTTGCGAAACAATTGCAGTCCATACCTCAATCAAATGATACTGTTGCCCGTCGTATTGGTGATATAGATGAAGATGTATAGCATCAGCTTTTCGGGGGAAGATGCGTGACAATTTTTTTTTAATTTCTGCTTGATGAGGCAACAGATATTAATAAAGATGTTCATCTAATTGCCTCTGTTCGATTTTGTAATGGTATGTCAGAAGTAGAAAAACTACTATTGTACAAACCAATAGAACTCAAAGCAACAGCACTTGCATTATTTAGTATCTTAAAGGATTTTCTAAACGAGGCAAACATATAGTGGAAAAATTGCATCGGAATATGCACCGATGATGCTCGTACAGTGTCTGGAAGATTCTAAACTGTACAAGCACTTGTGAAACAAAAATCTCTACAGTGTACCTGGACACATTGCAAGATCCATAGGAAGCTCTGGCTTCCAAAGAAATGAGTCCTGATCTGAATATTGTGCTAACGACGGTGGTAACCGTAGTAAATTATATAAAAATGTGACCCCTAAAATCAAGAAACTTTTCTGAACTTTGTAAAGACATGGGTGCAGTACACCCAGCGTAACTATTTTATTGCGAGGCAAGATGGTTATCACGTGGGTCATTTCTGCAACGGTTTATGAATTAAGGGATGAAATCGCCATTTTTCTAGAAGAGGAAAATAGACCGGACGCCGAAAAGTTTCGAGAAGATTTAGTTGTAATGAAATTAGGCTACTTGGTCGATATATTCGAGAAATTAAATACTTTGAACCTTTAACTAATAGGAGCAAACACACATATATTGGATACGAGTGATAAAGTTAATGCTTTGTGTAGAAAACTGGAATTGTGGAGCAGAAATGTAACGCAAAAAAACCTAGAAATATTTGAAAATGTGGATGAATGTGTTCTAATTCACAAGGCTGAAGAACAACATATTGTGAAAGTTGTTTTTGTAACCATTGATAATCATTTAACCATGCTGGAAAAGAATTTCAAAAAGTATTATCGTGCTGACTTCAACTTGATAGCATGTTACGAATGGATTAGGGACCCATTTCAAAATACTCCCGAAGGTCTTTCAGCTGCCGAAGAAGAAATCTGGCAGGGTTGGATGATGAGTTTTCTGCACTGAAAGCAGAAGCATTTTGTTTACTATTGCCATTTTCAACGTACTACCTTTGCGAAACCGGATTTTCTGCTGTAGCTGCTTTGAAGGCAAAATATAGATCTCAGCTAAATATAGAGAAAGAGTGTCATTTTCTAATATTTAACCTTCCTTTGAAAAACTTTGCTCTGCAAGACAGCCCCAAGGGAGTCACTAATAAGTTAATTCATTATGCAGTACTGATACAATTCTTTCAGTACATTAAATACATTTTTTAATTAATAACATTTTTCTAGTTTTTTCCCGATATGATGCTTGCGCCTTCAATTAGTTTTAGCACGCCCCGCAGGTTGAGGAACGCTGCTTAGGAAAATTTAATTAATTCATCGTCATTTTGTCAAGAATCTTTTCGAAATCACAAGTATTTTCTCGGTAAAGGAAACCAGAGGCATACTCTTTCAAAACCGCAACGATTTACTTTGTGTACGTGTTCCCTACACGGTTTATTTTCCTTATATCTACACACACACACATATTCCAGACCCGTTGACAGGCCTAACAAATAACATCCCATATTTCAGGACCCTTTCATTTAAGGGAATGAAATCACGCAGAGGCTTGATTATGGGGTCGCCATTCGGTGTGTTGATTTTGTTGTGATTTAGACAAATTAAGTTGTCTTCGCTCGGGTAAAAGGTTATTTAATTTTTTAGTTTACCGCAACAAATGCGAGAAAAGGTCCTTTTGTTTTTGGTTCCGCTAAAACTACAAGGAATAAATTTACATTTACACGGGGTGGTGAAAGGACTAATTTGCAAAAATCTTGCTAACATCTTAGAAGGTGTGACGCGCAAATTTCTTGTTTTATCTTGTTGAATGAGAAAGAACAAAAAAATACTTATTTATGTTTACATTTAAATAGTCTGTTGCAAAAAAAAATTTAATGGTATTCATCAAGCGAGGATTTTTGGATGTGACACTCCAAAAAAGTATCTAAAAAAAATACATCTTCTACTGCTAATTCACTGACCACATTTCATCCTCAAGGATAACAGCAGACATTTTTTATTCAGAATAATTTAAATATTCCGGTGCAGCATCGAACAATAAAAACCGAAATATCTCAAAAACGGCTCACTTAAGCGGATTTTCACAAGAGTACCTTTTTTGTTTCAAAATGTTCAAAAAATTAGTACCTTAACAAAAAAAAAGGAAAAAACTACACCGATAAATAAGTTATGGCCATTCTAAACCATAAGAAATGCATTGTGAAGCCCCCTGTAATGGCCACAGTGAGAAGGTGTCCGTATTCGGGTTTCGCATCCCAGAAAACCCCAGGGTACCAAGTTTTAGAGTAATACGTTAAAAAAAATTCACTAATTTTAAAAAATTCGATTTTTATTTCTTAACTTTACCACCCTGTATCTCGGAAACGGAGCAATTTCGGACTAAGGTAAGTTGCTTTAAATCGTCTTATTTGGCCCCAGAAATATGGGCTCAGATTTTGTACAGACCTTTCAGAGACACCTTGTATATACCTACTCTCAACTAAAAAAAGCAAACATAATTTTTTGTAGAAGGGATGATAATTTAATTAAAAAATAATTCAATTCGCCTCCATTATAACTTTTTACCCGTTAAATTTGTTTCGGTAGAGACCGGAATACAATGCTTCATTTTCTTTCTATTTTCCTTACCAAAAAAGAATCAGATGATAATCGTTGGAAAAGTTTCAATTAAAAATAATGCACTTTAATTGTTTTCATCGGCCAACGAGTTACGTGATATTAAAAAGTTTGTTAATTAATGGAACAAAGAACTAAAAATAGAACACGAAACAATGGGAAAAAAGGAAATTAATTCTATTTTGGATGTGCTTTTTAAAGCGATATGACGCGGGCGTTTTCACTTAATTAATATAATTGGAAAATATGGCAATAATACAATGTTGACTTAATATAAAATCTTATTAGTCTGGGTAATACCGGGTGATGCATGGCTTAACTAAACATAGGAAATCCCATGTAAGTTTTGAGGTGGCTAAATATTGACTCTCCTGTACATTTTAGATATAATAAACCCATTTGCGAATAAATTTTAATAAGCCAATCCTAACTTTTTGAAAAACACAAACTTAAAATAAGTTCGTGTACAGAGTTGTCCCTTATCCTTTCCGTCAGACCCAATTCTTGGACGCGTTTCGCCGTTTACGGCTCTTCAGCAAGGCTCCGGGTCTGACGAAAAGGTAAGGGACCTCAAAGTGCTTTAACACAGAAATGCAAGTTTACGAATGAGAGTTGCAGCACGTGGCTACATCTCGTGGCAACCACACGTATCAACCCAACCAGGATAGCGAGAATCCATATAGGTTCAAACGGTGGCAAGGCGGCCTATTGCGGGCAAACTACGTTGTGTATCGCTGGAAGCCAATGTATCGGTTCAGCTTACCGAAAGCATATATTTTGAAAAACACAAAGTTAAAATAAGTTCGTGTACAGAGTTGTCCCTTATCCTTTCCGTCAGACCCAATCCTTGGACGCGTTTCGCCGTTTACGGCTCTTTAGCAAGGTAAGGGATCTCAAAGTGCTTTAACACAGAAATGTAAGTTAACGATTGAGAGTTGCAGTACGCAGACAACTCTCGCAACGAATCAAATGTTCAAAATTGCCGGTATTGGAGCCAAAAAAATGAGGGGAAGGGACATTTCGCCGCGGCCGTTTCGCCGCGTTCATTTCGCCGCCAAATAATAAAATGATAGTTATGAAATTTAAACAAATTTACATATATTTTTTTCTTCTTTATTTATTATTTAGAAACATTTAACATAAAAACATAATAACATTTTATTGATTTTTTTTTTCGAAATTTTGTGCAATTCCCCTCAAGAAGTCAGTTATCTCTTGCGTGAAACTCATTCACCAATCTTAAAATTCTTTCATCTGCTTGAATATATTTTTTTAATTTTTTTTGCGGTTCATGTCCTGCGACTATTTGTTCTAAGTACATATCTCTGCCTCTTTGTATTATTTTTAATGCTTCAATAAACTTCCATATTGTTGGATGGTCCATTCCCCATTCATTTTGCAATCTTCTGTTGGCAGCTTCTGCGTTGTTGTTGGTTCGGTTAATTCCTTGTATAACTCTGTTGTGTACATTCCACATTCTTCATTGTTTAAATAATTTAATACCTATCATTTATTTGGCGGCGAAAGGGCCGCGGCGAAAGGGCGGCGGCGAAATGGTCTTCGCGGCAAAATGTACTAGACCCAAAAAAATGAACATCGTCTTGTTCATACTCGAAGGCAATATCAACAAAGAATAAATGTACGGGGGGGAATTATAGGACATCACATTATTGGACCATTTTTTATGGAAGGCAACCTTACAGCAGTAACCTGTTTGGACTTACTACGAAATCGAATTGAACCCGCACTAGAAGAAGTTGTACGCGAACATAAGGAGATCTGGTATCGAATTGTGGTATTGTCCTGCCCATAATTCTCTCATGGTTAGGGAATACTTGCAAAATATTTTTAACGGAAATATTATTGACCCTGTCAGGTGACCAAACGACTTTTTTCTGTGGGGTCACTTAAAAAAATTTATTTATAAAGATGTAAAATTTGAAAATCTGAACCAGCTAAAAAACTGTATTTTGTTAGAATGTGACAGAATTTCTCAATATCAACTTAGTAATGTTGAAATTAATTTTATGATCGGTTAGGATATTGCTTAGCTGTTAATGGAGAGTTGTTTGAACATTTAATAAATTAATGTTTTTGTGAAAATCTGTAGTCCTAGGTATGGTATGTTAAATTAAAGGCTTAGTTAGAAAAACATAATGGCATCTTTTATTTTGGATGCGTGATTGCCGGATTGGTGAAACGAGAATGTGTTTCTAATGTGAAATAATCTTGATTCGTTATGTCTAAGCTTTACGTCAATTTTTGACAATAGCGTCATAGAAATTATTTGCTGGTGTTTGCTGTGTTACCTAAACTATGAAAATTTCGTAATTTTGCCATCACATTTAGTTGAATAAGTTAGAATTGGCTCATTAAAATTTATCCAAAATTGGCACATGGGTTTATTATATCGGTCGCTTCAAAAAATTATGATACAATTTTTCTCTGAAATGAACAGCGAAGCCAATATTTACCCACCTCAAAATTTACATGAGATTTCCTATGTTCAATTAAGCCGTGCATCATCCGCTATAGTTAAACAAAAATAAAATATTTAAAAGGTCTGTAATAAATGGCGCATTAACTTGGCATCGTCCATAATATATAAAGCCGTGGTAATCAATCAAATTGAACTTCTCAAAATAATTATATTAAAAGCCCTTTGCAGGTCTAAAACTTGCCAAAGTGCCTCAGACAGCCTTTATGATGCCTTTGGCCCGTCTCCTTGCCAAAATAAACTTTAATGTACTGGTAAGGACGATAAGTAAAGGCCAGGACAATAAAGGACTTTTGCGGCCACATCGGGGTTAAAGTACGGCGTCTTTGGAATGTTAGAAGTAAAATTAATATTGCGTCGACGGCGTCGCGCTCGCTTGAAAATATGTTTGACACGAAATGTGATTAACATTTTTACATGTGCATTTTAAAGACAAAAAAATGTAGATAATCATTAAGTAAAACATTTGAAACATAAAGAAAAAAAAATGTTTTACAATATTTTGCAATAATTCTAAAGTTTGTCTCACTTACTTCAGTCATTCCCATGTCTCTCGACAATTTAAGTCGAAATAGGATGGGAGTGACAACAGCGTACAAGAACTAAGCTCATGGTAAAGTGTATTCACAAATATAAGAAACTGACCAAATTATTTCTACCTAAATAGGGGTATTGACACAATGCCGACTGAGCTAGGACCGTCTTAGAAAATTCATAGTATTGAAATATTTAATTTAGCAGCAAATAAATATGAAACTGAAGTTTATTTAAGTTTATTAAATTCAAAATATAAAAATTGAAGTATGGTCTTACACTTACACTTATAATGCTAAATTATTATATTAATTAATAAATTACCCAACTAAATCCACTTTACTATCGCTATCATCGTCTAAAGTAATAATAAACCTTTCTGTTGCATTCCTAATAGAAATATAACTTTCTTCTACTTTCTTTACATGGTGTACGCAGTTTTTCCAGTTCACCTCAGAAATATTTTTAGTTTCATCATGAATTAGAGTTAATACACTAGAATTAAGTGTGGGTGAAATATTATTGCGACGAATTCCAGCTTTAAGTTGGTGCCAGATTTGTTCAATAGGGTTAAATGTACAGTGGTAAGGCGGTAGCCGCAATGCTATGTGCCCCATGCTTTTCGCAAGTTCACCGCAGTAATATTCTTTTTGAATAGACATACTTCTAAGCACTTCTAATAAGTCTTTCTTTCTATAGTTTCCATGAAAATATATATCATTATCAAACATATATTCTTGAATTTTGGCTTTAGTGTCTTTTGAAGAAGGAGCTTTGTTTAATTGTCTACTATGATAACTGGCGTTATCCATAACAATGATACTATTTGGTGAAATGTTCTGCAATAATTTAGTTTGAAACCAATTTTTAAATAACTCCGCTGTTGTGTCTTCATGATAGTCAACACTAATATTTATTGCCGAGAGAGATGGACCATTCGGCACCCACCCATCTTCAGAACCAGCATATAAGATTGTTATTCTTTTTCCATGGTTTGACGGGGCACGTGTCACACATTTGCCGCTAGAATCGACCCAACCACTTGACGGGGTGTCGTGGGTGTCAAACCACGTTTCATCTAAATAAATGATCGGACTACCTTCAGTTCTGTATTCATTCACTTTTGTCTGATATTTCCACCGCCATTCTTGAAGACGCTTGGACACCATTAAAACCTGCTTTTTATTAATCCTTTTGAATTTAAAGCCCATGTGTTGAAGACGCTTCCACAATGTCGTTCTTGAGCATTTTATTTCTGTTTCATCTGTTGTCAGCCTTTTCATAAAATTGTCCAACGTTGGTACACTTTGCTCTTCTTACATTTTATAAATTTTTCGTCGTATAAGTTCCTCGTCCCCTTGGTCCAACGTTCTTGATTTTCCAATATCACTTCTTTTTCTGCGTTCCAAAATTGGCCCTTGTGTAATCTTCCAAATTGAGGAAAAGGATTTTTCTCTAAGTAAAGCCGTTTCCTTTACAACTTCTTTAGGGCACAAATTTCACACATTCTTTATAATCTGATTGGCATCTGTTGATAAATGCACTCTGTTACTTACTTCAGTTTCATTGCTTTCACAGATCTCACTAGAACACCAAGGACCAAACATTTTCAAAAAACAAACTAAACTCAACAGTGTACGTTGACAGATTAAAATCAAAAAGGGCCTTGGTTTATCCGCATTTTTATTTCCCTGAGTACGGTAATTTATTACGCCCATATCATTTCACAGAACTGGTTTATTGTTGTTTATGATATTTTGAATACCCTAATAATAGCAGTCATTTAGGTCGGTTTCTTATATTTGTGAATACACTTTACATTAGATTATTGTACCATGCTTCTTGCTTCTAATATGTTTTGCGGCGAAATTTGTATTAAGTTGAGTGTCATTTGCCGTAATTTGTGATTAATATATTAACACTCTTGTTGACACTTACAATTAGTCAGTTCCATGGTAAGTAAAATATTCAATTTTATTAACACTTTTGATACAATTATTTTAAAAATAGTTAGACTTATAAAAACCCTTTATTAAAATTATAATATCTTAAAATGACCTATTATACCCTCCTTGCCTCTCTCTGTATTAATTAAATTCAAAATTTTAGGGGTCGGCCTACCTCAGCCTGGGTTACTTAAATAAAAATATTTTTCCGTCCTCTTGTTTCCTTCTGATCGGACACTTTATTATTCGTATTGTCCTTAATAGTTCTATAAACAGTACGGCAAGATGTCTTAGTCAATGTGGCACAAAGTTCTGCTGCATCAGTGAATGATATTCCACTGTGTGTACTTAGAATTACCTCATACACGTTTTTTACAATTGTGCGCTCCCCAGGTTTTAAATGACGTCCTTTGTAACTTGTTGGTTACTATCACTTGAAGAACTCGCCTGCATTATAATATTTGCTGTTTTGAATAACCACCAAAATAACACCAAAGTAATAAAACTGAATTGCTAGTATCTTCTTGATTGAAACTTGTCTACGACACTGAACGTTGGTTAGAGGCGATAAGAAAGTGTGCGAGCGCCTTTAGACATGGGGTTTTCTTACCTGCGTGGCCAAATTGAGTAGACCAAGTACCGTAGGGTGTAAAGACTGTAAAGGCCCTTAATGACATGCTGATTTTGGTACATTTTATGAGAATTTAAATGAAATATTTTAAAACCTGGCAACATGTAAAGAGTTATTATTGCACAATCTTCCCAAGCGGTTTTGAATGCTTTTATTTCAGTTAAAAGTGTGTGAATCGATGTTAATTATTTTCTCCGCACACCGTCAATGGTGAAAAGAACAGTTTTGCCAATTATTTTGAGATCGTAGTATAAAAGAAAAACTTTTTGATCTAATCATGGGCATTTATCAACCTTTTATTGTAATTTATCGTAGAATTATACCCATTTGGGCTATTTCGCAATAATGTAAATTTTAAACCCTGTTCGCCCTTCGTTACAAAACCATGCCGAAACTAATACCACACTATAAAGTACCGCGAAGGCCGCAAATGGACAATTACGGCAAAATTGCGCTCACTTGCATCCACCTAACGTAAACTTTAATAGCGGTGACAAATATCCCGGAAGAGCCGACACCCTCGCCCTCTGGCGGACGTATTGTTCCCCGTTAAGGGAAAATAATTCACTGTATACGAGGTGAGAAAAGCTCGCCTATCTGAATAATAACTTTTACTCGGAAAGCGACAGTGACAAACACAACTTTATCGCAGTTAGTAGGTATTATATCATAAACACTGCGACGAGGATTTAACGGGGTTCCGCTAGAGGTATATTTATTTAAAACGTAAGAAATATGTATCTCGGCGTTTCTAAATGATTGGTTACTTCATGAAAATAAACGAGGCAGGTCAGAATTTAGGAAGCTAGCTACGGCCTGGTTACGAAATTTTTGCCGCTTGAGCCATAGCTTTTTGAAGCGACGTGTTAACTGTTTTTCCTTGCAATGAATATACAGAAACCATTCCGTGACGATGCCATGAAGTTAACAGAGATTTATGAATACAATCCTTGCTTATGGGATGCCGGGACGTTAATAATTATAAAAATAGATTAAAGAAGAAGGGGCCATCTTAAAGGAGTTCTCGACTACTATAGAAGAAGTAATAAAATAATGGTCTAAATTATGTTGCAGATTTCGTTTCTTAAAAGTTTGGTCTCTTTTAAACTTTTTCTGTTTTTCAAACAAAACACACACCTCCACAGTATACAGGGTGAGTCGGGAGGAATGGGCCTAACTCTAAGGGTGTAATCTATGCATCAAAATAATAAGAAAAACTCAAATGTTGTTATTCAATATTCATTTGTTTTCAAGTTATAACGCAAAAACAAAATATTACATTAATTCAGCTTTCCTGTAATAAATTTTATTATTGTTTGCTTTTGATTGTTGTGCTGTCACTATCCTATTAGTGTCAGTATAAAATGTTACATTGATTCACCGTTAACTTTCGGATTTGTATCATTTTAATTTTATAAAATGCCACACATTTATTCACATCTCGACTACGCCAATATAATTTTTATTTATGGTTTGTGTAATGGGAATGCTACAGCGGCTGCTGAAGAATATCGTGAACGATTTCCACATGAAAGAACACCGAACAGAAAGGCCTTTATCAGAGTTTTCAACAAACTCTGCGAAACCGGAATGCTTCCAAGTGCTAATGTAACATCCGAACGAGCCATTCAACAGGATCTAGAAGAAATAGAAAATGTTCTAGCTTTAGTAGAAGAAGATGCGACGTCAAGCTCACAAGGAATTGAAATGCAGTTGGGGATTCCCCGAAAAAGAGTGATCAATACGCTTCATGAGCAAGGCTTATACCCGAACCATGTACAGCGTGTACAGAATCTTCAACCTGGAGACTACGCCAAGCGTATGGAATTTTGTGAGTGGATAATTAATATTCGTCATCTTTTACCGCACATACTTTTTACTGACAAAGCTACATTCACCCGTGATGGCATCAATAATAATCGAAACTCCCATGTATGGTCGGACGAAAATCCTCACGCAATAGTCGAAAGTAATTTTCAACACAGGTTTTCAGTAAACGTGTGGTGCGGCATGATCGATAATAAGTTAAATAGCCCTTTCCTTTTGGAAAATCGCCTTACAGGGGATCACTACTTAAGTTTTTTACGAAATGAATTGCAAGGACTACTGGAGGAGATTTCTTTAAACATCAGAATTGAAATGTATTATCAACACGACGGAACGCCTGCCCATTTCGATCGTCGGGTCAAGCAATATTTAGACCAAAGGTTTCCAAGGGTTTGGATTGGTCGCGGTGGTCCTATTAGTTGGCCTCCTAGATCGCCAGATCTCACGCCGTTGGACTACAATTTATGGGGTTGGTTAAAAACTGAGGTTTACAAAGTAAAAGTAGATACTAGGGATGCATTAATTAGACGCATAAGAAATGCTGTACTCAATATTAAAAAAAGGCACGAATCAATTAGAAGATCCACGCGCGCCCTTCGAAACGAAGCAGGAAATGTTTGGAAGTCAGTGGCGGTATTTTTGAAAATTTACTAAACCAATGATTTATTTAAAACAATATAAATGTTGGATATTTTGATTTAACAATATTATTATTTTATTTAACGCTGTAACTTGAAAATAAATGAATATTGGAAAACAACATTTGAGTTTTTTCTTATTATTTTGGTGCATAGATTACACCCTTAGAGTAAGGCCCATTCCTCCCGACTCACCCTGTATACAGGGTGTCCATAAAGTACTTGTACAAACTTTATAAGGTGAATCTTTGACTAATTTTAAGATAAAAAGTTCATATGAGCAAGGGTCCGCAACTACTTAGTTCATGAGATACAGGAGGGCGTCAAAAGAAATCTTTATTTGGTTTTGGATTATATTTTTGTTCAGCAATACGGCAATTTGATGAAATTCAAGATACTGGGTGGGAGTATTGATGATGAGAAACGCAATTATTTAAAAAACTTTAACACCCTGTATATCAAAAACGGGGTCACTCCAGACACATGTTCATATGAACTTTTTTCTTAAAGTAACATATAAGGAATCACCCCCTTACGTTACGTACTGTACTGCTGAAACACCCTGTATAGTAAACAATATTAGTGCTGTTTCATTACAAATGTAAAAACAATACTTAAAAAAGACAAAGTAAAGAACGCTATGCTTTATAAAGAAGTTATTACATGTCTTTTTGTTATAGGAGCAAACGCGTTGATCTTTAATTTTTGATTTTTTATATTCAATTGTTTAGTCCCAACTAACTGTATTATGGTTCATTACAGGGAATATAATATAAACTTAGAATACTATTAACTGGAGCAATAAATAAAATAATATTAAAATAATAATTTTACAACAAGGTATCTATTTCCCAACTTTTTCCACAATTGTTTCAGTTAGTTTATTTTTGAATTTTTTATTGCTTGGATATTTTTAAGAAACGTAATTGAGTGATAATTGATAGATAATTGATTATAAATATTAATTCCTTCATGTAAAATTGATCGTTTACCAAAATTAGATCTGACTGGGGTAATTTGGAAATCATTACATTGTCTTGCGTAATGTTAATTATTGCTAATTTATTTTGATGATATTATATTCGAATTTTTTTATTTTCAAGTTTCTTGTCTGTATTAATATACTAATTTTCAATTTATACAAATGCTTTATATCTAGATATCTTCTTGGTCGATATAAATTTAATGTTGTTTCTAAAAAAGTACTTTATTTTGTAATTTTATTTTTGTAATGATTTTAAATTACACTCACCGACATAAAATTCGGGACAACCAAAATTTAGGTCAAATTTAATGTATGATAACTTTTTCTTCTATGATCCGATTTCAATCTTTTTTTTTTCAAAGTGTAGATAGTTTGTTAGTTAGAATGCCTTATTTTATATCAAATTTCTACTAATGGAGATGTATTACTTTTTAGGTTTCGAATGTGGTACTTCTAACTTAGATTTTCATTTAAATATAATCCTAAAGATTTAATTGTTTTTAATTAATGATCAGAAATATGTCAAGGCCCATATAAGGATATAATATTTCTTACGTCCGCATTAACCAATTTTCTATCATTCACCTTACCGGCGTCACATAAAAATATAAATATCACTAAAAAAACTATACGTATATATTTACGAGTTTAATCTCATTAAGGTATCCCCATAAACACAAATCTCCGGAGCTTTATCCGACTTCCATAAAATTAGTTAACACACTAACTAGCTACTTAATCAGTGACCCTTCTAATCTGGTTTAGAACTTAAATTAACTGACGTCATTAAACTGAATGATTCGGAATTTAGGTATTTTATTTGATAAGCCATTGTCTGCTGTAAATCTCGGGGAAGTACTGGATCTGTCAAGTTGTGTAAGGCATTTTAAGTGAGTGCGGCTCTCGATTCTCGATTGTAGGCGACAAGGGTCGTTTGCTAATTAGTTAAGCGTGACCGTCTTTATTTTGGAATTTTTAAAATTTGATCTAAAGCTTTATGAATACTGAGTTGGTTTAGAATAGCATTTAATGTTTAAGTTAGTTAAGGTTTTTGCCTATTATACAAATATAAATAATCACTTAATTAGCCTACATTTATATATTAGTAATCATAACCTAATATACTACAGGGTGTACAAATATGAATCTCACTACAAGTAAAGAATAAATATATTTCCATTTATTTTTATACTTATACTATACCTCCTACGGGAGAAAAAAAAACAAGAAAAAAAATGTTCAACGTACCTATCTAATTACAAACTCTGGTTACTAATTAATTATACAATTTTGCTCTATATTTGTGAATTTCTTTAGTTTTATTTCCTATTGAAATTACAATATTTGGTGACTTATCTTCTACTACCACATATTGACCGGTAAAAATTTGTTCGAGTTTATTGCCGGTTTCATTTTTTACTAAGACTTGGTCACCTTTTTTATAACTTTTTGCGTTAACTTTTGAATTGTAACTATTTTTACGTTGTATTTTTGACTGAATAAGGTTATTTTTGGCATCATCCCAAGCTTTCTGTAACCTATATTTTAGTTCTAGTTGGTAGTTACCGAAATTGTATAATGGTTCAGTACCCGTGTCGATATTTGAAGGGAGTTTGCTTTCACATTAAATTTTTCTCTAATGGCCCTTAATTCTAAAGCATAATTTTTAAATTTAGTTAGCTTAAGTCGATTATATTTATCCTTTTGCGTATCTTTTGTATTGTCCTTTACTAAATTCCTCTTGAATACTTTGATTTCATCCAGTAAGTATACAAATTCAGTAGGTACCGACATCCCATTTTTGTATCCACTAATTTAACAATGCTCCTTTAATTCCAGTAACCATATTTTATTGTCATCTAAAACCTAAAATGTTCCTCTTCTTACTTTATACTGTCTCTCGGCTTCTCCCGATTTTTTCCCGAATTTCTGCACGCATCCTCTGTACCATCGCTTTTGAAACTCTTCTATATATACACACCAACCAAAGAGAATTGCCAACAATGCAATAATAACAATACTTAGGACATCCTGGATAGAGCCAAAACCATGGGTACTGGGGCTATTAGTTTGGCCGCCGCTATTTCCTGCTTGATCTATGATTATTTCCTCTTTGCTCTGCGTCTTGCCAATTTCGTTGAATTTTAACCCTTGAACTTATCCTGGCAGGATCGCCATGTGAAGAAGGGATTGAGGGATTTTACTATCCCCTTTGTGTAAATAAAAACCTCCTTCTTTTCAAGTTAAAATATGTCTATTTTTTGTATTAAAAGTATATGAACCCATTATAAAATTGCCTCTTATACAAATATAAATACATTATAAAATTGCCTATTATACAAATATAAATAATCACTTAATTAGCCTACATTTATATATTAGTAATCATAACATAATATACTACAGGGTGTACAAATATGAATCTCACTACAAGTAAAGAATAAATATATTTCCATTTATTTTTATTCTTATACTACAATTCCGACTTAAAAGAAATAAATGCTGATATTTTCTATTCTTCATTCTATATATTATATTATATTCTAGTGAGTTACCAGTATTAGAAGAAACTGTTAGATTAGAAATCTAAAGGTTGTTGCTTCCTTTTGCCAAAAAGTTTGCTTCTTCGTTCTAGGTAATGCATTTGACTGCCACGAGATGTCGCTTGAAAGCTGCATCTGCCGTTCGTCATCCATCTTTCAGGGTCAAGTAGACTCTATGGTGTTGCTTTCTTTTGTCGGTAAAACCAGCAGGAGTTTGCTTCTTCGTTTATGACTGATTTTTGTTAGACGGGCCAGGTGCTGCATTTGATTATCACGAGATGTCGCTTGAAAGCTACATCTGCCATTAATCAAACTATTAGATATTGTTGATTGATTGATCAAGATCATGAAAGCTCTACTAGGAAACTTAAAATAGCAAGCAACGTGTTACACAATGAAAAATCATGTTTAACGAACTTAATCAATCCATGTAAAGAAGAAAAAACAGAGCTAGATTTAAAATATAAACATTATTGGCTTTTTGGAAGAAATTGAAAATTATCAACCTACAATAAAATGCTTATTCACAACCAAGTTTTTAAACCAGCGTGGCTTTACGGTATTCAACTTTGGTGCTGTCCTGTGATAGCAGCTGGGATCTTCATCGAGACCTAACAGTGAAAGAGATCGAAAGATATGCCAGTAAGCATAAAGCCCGACTTCACATGCATACCAGCGCAGAAACTCTACAGCTAGCTGCTGGACAATCAACACCAAGCCCGAAAACTGAAGAGAAGCAGTGCTTGTGTAGTGTGTGAAGTATTAAAACCAGAGCTCAAAACACGAGTGGGAATGCATCTTCTAGCTTGAAGAATCTATTCTAGAGGACATCCATAGTCTTCAGTTGATAAATATCTTAGATATATTTTAACATTTATTGGAGAAAGTCTTATAGACTAGCTTAAAGAGATAAAACACACAAAAAAAATGTCACCCAACCTAGCTTAAGTAGGCCAAGGGCTGGTCACATTACACTTGCATATGCTGGTACATCTTTGTAATGGTTTACGATAAGACAATCGCGAGTTTTATATGCAGCGCAATAAATTCGTTAAAACTGTTAGTTCAAAAGGTTATGACTAATCAGATAATGCTATAAGAATAATTTCCCTGACTTGGCGCAAACGACATTAAATCTTGCCTGTTGGGTTCGCAATTAAGGCAAACGTAATCAGCGACTAGGACGTGATACGTATCAGTTAACTAGCGACGGGCATTACACCAGTTCAGGCGCTTATTACTCAACGACCGTAGTATATTTTTCATTTTCCTATTATTAGATTAGACGCACAGTAGTATTGTTCAGTCGCAATGTATTTTTAAGCAACTTAACTGCCCTATTTTTCAGTTAAATAGCATACGAGTATATTACGTCAAAGAATTCATGTAGAAACGATGTATAAGAGAAATTCATAAATATAAACTGCGATTCATACTTTATCAAATTATGACACATTTGGTTAAGAGTCTAATGATACATAATATTTGTCAATGGCAATTAATTCTTTGACAACTTGTCATAAGAGTTAAATAATAATAATATAGATGTATAATTGCACCAATAACAGTTTACCTAAAAACAAGTCATAAAAAATGCAAACTGCGAGTCATACTCTTGTCGATTATGATATATTAACAATAACCGGTAATGGTAAATGTCTTTTTTTTTTCTTGCCAACATTAGTTTTTAAATAACATGCATTTTTACATGCTTTCTAGGGCCATTTACCATAGCGTTAAAGCTTGCGTTGCCGGGTCCTAGAAAGTATTTGAAAATTGTTTTACATAACTTAGCACATTTGTGTTTCGTATAATTTTTTATTATTCTAAATATATTTACGAAACTAGTTGTACTATAGAATTGGTATTGGAATAACAAATCTTCTTGGTTTGTCTTTGTAAAATGCTCCATTTTCATTAAATACCTACACAAAAAGCAAAAAAAAATCCGTTGATCATTGGAAAAGTTTTCAATTAAAAACGTACTTGACTGACTGTTTCTAAGCAATTGAAGCAAGGTGAAAACAAAAACTTTGTTAATTAAACAAGGAATTATACAAGTCGAAAAGCTAGGATTAAAATTACAAGAGTGGCCTTTTATTCTATAGGGATTTATAGCTTCCAACGGTAGAGAATATAATAATAAAACTTTTACGATAACATTCATTTAAGAAGTGAGGTAAAATGTTGATGAATTTCTTAATAACTTAAGCTGTGTTTTAGTCAAGACAGGACTATGAAGCGGGCGCAACGCATTGGTGATCAACGCATAAAAGCAAAGGTTAACAGAGCTATGCAGCATGTTGGTGTGAATTTGCTGAAAGCTCACGACTCCTCTCTGTGGGAAAATAGAGTTGCTGACTTTACTTTAACAGTATGTATAAAATGAACAAATCTTTGATGAGGAAGGCAACAGTCATTGACCTCAGGGAAAAAGTTGAACTACTCTTAAACCACAATCCGACAGAGATGCGCAGATCTCCAGAACGATATGAATATCCCAATTTAGAATATTTGCAATATTCACATGAAAGAAGTCAGGGACGATATTAAATTTATCAAAGCAGAGTATCGACGGTATATTGATGAAGGAATTAAAGAACTTGCCCGACAATGTGATAACGAATGTAGTAAACATTGCACTGGATATTATCGAAAAATACCATTTTTCTCAGGGTTGGAAGATGGCAACAGTGGTTCCTTTTCTAAAACCAGGTCAATATGAAACATTAGTAGTCAGCCTTCTATTGTGTCCCGGCAAGATTGTTGAAAAACTCTTACTTCATCGATAGACGATTTAGCACGGGAGCTGCCTTTTTCAACGCCAGTAAGTAGTTTAATAGAGTCTAGCATAACGGACTTATTATAAAGTAAATAACATCAGGTATGCCGAACTACCTAAGGTGATTCATTCATTCTTGATGGAGCCAGAATCAAATTTCCATAATCACGTCTAAGCTGGTGTGAGAAAGTTAAATACCTGGACCTAAGCTTCGATAAACCTCTGACATTGGGTCGACATCGCAGGACCAAAGCTCGAGAAAAGTCAGCGTTTTATAAAATTCAAAATTTTTAAAGGTAAGTACTTAGAGCCATGACAGAAGTCCTACGTATGGCTTTAGACCTAATTAATCAATCATGCGAGTCAGATCTTGCAACATTTGTTGGTGATCTGGTCAACTCTGTCGATGGCGGTGGGCAGGTGGACGCTGTCGTCATAGAAATCAGCAAGGCTTTCGATGTAGTTCCACATGCTGATTTAGATAACGGAACTAAATATTAACAGAAGAATAATAACTTGGTTGCATACCTTTTTAAATAATATAACACAACACAAGGTGAGAGCTGAAGTGCCTCAAAGCAGTGTCATTGGCCCTCTGGCATTTATAATTTTTATTAATGATATCTATACTAAAATCTATTCAAGTATACGTCTTTTTGCTGATAATTGTATTATCTGTAGACCAATTGAAGGTGCTAAAGCCTCTGAAACTTTACAGAGTGATTTAAATGTCCTGCATTACTGGGTAGATGTAAATAACAAGAAGGTAAACGCTGATAAAACTCGTCAGATATCCTTCGGTAAAAAACGTTTTCACCATAACTATACTATCAACAATGAATACATCTTAACAACCACTGTTATTAAGTATCTGGGAGTATATCTTACTCCATGCTTAAATTGGTCTGAACATGTGAACAAAACGGTTGCTAATGCTTACAGGATGCTCAATTTTGTGATGCGCGATTAGACCATCCTTAGAGTACTGCTCATCTATATGATATCCCCTGTAGCAGACTCCCAGTTGGAGATGGTCCAAGGAAAGGCTGCTTCCTGGGTTTATTTAAATTTTTCTCATTCCTTAAGTCAAGTTCTGTATTGAAAGAACTTGGGTGGCCATCGGTATATCAACGCAGGGAATTCTTCTTCAAGGTTCTTATAAAAAAAATTTATATTACGTTAACATCTTGGAAAGAACTTGATAAAACACTGGTTAATCCCTACTACCAGTCTAGAGGGGACCATAAATTTAAAATTAGGAAATCTTACTGGCGGATCGATGTCGGTTCATTTTTGACATTGGGATTGGGTGTTGACCTATGGAATCATTTGAAAATTTTTGTCAGAACAATATCTATTACTAGAATGCAAAATTTAAAGAAGCGTTTGAAAATTGCCTCAAATTTATGACATTGTGTTTTTACTTTTGTATTTTATACAGTGTGTCTACGTAAGTTGGCGGCATGTGGGAAATTTTTTTATTATTAATTTTACGAAAAAAAGTTATACTTCATAAAAAGTTCTGCATGGTCTAAAACCTAATATGCAACCATCAGATATCAAAATTTGTCAGTCGTATACCAGGTTTCTCAAAAAATATGAATTTTGCTCAAGAGTACCTTTATTTTTGACAATATCGAAAATTATTATAAAGAAAAGATGTTTAAAATTAAAAATAACTTTCAAATATTCATTAAAAAACTATTTTTTTAGAATTGTTTTATTAAATTTATAATTATTATTAAATGTCATGCATTAATGGCCAAACTTAAATTTTCAACATTATCGCAGAGAAAATGTATAAGAAATAGTATTTTATTGAATATTTAAAAGTTATTTTTAATTCGAATTTTTGATATTGTCAAAATAAAGGTACACTGATAAAAATGGAATCCTAAGGGCAAAAGAATCCATTCATTTGGCAAATATTGACTCAGTTCAAGGAAACTGCATTTATTTGAAATGCGTTTCCTTTCTGCTAAAATAATTGCGGCATTTAGGTGTAATACTCGATTCTTTTGACATTTAATTACTTTAAGGCAACGTAAAGGCATTTAGGTAAAAGGAATATTCAATTCATGTCTTTCTGTAAAAATTTATTGGTATTGCTAGAAATTCCACGGTTTTGCGCTAAAGAACACTGACAAACATTTAAGTTATTGGTAAAAGCACGGCATTTGAGGACATATAATGAAGATCTTCTTCTAAATTCATGTTTCTTTGTAACAAAGACAAACAATGAAATGATCTCAAAGAAAAGACGTATTTGCTTCAAACCCTTCATTCATTTGGACCTATCCAAAGTCCCCATTCCTTTGAGGAATTGACAGATTTCCTTGGGGCAAAGGTTCCTTTTTTTCAGTGTACCTTAAAATCATATTTTTTGATAAACCTCGTATACGACTGGTAAATTTTGATATCTGATGGTTGCATATTAGGTTGTAAACCATGCAGAACTTTTCATGAAGTATAACTTTTTTTCGTAAAATAATAATAAAAAAATTTACCACATGCCGCCAACTTACGTAGACATACTGTATATTTTATTGTTATATTTTGTATAAATATGTCTTTACTAATATTATCTAATATGTGTCCTAATTGTTTTGAACTTAAGCACCCACAGGCATTTATACTACTGTATTTTGTTATCCATAAATAAAAAAGAAATAAATTATTGAAGTGCCGATCACACATCACCTCCAACCCCAACAAATCATACAGACAGACCTACTGGGAAACTGGCCGTACCTCTGTATCGTGAATATCTGAATAAGTGTCGCTGTAATAAAAAAGTTAACAAATTATAAAAATTAACATACTATTTAAATTGTCGGCCATAATACAAATTACTTTCGGGAAAGTTGCTTTTCTCTCAGTTTACATGAGCAACGAAGCCAAACGAGCTGCTGGATGGTCTTATATTATGGCCCAGTAATGTCATTCCTTCACGTTTCTTGGCCCCCAACATCATTAATTATTATTTCAAAAGGAAAGTTAGGGTCATTTAGGATACAAATTATATCTTGTTATATTAACGTAGCTGGCTGGCCGGGCTTTGGTCCTTCGCAAGGACATCTAGACGTTTTTGTTCTCGAAATTAAATTATTACAGGCTTTTGTTGTGTTTTATTACGCCGAAGGTGGTCGTTTTTTAAAATCTATATGGATTTACACTCCTGTTCATTATGTGTCTAATAACATATACTTTTTTACGTTAAATTCTGGGTTAATGATAATTTTCATTCACTTTCCTAGTTTTCAATGTATCAGTCATTAAGTTATAACGCTGGTACCCTTATTTACTTAAATTATGTCGAAACAAAACCTCCAAAGCATATTATAATATCAATTCAATAGCCGAACACAAAAATAGTTTAATTAATTATGGGTATACCTAACAATATTGATTTTGCTTTAATTACCATTGCAATATTTATGAGCGATAATTAAATAATTTTATTGTATTGTAATTGATACGTTGGGGATGAAATTCAGCATCACTTCATTATTAATAATTATGAAATTAATAATCAACTTTTGCTTATTAAATAATACCCATGCTCCATTGCATTTTTATCGTGGTACGCATTTTCTGTCGGTATCTATATTAGTATTTACAATACTCTAACAACGAGTATGATAAAGCTACGGACAGGCGTGTGCCGATATAAATAGCTAGATGCAACCAAGGGGTGCGTTCAAAAATTCAAATAAAATAGAGATTGTTATGTAATATTTTCAAAATAGGCACCAGTGTAACCTTCCTTATTATCCACGGTGTTATATTATCACCATAATTCTTAAGTGCCGGTATTTACCTTAGGATAACCTACAATATACAAAGACAATGCAACCTATCCACCCTTACTCTGGCAACCCTACGCCTTGGAGGATGTACTTCAGACAACAATCCCTAAAAATGTCTTATGTTGTGCTGCCTAAAACTCACCCTTTAGCTAGCTCAACTCCGGGTAGGTTCGCTATTTTGCTTCTAGATTGAGAGGTCTAGCACTCTTATATAAGTAAGTTAAAGTCAAATCCTGAAGGCGTCACCTTAGTTTTATTTAACTTAAACTTCCAGGGATACCACTTGAACTTAGTGACAACACTCGGTAATTTTATATTTTAAAAAGGTAACAAAAAAAAGAGCTATTCATATTTTAAAATTTTTAATAGTAATTTAGCTCAACTCAACCCTAATTAGGGACACCCGGTAAACTAAAAACTGGCAAAAATGTTAAAAAATATTACGGAACATCTCTCTAAGACGACAAAACATAGTGTTATATTTTTATATGACTTTCTTTTACACCACGTACGAAATTAACACAGTAATGAGTTAAGAAGATTAAAGAAATCTATGAAAAACCTACCCAATAAAAATTGTCTTATGTAGCAAATCTTATTTTAGAGAATCCTAAAGGTTAATGACTATTTAACAATAACCAGAAAAATAGTACTAATATATATAGGTACATTAAAAAGAACACACTTTTCGTAAATAAACTAAAAATCTTTAAATTATAAAGAAAAATAGGGTTTTTTAACGCATTTCTAATTTTTCTCGAAAATATACAATTTCTAAATTTTTTAGGAAGAAGTATATTAAAAAAGAAAGTATTTCAGATGATCTGTCCTGCGGTCTAATCCGCATTTCGATCGGACATTTGGTTTCAGAGTTAATAAACATCAAACATGGACATTTTCGAATTTTCAGAAAATCAAAAAAAACATTTGTAATTTTCCGATCATGCCCAAAAACTATAGGCTGCCCCAGGCAATGGTTCTCTACACAATCAGAAAATTTCAATCGATTTAATCGACTTTTGCGACCTCAACTCCAACGTTTTATATCGTTTTACCGAAACACCCTGTACATTCAAATTTTAGCGCACTACATACCCTGAATATTTGTCGAATTGTTGGGAAAGTTTAATTATTCTATCTCGAACAGTTAATTCGTCCGACCCGATTGTAACAAGAGTTTCGATAAATCAACGATTTACCAGAAAAACGTACATCGAACGCCATTTTCCAGTACCCAAAGCCGATTGATATGAACCTATTAGCAGCTTCATTAGATATGGACGTCCACTAGTATAATTTATGCCCGGAAAATAAATAAAAAACGCTAAAAGCCCTAACCGGATATATCCATACAGTCGTTAAAAACAATATTATCTCTGTACCAGCAGTTGATTTTAAAATTTTACGGGAAATGGAACAAAGTTCATAAAAACTTTATGCATGAGAGATTGGAAAGCTTTTTTGAGTCAGTATTACCTGTTTCGTTTAATGTTTTGTTTGTTTACCGCCCTTGCAATTAAATTTGCTATGGATAAAATTGTAAGAAATATCAAAACTAAATCAGAAACTTATCATTTAACACGCACTATTAACTGGAAGTCTCGAGGAAAAACGAATTAAATAAGTGAAACCCATTTTTTTTTGTTTTTAAGAAGATGCAGCGTTTACTACATAAACCCCCATTTTCATTTTATTTTTGGATTCTACGTGAAATTTTGATCACATTTCATGTATTATAACCTATGTCTAGATTAAGTTGGTTTATAAAAAAATCAATTTAATTGAGAAAAAATTATATTTATTTAATTTTTAATAATAAATGAATTGAGCACCAGCAACATCCTGGTAATATCCGAGGCGATGTTCGAATTCTTGCAAATTATTGTGCACTATTTGAGGTTCTATCAATCTTATTTCCTCTCTTATTCGTGGTTTAAGGTCGTCAATATTGTTCGGTCTGTTAATATAAACTTTAGATTTTAGGTATCCCACAGATAATAATTTATTGGGGTCAAATCCGAGGATCTGGCCGGCGATCTTATTGGACCCCGTCGACCAATCCACCTCCCAGGAAAAACAGTATCTAAATACTCACGCACTGGGCGAGTATAATGGGCTGGTGCTCCATCCTGTTGATACCGTAAGGTAACATTGGGAATGTCAGGATTTTCTCGATTTGGATACAGCACAGCAAGAGCAGGTATCAAGTCGAATTCTAGAAATTCTAGATATATTCCTCCGGTCAAGGTGCCGTCAAAGAAGAAGGGACCCAAAACCCTATTTCCAATAATTCCAGCCCATACATTTACTTTTTGGGGATATTGCGTGTGGCACTCCATTATCCAGGGCGGGTTTTCTGTAGCCCAATATCGGAAACTTTGCTTGTTCACACTTCCGTTTAGGCAAAATGTTGCTTCATCAGAGAATAAAATTCTTTGTGAAAATTAAAGATCAACTACACATCTCTCCATCATTACTTCACAAAATTGCATTCTTCTATCCGGGTCGTCCTCATTAGGTTCATGAACTAACTGGACTTTATAAGAACGCCATTTATTTATGTAAATAATTCAATACAGGTCCTTGACTTATCTACCTTTTAGAGCCGATCTACCTTTTTTTATTATTAAAACAAGTAAAAAAAAAGAAACTGTATCGGACTGGATACGAACTCGAGACCTTTAGGGCCGTGTCGTGTATAACTGGTTGCCTGGTAATGCTTGGGAAGGCGTGTTTAGGGGAATGGAAATGACCAGGATCTAGCCGCACATACAGAAAAGTGATATAAATTTATATTAACGGTTTCAATAAATTTAATTGTGTTTAACTCTTAATCCTTACAGTTATAATGAAAATAAATAAGTTGTAGTACATGAAATTTTTACGTACAATCCAAAAATTATATAAAAAATGGGGATTTCAATTTAAAAAATTAAAGGGTGACATTAAATTTTGTTTTGAGTCACCCTGTACAAATGAAAATTATTTTAAAAAATGCCCTTCAAAAAATAAAAATCGATGGGTCCGAGCGTTCTTTCTAAAAATTAGAGGTTGAATTTTAAATGAATATGTTCCAACCTTTTTGCTCTCACTGTATAAATGTAATACAGTATCAATAAAATCGATGTTCCATAAATTTGTAAATAGTTATTTATTTGACTCTTTCTAAAATTAAACATGCATATTTAACATTTGTGTTTAAAATAATTTTAAAAAGTAAAAGCGAATTAGGTGAGCCCATGCATTAGCAATTAACTAAATAAATATAGGTATATGCGACTCAATGAAATTTGTAATTTCCACGTTGCGAGATGAATATTATAAATTTAGAATTTTCAGTATCTAAGAAATTCCGGCACTTTCATTACTAATAACTAAGATTTTAGTTTCGCAAGATGGAAATTAAATAAACCTCGAGACGACAGCCTAGTTGGCTTTATTAAGACTCATAGAATTACCATGGGTTCATCAAGGAAAATTAATAGAATTAGAAATTCGGCAAGAAAAATTTGTTAGAAATTAGATAATAGTTTGTTAAAATGTGTAAAAAGGAAGAAGGATTGAAGGGATATAAAATAGCTATTTATACAACAAGTTACGAAATAAGTTGACTCAAAATTAATTTTTCTGCGATTTTTCCCAGGCTCGACAGCAGGCTGATCTGCCTAAAGCTTGCTGGCGCCTTAGGGTCCTCCCCTTTCTCGAATGTAAGTATGACTTTTCCATGTTTCCAGATACACGGGAAATGACCTTTTTTTATTATCGCCTGGGATATTCTTACTACCCAAAGCTTTGTCTGGTAGATTTTGCAACGCAATTCTTTAAACCATCAAGATCCGGAGCTTTTCTAATATTCAACACGCTAATTAAGGGACTTTACTTCGTTTAAGATAACTTGAGGAAAGTCCCTGTACTCAATATCTGAAGGAGTCACTTGTTTTTAAAAAACCACAATTAGCGAAAATTAACCATAACGTTGTCTCTCTTCGTTTTCAATAAAAGTGTAATTATAATGAATTTTTAAAATATTTGGTCCCTAATTAAAATACATCATATTATCCTAAAAACAATCTCCCAATTTCAAGCTATTTATTAGAAATAGATATAAAGTAGGTAATGTTAACTAACTGACTATGATACGTAAACATTTTGTTTATCATTTATCCGTGCGAAGAACCAGCGAGAAAGCTCTAGTTTAATGTGATTACGAATTACCTTTAAATTAAAAACCAGCACGACAACGGCGCGAATAAAACACAGAGAATAATTATTATATCTACCAAAGAACTCCGTTTTTTTTTGCTGTAAATTAAAAATCCTGCAGGGAAACCTGATTGTCACATTTTAATAAACCGGGATTAAAATTATTTTTTACCGGATTTAAAAAGGACGTAAGTTTTTATTATCCTTATAATCAAAATAATAATAATAATAAATGTATTTAATAATTATCACAGAGCAATTAGTTCGAAAAAGTGATGGCGGTATCCAGCTAATTTATTATTTAGGAAAATTTAATAAAGCTATTTATAATATAATACAGTTATGAAAATATCAACAAATTGTGTTTTATTTATTAATAAATAAAACACCAGTTCAGTTTTGATGTAAAGTAATAAAAGCTGTCATTTTTACATGCAAAAATGTCTTTAACTGAGAGTGAAAGACTTACAATTCTTATGATGAGAGGATATGGCGATTAGAGGTTAAAAACCTATTTAATGACGCATTTCCAAACCGAAATTCAATTTTAAAAGCAACTCTTCTAAAAACTGTCCGAGGATTCGAAGAAACTGGAAATTGTAGAGATAGGCGACGATCAGGACGACCAGCAGTAGTAGATGAAGAAAAAGTTTAGAAATTTTACAAAATGCAGTAAATTGGTCAAAAGAAAACGACAGATATATTTGTGCGTCATCTGCATACTGACATGAATGACAATATGTATTGTTAAAAATTTTGGGAAGTCTGCTGTATTGAAAGAAAAAATTAATGGGCCCAGCATGCTCCCTTGGGCAACACCTATGGTAAGTGGAATCAGCTGGGAAGCTTTACTATTTATAACAACCCTCTGACCTCTATTCCTAAATTATTCTGTAAAAGCAGTGTCACCCAATCCAACGTATTTAAGTTTAGCATGCAAAACTGCATGATCTATAGTGTCAGAAGCTTTACTGTAGTCCAAAATATTTAAGCAGCTACAGTGGTTCTTATGGCTGGCTTCAAAGATATTGTCAGTGCTTTAATTGGTCAGCTACTACTCTTTCTAGAATTTTTGTAGAGAGTTGGCAGTATACTAATAATTGGCCTAAAGTCGAAGAGCACAGAAGGATTGGACCTCTTTGGTATAAGCACCACATTAATATTTTTCCTTGACTTTGGAAACGTACCCCTAGCTAGTTAAAAATAATAATTAATAATAAAAGTCAGGTGATGGTTCAATTGTGGAAGTATAAAGTGTCATTTAACGACTGATACCGTCATTCCCAATTGCATTTCACTTAATTTTATATATAATTTTTCAACCTTTCCTTTTTCTTTCATTATTTCAAAATAATAATTAATAATTTGTCGTATTGGCCCAATAATTTGCCAATATATTTATCATTAATAATTATTTAATGTGAGTTTGGCAAAGAATTTTGTAAGTAATGAATCAAATCATTAGCATTGTCTACATCCCCCTCAAAAATATTTTATAGTTTTTATTATTATTTTAGTAGCCTACTATTTCATGGTCATACAGCATACTAGCGATAAACCAAATTGACATATTAATTTAATATTTTTTAATATAATTAATACATATTGTAAATTGTATAAACGTAAACATCCATCTGAATATAGATAAATATGTGAATAAAATGTAAACCTTTTTTTAATTATATGTTGCTAAAATGCACTTTAGTCCCTAGGGATTAAATGACCCACTTTAGTCCCCGTTTGGCGGAACTAAAGTACCTACTTTAATCCCGACAGTACAAAAAATATTTTATTTTAATTACATATTTCTAAAAAGTATAACTTTTAGAAACCAGGTCCATTTACATTATAATATTTGTCATTCTTATAAACAATCACACCCCTGTATCAGGGCAAGTTAGCATTTTAATGAAAGATATCCGTAACCAGGCGATATTTTCTTTAGAAAAATGAATAAATTACTCCGGGGTTAATTAATTTCTTGAACATTCTGATCAAGTTTAGAAATGTCCATAAATATACAGCAGGACAAGTCGAAAGAAAGTTCTTAAAAGTGAAAATGAAGAAGTTGGAAGTAAAGTTAAAGGGTAAAAGAAGGTAATTCACTTTGAAAGGGGATGTATAAAAGAAAATTATGGTTTGAATTACTTTATCGAAGCAGAATGCCAAACATGTCACCTTTTTAAAGCTTTATATAGGCAATATTACAACTATTTTATATTCAGAAGGGTGGGTGAAACCTATCAATATAATGCTTGTCCCCAATCAAGTTTTATTGTTCAATAATTAAAAACGCGAATACCGGTAAATAAATATTAGGAAAAATAAATCAAGCGAGTGGTATAATATTATTAAATAAATAATTTATAATTAAATTTACAAACGTTTTTGGAAAATGCAGTTTTAATTAAAATATAGCTTTTGGCTATAGGTTTTAGTGTGTTTTATTAGTAATATTGGTTATAAATTCAATTTTTAGAGACCTTTATAATTCAAAATTCAACCGAAATTTCAAAATAGCTAAGTTGTAAGTAATAAAGACCCTCCCAAGATTTTGGATGTGGCCGTCTCCATATTATTATATGTATCTAAAAAGTAAGTGGCGAGAAAAAAAGAATATTTCATAATTTAAATATTAAACTCGCTTCCAAAATCGAGAAACTTCATGTAGGGGTTTGAGAGAAGTTTAATTCTGGTCTTACATAATAAAAGGGGATGCGCAGATTTCGAACAAGCTTAAAAAATAGTATGGATTATTTGGGAATAATTCAAAATAATCGGGAAAAGTAACAATAAAAGACTCTAAACAATATACAGGGTGTCCAAAATAAGCCTAATTTGCCATAGAAAAAAAATTCCCACAGAGCCCACCAAGGGTACCCAGCGATTTACTTTTTTGGCTCTGCCTTTTGAACCGACTTGTATACTTTAATAACATTTTAATATTTTACGTAGACCATATAGAGTCATTAAACCATACTACAGTAGATGTTTCTTTCTATTTCGATAAAACTGGCGGTATAGAGATAAATCGATGTTTATGCGAAACACTTAAAAGTTACTAATGCTAAACATAAACAGGTAAATATCAGGTAGTTATTGTTAGTACCTGCATAATGAACTACTATTGACGGAACTTGTCAAAACCACCTTCAAGTAAAAATAATTTAAAAAAAATTGAAGAATACCGTCACGCAGAATATGCATTTTCAGCCCGAACATTGTCAAGTCAAATACCCTTTCAAAGGGTTGATCGAAGCCTAAGGGAAATAGGTAAAAGATTAGTAGAAACTAATTATTAGAGTTTATTGATGTGCATGCGGATTCCTGATTCACTTCAACATTAATTAACATATTTTCTTTTTCGGTAACAGAGCTAGCTATCATTTTTGCTATTCGGTTTTTCGACGTGATGCTTTCCTTACATAACCTTCCGCTACGCTAGTACTCTTCCACTTTCCGTGTAGCTTAAGGGTTGTAAGGGAAGCACGACCCTCGATAAGAAGTGTGGACGAGGTCCGACGTAGGCAATGTCCTGCATATTCCTTGGCGTGTGAAATTTCCATATTTTTGCTTAAAAAACGTAAAAGACGCTTAAAATAAACAGCCCTTAGCAACCGTCAAACTTATTCTATGAGAACCGATCAAAGCTCTCTAAATACTAAAAACTAGCGAAAACAGTTAAAAAAAAATTCAGGAGTTTAACTATTTATATTTTAAAATTAATGAAAAATAAAGTATTGTATACATCACAGGCGTTACTAGACTATAATGCCGATCAGGCGAAAACTATCCAAAGGTCCTCGGGCTCGTTGCTTTCGCCTTCCGGGCATAAAGTCTACTTAATGCCCTTGGCACATAAATAACTAAAAATGTTATTAAATTATACGAGTTGGTTCAAAAGTTAGAGCTAAAAAAGTAAATCGCTGGGTACCCTTGGGGGGCTCTGTGTCTACGATTGTCTAAATCCCCCAAGCCAATCCTCGGTGTTGCCACATCGCGTGGGTTAGAAGGCAACCCGAAATGCATCGTGTTGCCTGCTGACAGACGATACTATCAAATAACAAGTCAAAGCCTTTACTATAATATGAGTAAAGCATCTAAGAAATATTCACAAGATAACAACCAACGCTGTTTCGTATGACAAAAGCGAATTTTAAATGTTTGGAATATGATTGCAACAATTAATTTCAGCAGAGCAATGGGCTAACTGACTTTACTGGCTTACAATTTAATATTTGAGATGCTCAAAGCTTCGATCAAAGATATGAACGGTCACTTTGTAACAGAGGACCAAACCCATTACATATTTATATTTGAATTTAATACACGGTCTCGATCAAGCGCCTTATTACATCAGAAATATTTGTCAGGCAACTTATTGTCAATATTACTAATTCAGTTAGAAAGTAGCTAAAGATTTTTGTTTTTCTATACTCATACTCTGAAACTTTTATATTGTTTTATTATAAAAGAGTATACAATTTCTTACAGGAAACAATTCATTATTAATAAAAAGATTTTTCCAAATAGATTAATTATGCTGGATAACAACTGGGAGGTGTTTAGAAGGAAAACCATCAGGTGAAATCAGTCCATAATGTTAACAACAATGTTAGAAAATATTTCATTAAATTTGTTTTGGCTCTTTTACCTGGTTAAAGGGTTAGCGTTAAAGTGTATATCAAGTCATTTGAAATGGTAAAATAAAAGGGAAATGTAGATACTTATATATTAATATAAGGCTCATCTATTGCAGAGTGCATGATTTAAGAATATAGAGAGAAACTAGACCTAATATTAGTTATAGTTGTCTGCTTTTTTGTGAACTGTCGTTTGCCTACGGCCAATATTGGCACCAATAATGATATATTTTTTGGTCCTTCGCAATTCTGTGTCTTTGTGCGCTATACCCAATTAGTTTCTTATTGTTATTGCGGGTATTTTAATTTATTTAATTTATACAATTTTAGAAATAAATTAATTTATTAGAAATGTTTCTATGTTGGGCCTTTTAAATTGAATGTTAAATTAGATGAGGTATGTATTTACAGGAAGCATGAAAGAATTCCTAGAGAATGCTACCTTTTATGTGATATTGATGATTCTTAATTTTTACTATTTTTGTAACTTGCTCCATAATAAATATTTTTCTAATCTATTCTATACCGGGTGTTGCATCGTCGAGCGGGACATAGGAAATCCCATGTAATTTTAAATGGGGTCAATTATTGGCTTCCCTAATTATTTTAGAGAAAAATTCTATTTAGGTTTATTAAAGAGCACTAAAACCCACATTCAAAAGAATAACTTTAGATATTTTTGATGAGCCCGTTTACGGGTCATCACCGATTTCTTTTTAACTATTTCTCCTTTTTATGGCCCCGTATTTGCGGGCACCAGTCAAGGTAAAAGATGACTATCAAATAAAGTTGTCATTTTGAGGAATATTTGAACATCTTCTTAAATCCTAAAGTTCTAACAATTTAATAGTACCTACCTATTAATTAGTAAAATATTGAAACATGTAAAATGTCATAATTAACCTTGTAATTGGATACTTTATTTTAGTTTTATTCAGATTAATTTGTACTCATAAATACACCTTTAATATTTTCGATGTACGAGTTTTTATAACAATAAAGCACACATTTCAAAATGACAACTTTATTTGACAGTCATCTTTTACCTTGACTGGTGCCCGCAAATACGGGGCCATAAAAAGGAGAAATAGTTAAAAAGAAATCGGCGATAACCCGTAAACGGGCTCATCAAAAATATCTAAAGTTATTCTTTTGAATGTGGGTTTTAGTGCTCTTTAATAAACCTAAATAGAATTTTTCTCTAAAATAATTAGGGAAGCCAATAATTGACCCCATTTAAAATTACATGGGATTTCCTATGTCCCGCTCGACGATGCAACACCCGGTATAGTTAATAGGTATATTTATATCTAATTTTAATGTAGCAAAGTAGATAATGCATAGAACTTGAACGCCAGTTATAGAGTTGTATTTTTGTACTACAGTTTTGCTTGTAGTTTTACAATATTATAATTTTAATATACAATATTTTATATTTTAAAACTCTTTTTTTTTTTTTTTTTTCAAAAACATATTTATATTCAGTTTTTAATACAGCTTTATAATAATACACTATTTAGAAAAAATCAAGTACTAAATAAATATGTTGGTGCAGAAAATTACTTTATTTAAAAAAAAGCACTAATCGAATACGATGTGTAATAACACAATACAGATAGCAAAACTAAATGTTTAATTGCCATCTATCTACTCTCTATCATCACCTAACCAGTTAAACTATCAATAATGCACGACAAACATTTAAAATTACTATAGTTTTACTATAACATAGGAGATTTATAATTCAGGGCACTATTCTGTATAAACAAACTAACATTACTTTCATTAACATCAATTCTGACTAAGAGTAAATAGAAAGGAATATATTTCAAAGAAAATTTCTTTTCGCCCAACGTGGAACATGCGCAGTGGCCAAGGTTTTTACAACAACGTGGCAACACCGAGGATTGGCCTGGGGGATTTAGACAATCGTCTGTGTCTCCGTTAAAGAGCACTTTGGGAATCTTGTTATAAGACAAATTAGGGTTGTTTTGAAAATATGATCCCGAGAAATTAGGAGGTATTTACCGGACACCCTGTATAAATCGTACAAAATAATATTATATTTAAAATTAGATTAAAATTACTATGTAAAATGTAAAAAATGTATGTAGGTCTACTGAATTTATTGCGTTTAGTTTTAATCGCCATTTTTCGTGTTATTCGTATTATTCATATGAAAGCCGTCGACGAGCTTAAAGCTTAATATTTGCCGCCGTTTTATCATCAACAAACAAAATGACCCGATGACATTTTAGGTAAAGGAAATTTGACAGTGGGTAATTTTTCCACATATGTTCGAGTGCCCTCCAAATTGCTGAATCTGATTTTAAGTCGTATTTACCCAGCCGTAACCGATCTGAAAATAAAAGGGTGGATTTCGTTTCACATGGGGTTTTGCTCTTGAGCACGCACGAATTCAGCCCTTTTAATGGCCATAACTGCCGCCTTTATGGCTCTTTTTGAATAGGTATAATTTTATTAAGCACAGATTTATATTCGGGATATTATTTGTGTGTTTGAACAGTTAATATTTTTATGTAACGAGAAAAGTTACGGTTTTTTTGCTCTATATATTTTGCGATTAGGGTAAGTTAGTGTTGTTAGGTTTTCCGCATATAAGTATCTTTGATTTTATTAGCATAGGCGAATAATAGTATATTGTTTTGTTATTTATTATTTAATACTTTCCATGACGAGTCATAACAACTTGCTTTTACTACGAATAAAACATACTATTTTTTCTTCAAACGTCACGTCGTTAAAATATACACTCCCCGACAATAAATTCCGGACAAGAAAAATTAAAGTCATTTTGATAGTCCTGTAACTTTTTTATTTCTTTTCCGATTTTATTGAAATTTTGAGCAAAGTGTAGCCCTATGTCTTGACAAGTTAGCCTAAATTTTAGATTTTAAAAAATACTGATGGCTCGACCAATATATAGAGAAAAACAAAAGTTACTTTTTTACCTTTGTTTTCTTAAGGCCCTGTGGAAAAATTGAGCGGTGAAATGTAGATTTGTTACATTTTGTTTTAAAGTGTGGCCCTTTTTTGACAGAATGTTTTTTGGTTCACTCTAATATCTGCTTTTTGAGAAAAGATACAGATGTTTAAAAAAAGTGGTGCAGTTTTTTAAATTTTTAAAATTTTAGAACGTCAGTATACTGCCATTACAGAAGACAATATTTAAAGTTTTTTGTTGTAAAAAAAATGAGACCCGAAGATGTGGCACGTGCTGTTGCACTGAATGATGCAATATACGGTATATTGCGGAATTCTTAGGCAAACCTAAAAGTACTATACAAGACGCGATTAGCCGGTTTCGCCAAACTGGCGAGTACACCCGACGTAGAGGCTCAGGGAGACCACGCATTACTAATCAACGTGATAACCAATTTCTAAACTTAACTGCCTTACGTGATCGTAATGTACCATCTACTGTAATTAGTCGTAAACTTTTAGATGTACGTGGTACCACAGTCTCTGCAAGAACCATCCAACGCAGGTTAAATGAATCGGGATTGACGTCCAGAAGACCCGTTGCATGTCCCAAATTACTCCCAGCTCACCACACAACGGTTACATTTTGCACAAGAACATGAACACTGGGGACTAGAAGAGTGGTCGCAGGTCCTGTTTACAGATGAATCGCGGTTTTGTCTGCGCTCACCTGACGGACTTGAACGGGTTTGGAGGAGACCAGGTGAATGATACGCCCAATGTTGCATAACTCCAAGAATACCGTTTGGAGGCGGTGGTGTCATGGTGTGGGCTGGGGTATCACAACATGCTCGTACAGAGCTAGCGTTGGTTGAAAATGGTTCTATAACTGCTGATAGATACATCAACCAATGCTTGGCAGAACACGTGGTACCCTACGCCGAGTTCGTTGGGCCGAATTTTATATTAATGCAAGACAATGCGAGGCCCCACGTTGCACGTGTTGTAACAGAATATTTAGATCAGGTTAACATTCAACGATTCCAATAGCCCCCGCATAGCCCTGATTTAAACGCAATTGAGCATGTGTGAGATATGCTAGGTAGACGTGTTCGAAATCGAAATTTAGAAACATTACCAGATTTGCGAGAAGCTCTTCTTAAAGAATGGCAAAACATTCCTCAAGAAGCCATTCAAAACTGCGTTCCAAGCATGCCACGTCGCATGAGAGCAGTTATAACGGCACGAGGTGGCAACACGCGCTATTAAATTTTAGGATTTTCTTTAAGCTAGTCTATAAGATAATGTAACGTTATAAAATGTAAATATTTAATTAAATCTAAAAAATTGAACCACTTTTTTTAAACATCTGTTTCTTTTCTCAAAAAGCAGATATTAGAGTGAACCAAGAAACATTCTGTCAAAAAAGGGCCACACTTTAAAACAAAATGTAACAAATCTACATTTCACCGCTCAATTTTTCCACAGGGCCTTAAGAAAACAGAGGTAAAAAAGTAACTTTTGTTTTTCCCTATATATTGGTCGAGCCATCAGTCTTTTTTAAAATCTAAAATTTGGGCTAACTTGTCAAAACATAGGGCTACACTTTGCTTAAAATTTTAATAAAATCGGAAAAGAAATAAAAAAGTTACAGGGCTATCAAAATGACTTTAGTTTTTCTTGTCCGGGATTTATTGCCGGGGAGTGTAGGAAGATAAAAATACAAATTTTAAATTTTTTTCATTTAAAAATGTGAAGTTTCGAATCTTACCTGCTAGCGTTGCTATGAATTTATTTTATTATTGTATTGTTTGATAAAGACGCATAATTCGATTTGACAACTGTCAGTGAATTACAAGCAATTTCCAAGCTTTAATTGCCTGTTTTAAAAATACCATTTTTTTAATCGAACACTTTATTTTAAATAAAAACGTCAGAATCAGAATTTACCTGTACGCCCCCGGAGGTTGCCAAAATTGCAGCAGATGTCGTGGACAATGATTCCAGAGATGATGTAATGAGAAGAAAAATGACGTGGAAGCATTTCAAATTGCTGGAGCTTCAGGAAACACTTCCAGACAAGTTTTGGGGTTAAATGATCTACTTTAGTCACGGAAGTACAAGTATTATATTTTCATCTGACATGTTTACCGTCACTAGTCTGTGATTTACTGTCGAGAGGTTGACAGTACAGAACTTAAAGTTGGGTTAAGTTTAAAGGCATCATCTAATCTTTAGCGAAATTGTACTGCAGTTCCATTCAACAAAGTTAAACTGAGATGTTGTATTGCGAGTGGCGGAGTGGAAATTCAAAATAGTGTCAATATTTGACATTCTGTTCAATGTAGTATGCTAAAACTTTAAGAGTCATCACTGGTAAATCTCCGGTTCATTTTTGCCGTTCCTTATATTTTTTGAGTGGTGTATAAAGAACTATAATTGATTCCTTCCTGAATTTTGCTTAATGAGAAGATATTTCGGTTGAAATTAATGACTCCCAAAGGATACTTAAATTAAACTTTAATCTAGGCCGCGAAGTATATACACAGATAAAAGCTGAATTATAGTCTTTTGTTAATATTTGAATTTATTAGAAATTTTATGCAAGAAGTTTAAAACGCTGAAGGAATAATATAACAGGGAATTCGTCTAGTTAAGTATTATCTGAGGATTTCAACATTCAGACGAACCAACAAAAGATATGATTTTATTATTTAATTTCTATTCCAAATTTTACGTCTTTCAAAATAAATCGCGCTATCGAATGAGGAATTATTTCTTCTCCTTTCTATATACAGGGTGATTTAGTGGCCAGGAATAGGACCCATGTTTATAGGAACTTTTATGCTACCTAAAATATTGATATTTCCTTCTGAGTCACCCTGTATATACAAGGCTTTCCCTATCAAGAAAGTACAGCGTACTCTAAGGCAACAATCGTTTTATATATTATACTACGTAAAAGATACCCTCTATTTCATTGCTGAATAATCTAATTTACTTAACAAAAGCTCTTCAGGTGTTTCGTTCTTAAGGTAGGTATACAAGGTTAGGTTTTGGGTCGGCCTTTAACCGTGGCAAACTGGATAGTTTGGCAAGCATAAACCACCTTTGAATATTTCTGTTTGAAAGTTCAAGGTTCTGTAGGGTTTATTTCATACGAATTGACCATCCATCTCTACTATTCATATTCGGATATAAATAACCTTATAAAAGTAATAGAAGCACAAGATATCTAAACATTTGTGATTTGCGAGCAAAGTGAAAAACATACTTTTTAGTAGCTATGGATTTTAAGAGAAGCAAGGAAGATATAGACGAATATATGAAAGACTTGCATGAAGATCCAGTGAAACACCATTCGAGTCTTGCATTTAGGGTAATGACCCAGAATAATTAGACTTAGACTTAGACTTGAATTATTTTAAGACATATGCATGGTTTTTTTGACTATACCAAGGTATTTAATAAGGTTCAGCATGACCAATTTATGAATATCCTTAAAACGAAAAATAGAGGAAATTGAAATAAGAAGAGGGTGAAGATCAGGGTATGTCCTGCCACCAATACTTCTCAATGCCTACTTCTAGGAAGTATGTAAAAGAGTATTTGAACGAGAACATGCAAACGATCTTGCTGAAAAATATTAAAGACCTGCAAAGGCTGATGAACAAACCTTTTAAATGCAGTAAGGAGGGATGGACGTTGAACATCAAAAAAATGAGGATTACAAATATACAGTCTGACCAGAAAATTTGGTTCTTAATGCCAGGCATATCCAGCAAGTTTAGAGCTATACGTACATATCTCGGAACACCTATAAACTCAAGAGATGACGACACCAATTAACGGTTAAAATTGCATTTTCTGTGCACCTTTTTATGGCATTAAGGCCTGGACATTGAACTTAATACAAACAAACAGCTTGAATCGCTCAAAAGTTCTGAAAATAAATGGTGAACTTATCAGAGTAGCAGCCCGCAAATTGAAAGTAGCCATGATGATTTCCCACCTCCAATACGGAAATACCACTTGTAGAATATCAAGAACGATATACTTTGATCTAACCTAAACCACACAAATTGCAATGGCAATATACGCTCGTATTCAATGAAGAGAAACTCTATACTAGTTATTTATGTACTAAGGGCGGCGAAGGAGACCAATCAGACGGCTTAAAATTGGTTAGACAGTACCTTGCATTAAGGCCAAAAGGAATTAAGGAACGCATATTTTTCCTTACATACCGAAATGGTAAATGCATAGCTATGCCTGTGGGTAAAAATACGCTAGGACGTGTTCCTTCAATCATAGCAAAATTTCTTAATTTAGAAAACGCAAAGGAATATATAGGACATTGCCTACGTCGGACCTCGTCCACACTTCTAATCGAGGATGGTGCTTCCCTTGCAACCCTTAAGCTACAGGGTAAGTGGAAGAGTACTAGCGTAGCGGTGGGTTATACAGAGGAAAGCATCACGTCGAAAAACCGAAAAGTAAAAATGGTAGCTAGCTCTGTTACCGAAAGTGAAAATATGTTAATTAATGTGGAAATGGAGCAGGAATCCGCATGCACATCGAGAAACTCAGCAATCGAGTCGCAAAATTTCATATTTGGTCCAGCTTATTTCTCAGGAAAATTCAAAACTTGTACATTTAACATAGGAAAAACAGAATAATATTATGTAAAAAAATTGTTAAAAGTAAATACAAATTTTGTTCAATATTTTCTTTAATAATAATTACCGGGCATTACGAAAATCACCGGGCATTGTGAACTTTATCGCCCGCTAATATTTCCTATGATATTATGATGATGTTTATAGCAACCGCTTCTAAGGTACTATAAGTAAATAATTGATAGACGAAAAATGAAGGTATTAAGGAATGTACTCTAGGCAACTTTAGCCACGGGCAGCATCCCAGTAGTAAAATCAGTGTAAATAATTGCGCATCTCAAATAAAACGTGCGTTAATATTCAGCCGGCTCTGAGCGTGTCCAGGTGGCCCAAGAACAAAGCTCGAAAGCGGGGTATTGTGCCATTTTGAATAGGTTTGGGTCCTTTCAATTTTGTTTCCTGTGCGTATACCTTTCTTGGAACCGATTTTAATCCTTACATGTTTGAGCTGGAAATATTTGAAATGAGAAAATCTTTTGATCGTTGTTTAGAAGTAAAAGGCTGTTAGATGTCATGTAAAAAACATGGAAAAAGAAAACAAGTCTAAAATGTAAAATTACGTTTAGATTTTGTAAATTCGCTTCGTCTTTAAACCCAATTCTATGTAGCAAAAGTTTTAAGATTTAATATTAAAGCTCTAATAATAAAATGAACTTAAAGATGAAAAGGAACCAGGATTATCCATCTAGGTAAAAGAATTTCTGGTAAAAGAGATGTAAAAATTTAATTTAAAACAAACGCATTGCATATCGATTCTTACAACAAAGGCAGTCATGCCATGGGCTTGAGTTAAACTTCTTTCGAATTCTTGCGGCTAATACAATGATAATTATTGCGCTTCTTTTGTGCTGCATAACATAATCAAAAAAATAACAATAAAGCATAAAATATTTAGTTCTTGGTATATTTTTGAATGTAAACAGTGATAGTTTTTAGTATATCAATTTTATGTGTTTGAGTTACAGACAAGCGGATGCCAATAATTATTATTAAATTAAATTAAAATGTGCATATTATGCAAACAAATTTTTTTTTACATTTAAAGGAGAAGTTAATTTAATAATTATCTGAAATTCCTAGGTGTGTTCACATCCAGTTGTATATACTGATAAAATCGGCAAGAGAAAGTTTCCTTCTATTTGTTATAATGATGTTAAATGATGCAAATAAACATTAGGAGGAAAACATTAGGTTAAATTTTACCCTAGAACATAGGTTTCATTTCTTATATAACCTGCTTGTCCAGAAGATCGTAACGTCGTTCTGTTTGCCTATAACTTCTGACGCTTAATGTTCGGAGACGGCTTCATGAATGGCTTTAAGATAGTCCCAATTGATATATCGGAACAATATGGGCAGTTTTCGATTAATGCCCTACAACAAGAATTAATTACAGATTATATATTTTATAAAAGACGACTGTGTTTGACACAACTCAACAACAAATTAAAAAATACCCCTTGAAGGTTGTTAAGCTAAGGGGATGCTTACGCTTATGCAAAGTGTTCCAAACTATGATTATGGGTATCCCAAATAATAATTTAATTAAGGATAGGCGCTTTTCAAGGGCTTTCCAGAAAGAACATACTTTAAGATTATATGTATATTGTTTTTTCATAATATACAAAAATAAGGTTTCTTTAAATCTTGTGCAATTTTGGTAGGTTACACCGTAAGCCAAAAGCCAACTCTCAATGTGCTTTCAAAATTAAAATAAGATTTACTTAATTTAGTATCGATTAAAATAAATTTTAAGGAGCGACCAAATCCGTAATACAAACAACACACCAGGGCCTTAATATCTCATGAAAAGTTTATGTAAAAAAAAAGCGGGCTTGTATTTAATTTATTTATTATTATTTTAAGACGAAGATTAATTTTCAGCTCGTAGTCCGTACATACACCTAAGTGTGAAACTTTAACAAAGCTCAAACCTTAGATGATTAAAAGTCATTATTATTATTGAAAAGCGACTCTTTTTTTTTTAAGAAAATGTGAATAGTTTGTGGTATGGAGCCCGAAAGTCTTGAGGTATATTCTCAGGCCTCAAACCCCCGTTACTAAGATAATATAAAATGGGAAAATGCTTTTGGGAAAAGTCTTAAGATTTAATTCTTAGACTTAGAGTAATCTAATTATTGTTTGGGACACCCTGTATAAGCTTAGACAACCCGCCTCAACCAAATAACCTTCAGAGGATGAACCACAGATTTTTGTTTCATTAAAACTGGGGTAATATGTAATTTTTGGATAACCACATTTTATGATGTATGTTAAAAACCTACAAAAATTATCTCTCATTAAAATATCTATACTATTATCAGTTATTCTTAAACAAAATTATTAACGAAATATCATTTAGCACAAATTTTTCATTTTTACTTTACTTTTTTTCACCCTGTATAAAATTAACACATTTCTTTAGGTTAAAGATCTAAACGCTGCTGCTTAAAGCAGAAGCAATTTTTAAAGAACTGAAAAATTGATGACACCGTCGTCGACGTACAGAAGTTTAACGATGAAAAAAAACGAAGGTACGGTCTTTTTGATGAGCAGTTTATTTTCGCGTTTGAACATTACTCCAGTAATAAGATTTTTTCGTTTAAAAATCAAAAAACCTACGCTATTGTCTTAAATTACATTTTCCTCTTTTTTTGCTCTTTCACTGAAAATAGAATTCGTTCACGTAGATAAATAATGGCCTCTTCTTTGGGTATTGCGAAGGTTTTTATTTTTGTTGTTTTAAATTTGTTTGTAGTTTCTATTATTACATTTTAAATTTAAATTTAAAATTAAAATCGGGCTGGAAAACTGGGTAGGAATAATTTTATAAAGACAGATAGAAGATTGTATAAAAATTTTAATTATATAATTGCCAAAGAGATTTTAAATCTTGGAATATTCATTTACTTAACAAGGGTTTTCAAATATTTCTATGTCTAAAGAGCGTTTACTGAAGCAGTCAGGATTCTGGGATATGACAGCCGCTTCTTTGAATTTCCTGCTTCGCCAATGTTCCTTCTTGAGTATACTTTTTATTTCTTACCATTGCAAGTGGTGACCATGGGCAGCAGCATGATCTGGGGCAGCAGTATAGACTTGTAGGCTTTGTCTTCGTCAGATGACTTCCTAAGGAATCTTTGGAGCTGAATACTGTTCGAATGTTGTTATTATCCTAATCTTCGAATTTTTTTTCAAAAATTCCTTTGATATATGGAACATTTATGGTGGGTCCAGCTTCAACGTCATACGATTCGTGTGGTTCTGATGCTTCTTGATGGCCTGGTCTACTGGTCTCGTAGGATAGCCATTTGTGTTAAGGTTCCTTTTGATGTTGCGATAAAGCTTCCTGGGAGTTGCAGAGAGTGAATGCCCTGTCGGCAAGTGTTTTTACTATTCCATGTTTGAAGGATTTGAGGCATAATTAATTAAACTAACCTGGGTTTGCTATCACTGTTTTTCGGTACAATGACGCCTAGAAACGGCAGTTTGTTATTTTCTTCTTTCTCTATGGTAAACTGAATTGCTGGTGCCAAGTAATTCATGGGATGGAGAAATATTAGAGTTCGTCATCGCTTCCATCCGAAATGATAAATGGGTCGTCTACGTAACGCAGTCATAGTCTCGGTTGGTTTTGTTTTTGCCTTTTCAATTACCTGATTTTCAAACCATTTTATATAAATATTAGCGATTACTGAAGGGAGGAATGATTCTATCGGTAGTCCATCCAATTGGGTGTAGAATCTATCATCATTTCTTGGAAGTAGCAATTATTAAGGCAGCATCCAGTAGGTCCATTATGGCGTTCCTCAAGGGTTTCGTCCTCTCGAAGTTTACTTCGGATGACCTGAAGTGTATCCTGAACTGGGATGTTTGTGTAGACTCTCGTTATCGAAGCTGACAAATCAATCATCTGGTTGTACATTTTCCACTTATAATCTCAACGAAACGACGTACTACGTCCTTGTAGTGGTTGTAGTATTGAGAGCAGAAATCTGAACAATTCGTATGTTGGAGAATTTCTGGAGCTTGTAATGTACGTATTTAATAGAAACCTAAACTGTCCTAAGATTTATCCAAAATTATTGGCTTGCTTTATATTGATATAATTTTCAGTCCCTATAGTAAAAGATAAAATTATGGGTGTGTCGATCCATACAATGTTAAAACTACCTGCATTGTAACTGAAACGTCTAAAAATAATATGATCACACTGTATCCCAAAATTTGTGTTTTGCATTTATAATCAGGGTTACTTGTATGTCTGTTTAGAATTTACTTTGATTGGTTAGATTTCTCGTCCAGCACGTCAAACTTAACTGCTAGCGGCAAACGTTAAGCGTTGAAAAATCTCTCCAGTAACTATTACATACTCCGGCGTCTGTAAAATGCGATCTTGTGGCCTAAAAATCGGATAGAAAGTAGCTGGCTTAGAATAGTTATTTACATTACTAGATGCGAAAGTTAGTGTTTTGGTGTGAGGAGGTTTTCGAATAGCCGAGGCGAAGCCGAAGTGATTTAATACCTCCGAACATCAAAAAAGGCTTTAGCATCCTGTAATGTATTAAATTTCTTCTACTACTGTTCTGTGATCAATATATTATTAAGTAATGAGCTTTGATTTTATTCAAATTATAATGATAAAATAAGGTATTTCCACCTGTAAAATAATCCATGACAACTAGTTATTTGAGTACTGTAAGATGTCTAAAATGTTCTCCCAAGACCAGAACGTTGCTATTCAGAGGACGGCCGAGTTGGCATGTGCCTCACTGTTACCTGAGAAGTCGAAAGATAGATACTATCAAACGTACAACCTGTTTCTGGAATATTTCGCGGATAAAAACGTTTCTCAAATGATGAAAATGTGATGTTAGCGTACTTCTTAGAGAAATCTGAAGCCTTATCACCTCCGTCCCTATGGTCATAATATTCCATGCTCATATTGACGATTTCTGTGAACAAAAATATAGATATTTCGCAGTTTAAGAAACTCATTGCATTTATTAAACGCAAAAACGATGGTTACGAAGCTAAAAAATCTAAAATTTTCAGAAAAGAAGAAATAATAAAGTTTTTACTTGACGCTTCTAATCATAGCTATTTATCTATGAAAGTGATAGCGGTAATGGGAATAGCTGGAGCATGCCGCACCGATGAGATCCATAAAATGAGATTGAAAGACGTCGAAATTAAGGATGATGTAGCTATAGTTAAGATTCTCCAGGGCAAAAACAAGGTTCAAAGAAGTTTTGTGATAACCGATTATGGAGGACCAGTTTCTTTTGTGAGGTTACTACAAGGTTACATTAAACTTCGGCCAAATAATGCACAAGACGAACGCTTGTTCTATCGCTATGAACGAGGTAGGTGTGTGAATCAGGTGATTGGAAAACACACTATTTCGAATGTTCCCAAAGAAATTGCCAAATTTTTGAAACTTCAAGACATAAATAAATTCACTGGTCACTCGTTTAGAAGAACATCAGCTACGTTTCTCGCAAATGCTCCAGGTGTCGATATTTTGGATTTGAAAAGACATGGCGGTTGGAGGTCTTTGTCCGTTGCGGAGGGATATATTGGTGATTCGTATACTAATAAAATCGAAATTTCCAAAAAGATCTTAAATGGAACGCCTACTTTTATTTCATCCAACGACGTGAGAGTGACAAATAGAACGAGTTGTAATATGGTTCAAGTCCAGGATAATAACGAGACTCTAATACGAAGCGGCGAAGCTATTGAATTGAGTAATATTCCATCAATTTATTTTTCCAACTGTTGAAATTTCACTATTAACCTCAATGGCAATAAATAATTATTATTTAATTGAAAAGGGTTTGCTTTTTCCTTCTGCCAGAACCATCCTCAGACGCGTTTCGCTGTATAACAGCTCATCAGGTTTTTCTCTGATATTTGTGGCTTGATAAGTCCATGTCAGAGGGCTCAGGTATGCTTAGAAATTTGTGTTATTTACCAGCACCACGAGATGCAGCCATCTGGCTTCATTCTCTGTATCAATTATTATTTAAGTTTTATATTATTGTTATTATACCACTTGTTTTTTCAATAAATATAAGCATTTTGTTATTAAGTTTTTTTCCAAAATTCGCTTGAATAAATACAATAAAAATTTCCTATGAGTATTCGTGTTTTTTTGTCCTGGCACCGAAAGTAGTACTTTCGTAGCTAGAAACATACTACTTTCGTAGCTAGCAACGTATAATATTCAGGTAACTTCAAAGTTTACTTTCGTGATTTTTCGTGTTGCTAGGGCCCGAAGGTTAATTTATTTATACAGTACTAGAAAACATATTTTTTTTTGCATTAATGCGCTTGAATAAATGCAATAAAAATATTTTTTTTCTGCTACTGTACCGCCGTTTGATAATGAAACCATTTTTAACGAGTTTGAACACGTTTAAAAACTCGTTTTCCACCCCAAAGCGTTAAAAAAAATAAGGACATCCCTTTCTGTAACATAATTACCATGCGTTGGTATATTATTTAAACCCCCGTTCTGAATCATCGCTTAATTCACGTGTGTCAAATTTTCAAAAGGCTCCGGGTTCTTGTCTCTCCCATTCGTTCATCGGAAAGGATTCTTTTATGCCGCTGCAAAATATAAAGACAAATTTATACATGATTTGAAAAGAACTTGGAGCCTTTGAAGACAAAACTTCTTGTCGTAGAAGAGCCGGATAACGAAGTGCTCGGACCCGATCATTCTCCTCCTTTTTATTTCTTTTACTCGACGGTAAAATTTTAATGACAATAATTTTTTTTGTATTGTACCTTTATGAAAATTTCTTTTAAAAGCCAGCTGATATTTTGTGCCTATTGATTAGAAAAAGAACATCAGGCTTTTGTATATTGAAGAAAAAAAATTGTTTATTTAGATATTACACAGAAAAAGGAAATCCCTAAAATATTTTGTTACACAGTAAGTCCCAGACCCAGAAGTAATGTCTAAATTTATTTAAAAGTTTTTATGGTAAATTCATGGTGTTTCGTTATATTTTGATAGCTTCTAGCGACTTTATTATTCCATATAGAAAAAAAAATGTTCAGATATAAATTGTAGGGTATCATCCAAGTAGTCCGAATTTACTATTTAAAGAAACAATTTAGCTTCACTGGTGAACTTTTTGACTATATTATGTGTTTATTGGATAGCGCCTAAAATTCTGTTTTCAAAAATATATAAATATTACTAGTATTTTACTACATAAAATAAATCACAGTAACCATTAAAATAATCAACAATTTTAATACCAACAACAATAAAAAATTTGATTTAACATTAACAATATAAATTTTTTACAAATTTTCTATATGCCCGCCATTATTATTTAGGCACTTCGTGTAATCATCTTCTATTTTATCAATAGCATTCATAATAAAATGCGGCTTTTCCTCGACTAAGTTATTTATGCAATTTATAATTTTAAATCTTAACTCCTCCAACGATGCGCTTTGTTCTTTACAAACTGTGTTTTCACGTAACCCGAAAAGAAAGAATCTGAAATTTTTAAATCAGGGCTATTGGGTGGCCAATGGCCATCCAATGCTGTCATTTCCACCGATCCATATAGGGGATATCGATTGTCGAAAAAATTGCGGACAACCAAGACAATATGGGGTGGCGCTCCATCTTGATGCCAGATTATGTCATTATACTGACTCTTTGCGCGTTTTCAACCATTCCCGGGGTTATGGCACGCTCTTCTCTTCTGGGCTCTCTTTCAACTCCTGCAGATTTAATACTTTCGATTTGAGGTAACCACACAAAAAGAAGTCCAGCGAAGTTAGGTCTAGCGACCTAGCAGGCCATTCGGTAGGTCCTCTCCTTTCCTATCCACCGATTTGGAGATGTTTCATCCAAAAATGTACGCATAGTACGGAGGAGCACCATCTTGCTGGAACTTCAGTTCATCGTCAGGGAAACCTGAGTCCAATGGATTTGGAGATAAAGCCACTAATGCTGGAGTTAATTCAAGTTGCAAAAATTTGAGATATACTTGTCCAGTTAAATACAGTCCAAAGAAAAATGGACCACACCACACATTTGTTTTTTGAGGGTACTAGCTGTGAACCTCCATGATCCAATGAGGATTTTATGTTGCCCAATAACAAATTTTTTCTGTTCACATTACTATTCAAACAGAACGTAGCTTCATCGAAAAAAATAATATTTTTTACTAAATTATTATCTAGATTCCACATGTTTTGCACTCGTTCATAAAACTCATTTCGCCTATCAAAATAATCTTCTATGCAGTAGAATTACTTTGTATGGGTGCTATTCGTGCTTTTGAACTATTCGCTGAACAACAGATTTCCGTATGTGTAAATTGACCCCAATGTGTGACAGAGGAGGTACAGGGTTATCCAACCAAGACTAGACAAGGCGATTTTTTGACTTTTCCTGTACTTTTATAAAAAAACTGAAATAGCCATCTTAAGTCATTTTCTCCCGCGAATTCGAATATCTTCAGCAAAAAACAATTGAACATCAAACAAAAGTACTAGGGGTCACTTTGATATTTTTTTAAATGGGATGCCGTATTTTTAATGAGCTTATCCGATTTCTCATATAAATTTTGATCTAAAATGTTGGATTTTTTATTTTAGATTTTTATTTTTTTTATTTATTTTATTTTTTTTTTATTTTTTTTATTTTTTTTTATATTTTTTTCATACTTTTTTTATACGTAAGCAATAATAGATTTGCAAAAACTACTAAATTTGTAATTAATTCGTGAAAAATATATAGAAATTTGAAACTTGATTATTTTGTCTAACTGACGGACGCTTTAAAGCAGGTTAAAGGGTGAACAGGTGAAACGGGTATCCATCTATCAGGTATTAATCTTACGGTAGACGAACATTTTCCGAATTTAAAACTGAAGAAAAAATGTTCAATTGTTTTTTGCTGAAGATATTCGAATTCGCGGGAGAAAATGACTTAAGATGGCTATTTCAGTTTTTTTATAAAAGTACAGGAAAAGTCAAAAAATCGCCTTGTCTAGTCTTGGTTGGATAACCCTGTACAGGGGATTTATTCAAACTTACTTTCAACAAAGAACAAAATAAAAGTCCACGCGTTTAAGATGTGTCGCGTACCACTGTTTAAATACGATAATTCTGTCAAGAAATGTCAAAGAGTGAGTGGAAGTTTTTTTTTATATTGTGCGCCATTTTCTAAATAGTTGAACGGTCCGGGACTTTTTACACACTGTGTATATTTCTATCAAACGAATCCACTTGCTGTGCTTTTTAATTTTAGTCAAAAAGTACCTACTCGTATAGTTCAGTGTTTCACATTTTTCCTTTTATTTGTTTAGTAGTGCCTAAACCTAAGATTTAATAAAATTTTTGAAATAAATCACATCTCCAAAAACCGAGAAGAGTTACTGGGAATCAGCAGCGACCAACTGTAAAAGATAACACAAGTTTCCATGTTCCGGCGCGATACCACGATATTTGCCAAGTTTCCAACTATGGCAAGCTAACAAAAAATGGCATTGTAGTTTGCCAGACAATCGTACTAGTGCAATATTTGTTTTCTGGGATAAAAAATGTTAATGTGTAGTACAAATACAAAAATTCTAGTACAATTGGATCAAGAAATTGTGCATTTTCAATAAAAACTTTGGAATCCACACTGTAAATGAGAAACCTTATACCTTATCGATATCATGTTTTTGTTTCTCCCATATTGTAAATTGTTGGTTGGCATTTCCTCTGAGAGGGTACCAAAAAAAAGGCCTTCTCGTTTTATTTTATAAAATAAAAATGTATCGTAATCGATCAGACAGAGTTCCTGTTTTAAAAAGGATATAATTTGAAAGGATGAAGCTATAGGGTTACCTTACAGTATTACTTTTTATGATCGTTATGGGAAAATTTTAGTTGTAGTATGTATTATAAATAAGATATTAGTTGACAATATACTTACAGTATGATGGGCTGACGCAACTTTGGAAATTCCATACAATACATTGGCTCCTCTAGTTAGTACTAGTAGACTAAGACTGTATATAAACTTTTTAAATAATTCAATGGACCAAACTCACTTGCCAAATTTTCATCATATCCAAAAGTAAATAATACAGTCTAAATTATTTTAATAAAGTTAACAGCAAATATTTTGATTAATTTTGTCAGTGTTAACAACAATTTCTTAGCTATACTTAATATGCAGAAAGCAGCAACCGAAAAGTATCCGATATGTTTGCAGTATATTATCTAGCAATACCGACCATATAATCAGAATCATTAAAAAATGTGAAAGTAGTGGAACTTAATAGGTATGAAGTGTAATTATAGTTCTCTAAAAGAAATATGTCTCTCTTCCTTGCAGGTTAATCCTGTGGTGGTTTTAACCTCGATTGTTGACCCGACGCTTGATAGCTCACTCGAAACCTGACCACGATGTTGTAGTGCAATAATTTCCATCTAACTCTAGAATTAAAAATATCAGAGTCAATCTCCAATTATTTAGTTTCTGTTTCGTTTAACCATAAAACTTATCGCACACCAAGAATTTTTATTGTCAACCTTAATAAACATGAACAACTGAAAAAAATTGTTAAAACTAAAAATTTAAGCATACCAAAGAATGTTTGTTTTAAAAGAAATCCAGAAGATAAGTATACAAAATTTGAATTTTATATCTTCTTGCCTAAAAATATCGTCCACTACCTCCAGCTTCCGAAGGGTTTGTCGGCTATTTTACACCTGCTTACTAATATTTTGGTTCCACAATTTTATATATTTTATATATATTTTATTATAAATCCGTAACCGTAACTAAAGTTGATGGTCAAAGGTATTTTGCAGTAAACAAATATATAAACTATGGGAATTTTTTGTAGATTTATCTTGTTTTTATGAAAAAAAACTGTGTATTTTGGTTACAAGCTGGCAACACTGTTGATAACTGACTGGTCACTCGAAGGGTATGACGTGAATCGATTTTTGTTTTGCATTAACTATACATATCCATTTCGCGATACTATGATCATTTAATTTTCTTAACTAAGAAGCGAAAAAAATTTTTTTAATTGGATGACTCTAAATTTATTTAAGAAAAACAAACTAAAACCAAAACTTATTCTGAAAACTAAAAATTACTTTCGCAAATGCTGAAATATAGCCGACAAGAAAAAAATAGTTTTAGTTACCAATGCATTTTTTAGAGTGTACCGGTAAACCATTTTTTTACCTTAGTTATTTGGCCAATTTTAGATTTACATTTTTCAATAAAGAACCCCTTACTTACTAAATAAACCACATCAAAATTTCGCAAATTAGTCCGTCAAATTATTCCGTTCAATAAATGAAATTACATTCTTGGTCTAAAATAAACAAGGGCGCCGATATTTGATCACTTTAAAATTTGCTTGGGATTTCCTATGTTGCATTGATCGATGCACCACCCTGTATAGCTAACGCGCTTTAATAAAGAATTTATTAAAATCCACAGATATCTACTTAACAAAAAAACAATAACCAACGTTTTAAACATAAACCAAATACAAACCCGTCCATATCAATGCATGTATTTTATATGATCTCTATATTCAACCAACGGCATTGTATATTTATTATTTAGTTTTCCCTTTGTTGGCCCAACTGGAAAAGTCTATTTACCAAAAACCACTTGTTGCTCTCAAAATAATATACGCTCCGCAAATACAATGTGTAGTTGTACCGGCGTTTTATTTTCTTTGTTTGAAACGGCATATGAAATGGTTCAAAATTAAAACATTTTACGTCGCTTGTTTGCCAAAGCTTTTATTTTTTTTTCCTTAGAAACTGTGGGCGACGACAACCCGAAACTGGAGACCTGGTTCATTTAAAACCAAAATATTATGGTGTGTTATCTTATATTTGACGAAAACAATACATTTCTTATGGCATATTCTTAAAAGTTTAGGGGAAAATGTTCCACAATGAGACATGTTCCACAATAAAACGAATGGGGTTTCTTTTCAAATTTGCCGCCTAGCATTCTCTTACTAGATGTAATTTAACGGCTTTTCAGTTACTATATATATCTGCGGAAATACTTGTTTCGGTTCCAGAATTTTAAGATTTTTTGTAATACATCGCCATATTTAAGGTAAGTTTTTTTTTTAATCTATTCTATTTATTTACAATTGCTGTTAAATATTTTGTTTTAATTGCATAATATTCTGGTTTAAAACTAAAATTTGTTACTTATTGTTTATGTTTTTATCAAACATAGAGATGTGTCAAATTATCGATTTAGCGCAGGAAGCTGCCTTAAAAATTATTGACAAATTTCCACACTGAGACAAGAGTTTTTGTTCCACAGTAAGACAGTGTCTCATTGTGGAACAATGCTTTTGGTAGTCATGGGCTAAGAATATAATTCGTGTTTATTTTATTTTTAGACTAACGCAAAATAAATATGGCCCGCGGAAGGAATAGGAAATCAAGTAAAAGTTTTTTCACTGAAAAACAAATGAAGTCGAAGAAGAAGAAATTTTTTTTTTGCTACATGAGAAAAAAACAACTTGCCAGCGAAGATACAGAAATATGATTTACTCCAAATTACGCCAGTCGTAAAATTTTTACTTCCAATCAAGTAAGGACCATCGCTGAATATGCTATCAATGCTATGGAAAATCAAGAAAGGACTTACGAATCCTGGCTTATGAAGTAGCCTGTTAACCATTTAAATATTCCTAAATCTTGGGAAATTACTAGGAGAGCTGGCATGGAATGGTTACAAGGGTTCATGCACCTACATAAGGATTTAAATATAAGATAATCAGAAGGATGCAGTCTTTCAAGAGCTACTTCATTCAACAAATATAATGTTCATAAATTTTTTGCCAATTTAAAATCTATTATCAACCGTTCTCCTAAATTTGCCGATGGGACCCGCATTTACAACAATTTCAAATTTTTACCGATGATGACTACCTTATGAGTAATGTTACCGATAGAGCACAACCAGAAGACGAAGCTGCTGGGCCTTCTTCCAGACACGACGAATTTCCTATTTTGAAGAAAACAAATAACATTGAGCAGCATCAGCTCGATGAAGCAAAGGAGGAACAAGAAACTAGCATTATATTCGATGATAAAGTAATAACATTAAAAATCTTTTATCACCAGAAATTTTAAAAGGTTATCCTAAATCACCAGAGTTAAAACAGCAAATGAAGTCCAGGAAAAAAAAAAGTATCATAGCAAAGTTGTAGTATGTAGCGCCACTATACCAAACGTAATAAATAAATTTAAAGCTACTGGTTCCGTCGAAAATGTATTTAAGAAACAACACAACAAAAGAAAAGCAACTCAATGTAATGCAAGCGGTTATCGAAGATCCGAAAATGTCTTTAAGAAAATTGTCAAAAACTATTCCAAAAAGTCTACTGCTAGTAATATTTTAAAAATAAATAAATTTCATCCATATAAACCGAAACACGTTACCACGCTTCTTCCTAGAGATTTTGAATCCCGTTTCCTATTTTGCGCGTGGTTCCAAGGCGAGTGTGAAGTTGATCCCTTTTTTGCAAAAAAAATATTATTCACAGATGAATGTTCACTCCCAACGGCTTGGTATGCTCCCAAAATTGTCGGTGGTGGAGTGACAACAATCCAAATTTTATAATCGAATGCCGTAGTCAATATTCATTTAAAACCAATGTTTGGTGTGGCATTGTTAATGATCGGATCGTTGGACCATACTTTTTCCGACAAAATATAAATGCTGCCATTTACCTGGACTTCTTAAGAAACCAGTTGTCTCAATTTCTTGACGAACTACCACTAAATATAAGACGTACAATTTGGTATCAAGATGATGGAGCCCCATGTCATAGTACTAACACAGTAACTGGGTATTTGAATGAAGTATTTCCGGACCGTTGGATAGGCAGACGTTCAAATATTCCTTGGCCAGCCAGGTCGCCTGACATCACACCCCTAAACTTTTTATGGGGCCGATTAAAAGAAATGGTGTATGGGCATAGACCTGTTCAGGATATTGACCATCTTGAAGCAGTAATAACAAACTGGGTCCGAGAAATCACTCCCAATTTGATACGGGCGACAGTAAGAGAAATTACAAGGCGTACTATAGTTTGCATGGAAAAAGAAGGAGGGCATGTGGAGACATAATTTTTCACTTTAAACTATCTGTTTTTACATCACTTTTATCATGTAATTGCTAAAATATTGTTTATTATTCACATTCACAATTTATTTTTTCTCTAAAGGAATTAAATGTTTTTAATATTCCTGATAGGTAGATAGGTTGATTTTAGAACATGAAATAATCTCACATTATTTTTCTACGTAATTGGTTTTTAACAAGAGGTAAAGAATGCTCAACGTGTTTTTGATGGTATCCTGTAAATTAAAATATTTCAACGAAATTTTGTATCTGACCACGTTTTGTAGTCCTTAGTAAAGTTTTCTTATAAAAATGTGCTCTAAAATAAAAATTGAGGGTACTTCCCTCTTAACGTAATTCTGTGTTTCTATATTTTCCTGCCGCCCTGTATATGATATCTTAAGTTTTAATATGTCAATATTATTTGCGCATCAAGCAGAACTTTTTATGAAGAATAACATTTTTTCGTAAAATTAACAATAAAGACAATTCCCATATGTCTAGAACTTCTCTGGACACGCTGTATATTCAGTTAAGAAAGATATTAGCTTAGTTTTCGAAAATTATATTAAATTGATATTCGCGCAACATTCCATTCAGGGCAAAACTAAAAGACAACAGTCCTTAATAAGTTTTGAAGGAAATCTATCTTCACTAAATTTGTGATAACTAGAAAGTATTGATTTGCATTTCATTTTAATCAAGAGTTTTTTTTATTATTTTCAAGGCAGAAACTTATTATTTTTTATCTGTTGGTTGTTCCACTATGACACAAAAAACCAGCTTTCTTAAAAAATAATTAAAACCCAAAATTTTGAAAATATTAATTTTAATACTACTAAAACTATTGGGAGATATATAGAACTACTCGAAATTGACAAAAAAGTTATTAATATTTTCATTAAACTTCCACTTATTCAACAGTATGTAAATTTTGTCTCACTGTGGAACACTTCTACACCTTGAAGAAAATAATATGCGATAACGAACAAATCGCCTCGATGATGTTTGCTCTGGATCGTCATGTAATTATTTTCAGTTTACCGTAAACTATCAAGAGAAAGGAGCTTACAGACTATTGCAACATTTAGTGGCTAATAGCGGTAAAATAATGGTTTCCTGATGATTTAATTTTTTAGATACCTATAGTAATAAAACTGCATTTCATATGAGTTTTGTTATACATAAGTAATAGGCTCGTGTTCTTGGAAAATTGTGGCATCTTCTATAAGTGCCAATAAACATAGAGAATAAATCTTTTAATACTTATTCCTTTATTTCCTTTTTTAGTTATATTGCCAAGATTGCATTTCTTAAGTTAATCATCAAACTTTTTGTACTTTATAAAATAAATATTAATTTATTGAGCATTTAAACAAGGATATCTTGTTGAGTTTAGAATTTGAAAACATTATAGAAGATTTTGCTCACACTTCATCAAGAAAAAATATTTTATAAATGCAACAAAATTTTGTAGTTATTAACGTTTTTGTGTTTTATGTATTAATATAATTAAAATTGTAATTTCATATTGTTTATATTTATACACATTTTGGAGATAATTAGTTTTTTAGATAAGCCTCCTTATTTCGGGGGGCCCAGGAGCCCTATGTTTGATTGATTTGATTTAATTCTTTACTGGTGCTATTATTGTTGGAACATTTAATCATTAGATGACTAGAAGACTAGTAAAATACTTTACTGCTTATAATTAGATCGTCTTTATTACGTGTGTTGTAGGTATGGAACTCGCTGTTTGCATTGTATTTGTAAATACTCTTTGGCATAGATTAGATTTTCATAGATAAAAATACAAGCATTTGTCAGAAACCAAATGCACAATCTACCAAACCCAAGCCGACAATCTTCCCTGTAACGTGATTCCCCTACTATTCTTACAGGTTTTCGTTGAACAGTAAAAGTTCTACCCGCAATTGCAGTGCGCCCTTAATTACACCATACAAGAGCAGCGAGTGGCACAGAGCGAAATACGCTGTTCTTAGTACATCCCCAGACACACAATCAGCCAGACTCCGAAGCACGAAAATACTTCTACTCACCTTAGCTGCAAGGTTGTCAATGTGGTTTTCCCACCTTTACTTCGTACTCTCCGTCCCCAAGTCAGTTTCACAATTTCGTAAGGAAAATGTCATGCGACTAATTTCTGCTTTGTTTAAAATAAGATTATATTATTTGCCAGCCATTCCCCAATGCAATCTCATCACAACTGTTAAATCGAAGGCCAACAGTGGTGGGTAGTAATGACCCCAAATCTGAGCCCTGAGGTACATCCACCGTCAGCCTCACACTCCCCGATGACACATCATCCACCCTAACAATCTGAGACCCATTGGTGAGCTAGGATTCCATAAGCAAGACTAACAGCATCAAAGTTATACGCCCCGAGGCTGGTACAGCGTGTGAGACGTAATCGAATGCCTTGCTCAAGTCGCATAAGATGGTGCTTGTATACTCCCTGCTCTCAAAAGTCTTAAGTTTTGATGTTAGAAAACCAATGATGCTATGTGATTCTCCATGAAACGCAATGCACTTCTCAAAAACCTTTGAGGCCACTGGAAGCGGGAAGATGGACCCAAATCGCCCCCTTTTGTTTTTGTATATTGCCACTGCACTAAATAAAGCTTTTTTCAGAGCAAAGCTTTTGTTTAGGAGTGACAAGTTTATAAGCTTTGTGAAAGATTGCTCTGATGAGAACAATTGTTACAACAGTGGTTCCCTTAGAAGATGTCTTATAGTTAGCGTTAACAGAACATTTATATCTTGTGCCTAAAACCTAAAACTTTCGCGTATACAACTTTTTTGAAATCCCTTTATCAAAAACTAACATTTTGGCGCACCTTATTAATAATATTTTAAATTAAAAATACGTTTATATAATATGATAATTTACCTAGACTCTTTAATCTTGAGACTGCTTATCTCGACCTATAATTTAATGAATTTTATATGGCAAAAATGTTTTATAACTGTTTCAACAAACTTTTGCCGTAAAGTTTTTAAGATTGGTGCAGCTGTTTGCAAAAGATTTTACGATCCGAAACTATTCTTAAATTATAATTTTATATCTCGACATTACCACGATGGATTCTTCTTTTTTACCATTTCCTTTGGGCCATTATAAGGGCACTATAAATATATTGTAAGTGATAATTTAAAAAGCATTAAAAAATTACCGCATGTTGCCCGGGCAGCTGTCGCTGGCTACAGATAAACTGCACCTCAACAAAATATAAAAATTCGTGTAAATTTTGCTTTACGCTGCTGTCGCATTTACGATGTTCCGTATTTTCGTGGCGATAGTCCGTTTAATCCGTATATCTGAATGCCAGAGTCAAGTATCTGTTCAAGAACTTTCCAAATAAACAAAACAGTTACCTAACTCAACACTATTTTTTAGTAAACATAAAAAATTAATATCCATTAGACTTGTGGCAAAAATTCATTAATAATTGACTGAGGCATTGGTGCAATTTCACTAATTAAACCATTCATCTGTCCATCAGCAACGCCAAAGGCACCAACCAAGCAGGTGATCCCTCGATTTTCATTTATTTTTTTTATTGTCTCTACAATGGCGCGTGGCCATCTATAATTTACGTGATTAAAATTTGGTTGGCCGGCCTACCATATGTTCTCTCTCTGGTAGGCCTACCTGGATGGGACAATGAGTAAGAGCTTCCCTTGACTGGGTACCGAAATATTTTTAGCAGCTGGTCCGGTGATTTTCTAAAACCCATTTGATGTTATAGTTTTCGTTGTGTATTTATACATTGTAAAGGTTTACTTCAAACATATACACGTTTTAATGAAATGCGCTATATAAAGATCTTTAGGGACTTTATTTCAAACATTGTCTGGTTTATTATTTCATTACACTTCACAGAAGCAAAATCACGTATAAATGCGTTGACGAATCATATTAATCATATTTTCGCGAAAAGGGTTGTTTTCTTTTTGAGTCATTAAAAAAATGGTGTTATTAATTTTGATTTATTTTAGCCACACTGTACAGCAAATATTCTATACTGACTTTAAAGTACCTAAGTTTAAGATATATGTCGAAACGAAACATCTTTTTATATGCGCTTTTAATACGGTCTGTAAATTTTATCAACAAGACTTTGTGTCCGACCGTGAGATAAACAATGGATAAATTGTAAAAACCCATTTGAGCGGTTTTATCGTATCTGTGATATTAGGAAAAATAAATTAATTTTTTTTGTTTCTCATTTCGCCCTGGATTATCTTTTACCTTCTGAGATACTTGCAGTGCGGACACAATATACAGAGTGTGCAGAAAACTACCTAAAATTGATTCATATCGCGGTTGGATCTTCTTATACAGTGTGTATTACTACGTTTATATCGATGGCCTCAAGCTGCTTTGAAATTAAAGCGGCTTAGAGTTCAAGGTTAAGCTCTCACGTTTATCTCGGCGACTTGAATTTGGATTGAAATTTGACTTCAAGCTCAATTTTATAACAACACGCATGTGCTTTGAAGCGAACTTCAATTAAATAAAATAACCGTTGCCTTTAATAACCTCACTTTCCGGTGTGTCCAGGTCAGGTCGAGGTAACTGTGCAATTTTTCTTTTAACTTGCTGAAAAAACTTGGCATGGACCAAAAAGGTAAACGAAATGTATGGTCCAATGAGGAAGTAAAAGTGTTTTTAAATGTTTTAAAAGAAAAAAAGATTTTAACCATTTCAAAATCATATGGCGATGACGTAGTGATCTGAAGTTAGGCAGCAGTAAAGCGGCTTGAACAGTTTATATCATGTTTTAAAACCACTTGAATAAAGTCAACCGCAATTATTTTTAGGCTTGACTTGAATATTTGAAGTCGGACTGAAGCTCGTTTACTTCAGTTTTTTCGAGTCCCTTATACAAGCCGATTTGACTCAATCCAGCTTGAAGCCATCGATATAAACGTAGTATATCAGCCAAATGGAATAAATTCGATGATGAGATGGGAGCGTGTCCGAAAAAACGCTCGGACACGTCGATTGGTATTTGTAGTTGCGCATTTCTTTCAATAAAAACTTTTTATACAGGGTGTGTCATGTAACAGTGGCCTATACTAACTTTGTTATTTTAAATACAACACCCTGTATATTATTTAATTTTAGGATTCTTCAGAAAATCTTGGACATATTTCATGTACAATATCCTATACCTATCTTCAACTGTTTCGGAAATGTGTGTTATCAGATCTATTGCAAAAACAAATTGTAAAAAACAAAAAAAACATTAAGGTAGGAGATGTTGAAAATTGATGTTGAAATGTTTTTACCGATATGAAATAAAAAAAAGGAATAATTAGTTTTGTTCACTTTTGTTTAAAACGCCTGACCTTAGCAAATTGTTGTCTTTCTGCATGACAGTAGTTGTCAGTGTTATAGTCGTTTGAATTGCTTATCAGAAAAATAGTTTATTTAACAGAAATGCACAAAATAATAATTCTACAGATGATTGGTTTTGCAGATAAAACACGGACACAAATGGAAGTTGCTCGCTTATTTCATGAAAAATTTCCAAATTTGCCACCTATAACTCAAGACTCAAGGGACAATTAGTAAAATAGAAAAGCAGTTTCGCCAGCTTGGACATGTAAAGCAGATAAAAAAAAGTAGCTGCCAATGCAATAAGTGATGATACCAAATTAGATATAATGCTTGAGTTTCAGGAAAACCCACATACTTCTAGTCGAAAAACAGCTCCAATGTTCGATGTTTGTCATTCATCGATTATTCGAACATTACAAGAAAATAAAATGTATCCCTATAAAATAATACCTACTCATGAGCTCATAGAAGACGATTTTGATAGGAGAACGTATTTTTGTGAACAAATACTTGGGATCCTCCTTGGCTTTGAGTCAGGCATCAGCCTTTAACTCCCTTTCTTTAATCGGTGGCTTTAATCGGCCGAACTTCGTATTAACAATTTGGGTTGGGCAAAGCCTTAGTTAGTTGGGAGTGATTCGAGAGCGCATTTAAGCTTGTTCATGTTGCTTTTTTTTTTTTTTGTCAAAATCTGAATTTCTTATTTCTCCTTCATGTCGAGCCCTCCAGTTCAGTGCCTCCCCACTACGACTGGAGGAAGCCAATTCTTCGGGTATTTATAGGTGGAGCCTAGCGGAGATTGTACATGAGTCTGTATGATCAGTGGGTTAGTCGCGACGTCAGTACGTCTGAAGTAATTAGCAATAATTTTGTTATAAAATTCGTTTAAGGTAGGAATTTCAAAATCGCGATGTAAAACCCTATTGATAGCATACCGAGGAGCATCCGCAATGATTTTTAAGGCTTTATTCTGAAGTATCTGAAACTTGTTGTGTTCGGCCCTGCTTATCATGCACCATGTTGGCACACCATAAGTCAGGACCGGCCTGACCAAAGATTTGTACAAATTGACTTTTGTCCTGTAACCTATTTTGCTGTTTTTATTTAAGAGGCAATAAATGGCGCTAAGCTGCTTGCCAGCTTTCTTGAGCCTTAACTCTGAATTTTTCCGCCAATTTAATCTTTTATCAAAAACAAGTCCCAGATACTTGACTTCTTCAACCCAATTTACTCTTATGCCGTTTACCCGTAACAGGGTCTCGGGCCTTCTCACCGTGCTTTTCGAAAAGAAAATGGCCTTTGTCTTGGCCGGATTCAGACGAATCTTCCAGTCCGAAAGCCATTTTTCTAGTGAAATAATGTGCCTTTGCAGTCTAGACACCAATATCCTCGGTGTCTTTGAAACAGAAGTAATTGCAGTATCGTCAGCAAACAAAAACAGCTCATTAAACAAATGATGGCAATGTTAGATAACAATGTGATCCAATTAGAACATGTTTTGTTTTCTGATGAGTGCATCTTTACACTTCACGGTCATGCTAATCGTCAGAATTGCCGCTATTGTTCTAGGGAAAATCCTTACTGGATGAGAGAAGAACATACGCAATATTCTGAAAAGGTTAATGTTTGGGCAGGAATTGTTGGAGATCATATCATAGGTCCCTTTTTCATTAATGGCAATTTAAATGGCGAAAATTATTTAGCACTGCTCCAAAATAATATCTTGCCAACTTTAACAAACTTATATCCTGGTCCAGCAAACTCACAACTTCCAGCGAATATGATATGGTTTCAGCAAGATGGAGCACCGCCCCATTACCAAATCAATGTTCGGCAGTACCTCTACCGAGTATTTCCAAATCGGTGGATAGGGAGGCGTGGGGTTCGAGCAGTGGAAGTGAAGACCAAAATCGGAAACTTTAAACGACCCCTTTCAAAGCTAGGCAGAATAGAAACAGAAGAATGAACCTTTGTTGGCCCTCTAAGGGGAAAGAAATATAATAACTTTATGTTAGGTGATTTTATTGTTGTTAGAAGCGATGACAAAAATGTCAATAAAAAGTCAAATAGTGAAAGTATTCGTCCGATTATTTTAGACAATAAGATTCGACAAAAGACTCATTTAAAACTTTACAACATGACTTCAAAATTAATTATAATAGAGATTATTCAAATATTAAAAAAAAAACATTGGTTTAATATTTTAAAGCGGCACCATTTTTTTTCACTAATCACTAATAAGTTTAAACGTCTGGGCATTGATGCCACCAGCATTTGGGCGTGATAAAAACTGTAGGCATTCCAGGTTTCTTCCATTTTATTCCACAAATCATCACCGTTTTGAGGACGGAAATCATTGTTCTTGTTAATTTCTTTCACGATATATCCCCAAACGTTTTCGATTGAATTGATATCAGGGCTTCTTGAGGGCCAAGGTAACAATGGAATGTTATTTTTCCGTATCCAGTCCGAAACTCTCCTTGATGTATGAACGGGGCAGTTGTCATGCTGGTATATAAAATTTTCTTGTTGAAATATTTTGTTTACCGATGGCAACATAACATTTTGAAGGATGTGTATGTAAGCTTAATAATTAAATCTTCCTCGAATTCGGTGGCATATTCCTAGCCCTCTGGAATTCATATACTCCCATACGTTAACTGAAAATCTCCACTTGTTTTAACATGTTGGGTATATCTTTCTTCGTACCGTGTATTTGGCGGCCTATACACTCTAATCTGCCCGTTATAATAAGACTGAAAAGTCTTCTCGCCGGTAAATACTACCTTTTCCCAAGAATCCATACCTTGCGTAAATATTCCAGCGCAAACCCCATTGTTTTTTAGCAGCTACCTTATTTCTCAATTCCGAATTTTTCCTTATACGTTTTTTCGCCGTTCTTACTGTCCCAGAAAAATTAGTTTGGTTGTGTGCTTCTACAGCCGTCTGAAATGGATTGTTTCGCAAAAAATCTATTAGATCATTATCTTGATTTTCGTTTGAAATTTTTCTTCTGCCACTTCCAGTCCTTCTTTCCAGTGATCCTCTATTTTCCCATTTAGTTCTGAGGCTTTGTATAGTGCTTCTTGGTTTCCCAAATTGCTCAGCTATTCTTTGTAGAGAAACACCGTCTTCGAATAAAGCAATTAATCTCGCCTTCTCGAGTCGATTCATGTTCACAAAATTTGTTAAAATGAAATAATATAATTTTCAAATCTGATGACACCGATAACAATTTGTCAAAAAGTGAAGTGCATTTCCAGGTGATCTAGGTATACAAAAGCCTACATCACATCAGGAAAAAATAAGTACGAAATTTTATTTAAGACCCACACGAAAACAGCTTATTACATAACCCATTTTAGCCTGTTTGCGTTATGTAATATACTATATTATCGTACTGAGTGATGTAATGAACTTATTACATTACTCATTTTTAATCAAACTATGATTTTTTTTGTTCCGTCAGTCACTGTCACTTTTTGTGTAATGTCACTGCATAAATATGAAAACCATTTTGAATACATAAAAAATCATAAAAAACCAAAATTCTGTGTCTTATATAAAATGTTGTATATCACACGTACGGTAAGACTCATTACAGCACTCGTGTGGTTACCAATATTCCCCACTCGTTACTGTAATGAAGCTCATACCGGACTAGTAATATAAATAACTATACCGTCACTGTACCTACTTAGTTTATGAATGCCACTCTAGCGTGTTTTGGATATTATAGATATTTTACTTCTATTGTGCTTAAATTGACAGGATCTATACTCTGAGTGGTCTTTATAATATTTTTTTACTTTAAAAGGAATAAGTAAGTAAGAACTTATAGAGGTTTTTGTTTAAGATATCAAGGTGTTTTAAATAAAAAGAAAGTACCGACTTCACTTGATCTTTCTCAGTTAAACTGAAAAACAAAATTAAACATAGGTACCTATAATAGGTTACACCTGGGCCAGGTGCCAGGATTACTTTAATCTTAAAAAGGTGTTGTAAACAACGCATCTAATCGTGATTTTCACGTTTAGTGAAATAACTCTGATTTAATAATGTTATCTATACAGTTATAAAAGCTATCTATAAAATCAAGAAAAATACTGACAGTGTTAACACTTTTAGAAATGACAGACGATGTTTTTACATGGAACTGTGCTGCAAAATAAATAATTTTTAAATTAAGTATGAAATATTTATGAGTTCTTACCTAACCCTAGTAAGTAGTAAAATTATCACCCCAAAAATACCAAGACGGTGCACACAAACCCCACATGTCTTATATACTCGTACAGCTGAACCTTTTAATGATAAGCGTTGATTTCCATCACCTGTAGACTATTACGAATGCGGCATAATATGCATATAGGGGCTGCAGGTTGTGTTGCGTGCAGGTTAGTTAACACCTTGTGTCTTTAGCTGGGTGTATCTCAGTAATGATTTTACTTTCCTTTTAACTATTTCAGTGTTAATAAGGTATGAAATTGGATAGGCACAACTCGCAGATAAATAAATATTGCAGTGTATCAGAAGTGGGATAATACCAACTTTTCTAGAATTATTTTCATTTGTTGTTTTTGATTAGGATTAAGTTTTTCAATTATCTCGTCCAATGCTAGGCTACATGTCTATAGTATATCTAATAAAAAATAATATTCGCCAAAGCATCTCTGGCATCCCTCATAAGTACATATAATTGCTGAAGTTTGCCCCAGTTTAACAGTCCTCGTAACTTTTAAGATAAGCAAGATCCCGTTCCGATTTTGTGCTCTGAATTTAAAATAGTTCGGGAGGGCTTTATGTTCGTAGATTCTCATATTTTCTTCGTGTCACATATTAGGGACAGCCGTTTTCTACGAGGCGCAAATTGATTTCATGCGCGAAGTGGAATATACGCTGTTTTCAGGAAAATAGGTTAGAAAACATATATGGAATATTTTTATCTCTAGGGAATTCAATCGTATGAAAAGAAAATATCGAATATCTCACTAACAACTGCCCGATAGAATTGTATTTGAATTCCTAAATACTTAAATATGTATAGTTTAACTAACGCTATTGAATCATCAGAAAAATGTCGGAAAAATACTCCTTGTAAAAGATTTACCGCTGATTCAGTAAATGTTAGTTAAACAATAGGTAACTACTAAAATTTATTTTACTACTAAACTACTTTACACGACTTAATCCTCTCTAGATTTCTATATGCCTCGCTGTCGGTTATGATATCGTAGGTGATCGTAAATTAATGAATTTTTAATTGATGACTATAGATTCTTGTCGACTAAGGTTTTCTGTAGATCTGTTCAATAGATTCTACTAATAAAATAACTATTATAGTAATTCGGACAAATTGCTTCATGTAGAGTTAATTGCACACACGTATTTCGCGGAATCATCGACATTATTAGTCGTAGAAGTTAAGTTAAGAAAGGCCACTTTAGGGTGGAAATTAAATTTTTACCGCGGTCAACTTGATTGTCTGGTCACACTCCTGGAATACTATTATTAGTTATTTACATTACTAGATCCGAAAGTTAATTTATGGGCGAGGTGAACACCAAAAAAGGCTGTCGAATCGTGTGATGTATTAAATTTTTTCTACTACTGTTCTTTGATGAATATATTATTAAGTAATGAACTTTGATTTTATTTAAATTATAATGATAAGAAAAACAAGAGCCCCCACAAGTGAAGAACTACTCACCAAACAAGATCAATACCAAAGAGAATTAAGTAAGAAACTAACACCTATAGAATCACTAAAATCGATGGAACTGAATGATCTGGCACGAAAAATCAAGACGGATATCAACACCGCTACCAGAAAAATCTGTATAACGGCCCAGAGGAAATACACAAAAATTAACTCTAACACGATCGAATTAATGAAAGAGAGAAGGAAACTTGATAAAACCACTCAAGAATACAAAACACTAAACAAAATTATTAAGAAAGAAATCCGAAAAGACATCAGAACACATTAAACCAACCTTATAAAAGAATGTATAGAAAACAATACAAACATGAAAGTGTTAAAGTCCAAACTAACATCAGGAAGAGCAAAAAAGGTTAAAATGAAAAATAGGCAAGGAATAATCGTCTCGGATAAGGAGGGAATAATAAAAGTTATTGAGGAGTTCTACAAAACACTATATACATCTAAACATACCTCAATACAAAAAAAACCAAACAAAACCATAATGAATGTAGGCTCGGAAGATGTACAAGAAGTATCAATAACAGAAATACGAGCAGCTCTTAAACAGATGGAAAATAGGAAAAGCCCAGGAGAAGACAGAATAACGTCTAAATGGGGGGTAAAATAGTAGAACAAGCATTACAAACACTGCTAAATAAATGTCTGGAAGGAGGGAAAATTCCGGAAGATTGGACCAACGCAGAAGTTATAATACTCTTTAAAAAAGGAGATATCACCAATATAGAAAACTACCGCCCCATTAGCCTACTATCGCAGGTATATAAACTATTTACCACAAGCAATACCATAAGAGCTCAGATTTAGCCGGATATTTTTTTGTGCTTGGTATCGAACACTTACTTTCAGAAAATTTAACGAGAGCTGTTCGCTGTTATAATTTCGCTAGTCTAAAATGTTCTCCCAAGACCAAAACGTTGCTATTTAAAAGGCGGCTGAGTTGGCATGTGCCTCACTGTTACCTGAGAAGTCGAAAGATAGATACTATCAAACGTACAACCGGTTTATGGAATGGTTTGCGGATAAAAACGTTTCTCAAATTGACGAAAATGTGATGTTAGCTTACTTCTTAGAGAAATTTAAAGCCTTATCACCTCCGTTTCTATGGTCGCAATATTCCATGCTCAAATTGACTATTTCTGTGAACAAAAATATAGATATTTCGCAGTTTAAGAAACTCATTGCATTTATTAAACGAAAAAACGATTGTTACGAAGCTAAAAAATCTAAATGTTGCAGAAAAGAAGAAATAATAAAGTTTTTAATTGAGTAGAAGCGTCAATCAATCATAGCTATTTATCTATGAAAGTGATAGCAGTAACGGGAATAGCAGCTGGAGCATGCCGCACCGATGTGATCCATAAAATGAGGTTGAAAGTCGTCGAAATGAAGGATGATGTAGCTATAGTTAAAATCCTCCAGAGCAAAAACAAGGTTCAAAGAAGTTTTGTGATAACCGATGATGGAGGTCCAGTTTCTTTTGTGAGGTTACTACAAGGTTACATTAAACTTCGGCCAAATAATGCACAAGACGAATGCTTGAACGAAGTGAGAGTGACAAACAGAATAAATTGTAATATGGTCCAAATCCAGGATAATAACGAGACTCTAATACGAAGCTGCGAAGCTATTGAATTGAATAATATTCCATCAATTTATTTTTCCAACTGTTCAAATTTCACTGTTAACCTTATTGACAATAAATAATTATTATTTAAATTTTATATTATTGTTATTATACCACTTATTTTTTCAATAAATATAAGCATTTTGTTATTAAGTTTTTTTCCAAAATTCGCTTGAATAAATACAATAAAAATTTCCTATGAGTATTCGTGTTTTTTTGTCCTGGCACCGAAAGAAGTACTTTCGTAGCTAGAAACATACCACTTTCGTAGCTAGCAACGTATAATATTCAGGTACCTCTAATGTTAATTTATTTATACAGTAGTAGAAAAAAATACTTACAGCAGCAAGCAATATTTGGGTCCATTACGAAGTCATAAAAGAAATCGGATCAAGTTATTAAAAATAAAATATTCAACTAACATGTTGTTGCTAATGCTACAATAACTCAAATTAATGACAAATCTTAGCGACGAAAAAATTTAATCGTTAACTAATGAGCGACTGTTTTGCGATTTCCTTAAACCAATCGATACATTCGCTTTAACTTCAAAGACATTGTATCAAATTCCGAAGTATTGGTAAAATCCCATTAATTTAAATAGATCTCCGATGCGGACAATAAAATGTTCAGATTGTCGAATTTATTGCCCGTAAAATTTGGCTTCCAAAGGAGCACAAGAAAAGTAAAGGAAAATGGGTTGTATTTTGTAGTTTTACATTTGTAGTGGTATAAAATTTATTAGATATGAAATATTACTCAAATATGAAATTGAATTTCATTGTGTCACTTTGTATAACTTATGCTGCATATTAAGGTAAACTTTAATATTTAGTTTAACTGGTGGAATAGGCACTGAAAACTTTCAAAACAACAGATCTTTCAGCCTGATAATGAGTATAAGACTTAACTTTAACCTCACCTTAAATTTAGCTGCAAAAACGAATTTTCTGACCGTGTAGTTTTAACATGGATACAAAATGCTGAATGGTGTATGTTTGGTTGCCTATTTTGAAGCTTGAAATCTTGATGGCAGGGACGGCTAGTCATCCCTGGGTTACAAGGCGTTTTGAAAAGTAAAGCAATCTGTTTGATTGTGATGAAGTTTGCGAATAATCCACTATTACCTCCTGGGTTACAAGGGCAATATAAAACTGTCAGTTTGCGAATCATTAAAAATGTAATTTGATGTAGATAAACAATATATTACTGTCTGTTGCCTGTCTGACACTGGGTCGCCACTACCTCCCCTGAAAAGCCGCCACTGATGGCTTAATGACGTGGATCTGATGAAGACAGGTTTACGAGACATCTAAGTTGAAACTACGAAAATGAAACCAGGTGAAAATTTCAGGTAAAAATGGTTGGTCGTAATGAACATTTTTTAAACTTGAATTGTACCATCGGCAAAAGGCAGTGGCGCAGCCAGGAATAGGTTCTGGAGGTGACAATAAACAGAACAAAAAGGGGTAAAAAAACGATATTGTAAACGTTGTTTGGATACATTTTTTTGGCCTCGGGGGGTTAACCCAACCTCCTTCTGGCTGCGCCACTGGTAAGAAGTTCGTAGGCTTATCAGTTTTCCTACAATCATTCTTAACGATGTCCTTTAATAATTGGTCCCTTATTCAGTATTTACACTATTACGGCAATCACAATAAAATTTGCTCTAATGCCAATAAAAGCAACCATAAAAATCACAAAACCAATTGACTTCAACGACTCTATAGCATTTAAACATCAGCCCCTCTATTAGACCATTATAAAATATTATTTACAGGGCCTAATAAAAAAATACAAGCCGTAAACAACATGAAGTCCATTGTTATATAAGGTATATTCAAGAGAAATAAAATAAATAAAAATCAACAAGTAAAAGTTCAGGTGTTCTGCGGACTAATAAAATGTTTCAATGAGTTTCGTAAGGGGAGTTTTGTTGTTAGTTTCAATTAGCGTTGGTTATCCTTTGTTTCAGTCTTGTTCAAATTAAAACGAAGGTTTGCTTAAAATAAAAGAAATTCATGAAATTTTAGAAATCTGGGATTTAAATAAAAATAAAATTAAAGGCAGCAAAATTGATTTAGTTCTGCTATTTGTTGGGAAAGACAGACCAACGATTCTTATGATTATATCGCCTAATCGATTAAAAGTAGTTAAATGACAGAGAAACCGAAAAACGAAGGTAAACTGATAATTTTTCATTTTATTAAAAATAACGAATTACTCCTTACAGGGTATCCAAAATATGGGAGTTACGAGGTCGTTTACATTAGAAAAAGGTTGCCTTTTTTAGTGACCATTGAAAATGTGATTACAGTGTTGCCAAATAGTTTTTAGTCTTAGAGATATTAAAGGAATTGCGATAATTCCAAATACTTCGAAAACCACTGATTTCATCAAAAATTGTTAATTAAAAAAAAGTTATGGTTTTTCATTCTCTACCAAACGCACTTAACGTTTTCTTAATATGACGCTTGACGTTTAAGTTATTACTACCAACTCAGTAATTTTTATTACGAACATGGATTTTTTTCCATATCAAGGAATAGGATTCAATTTGCAATTCAACGGTATACAACACAAGTATATTTTTTGATGTTTTGAGACGTAAAATGCATCATCAACATTTTTTCTTACAAATGCCGTTAATACGGTTCTTCCCTTTAGTATTTATAGTCAGAACATATCAGATCTCAATTATCGTGTAACAATTGATATTTACATGAATTAAATTAATATTTAGAGACTTTAAGAATATAAATAATGAACAGTTATACTCCGACTTAAGATCTATCCCCTGGGAAAATATTTATGATTGTAATACGGCCGAGGATAAGGTAGACTTTTTAAACATAAACCTAAATATCTTACTTGACATTCATGCCCCACTAAAAACAGTTGTACTAAAAAAACGACACAAACCTTGGATAACGGACACAATAAAAATTATGATTAAAGAGCGCGATAAATTATTTTCTAGATTTAAAAAACATAAGAATCCTCATCTGTTTGAAGAATATAAGAATATGCGCAATTTTGTAAATAAATCTATTATACGCGAAAAAAAAGCTTACTTAAGATACAACATTACTCAGAATAAAAACTCAGTATGGGAATCGCTACATAAATTGAATATACATTCGAAAACAAGGAATAATGAAATACCTGACCATTTGTGTGATGTCAATAAAATTAACGATTTTTTTGTAAATTCGATACCTGCCGTTTCAGGTACTAGGAACACTCCTTTTTATAATGGTGTGCTGGATGGTCTTAATAACTTTTTGGAATTTCAGATAATGAATGAAGAAGAAGTAGGTAAGTTTTTATTAACTATAAAAACTGGAGCGGTTGGTGCGGATGGCCTTAATGTTAAATTCATACTTTTCTGTTGTCCTTTTCTACTAAAATATATCTGTCATGCTATTAATTTCTGTATACTTCAATCTGTCTATCCCGCCCAATGGAAATTAGCTCATGTCGTACCTCTCCCGAAAACTAACAATATTAAGGAACTTAAAGATTTGCGTCCTATAAGTATATTGCCAGTCCTATCCAAAGTTATTGAAAAAGGTATAAAAAGGCAGTTGGTTATGCACTTGGAGGTGAATAACATAGTTGGAGATACGCAGTCTGGGTTTCGTAGGGGGCACAGCTGCTCTACAGCACTGCTGAACGTAACAGATCACATTTTTAAAGCTTTAGACTTTGGAATGGCTACGGTTCTAGTGCTATTGGATTTTTCCAAAGCTTTTGATACTATTAGACATTCAATTTTGGAAGATATATTAAGATATATAGGCCTCTCTAATACTGCTGTTTTGTTTCTTAAGAATTATTTGGTGGGCAGGGGACAGCGAGTATGCCTGAAGGGACAGGTTTCTGATTTGAAATTTCTGACATGTGGAGTTCCTCAAGGTTCCATTCTCGGGCCCGTACTGTTTTCTATCTATACGGCATTTTTCTACAAATTTGTATCATTCTGTTCTAAACAAATGTATGCTGACGACACACAACTATTCTACTCTTTTTACCCATCTGAAGTTGGCAGGGCTTGTCATTTACTAAATAGCGATTTGAGCTCTTTATTCGTTGCCTCTCAGAATCACTCATTGTTACTTAATCCAAGCAAGAGTAACGCTATGCTTTTCTGTAGACCTAAAGATCGAGAGTACTTAAATACTAACATCTCAATCTCTATAAATAACGTAGCATTAGAATTTAACAAGGAACTTAAAAACCTGGGTCTTTGGTTTGATCAAGATTTAAGATTCAGCAAACATGTATCTGAGTGTATAAAGAGGTCTATTTTTAAACTTAGGCTATTATATGTGTCCAGGAGTGTGATGGATGCCTCGGTGAGGAGGTTACTGTGTGATTCCCTGATTTTGTCTACTTTTAATTACTGCGACGTAGTCTATGGTTCATGTTTGACCGCGGTCGACTCTCAGCGAATTCAAAAAATTCAAAATTTTTGTATACGTTTTATTTGTGGTATTCGCCGGAGAAATCCGGTTAGTCACAAGCTGAGTACGTTGAATTGGCTGAGCATGAAGGATAGACGTCGATTACACTGTACGACTTTTTACCACAGACTAATAACGACAAAAATTCCATCCAACTTGTACAGAAAAATCGTATTTAGAACTGATGTACATACTCTAAATATAAGACACAAAGGCACGATAACACCGCCACGTCACAAAACTGCATTATTTCGAAGGAGCTTTACATATAACGTATCGGCAATTTATAACTTGGTTCCGGCGAGTTTTAAACTGTACTCGGGCAATCGATTTCATATTAAAATTAAAAAATTTTTGCTGGGAGAACTCTAGATTTATTCCTATAGGACTTAGTACTTATAAATGGCATATTTATTTTTACTACTTGGATGTGTTTTTGATTTTGTCTTTAGTATGCACTGATGTACTCCGATATGGATTATTGATTATGAAATTTATGATTTAAGTGGGTGGTATTTTGTTTGGGTTCATCAGTGCATATTGCGACTTAAGGTTAAGTGTAAGAACAACCTTTACGAAAGTAAAGGATGAACTTCGCCTTTTCAGAAGCTGCGTGTGGGCACCATATTCTTCTTTGTTCTCTTTTTGTTTTTTCTTTATATTTTGTACGACGTTACTTCTGAATAAAGATTTTATTTATTTATTTATTTATTTATTTTATTTATTTAAAACTCATTAAAAGTAACTGAAGATGTTGTTTTAATAAAGTTTAAAAATTATACCTTTTATAATAAACTTCTTTCTTTACATTAACAAAGAAAAACAGATATTTAGCTTTTGCGTTACTTTGTGAACATTCTGTATAAAGTTTACAAAGCCGTTGTCTAATACAAATGGTAATTTCCCTTACTTGGGCTACCCTAACATAACCCGCAAACGAATCCAAAGACCCCGGGCCAGTGTCAAGGTAAACGCGTCTCACACAACCCATCCTCCCCTATAAAAACCCATCGAGCAGGCAAAGGAAGAAAACAATCGAACATCTTAACATCGACTCGTAGGCAGCTGTTCGTTCCTTTACTTCAACTGTTTTTTCGGAGCACCAATACGAATCCGTTCGTGAGCAAAGGTGGCCCGTCCCGCCGATTTTCTTTTGTTTGGCCCGTGTTAGGCTTGCCGGCTGGTGCATAGGGGCAGATGTGAGACCAGGTGTCCCTACATACTCAACATGTGCCGTCGACAGTGGTCCCTTGGACGGCGAATGCCGACCATAACCCTATCTTGGGTTTTTGAATGTGTATTTTGTCGAACAGTAGGTAGCAGTCTCAAAATCTTATATGCACGTACAGACGTTATGTATAAGGACATTTTTCTGTAACGTCTACATCCCTTAATTTCACTTTATCATCTTGTTCCGTTAATGTTCTCTTAATTTCCTTACACGCATCACTCACTTCCAGCATTTTCTTGATCTTTCTCTCCCTCGTCTTAGTTCCAGTTATTCTTATTCCCTACTGCAGTGGCAACATTTCTTACGGCCACGCCCAAATTTTAACATTAATAAATAACACAGAATTTAAAGGTCCGAAATACACCCTTCCAACACCCATCCAGTATAACAATGTTATTCTTAGAACGCCAGGTCAAAAATTGATTAATAGAAATTAAAAAATTATTTATATTTGTTTTTATTTCAGAACCAAATATTTCATATGGTTTTTAGGATACTTGGAATTATTTTACTAACCATGTGCAAACGACAAATAAATTATGGGTTGTTTTATTTGAAATGAAAGGAGTTGGGTTCCTTCATGATTTTGATTAGAATTGATTTTGAACTAAAAGTATTTAAATGCGCTTGCAACACCTAAAATAGCTCTTATCTCTGGAAAAACTGAAACGTTTTTCAACTATGTAACTAATTTCTATCCAAAATAAATTTTTAGGTTACTTGGCAAGTATATTAATAACAAAAGAACAAAGCATTCAAATCACATTTGCTTACGCACTAAAAGCCATACATGAAATCTGAAACACTCATTTATTGTTTCAAGACAAGCACTAACTTTTATTAAGATTAAAATTTTATTTTGTGAGAAATCAATAATAAAAAAGTTTCCCATATGTTGCACACTGTAAAATATACAAAATATTATTACTGAAATATGAACTTGAGTTACTGGTATGATCCATTCCACAATAACTCGTTGATTTCTCGACCGCAATAAAATTTAAATGACAACCCTCAGTCGTAATCCCAACCATAAATAAGTTGCCTGACAAACATCTATTGTGTAGGCACCGGACCTTTTGAAAGGGTTACCTACTAATTTCAATACTTTAGGTTAGCTATTTTCAACAAAACAACAAATATAAAATAATAGGTAAGTATCTTTATTTTAATCATGTAATTAAATAGCTATTAATATTTATACAAAAATACTAGTCTACAATATTATAATAACGAGTGATTTTTAATTATTTTGCTCAAGGGAGGCCATGCATTTTAAAAGCATCATGGCCGTACTGCGTAGATAAGATGACATGATTTTTTTATGACATTTACGTCTTATTTGAATTTGTGTATTTGTAAAGTTTAAAAATTGGAGAAATTTTGTAATTTTTGCAGTTATTTGAAGGTAGGTTACTATTGCTTTAACTAATATTTCTCCGGGGAGTCGTCTTTTGACTATTATAAAGTGCTATTTGCAGGATATGATTTAATTTTTTATTTTTTTTTTATTTTTCAGCGTATCAAGTTTTGGTGAAGCTTTGTTGCCGGATTGAAAGTTCTACAGTAAAAATGTTTAGTGAAGCACAAAAAATTTTTATTGTTGAAAGTTTTTTTAGAAATGGAAAAAAAATAGGCGGTGTGTGGAATTACTCTATGCATGACTGCTTTGATGAATTTCGAACCGAGTTTCCTGATGTTGCGGTGACCTTTCATAATTTTCGTACTGGGTCACAATACCTAATTGATAAATTTCGTCAGACTGGTTCTGTTCAACATAAAAAAGGGGCTGGAAGACCAACGAAACGATCGAATGAGGTTATTGAAGAAGCGCGACAAATTATGGAAAATAATCCTTCAACTTCTATTAGGCATTTATCTCAACAAATTCAGCAAACGGATTTATGCTACAGTACATGTCAAACACTTTTGAAAAAGGATCTGCATCTATACCCTTATCGTGTTACGGCTATTCATGAACTCCTTTCCAATGACGTTCCCCAAAGACTTAATTTTTGTGAATGGTTTTTAAACAATTTTCAAGAAGAAAATAGTGGTGCTTTTGAAAAAACATTTTTTACCGATGAGGCTTATTTTTATTTATCAGGCTATGTTAATTCACAAAATATGCGAATGAGGAATACGCAAAATCCGCATGTTTTTGTAGAAAGACCTCTTCATCCTCAAAAAGTTGGTGTGTGGGCAGCAATTAGTTCTAGAAGAATAGTAGGCCCAATTTACTTTGATGGCACAATTACAGCTGAGAGATATCAATGAGCTTCACGATGATGAATTGCGGGAAGGTTACTTCCAACAAGATGGCGCTACACCTCATGTAACCAGAGAAAATTTAAATTTTTTAAGTGAATTTTTTGAAAACAGAGTTATAAGCCGAAATACGCAACAAATATGGCCACCTCGTTCCTGCGATTTAACACCCTGCGATTTCTTCTTGTGGCCTTTTATAAAAAACTCCATTTATCGAACACCAATTGAGGATATAAATGATCTTAAACGAAGGATTTCAGAAAAAATTGCCGAAATTAATAATTCTCCAAACGTATTGGTTAATGTGTCTCTGAGGGTAAGAAGAAACATCAGAAGGTATCTAGAAGTAGGAGGCGGCCATATAAAGTAGGCTTTCAAAGTAAGATAGCTCAGGATTTTATATTACATACCGTCAAAAAACATTATTTTAGGTTTTCAACGTGACAACGCCGCTTTCTTGCAAATTCGCCCTATGATTTAATACGCGCTACTGCTACACTATGTATACTAGGGCACAGCCGCCCTTGAGCAAAATAATTAATAATCACTCGTTATTACAATATTTAACTTAACCTACTCTATATTTAGCTCTGTTTCACTATCACTATCGTCTTCATCTATGCCTAAACTAATTATTAAGGGCCTTATATTAATAGCTATTTAATTTCATGATTAAAATAAAGATGCTTATCTATTATATTATATTTGTTGTTTTGTTGAAAATAGCTAACCTAAACTATTGAAATTAGTAGGTAATCAGGACCTGTACCCTTTCAAAAGGCACTTATTTATGACTGGGTTTAAATTTTATGGCGGTCGGGAAATCAACGAATTATTGTGGAAAGGAGCATACTGGGAAATATTACAAGCGGAATGCCTGTAGACAAATTAAGGGTGGGCAGCACCTACCATAACCTACCAGGATGAGCCGTAGTAGGCTACTCTAGTATAACCTAAATAACCTATTTGAGCGACTTATAACATCCATTTCTGCCGTTTCTTATTATTTTTATACTTTTATGTCCTACTTGAATATCATTGTTTCATAATACCATAGTTACCAGATACTGTAAATAGTATATAATACCCTAGGGCATCAAGGAAGTTTCTAATGCCCCTAAATAAATAGGAAGAATCAAAGTAACAACTTTTCATTAACGAAAAGAATTAATTTATCATTTATAAATGAACAGTTATGAAAAGATCCAGTAGAAACCAATTTACCGGCTTTTGATAAGTCAATGTTTTCTATTATTTCGTGATTTTCACTAACAGAAATTGAAGATGATTGAACGTTTTTTGATGTTGATGGTCTCGTTGATGGTACTCCAGCTACCAATTTCGAAATTTTGCTTTTAGAAGACATACTGTCTTCCAAATATCCCTCAGCCACAGCTGAACTTTTCCAACCACCATGTCTTTTCAAGGTGGTCATGTCCGCCAACAAAGTTGCAGAGGTTCTGCGCAAACAATGACCAGTATATTTGTCCGCATCGCTTAGACCCTGGTATTTTGCCATAATGGAAGGAATCTTATGGTGTTCTTGCCAACTGGCTGTGAAAAACAACGACCGTTACGGTAACACAAAAATAATCTATTGATGTTGCAGTTTGTCGGGCGTAAAGACCAATAAGTTCTCAGTAGCTTTAAACAACCCATCTCCTTCTCATCAATAATTGTAAAGACACGCTTTTTATCGGTCTTTGCATCGGAAATATTAACTATTACTATGGATCCTCTATCCTCTATATGTTCAACCAACATATTAACTAGCTCTTGGCGGCGGCACCCACCAAATACACCAAATAACAGAGCCACTTTGTACATCAAAAAAGTTTCATTGCGAGCTTCACGAATGAATTTCAGCACATCTTCTCGAGTCAAAATTTTCGATTTCTTCGCTTCATATCATTTGGATAATTGCTTTAGATATTGGCCTAACTTGCAATATTTTGGAATGTCTATATTTTTATTAACTATTAATGTCTTCTTTAACATTGAATATTTCGTCCATAGGGAATTAGGAGAGAATGTTCCAGACTATAATCGATATACATAATTAGTATTTTAATATAATTTACAACAGCAATTTTAACATACCAATTTCTGGAAATATCCGAGTAGCACCGTCTCGTTGATAATTTTTACATCATTATTTTTCATCCAATCCCCAAACCTTTGATATTCCTTATCATAGGCGTCTTTAGACTTCTTTGGGACAAGATTATCCAAAGCTTTGGCAGCATTCACAGCAATTCTATCCGGAATCAACGGAAAATCCATTATTTTATATGAATTTCAGTTTTGACTTTGGCACAGCACAACAAGGAACACTTATTACCTTTCTTTATTTAGCAACTATATAGGTAAAACCTTTCGTGATTTTGAATTGTCTTTTAATTTAACTTGGAATTTATTTATTTATTTATTTATTTCAATACACTGTTTTACAGTTTCCCAGTTACAAAACAGGTACAAAACAATTTAATATTATAAACTTAATAACTAATGTATTTAACCTAAATTCTTACATTACACAATATACATGTCAATAAAGTTAATAATAGGTAACATAGAAATAACAATCAACAAAAAAGAAAGAGAAAAAGAAAAATGGCGGCAGAAGACCTACACAGGGTGGCTGTAAAAATGATTCTTGATCGTGGCCGGGCTGCAGTTGAAAATATCATACGTTGTGATGTTTTCATTGTACAAGCTACAGATTCTATTGAGAGGCGCATATTTAAATACATTTGTTCGAAAGTTAGGTAGGTAAAATGTATCAGCATACCGCGAGTTCAGGGATGGAATTCTAAAGTTTAGTCTGTGTAGTAGCTCTTCACAGATTAGTCGATTATTAATTAACTTATATAAAAACAACTGGCCGAAACATCTGCGCCTGTCAGACAGGTTGACGAGCAAAAACCTCTGCAACAGTTGATCGTGTGGAAAGCCCCTAAAGGGGTAGACCCCATCCGATCCGAACCACAAAGCCTTCGCGAATCGTCTCTGAACGGATTCAATATTATCTATATGTGCTTTATAATAGGGAGACCAAACCACCGATGCGTATTCCAATTTAGATACAACAAAAGAGAAAAATAAAGTTTTTAACGGAACATCACTCTGAAACTCCCTTGTGGCCCTCAAGACAAAACTAAGTAATTTATACGAGGCAGACACAGTGTCTTCGATATGAGGAACAAAGGACAGTCCCTTATCAAAAGTTACTCCTACATCTTTGAACACCTCAGGTCGTTGCAGATTGACGCCATTTATGTTATAGTTGAAATGAATGATCGTGTTTTTATTAGTGTAGGTCATAATATTACATCTCGAAACGTTTAAGTTCAATTTATTCTTTACACACCAATCATTCAAAATATCCAAGTTATGTTGCAGATCCAAGCAATCACCATCACTAGAAATTGTTGAAAATAATTTTAGGTCATCAGCATAGAGCAAACAGCGGACTGAGAGATCATCAACAATATCATTAATAAACAGCGTAAATAGCAACGGACCAAGGAATTATCTGAAGTAGGACATAAAATATTGTATATGATGTATATACCCTCGGGCAACTTACAAATCCTCGGGCCAAAGGCCCTCGGCTTTGTAAGATTGTTGCCCTCCCTCGGAGGCATAAACATCTTCATAATGCCCTTAATACATAAATAACTATTTTGTATCTGGTTATGTTTTTGCATCAAGTATTTAACTACTTTTTATCATACATGTTATTATATTTAAATTCTTCTTCCAACAAGACATTTTCTACTATGTATTTCTAAAGATGTTCCAAATATAAAAGCCCCAAATTTTTACTTTCTGCTTTATTACAATCAGGCTCATTCACAATTCAAATGACTTCTAATTCTGAAAGATCGTTCACAAGCAGGACATCCTCCTCATATGGAAATGAGTGCATTAAATACAATTTCGCGACAGCCATTTTTTTTTTAAATAGAGTCATTAAATGAATTATCATGTTGTCATTAAATTTGCTAATCGGGGTTTCTTTATTCGTCGCCTATAAATAAAAACACTTTAACGCGGTTTTCCGATCAACAAACAGAGTTATCGAGTGCTCAATAAACGGTTTAATCGAAGCTTTTTCAAAGGCATTCATCGATAAAATCCTATCGAAGCTAAATCGAGAAAACTTGTCTCACATACATTTAAAACCGTGTAAACAATTATTGGTAAAACTGTGAGAACTAGTTTAATATTGAGCATTTCAGGACTGTATTAAAAAAAAGGATTTGGTGCTATTTTCTCGAAGTATGCTAAAAAATAGAAAAGGCATTAATTCTTGTTTGTACTTCAGGGACTAACATAGGTATTTACCGAACAGGGCCATTTAATCCCAAGCGACTAAAGTGCATTTTAGCAATATATAATTAAAAAAAAAGGTTCAAATTGTATTTCCTTATTTATATTCAGATGGATTGTTACGTTTGCACAATTTATGTTACATAGTCGCTTCATCGCTAGTATACGAGAGCTCTAAAATTTGGCCAACCTGTATTGGAACCAAACAGCGGAAATACGCCTACACGACTCAACAACATCAGAAGAGTTTGAAATAAAGAAGGGTGTGAGGCAAGGTTGTATTTTGTCCCCGATGTTGTTTAACCTGTATGTGAAAAGAGTTGGCCACATTGTACGTGGAGAACGATACCACTTTCAACGACTAATCCTGCAGGGAAAGATTGAGGGTGGTAGACGAGGAATAGGAAGGAAGAGATTGTCTTGGCTCCGGAACATAAGACATTGGACGGAAGTTCATGACTTCCAATATCTTCAACGAGCTGCGATGAAGCGACGCATATGATGAGAGGACGGAGGACGCCTACGCAGGAATCTGCACGGCACTTTAAGAAGAAGATATTGCACTTCATATATTTTTCTTGATTTTGTCGCCATAATACCCTCTAACGCCATTTCAGCTGCTTTGTTCATGTGAAAAGTTTCCTGCTGGATAAATTCTTTATTGCGTTCCACGGGCGGAGCCTCTCCGCAGGAAGCGACTCAAGTTGGCTTTGATTATTTAGGTTATAGTTGTTGGGGAAGACAGCCTCAGGGATCAAAATGAAAGAATCTGTGAACAGTGCCGTTCGAGGGACATTAAGCTGAACCATGAACGGGTGGGATGCAGTGACTCGTAGTGGTAATATTAATAATAAATGCGGCAGATCATTAAAGTACGGTCCTGTAATATTAATATTCAAAGCGCTCTGATTATTTGAAACATAGGACATTCACAATCTACGCGAGCCAAATAGGCAGATAACGGTAAAATTATACCAACAGACTGGTCCAGAGTTGCTTATACAAACTGGTAACGTTTTTTCTTCTTAGCGGTATTACTTAACTTGGTGACAATATGTATTTAATGTTACTTATAAAAAACAACTACAAACTAGCACTCGAGGAGAGAGAAGAGTAAAGAACCAACCCGAACTTAAAGTCAAATATTAAATAATAAAATGTTAACGATCCTGAAGAAAAAGTTGAACTATTTGCTGACACCTAGCACAACAATTTAGTGAGTTTGCAGTCACAAGGGATGGGTGGGTCACTATAACTATTCAATCATATAAGAATATGAGACATGATGCCCAAATAGTACCAAGGGTAACTCCGGAGGAAGTTCGCTCTGTTATGCGAGTCATAAATGCAAAGAAAGCGCCTGGTTATGACCATATATGTATTAGTACTATATGGCGCCTTGCCCATTTAACCAATGTAAACGAAGTGAAGCCGAGGTTCCTTGTCCCGCCAGGGTCATTTCGCGCAGTGCGCATGCGCGAGATGACGTTTGTTTTAACAGGAAAAAAATGAGGTTATCACATTTGACTTTGACAACTGGACAGAAATTTGTAAACAAACATTAAAGTTCTTGATTTGTTTAGGATTTTGTATAGTATTTCGACTGAAAAAAGAAAAAAAACGCAGGTAAATATATCAATAAAACTTTTATTAGATATTTTACATTCATTTTTAGAGTTCAACAGGTAAAATAATAGGTTTTAATAGGATTTTTTGGAGTACATGCAATTTTCGGTAAAAATAGGTACCTAGGTACCTAATTATATCAACAGCAGCAAAGGAAATTATAATCTTTAGGAAATGGACTACCTAGTTATTGTTCCCTCACGAAATTAACGTAAGTAAGTTAATAGAAAGAAACATTCGATCTGGGTACATACCTGTAGAACGATAAATCTTTGTTCAAGCTTCTACGCCTGTTTAAAATAATGTAAAATATTCCGTTTTGCCTCGGCATCGTCACAAAATGGTCACAGTTCACACACACAATCAAAATTTGCAGAAAAGTAAAGATAAACAGTACACAAAAGCCGTTAATAATAACAAATCTACTCGCTGAAGCGAGCTGTCAACCAAATTAACATTTGCTAAAGATTTCGAGGTTATGTCGAGCAAAAATGAGACGTTGTCACGTTGTCACCCTCTAGTCATATGAAATTGTTATTTGACGCGTTTTAGTTTAGAAATGGAAACAAATAATTTGAAAACACTTGGAAGTACGGACTTAATGCTTATTTTGCAATTCTTTAGCAAGATTTTTGGTAATTCTATCATTGCTCTAATTTTTTAAGACTCACTCTTCTGCCCTATTCTAAAGAAATAAAAGCATATTTGGCAATACCCTGACGGCGCATGCGCACAAGTCGAAATGACCCTGGATCTGCTATCTCTGTTGTTGCTTCAAGATTTTCAGGGTAATATCCATATAGTACTAATACATATATGGTTTTGACGGTATTTAAAACAAAGCCATCAAAAATCTGTCGCAAAAAACAACAATGGACGTAGTAAATAAGCCCAAGTTATATTCGAAAGAGGCTGTTTTCCCAACGACTGGAAAAGAGCTAAAATGGTATTGATACCGAAGACTGGAAAGGATTCGACTTTGGCGGTTATTTATAGACCGAAAAGTCAGGTAACCGATTTTTGTATTGGAATACAACATTTTACCACCGGAGCAGTTTCGATTTCGTGCTGCTCATCGCACAGTACGTCAGACAACAATTCAAATATTAAAAAAACAACAACATTTGTTTAATATTTTAAAGCGGCACCATCTTTTCCACTAATAAATTTACACGTTTGGGCATTGATGCTACCAGCATTTGGGCGTGATAAAAATTGTAGGTATTCCAGGTTTCTTTAATTTTATTCCACAAATCATCACTGTTTTGAGGATGGAAATCATTGTTCTTGTTAATTTCTTTCACGATATATCCCCAAACGTTTTCGATTGGATTGATATCAGGGCTTCTTGAGGGCCAAGGTAACAATGAAATGTTATTTTCCTGTATCCAGTCCGAAACTCTCCTTGCTGTATGGACGGAACAGTTGTCATGCTGGTATATAAAATTTTCTTGTTGAAATATATTGTTTACCGATGGCAACATAACATTTTGAAGGATGTGTATTAGGGCGGAGCGAAAATAGACGCAAAACAAAATTTTTTGGAAAATGAAGTTGCCTGCATACGCAATAGGTGCCTTTTAGGATACTTAGGAACAGAAAAAAATATGAATGTCCTACGACAATTTCTTTGGCTGCCGAAATGACCTTGAAAGCTTAATAAAAAGGAATTGAAAAAGAAATAAAAATATGCAGCTCTCTGCTTGTTTCTTTTTAGCAAATTAAAAAAACCACCCAGAATTCACCACGTGGAGGTGGCGCATGTCGAGTTCCACCCTAACCCTCCCTACCCTACAGAAATTAAACGAGCTTTTATTAACCCGTCTCGTGCTTCAGAGCCAAAAACTGCTATAGAAGCTTCTGTTATTAATTTTATACACCTTTCAACTGCCTGCGAATGACAAGGAAATTTTAATACGGGTATTTCATCCGGAATCACAGAAATCATATTGGTTAAGTTTTCGTTTGATATTCCAATTGTCAATGGGGGTTCGCATATACTGACATTCTGCCAATCAATTAAGTCGACATAATCTTCACAATCAAAATTTAGTTCATTCACTTGAAATATTCTAACGTTCTCTGTTTTGGCCGATGATTTTCTACGTTTTAAAATTCTCCTAAAAGCCAACTCTCGAATGAATTTTCTGTCATCTGCTAACATTGCTACTAAAAGATTCTCCGAGTGAGCATAATATCCGTTCCTCTTTATTACAGAATCTATAACTTTTTTAAGGTCGCCAGGGAGGTATCGAGATCTTCTAATCATGTTGAAAAGGTGTCTAGCACCATCTTTACAAGACCAACTGCTTTTAATTTCGAACCAACATACGGCATACACTTTAACTATAAATTCAGTTAATATTCGATTTGCCAATTTGTCCCGAAAACCCACTTGGTCCGGAAGTTCTTCCATCTAAATAATTCATTAAGTGACGTAATGGTAATTCGTTTATATGAAGCAAGCAAACCAACCACTGTAACGGCTTCTTTAAATCTGATTCTAGACCTCGAATTACTCCATTTTTTGAACCTGTGTTTACCACAGTTCCGTCACAACCTATAGCCACAATTGTATTTATATCAGTATTTTTTTGTAAAAACTGAAGTATTGAAGTTTTAATTGCTTTTGCACTTCCAGATGTTGGACTTACGTGTCCGATATATCTTGATCCGGGTTCACAAACTAAAGCATAATGTTCCTCGGTAACAGTTTTTTGATAGTACTTATTTCTTTTTTATTCTTTGATCAAGGTTTTGTCCCTACGCCCATCAAAACAGATTGCTTGCACGTCTGGAGTATGGTCCCCAAATGTTTTTGTTAGATTAGCGCGACTTTTAATTATTTCTCTGAAGGATCCCTTGCCTTGGAAGTAGATGAAATACTTCCTAGTTCGTTTGGCTCACGCTTAGACGTAGAATGTTTCACTGTTTGAAGCTCACTTTTCTCGTGAAAAGTGTGCGAGTGCTTTTTGATTTTCCTTTGTGGTCTCAATATCTAAATTACCGATTGCCATTTTTCGGTTTATTCTTTGATCTGAAAGGAATTGTCGTTAGGCTATTGGTATTTTGTTTTTGCACTTACAAGTTGAAAAATTTTTACATTTGCACTTTGCAGATAGCAATATCAAACAGTTTTGTCTCATGCAGACCCTTTAAATATCTGTACTTTTTTATTGTAATTGTCCTTATACTTGGATTTAAGGCTCTTCTTAATTGCTCGATATTTAGCATTATACTGTTTTATTTGATTAAATATTTGCTGGTCTGATACTACGGAAATCCAACTTTTCTTCCATATTTCTTGTAGGTCTTTTACTAGCTTTATACAGACATCACTTACACTGGGTTCTTGTTTATTCTCGTTCAATTTTTCTAACCTTAGCCACGGATAATATTTAATAACGTCAGCATATGTTGGTAAAACATTGTCTTTGAAGGGGGTTAATACGCCAAAAAGCTAAAAACTGCTTAAACAAATTTATAAATGACTGAAATTCAATTTATTCACAAATCGTAACAAAAACTTAAATAAATAAAAATAAATTAAATTGCTTACATTTAAAATGATTTCGGCAGCCGAAGATATTATTTTTGGGAACTCAGATTTTTTTCACTTATTCTAGCATGTAATAGACACATGTTAAGCATGCAGGGCTATTAGGTTTCAAAAGTTGAAAAATTCACTCCGCCCTAAATTGTGTATATAAGCTTAAGTATTAAATCTTCCTCGAATTCGGTGGCATATTCCTAGCCCTCTGGAAGTCATACACCCCATACATTAACTGAAAATCTTCCACTTGTTTTAACATGTTGGGTATATCTTTCTTCGTACCGTGTATCTGGCGGCCTATACACTCTAATCTGCCCGTTATAATAGGACTGTAAAGTCCTCTTTTCGTTAAATACTACCTTTTCCAAAAAATCTATACCTTGCGGTAAATATTCCAGCGCAAACCCCATTCTTTGCTCTTTATTCATGTCGGTCAAAAACGGTTTTTTAGCAGCTACCTTATTTCTCAATTCCGAATTTTTTCCTTATACGATTTCTCGCCGTTCTTACTATCCCAGGAAAATTAGTTTGGTTGTGTGCTTCTACAGCCGTCTGAAATGGATTGTTTTGCAAGAAATCTATTAGATCATTATCTTGATTTTCGTTTGAAATTTTTCTTCTGCGACTTTCAGCCCTTCTTTCCAATGATCCTGTATTTTCCCATTTAGTTCTAGGGCTTTATATACTGCTCCTTGGTTTGCCAAATTGCTCAGCTATTCTTCGTAGAGAAATACCGTTTTCGAATAAAGCAATTAATCTCGCCTTCTCGAGTTGATTCATGTTTACAAAATTTGTTAAAATGACGATCGTTTTACTCAACCCGTTAGTAACAAATTCACAAGTTCACTCCACAAAGACAAAAATACCCAAAAGACTGGCTCCAACCTTAACTGCACAGAAATAAAAAACAGCAGTCTGCATAATATAAATCGAAAATGAACCAATAAAAATCAAACATAGAAAAAAAGATTATGCATAAACACAATCCAAAAATGTAAATGGAACAATGCAGTCTTCCTTCACAGTTTAATAATTGAAAAAGTAAATAAAAAGCTCTCTACATGTTTCTTCACTTCAACAATCACGTTGCAGCAGATACCACGGTTGTGATTAAACACAGGTTATATTTAATCTTTTATAATCAAATTTACAAAAAATTTTTAAATTTGTCTAACATGATATAATTATACCCTTATTCTAAAATATAGGGCATAGCCCCATATGGTTAGTCAATAACACTAACAATAAATTTTTCAGCAATTAGAATAATATTTTAATCTTTATCCTAAATTTAAAATTTAATAACTTCAAAAAATCTATAATTTCTCATAATAAAATACCTTTCTCAATTTATTATCTTTATCCAAAATGTTTTTTTTTTGCACTAATTAAAATTTCACATTAATAATCAGAACTTTATATATACCAGAACCTCAATACAATTAATATGTTAATATACCAGTTCGTACACCAAGTAAGTCTTCAACTTTATATTTCTCATCCTGTAGAGTTGTACTCATTAACTTGAGACAACTTACATTACAGTTTCGCTAAACTCGATGTTAGTATCCCCTGATGATGAATGCTTAAGCATTCGAAACATGAAGGGAGCTTTTTATTTACTTTTCAATTATTAAACTGTGGACATGGACTGTTACATCGAAATTATGGACTATTTCTTCAATTTTAAAATCCAAAAACCTTCCAATAAGTAACCCCAAAGGAAAAACACAATTAAATATAAGGATTGACAGTCCTAATTTAACTAGCTCAATGAGCTAACAATACGACGATAGGTCAAATATTAATATTGTAAAAAAATCGTCCAAAAAATGCGGCAAAACCTTACATTGCACAAAAGGTGACAGGATCTCGGTAAAAAAACCAGCATTTCGGTCGTCATGTCAGTGACAAAAGAAAAAATAACATCTGGCCCAGGTGCAAGCTGATCTTATTCTGTACGGTAACATCCGAGAGCGTAAGTTTTCTGTCATACCTGGAATTTATTTTGCCCAATTGTGATCTATTACCTGAGGAAAACGACATACAATAACAACTGAAAGGTATGCGAGAATTTAGGGTTTCTCGTCTTACTGCCTGTTCTACTCTTTTACCTAAGGTAGATCAGCTGGCTTTCAATGGGCTGGATTTTTTCGATCGTTGATCATTTTTAACAATCCTCGTTAGAACAGTACGTATATTTTTCTAATCAAATTTTTATCCAATACATACTAATGACATGCGAATAATTAAGGGTGTGAATCTCTACATGAAAAATTAACGATAGTTTGCTTTATAACCTGTGGTTTAAAAATATTTCGTTATGAAAACACGGGATGTTAAAGTTTTATGAAAACAATGGAATTAATTAATATTTTTGAAACTACTTGAGATATTTTAGTGATATTTAGTACGTAGTGACAGTTAAGAAAGGTGCATCTTTTTCAATACAAGAATAATTCTTAGCTTGATTTTTATTTAATTTTAAATTTAAATTTATTCTTGTATTGAAAAATATACACCCTTATTAACCATCGGTACGTAATAAATATCACTGTAGTGATAGTGTAGTTTCAAAAATATTAATTTTGCTTGCATAAAATGATAGCACAAATTCCCAAAGCTGAGATATGACAACCTAGCCCGACTTACCTAGTCAAAAAGTTTAATTTTTAATTATTTTTTGAAACTTTTTTGTTGGAAAAAGATTTTACAGGGTGTATCGAAAATCGTAATGTTTAAGGCGTAGGAATTTGTACAGACTTTAGAGACACCTTGTTTACCTCACAAGTTTTGTCGATTTATAGATTATTTTGTGGTTAGTTCTGGTTAGTTAGTTAATAATAATAATAAATGACTTTATTGTAATATGGTTAGATTACAAACGGCGAAGTTGAAGCAAAGCTTCCTCGCTCAACCACTATGATATATTTAAATAGTATGTAATCAATAATCACTATACTAAATAATTAATTAACGAAATAACAGAAATTTAAACTCTATAAATCCAAAGTAACGTTACAACATTTACTATAGTAAGTTATGTTTAAGTAATAAGTACTATAAAGTTTTGCTTTATTAAAACTAAAGGATCTTTCAAAACATGTTGTGTAATGCAGAGGTGTAGTAATTGTAAATTTGTGTCGAATATCCAGATTATGTTCATCATCGCGGAATTTAATTTTTTGATATAAATACTGAGGGAGTCGTTTCAAAATAATATTGTTATAAAGAATAAGTGCATGCAAAGCTCGCCTTTCATCCATTCTCAGCCATTCAATATTTCGCAACACCACGCTCTCGTCCTCTAATACCTCCAATCAGACGGACGCAACAGTTCTGGATAAGCTGGATACGGTACACATCTGCACCCACCCCCATAGACCGCGTCCACGAAATTAAAGTGTGACAAAACAATCGAGTCACATAGAAGTATTTTCATACTTTCATTTAAAATATTCTTATGACCATAATATATTAGTTTTAAATTAGCAAAGGCTCTTTTGATGCAGAGGTAACCATGCTCGGAGAACCTCAGGTGTTATATAATTATTATTATAATACCCAGATTTCTTGCTTTGTCGGCCAGTTCTAAATCTGCATTGTTTATTTTAATTGATATTTTTTTCTTATGTAAATCACGCATTATTTGTGAGCTACGGAAAAATAAAACTTCTGATTTTGTAGGATTTATACTAAGGCTGAGACAGTATTTATCATATTATTAGATTTTGCAATGTCATCAGGCTTAAAAGAAAAGTAAAGTTGCGTGTCGTCCGCGTAAAAATGAGATTTGCAATGTTTTACATACGTTATCAACTGCGATGCATACATAATAATACATATAGGTACCACGAATATCGTTGAAAAAATCCATTTTCACCCATGCTCTGCAAAATTGTTATTATTTCTAGTTTAAACCATAGGATGTATTGATTGGTGTTTTGGGAGATAAAAAATAGTATTAGGTGAATTTAGTTACGAGGAAACATTTTTAAGGAACATTGCATTTGGGATTCATGAAAAATTTGTACCGTCTGAAGGACTTTAATATAACAGAAATAAGCGGCTAAACTGGTTGATATTAAATGAGCCACAGAATAACCGCTATGTAGTGCCTCCCAGTGGCCCGTCTGTTTCTAACATAATTGAACTTAGGCGAGGGTGTCTGGCTTTACTGCCTGTTATACTCTTATACCTTTCTGAAGAAGTTTTCTGCTTTTCGAATAATCTAGCGGGGGGTTCTCAACTGGGCCCCATTTTAAAAGCTCCCTGAGTTACGAAGTTTGTAGACCCTGGGATGTATTGCATTGCAGATATTGCGAATATCTTCACGAGATGCAATAAAAGGAATATTTACGCATATTATACGCTCTTGTCTTAAACGGTACTTTTGCCGTCAGCATCTCCGATACTAATTAAATTGAAAGCTCTTAAACGAGTTCTTCTGGGATCTAATCTAAATTAACTAAATAAACTTGCTTTGCCTTTACGGAACGGCTGTGATATTGCAAAATCTGCATAGCACACAAGTACTATTTATTAAATAAATAACCGGATTCTATGAAAATATTGACCGTTTGTGACCAATTAGGAATGTCAACACTTAAACTATCTGGAGTCATTAAATCAATGCAATAGTCAGACGCCAGTAATCTGACGTTTAATAGCTCATACTTCCGTCTTGATCACCAAATCGATGTAACTTATCGATGGCTGGTGTTCTACACATGTCATGTGAATCAATATTTCGTCCGCCTAATTACCCACTGCTTTAATAGACATATAAGCATCCAGTAAGATTCTTTACTAATTTCTATACGATTTGGATTGAAATCGGTCATCGATCCATCATCTAGCTAGCGGTCTTCCTCTAATTCCTGTTAATAACAGTAAATGATAATAAACCTATTTTTATTCAATAAATAATTCAACGGATTTCATAATAGCTATTTATACAACAAGTTACGAAATAAGGGTATTTTAGGCACGCGAAGTGAAATTTATCCTAAGAGGCGAAGCCGAGTTGGACAACACGTCAGAGTGACTAAAAGACATTGTTTCGTAACGAATGGTATACAATATTTTTTCTACGGGAGTTTTATAATAAAAAACTTAATTTATTTTACAAAACATTTGATTACCTGTTTCATTTACACCTTTCATGTCAAAAAAATTGACATTTGACAAAGAAAAATTTGAAAGAATTTTTTTGTCAAAAACTGCGGCAAATATTAAGTAAAAAATGAGTGATTTAGAAGACTCAGACATTGAAAATGCCGCAAATAGGCAATGGTGAACTTTGTTCTCCAAAAATCAAGGAGTTTGTATACGAAAAATTCAAAAATTGGCGTGAAGAAAAAAAGGTAAAAAACTTATCAGAAAAGTCATTTTGGCATATTTTTCACGATTATCCGATGCCTATAAGCAATCAACTTTGTGGAGTACTTACTCAATGCTTCGAACGATGGTTTATTTAAATAAACATGTTGATATAAAGACATTTACAAACCTAATCGCATTTTTGAAAAGGATATCTACGGGGTATAAGCCCAAAAAGTCGAAAGTTTTATTCCAAGGAACATATAGAAAGATTTGTCAAAGAAGCAGACGATAAGAACTATTTATTGGACAAAGTCATTGTTATTGTGGGAATCTCTGGAGCATGTCGCAGAGAAGAGCTCACATAATTAAAGATGAATAATATCGAAATTTCGGAGTCTTTAAATAAAATAACCATTCCAAACACTAAAACAAATGTTGCAAGAAGCTTTGTAATTAGCGAAGGCTCTATTGACTGCATCAACTTCTTGAATATTGTCCGAAAGTACGACCAATTACGTCCAGCACACATAACCCATGAAAGATTTTTTATCACGTACAGAAACTCCAAATGTTCCAGACTTCCAGTGGGCTTTAATACCATTGGAGTAAAACCGAATAAAATTGCTGAGTTCTTGGGGCTTCCAAAGGCAAATGAATATACAGGCCACTGCTTTCGAAGATCTTCAGCAACTTTTTCAGCGGACTTTGGAGCGGATATATTGATGCTAAAGCGACATGGAGGTTGGCGATCAAATGCCGTGGCTGCGGGATATTTACACGATTCTTTAGAAAACAAAAGAAAAATTTCCGACAAAATTCTTGGTGACAAATCTTTGGACGCTAACAACAAACGTGTTAAATCGAATTAATCAAAATGTTCTACCAGCTCTACTAGTGGCATGGGTTTAATTGATATTGCTGTTGCAGATTCATTCTCTATTTCTAGTTCAAATTCCTCATCTTTTTTTCAAAGAGAAATATCTCAACGTACTGTTTCAGGTTACCCAAGCATTCATTTTAATAATATAAGTAACTGTACTTTTATTATTTATAATAAATAGGTAAAATTATAGTCTGTGTTTAGTTGTTAATTGTAAATAATTACTTTTAGGCACAGCGTGCTTAAAAAACTTTAAAGCACGCTGTGCCTAAAAGGAGGTTATTTAAGAATCAAAATGACAATCAAGTTTTCGTAAAAAATAAAAGTTTATCCGAAAAAAAAAGTTCTTGTGGTTTTACGTATGACAAAAATATTTCTCTCAGACAATAAAGCATATTTTGACTTTGACTTTAGGTATATAGGGTGATAGATTTCAGTGTTAAATTTTCAAATACTGTCCTATGTGCCCACTATTCTTTACAGTCTCTCGCTCATAAACCTCTAAAATGAAATTTCCACTACCTAAGCACCATAAAACGCATACACAGCTCATTTTTAATTTACTCATCCCTTAATACGCGTAACTTAATGTTGACCTACATACATGTTACCCTTTGTGTCTACTATATCACGCATCCGGCTGACTAGAAAACTGCATAAAAGGTTTCCAACACGGGGTTTAGAAGCAACAGTACACACAATAGCATGTTAAGATAAAATACGTACCTGGTATAGTAATAAAAGATGTATTTACATATCAGTGCTTCTATAACAGGAGTAAATATCATGTGGGTTAGTTCCTCATTCTTTAATATTATTATGGAATTTAACAAATTTTGATTTTTTTTTGTTCTCGATCGTGGGAACTACCCATGCCATATGGGAACAATTATTATTTTTTTGTTCCCATGCTTAAGAATATTTTTTTTGGGTCAACTCAAGGTAACCCTTTCATCATGAATTAGTTTTTAGTTGCTTGGAAGTGGAAGATATAATGAAGCTTGGTTATTAAATGGACACCCTGTATGTACTTCTCGCTTTATATTCCAACTGTAAAATTCTGTACATAATTTTAAAATCCATTTGTTTCAATTTTCTGGTACTTACTGAAAATACTCAGAATTTCATACCCAATTATACTAAAATACTAATTTATGACCAAAAACATCGTGGAAGTTAACAACCCCATAATAAATGCTAAATACCATAAACTCCATGAATAATAGGTTTTATTGCCGTTTACCACTAGTTAATAAAAGTCAAGTTCAATATTTCCTGTGATTTGTGATTGTTTAAATTTTTGGTTCTTGCGTTTATTTTAGGTAGATTCAAGACAAACTTGACCATATGACCATATTTCGGAGAAATTCCCACAGGTACGAAAACATCACCAAAAAGATTATTTGCCAAATTATGTTGGATTTAAATACTTCTTGATGTAATTCATTTCGAAAGGATTATAAAATTCTCAATTAGAACCGAAACTATTAAGAGAATATAAGATCAGAATTTGATGCATGGTTCCATCAGTGATGGTTTTTTGCTTGATATGGATTGCCGTATTAAGGTTGATTTTGCCTGTTTTCAAATGGTTCCATTATAGTATTGATTATGTTCACGTTGTAAATGGTTTCATTATAACTAGTTGATCTCTGGCTTATTTGGGATGGTTCCATCTTGGTTAATCTCTAGCTCATTTGCGGCGGCGTTGGTGGTAAATATTTTCGTCTACAGAAGTCTCATTGTAGTCAACGATGCAGCCAAAGTGAGCTTCGAATCAGTAGATTAGGAATTGTATGTTTATTTTTCAACGTCAAATTATAGGTGAAAATATGTTTATAGCGCATATTCCGAAGTATACATTAAAGCCATAGTCAGATACGAAATAAGAGAGTCGTATAGAAACAATAACACCACTTAAAATAAGTCGATGAAATATATGATGTTTTAGTTGAAATAAAAGATGCTGCAACTAGGGGCATAATTACGTGAACTGTCGCAAATTCACTGGGCCAGAAACTAGTACCTTCATGTTCAACAATAATCTGGCATGTATTTTTTAATAAAGTCAAAGTTGTGAGTAAACTTATACAGATCCCAAACTTCAATATTAAATCTTCGGTTGAAGCCCTAGAAAATCTAAAAAATTAATTTGTTGAATTAAGATCTGACGTTCAAAGTATTTATGGATACCGCTTGCTGCCGATGTTGGCGCAGAAGAAGAATTAGAATCTAGTTGTAGTTCGCATTCGCAAAAGAAAACGAAATATTGATTATAAACACAATTTAACCGTGCTATAAAAATTTTCTTGACATTACCCGTTACTGTTGCGACCGAAGAACGTTTATTCTCGAAACTCAAGTTAATAAAAAACTATTTTAGATTATCTATGAGTCAAAAACAATTAACGGCCTTAGCAATGAAAAGGTTATTTGCTTATGGATAGCATTTTTGTCTAGATTTTCGAAAAGCGGTTAAAGAAAAAACCCCTTAAAATTGAGACTACACCCTGGCGGTGGCCCTGCCAAAGAGCCCAGGTTTGTAGTCATAAATACTACTGATAAATAAGCTACCCATGAGAGGTAGTTAGGACAACTTAATTAAGACAATAAATGGGTTATTCTACAGGTTGTTTCATAATTAAATGTCAATATTGAAGGGGGTTAATCTGTGCATGATTTTAGAACAAAATGTTATATAACCATTAATTTTTGAGATACAGTTGAGGGTGTTATAATTTTTAAGCATAACCAAAAATATGTAGGTCACTGTCGATTTTCTTTCAATTTTTCAAAATCTCAATAATGAAGCAGCTGCAAATTTACAGCAACATTTAATTTAACGCAACGTTACATTGATATTCGATACTTTTTCCATGGTACAAGCGAAATAACCTAAAATAAATCTATATTGAGTTAAAATAATAATTTATATAATGAATGATGAATGGATTTTGGAACTTAAATAAAGTTTGGGCATGGCAACTAAATGTAAAATGACAAAAGTTTCGGAAAATAAATTGGTTGCAATTATAAAATTATTTTCATGCAAATACCAGTGTAAATAAGGGGTGGGATCGGCACTCGGTCCCTTTGTTGTTTTGAAAGTTACCCTTTTATGATTTAACCCCATTTTGCCACCAAACTCGACACACTAACAACGTAATTGGGTTAAATAACTAATAATAAAGCTATTATACGCGGAATAAATAATAAACATGGCGTCACAAGTACCATAAAATTGCATGCAAAAACTAATTTGAGAGTATTGAAGAAGCCGGTAAAAGCGATAATGTCAAACAAATGAAATTTCAACATTTGGGAATACGTTTTTGCTTTTTTGGATAAAAACCATTCTGATTTAATTGAACGTGATTTAGAACCTAAAAAAAAATTATGATTTAGTTAAATATGGGCAGTAAATATGATTTCTATGGAAGGATAAGACTTCCTTTACAGGGACGGCGGAACGTTTTCAAAGCGGGTATTGAGTTGTTCAAGCCAAGATTCGTACTATTCGAGCCCCCCGCCCCCCTAATGAATCTCAGTTCCCCTTTGGAAATCGAGATAGGTATAAAAAAAAATTGCAATGTTTCAGAGATATGTAAAGATCATACAGAAAAAGTTTTTTCGGTTGCATTCTTTCACAAATTTATGTTTTTATTGCGAAGTTCTTAAAGTAAGCTAAATAAAGCTTTTTGCGGGCATGATGTGAAAATTTCCCGTGTTGAATCCCACCCGAAGAATTTTTTACGCGCGTTGAACTCTAAACATACAGAATAAGTCTTCCGCCGCCGCTGCTCCTCTGTAAGGGCGTGTAAAGCGTCGAAAGAAGTGAAAAAACTGCTCAAAATTATACGATCAAGATACCATAAATAGTACATTATAAACCAAGGGACTAAAGTGACTTAACTAAGGCACTGTAGTTCCATGGTTTATACACTCCTTTTTGTACTTTCGGGAATAGTTTTACTAAAAGCACCTGATAATGTCACAATTTAATGCAAGTACCACTTGGATATTTTATTAGTCTACTTTGAAAGATAGTAGTCACTTAGTTACAGTATACATAAAAAATTTCAACGAAGAGGTCCTACTCGTGTTTTTCACAGAGAAATCTAGAACTCTGTCCCCTTCAACGCCTTGGGCACATTATTCCATGACGAAAACCATGCTTTACTTAAAAAAATAATATCGATATACTCAAATTTCACAAGTTGGTTGTCCTGCTGAGCAGAAGAAGCGAAGGATACAAGCCAAAAAAAGACAAGACACTAACAGAGGACCAGGTTGACAAAATTTTAACGCATGCCCTAAACAGCCACTTTTTAATGATAAAGGTAAGTGACTTTATTAAGCACTTGATAAGCATTTTAAAAAAGTACTCAGAAATATAATTTTTTTTAGGTAGCCCTTATTTTTTGTTTCGTAGGAGCCTGTAGAAGTAAGGAGTTAGTCGAGTTAACGGTGGACGATGTAACTGATTTGGGCATGCAGAATGAAAATCAGCAACCGTCTCCGATGGGTACGTTGAAAATTCCATAAAAATAAAAAAATTTTTGGACCTGGTGACGTGGAAGCATTCTAAATTACTAGACCTCCCAGGAAACACTTCCAGACAAGCTTTTGAGCAATATTTTGGAGCTTTCGCATGCAGTTCTACATCTAACAGCGCCATACAGCATGCTAGCGATGAATCAAATCGACTATTTAATATTGTAAATTGTATAAACGTAAACATTCATCTGGATATAAATAAGTGAATACAATTTGAACCTTTCTTTTAATTATATGTTGGCACTGTAGTCTCCGTTTGGCCTGACTAAGTACCTACTTTAGTCCCGGAAGTATTTAGTTACCTTAGGGTTCAAATATTCAGTTTTAGTTTAGTTAAAATTTATTAAAAGTTTATTAAATAAGGGATAACCTTTCTTAGTGTGTAAAATACAAAAAAATTTCATTTTTGTATAAAATGATACATAAAATCCCTTAATATAACTTCAGACGCAAATCTGACCGACCCTTAAAAATTGTAAATCGCAGCCAATACACTTAAAAGTTAAAACGCATTTTCTCTAATCTCATATTCACCCCTACACCATACTGACTCATCGGCAATTCCACGAAAATTCTTATTACTTCCATTTGATTAGCTCACACCCTCGAGGTGCGAGGCAGAATTGGATTTTCGGTAGCCAAATGCCTAATCTTTTTAAATATTTGTTCAACTCTTTTTGCACATAACCAAATTCGTTTCCCCCATCGAAACCGTTTGTTTAAAGGCTCGACACCCTCTTAAAAATCATGGTCGCGCATTATCCGGCACACTTTACAGATTTAGCACCTACTGTTTTTGCAATTTTATGAACCCTAAGGTGTGTTTGGTTTCGAAAGGGCCAGATGTTAAATGGAAATGCGCGAGATGCTTTTTTTAAGCCTATCGATTTTCTCGAAAACGACTTGTTTCATTAGTTTTAATTAAAATCAAAATTATCACCACCCAAAATATATCTATAGTAAAGTTTACATTATATCATTGACTTTTATCGCAATAAATCAACTACTTCATTGTGTTGGTCCCAGCAGGGTTGGCTTGAAAATATAGCTATCTACATATTGATTTATTTTTTATTTTGAATTAAAAAAACATTTTAAACCAAAGAAATTAAAGATCATCTGACAGATGACGCCGACGCTACATGCAAATTCAACTTTCAAGTCAGTCTGATTGTGCTCTTTGAACGTGATATAGAATAATGTTATATTTAAATTGAAATATAGAAACAAAGCAAAGTTTTGTAAAGTGCCTAATGAGAGTGCCTCTTATAAGGATCTTGTTAAATTGGGTAAGCATATTAGCGAAATTTAACAGAAACCTTACGCCATTTTTAAGAAACTAAGTAGGTATTTGGTATTTACATTGCTACAGTTTTCCCTTTAGCTTTTAAATTATTCTGATATAAGCTTATAATATAAATATATTCCTTTTTTATATAAATACTTAGGTACCTATCTACATATTTTACTACATAGATCTCTAAATAAATATACGGTTAATATAATACTCGTCATTTTACTCATTTTCATTGTTTTATATTGTTCCAAGGCATACTTTTATTTAGTTGTTTAGTGTTCTAAGTATGCATATATTTATTATGTTATTTGTTTTGTTAAGCTTAACAATGAGGTACATTAAACGTAGATATATATGTTTAATTTACTAAATTATAAACTATATAATAGGTGTGTCATTTTGTTCAACTAGTTAATAATAAGTGTAAAAAAAATCACAGGGTTTTCCAGTTCTGTTGTAACCATCATTTTGTTTATAAATAAACGATAAATAATACTCAATATTTTCATTCATTTAACAAACCTTTTCCAAGCGATCTTAAGATTTATATATATTAAGGGTTACTACTTTCGGCTTTGATTAAGTTATTCAATCATGCATGTATCCAACTAAACAGAGGTTAATAATAGTAATAATGTAAAACATCTTGAATGCATAATTTTTTACATTTTAATTATAAACGCCAGGTTAGTTTGATACGGGATTAAATGACTTGAAGAAAGTGGAAAGTATTCTAGCCCAGGGTAGAATATTTTATTACACTCACTATAGTAAAGTCACACCCAAATAAAGTAAAATTTACACTACAATAATATGATATTTACACTAATTAATCACAAACTACCATTAAAGAATGGTTCACTTACACCTCTCATTATTTCTTTAACACCCTAGAGGGATAGGTTTACAATCTGTGAGTTTAATTTACACTTGATAGTGTAAATGTACCTACCCATAAATAAGAAGAATTAACACTCATCAAAAAGTGAAAAAGCCATTCAAAAGTATATTTTTTAGAAGATATACTGATTGCTTAATATACCCTATTGAGTGTGGTCCTATATGTACCACCATTGAGTGTTAAATTTAACACTGAATTTTTTTCTGTGTCGTGTAGATACATATGTATCATTAGGTATTTATGCAATTGGGGATGCAGGTATTTTATACTCCTCTGCCCGAAAAGATGTAAATTTGGGGCATTTTATTGTCAGAGGGATAATTCGGGCTTTATGGCAGTCAAGAGATTAACGGTATAATGTAAACTTTACTATGAACTCTATAAATTTGTAGTTTTAAGGTAATTTCCTTGACACTATAGAATCAGATTAAATTTAGTTAATTAAATGAAGTAAATAATATGCGTTACATACAAAAGAACTGTTTGTCTTTGTCGCCGTAGTCACACTCCCTTTCAAATCGAATTTCCTCCAGTCCTCCCGCCAAATTTTTAAAATGAAATGCGCGATGTTGCCGAACTGTTAAAATTGTCAACGATTATTCCTCCTGCCCTGCATTCTCTTCATTTCTTATGGTTCTTTGTTTGTGGTATCACCTTTAGTTAGTTATTTCTTCTCTTTTTTACATGCGTTGTTGGTTTCGTCTAACCACGTTTTTCCTGATCTTCTTGTATTATTTTTCTTCATTGTTTTTGCTTCAGATATACTTCTTCTTTTCCTTCAGTCATCCATCCTTTTTACACGATCAAAACCACTGATTTTCTCGTACTATACCTTATCATTTTTCAATTTCAATCAAGTTTTGTCGTAATTTTGACAGAAGTCCGGCAACCTCGATATTCAGCCCCTGCCTGCCGTGTCAGCTTCCGATTAATGCCCCAGGTAGGTACACGAATTTTCTAACAAAGGAACCCCAAATAATCGAAAGAAAAGGCCCACAGCGCCCCTCCATCCCATCCTTGTCGTATATAGACCTACCATATGTATGATTATGGTTAGTCGTTTCGTATGTCTTCCCATGGTAGTATGGTGGTAAATAAAATATCGATAACCATGTCCACATAGCACACAACCATTTAAAGAAGAGCTTTCTTGCAGTCAGGCGAGGCGCTGCAACCAAGGTACCTTGTAAACGGCGGGCTTTTACCATACGCGAACCTCTGTTTACCATGGTCTCATCTCCCATCGGCAGTATCAGTTTTTGTGCGGCCGCGGTTCATGGTGGTTTCCCGTGAATCACAGGACTTTTTAATAACGGTCCGCGCGAGTGCCCATGCATCTTTGGATTTATTGTTTTCGTTGAACTTCATAATATGTTGTGGATTTTTTGAAGAGACTCTTGGTAAGAAATACTTTATTCGATTGAAGTAGCCGTTACTTGATGAAGATCCATTATAAACTGGTTAAATAATACAACAATGTGTATAAATCTTCACTAAATAATTTATTGTACCATGACAATTGTTTCGACAACACAGTGTCTTCTTCGGATGGAGATGGAGAAAAGAAAGATTTCTCCATCCGAAGAAGACACTGTGTTGTCGAAACAATTGTCATGGTACAATAAATTATTTAGTGAAGATTTATACACATTGTTGTATTATTTAACCAGAAATACTTTATCATATTTTATTAATAATAATTATTATTATTATTTGCAAGTTAAGTAAAAAGTTAAAAATTAAAATTCCCGCCAAATGCAACCTTTATAGATTCATTTAATTTAATGGTTATAATATAATTTAAAGATAGCATTTTATGACAGACATTTATTGACCATAAATTAATTTATTCAAATTTTATCTTCTAATAAATAAATGTCTGTGAATATACAGGATGTTTCAGAAGTACGGTACGTAACTTAAGGGGGTGATTCCTTATGACATTCTAAGAGAAAAAGTTTATATGAACATGTGTCCGGAGTTGCCCCGTTTTTGACATACAGGGTGATAAATATTAAAAACAATTTTTTTTTAAGTATTCTTTTCCCGACATTATTGAAAATTGGTACCGTTATTCACAATGACAAGGGGCTTAATTAGACCTAACTAGATTAAATTTTAAGTCCAATGGCATCTACAATTAATTAGATAACCTGATGTTTTTTTAATTTGCAAATGCTGAGTTTTGCACTCACTCGGACAAATTCGCTCAACAAGTCAAAGAGTCGGTGTTTTAAATCTTTTCCAAGGAGTGCTTGTTGGCTGATTTGTTGTTGATTCAACTTGATAAACTTACCTCTAAGTTAAATTAGGTATATTTCTTCCACCTTAGCTTAACTGTACCATCGGTATAATTACCTACCTATCTAATTATGTATACAATCATGATTAATCTTCAAATAGGTCGCATTATCCATACAAATTACAATGTTTACTTTTTAATGAACAGCCTTTTCGGGGCACTTACGAGTATTACGATCTGATCTGAACTAACAATCAGTGACATGCGGTGAGGTTGGGTATCACCTACATTTTTGCTTTGGACATGTAGAAAAAGGTTTTGCGACAGTCTGACCTAAACTCATTATGTAGTTGATAATTAAGTTTTAATTTTAATTCATTTTTACACATTTTTTTTTTGGAAAATAAATGATTTCTGAATACAACTTCTAAAATTACAAAACATTATACACTATTATTCCTCTAGAGACAGTACTTGAAACGAAAAATGCTTATACCTACAATAAATTAAGAACGGCTTGTTTCTGTAAATGTCCTTATTTAAATGTAGCCAAATTGTAGGTCCCAAGTTATATTTATATAGGTACCTAATTGTTTAGTTTTTTTAACAACCCCATTGTAGGTATTTTCTAATACATATTTATAATATTGCCCGGTAACCTATCATACTCTCTAGCTGCCTGATAAATAGGATTATATCAGAACATGATAAGTGAGTTTTTTGAAAATTAGATAAAAAAATCTCTTTTTCCAAATATCCCACCAGGCAGTGTAGTCATTGATGATAATGCTGGTTATCACAGCACCTTAGCTAAGAAAATACCAACCACAAGCAGCAAAAAAGAGGTACTGCAAGAGTTCCTTAGCCAACATTACCTCGATTTTAAAGATAATTATACAAAAAAAAACTAGTTGAGGTACTAATAGCCAAATCGTATAATAAAATATATTGCGTAGATGAGGCTATAAAAGCATGCGGTAACATACAACTTAGATTGCCCTCCTACCATTGGAATTTGAATCCTATAGAAATGATACGCTCCGAATTAAAAAACAAAGCTAGACGCAATAATTTAAATTCAAAAATGTCCGCTAATGTATTATATATATATTATGAATTAATACCAAAGAGCAGTTGGAGAGCGTGCATTAATCATGTATTTGAAGTCGGAAACAATTATAAGAAATGTTGGGAAAACGTAAAACCTTTAATTATATCAGTGGATGATAGTGATAGCATAGATTCAAACTATTGAGATGACTCATATTACTCATACGGTTTTATACAGGGTGTTCCACGTAGAAGTTCTGCATTTTTAACCCGATAATTACACAGATGTCAAAAAAACCTTTACCATTCGTTTTCAAACAAAACAAATTGATTCCGATATCTCGATAACTAAAGAAATTTAGGGGGGGGGGGTGGAACTTCTACGTATGACACCTTGTACAATAACAATTATATATTACGGCTTACTACTTTTACGCATATTAATAATTTACGTCAAAATCAGCAATACACAATAAATTTTTGTACGTATACAAACATTGCTTCAATCTTCCTACTACCACCCTGGACCGGATTTATTTGCCAAAATAGAAGCACAAGCAGGTATAAAGTATGAAGGCGTTAGTTAGTCATGAGCGTTTATCGTGTATCGTACTATACTTCTTATTTTATTTTGAAATATATTTTCACGTGATCTGGTGTTGTGCGCATGGATATCCCCGAATAAAAAATATTTACATTTGACTTTTGAGTTTTATTAGTTATTCGGCAGATTAGCTTACACTGCTTAAACCTCACTATCTCACATAACTGCCAGAGGCCCGACTCTCTATATAGATCAACAGTATGTGGTAATCGATCGTAGTTGAATATCATTTTCAATATTTTGTTTTGTAATACTTGCATTGAATTAAAATTCACAACCCTACATGTCCCCCAGATGGGAATCAACGAGGGAATCAAGTACCTATCTAAAGAGAAGGCATTGAATACATTAATTTTGCTCCTATTTGATAGATAATGTCCGTTTTGATATAAGGCACACATCATCGCCAATAACTTATCGGATGTATGATTTATATGTTCCGTCCAAGTAAGTTCAATGTCTATAATTAATCCTAAATATTTAATTTTCAAAACATTTCCGAGTTGTCTATTATATATTTTTATATTTGGTGTTTAACAGTAACAGTCGTATTTTTTTTGTCTAAATTATATTAAGATATTTGTTTTTAATACCTTACATCTGAAGAAGCCGCTGTGACGGTGAAACACGTGTCATGTTGACATATTAAAGTGAAAATCAAAAAACAATTAGTGTTTTCTTTCATATGTTAAATATGGATTTTCATCAAGTAACGGTCGAAACTATAAGACTTTTAAATAGCATAAATTTAGTTTAGACTATATTAATTTTTAGTTTATTATTCAGGAGCCAATCTATACCTTTTAAGATCGGTATTTATAACATTCTCTGTTTCATTCGTATTTTCAAAACGATATACTAACACCGTATCATCTGCAAAAGTATAATACTCTGCCCTCGACTATGCCACTAGTCCTGCATGTTCTAGACTCAGTACGTAGGGGGCGCGGAGTATTCAGACGATAAAAAAAATGTGACTCAGGCGAAAAATTTTGGGAAAATTCTATGTGCATTTAAATTTAACATACTTTTATTTTTCATCTATCAATTATTTACTTATAATACATTAGAAACGGTTGCTATAAACATCATCATAATATTATAGGAAATATTAGCGGGCGATAAAGTTCATAATGCCCGGTGAGTTTCGTAATGCCCCGTAATTATTATTAAAGAAAATATTGAACAAAATTTGTATTTATTTTTAACAATTTTTTTACGTAATATTATTCTGTTTTTTTCTATGTTAAATGTACAATTTTTGAATTTTCCTGAGAAAGAAGCTGGACCAACTATGAAATTTTGCGACTCGATTGCTGAGTTTCTGGATGTGCATGCGGATTCCTGCTCCATTTCAACATTAATTAACATATAATTGATATGTGATGGGCTACATGCTTGGTGAAATGGATATTCCATAGTAGAGGCAATTAAAGTAGTACTTGTTATATTTCACAATATATTTCAGTTTCCTGACACGTGTTTCAACCCTTGCGGGTCATTATCAAAGGCATTGTAAGACAGTTAAAAATTAATTATAATGACATGTAGAATTTTTAACTGTCTTACAATGCCTTTGATAATGACCCGCAAGGGTTGAAACACGTGTCAGGAAACTGAAATATAACAAGTACTACTTTAATTTCCTCTACTATTAATTAACATATTTTCTTTTTCGGTAACAGAGCTAGCTGTCATTTTTGCTATTCGATTTTTCGACGTGATGCTTTCCTCTATAACCCTCCGCTACTCTAGAACTCTTCCACTCTCCGTGTAGCTTAAGGGTTGCAAGAGAAGCACCACCCTCGATAAGAAGTGTGGACAAGGTCCGACGTAGACAATATCCTGTATATTCCTTGGCGTTTTCTAAATTAAGAAGTTTTGCTATGATTGAAGAAACACGTCCTAGTATATTTTTACCCACAGGCATTGCTATGCATTTACCATTTCGCTATGTAAGGAAAAATCTGCGTTCCTTAATTCCCCTTAGCCTTAATGCAAGGTACTGTCTAACCAATTTTAAGGCATCTGTTTGGTCTCCTTCGATTATAGTAAAACTTTTGGGCGTAAGTAGCAGTTTTAGTTTCTGGTACCTTGACAAGCATAACAGGCCCCTTATCCTCAATATCATCAATGGTCATTTTTACCATCTCATCCCGTCTTATGCCGCCAAAAAATCCTATTACGAGTACCACTTTATGCAACAGGAAAGTATCATTCGGCGCATTTTTGATAAAAAAATTAAACTTGTTCACCTTCCAAAACTTCTGACTTTTTAGGAACATATCCATTTGATTTAATTTTAAAAATGCTATTAATTGACAATATCTTGAAATATTATTGTTTTCCTTTACTATAAGTAATTAAGTCTTAATAAAGTGGATCTAACGAATGCAACTTTTACGATACACCATGGTAGATTAAGTCGTGATGAACATGTATATTTTGAAGCTTTGGGGCGGGGGTTGGAGGTATAGCCCTTCGTGATTGCGGCGGTCTATTATGTAAATAATTATTTTAACACAAATAATCTTACTTGTCAATAAAAAACACTGCCAGAAACTAATGCTAGTAAAAATAGATTATTCCAATTATAATATTGACACTTGATTTCTAATTTAATGTGTAATATTAGAATATTTAATTGAACCAGTTTCAATCACGCAAGAACCAAAATTTATAAAAACTAATCTCTGCATTAAGCAATTTCTTAAATCAAAACGAACTCATTAATTAATTCATTTTTAATGCAAATTCCTAAATTCATAACTGTAATCCGAGAAGATGATGCTCCAAAAATGTTGTTAACCGTAATATCAGAAATTTATGGTGTCATCGTTTCAGCTAATCCGTTATTTATATAATCAAAATTTCAGAGGCTTTTCCGAGGCTAATTATTTAAGATTTATTTGGCAGCCAAAAATTAAATCGGGACAAAAAAGAAGTCGACTTTAAATTACCATTTGTTATATTTTATTTTTCTTTAAAGCCAATTATCAGAATTATTATTTATCAGTTAAGTTCAGGTTTCTTCACATACCCATAAGAAATGGATTCATTATTTAACAGTTGGTAAATAATAAAAACTTAGTTCTAAAATTCTTATACATGTCATTTTAATCTAACTAAATTGACAAACTAGAACGGTTTAAAAAGTAACTCGCTCATAAAAGACCGCCATACTTGTTTAAATGCATGTTTGCCTACGATCCAGAAAACTAATAAAGATATCTACGAAATGGCCTTTAATGTTAACGATCGTGTGTCACTAGTTAAACATCCTGTATCGTAAATCGATTTAAAGTAAAATGAAATATTCATAGGTTAAGCGCTGATAACTGTGTTTATACAGGGTGTTTATAAATGTCACGTAAATATTTAACGAAGTAATAGGGCTCGTCAAAATAGTAAAAAAAATATCCTTAAATGTGCGGTCAAAAAGGCTTCATTTTTAATATGAAGGGTGTAAAAACTTTTTTTTTCGTTTCTTTCGTTTTTCTCCTATACAGAGTGGCAAAAAAGTCACGCATAATACCTGTAACTTTTGAATTACCTCGTATACTAAAAAAATACCTGTGTGAAAGTTGTTCAGTAAATTATTCCCCACATTTCTAGCTGCATGAATTTCTTCTGTCATTTCTGGTTTGGTTGCCATAGAGAATAACTTACTTTTTTAAAATGGAACACTCTGCATATGATTGCATATCTGGGAAAACTCTGAATTTATTGTGTTTCAAATTTTCACCTATCTGCAAGCGTTTCCGAGATAATGACAGCTCAGGTCGACCTAAAACAGCAACCGGGGAAGACAAAGCTTTGGACATCATGCTCTCAATACATGAAAATCCAACACAATCATCCAGGTCAATCGCAATGGATTTAAATGTGTTCAGCCATTGCTACAGAATCCTTGGACTGCTACTTGACGTATGTAAATCTGAGGTTTACCGAGCATGTCAATAACTGTAGAAAAAAGGCATTAGTCAATTTAAACTTATATACCACCAAAGGCACCTTCTAAATTCTTAACTCGGATATACCACCAAAGGCACCTTCTAAATTCTTAACTCGGAAAATCGTCATGTGCCTGGTCTTATCTCAATTTACTTTCTGTGATGCATTGTACGGTCCATGCCTCTTGAAAAGAGGGATGCCAGATGGATTTAAATGATTCAAAACTGCTTTCTACGTATGATGGGTGGAATTAAAAAGTATTATAGAGAGGTGAGCGCTAAAATGAGAGAAATAGGATGGTTTAATTTGAGAGAGAGAGAGAGAGGGAGAGTAAGTTTCATAGCCTAGTGGTTAATGTTTAATAGAACAATCATTATATAATGCCCGGATTAGTTACATCAAAAATTTCCTCTCTAATTACGATAAAGATATTATGATCATTATCATTATTACTATTAATAATGCTTACTTAACATTTAATTGCATCTAATCGTGAATGCACATTTTCTATGAATGGCATGCTAAAAGAAGTCTTACGCGCGTAATGATGTTTATTATTTATGTTTTTTACTACTACGGCATAATTTACCGTTAAATTTAAGCATCGATTTAATAAAGCTTTTGTTTAATTAATTTATGCGTCATCCGGGCAATGTAGTTTAAATATTTGGGTAATGATTTATTTAGTTGGGGAAGACAGTCAAATTGATTAATTTTGTGTAAATTATTTACTTTTTGTAATTGATGCGGTTGAATTCTATGATTATTGACCTAAACAGGATTCACTAATCAATACACGATTACGTAATCGTAATTATTTCTTAAACTACTAAAAATAAATCCATATAACCTAACTATATTAAAATGATCAACAGCTCTATGCCCATCTTTTGAGCCGATAATATACAGGGTGGTTAACAATAGGCCAATAATATACAGGGTTTCAAAAAATTATTTCGCCTCACTTTTTTAAGCTACCCAGTTTAATGTAAAATATTTTTAAAATATGCCACTTTTAATTCCAGACCTCATTCTATTTCAACATTTTTAAAAAGTTCTTGGGGACCCGGTATATTATAAATATTGATACAATGTATTGTTAAATTCAATCTCCGTCCGTATTCAGAATGGCTATACAATAGAAAGCCAGAAGAGAAAAACACTACATCAAATAATTATCAACCTTAAAGCACTCTTACCTTGCATTTAAAAAGGGATGAGCCAATTTGACATAAAAATAACATTTTTTAGGATAAAAAAACATTAGGGTCAGTGTGGTTTTCCAGAATATCAATATTTAAATACTTGAAAAACAAACTGTAAAAACAATCACAAAATAAACGCACTCACCAATGACACGGTCATTTTTCAATTTTACTTAGGGAAAACATCGTCATTAATATTAGGTAATTAAGAATGCAATGCAAAACGTTTTTGAAAATTATTTTTTAATAAAATTTTATTGCCCTCTATTTGTACGAATATTTTACTAATTTTCTTGTTGTTAAAAAGTTTAAACCTATGCAAATTTGAAAGCATAACAAAATCGTTCAGTAAATTATCTAATAAAATATATCTCTAGTATTGTCGCTATATCTTTAAACCTCTGTTATTCACCAGGGATAAGACCCTTCGAGCTAAAGCTCGCGGGGTCAGAACAGATCATAAATGAAAATACTAGTTTGTAGAAATTTTCGGAAAATCGCTTTCTTGTGGATGACAGAGGTATTATCGATAAGACGACTCTTCTATCGGTATATTACTGTTGATATTATTATTTAAATATCCAAAAAATATGCTTGCATCTCTTATTTCTTATTTTTTTTACTTATTACAAAGCTTTCGATGGGCCTTTGGTCAGCTGAGGAAACACAATCTTCTGTAAGTATACCTCAATTGAGTAGAAATTTTATGAAGGTTTTAGAATAGTACCAGTGACGTAGATACACTAGAGGGCAGAGCTATTAGATATTACAATTTTTGAACCATTCTGCTGCTTGGAGTCGTGTGTGATTCAAGATGTCAATATTTTAGCACTGAAGAAGGTTTAAACCAATAAAACGAAACCAATAAAACCAAAAACCGTTTCAAAAAATAATATTGGACAGGAAGACTAGAAATCAGACGCATGGACTAAAAGTATTTTGACATACCTAATTTTCTTGTCGTTATTCCTATGTTTAAATTGAACGAAATTATATCAAGCAAGTTACAGTAGCTTGTTCTGCAACCTGCCTTAAACATGATAAAGTAAAAAGGCTACGTTTAGTTTTAACACGTTTCGGTGTTAATTAGCCCAGCTTTTTGTACGTAATGAAATCAAAAGATGTCGTTCATTAACCGCCAATTAAAAATTAAGAATTAAGCTTAATTGTCATCGAATTTACATCGGTATTTTTGTTTGGTGCAAAACTTAATTAGTAAGATATTTACTAATTTGCAGTGACACGTATGGCTTTATAAGCAAAACGTCTGTTTTTTCTTGGTTCGTTGTTTCGGAGTAACTTGAGCATGCCGTATACAAGTATCTTTTTGAGTGCTTACCCGTTCTTTTTCCGAAGATCGTTTTTTTATAATAAGATCCTCCGTAAATTTTTGGTTTTAAACTGGAAATATATATGTCTCTTCTGGATAAGAGTTCCGCCTTGAAGCATTCATGTATTAGAATTCATTAGAAGCTTCGAAAATCAGAGAAGGTGTCCATATTGCTCCAAGAGACCTGAATTTTTCAAATGCAAAAATAGACAACACGAAGTGTCCGTCTCAACAAAAAATGTTTCTATTTGAACTTAATATAATAAAAATAATAGCTAGTAGTAACGGGTATCCCTTAAGATAAATAGACTTTATTATAAATTTTTAAACAAACATACAATATCATATTATATATACACTTCTCCAAGAAATTAACGCACCACCAAGAAATAACCAAAAGTTTAAAGTAAGTTTTGTCAAAACTACTTATCCGATTTGAATGACTTTTTTTTTTAATGACAGGCTGCGACTCTTCCAGAAAGTTAGTGTACTACTGTATTTGCATTCAAACTTATTTTTGTATAAATACAGGGTGCTGCAATGATAACCTGATTTTTTCATAAAATTTGTAACACCCTGTGGAGTCCAACTGTTACAATATCAACTTAAAGTTAAAATCAAACTGTGGCTTTATCTTTTTGTAACATTTTGCTTTTTGATTTACTCTATTATCTTGGTCACAACAAGAGAGAAACACAGGTTTATGGCATAACATGTTTTTATTAAAATTTATTATCCAAATCTAGCAACGAAAAACAAAGAAACAAGATGTAAAAGAAATGTCAGTAGCGAGTATTTCTGCCTCTGGCACAAGTAACTGCCTGGCAACGACGGCCCATACTTAAAATAAGCGACCGTATATCATTTTGGTCAAGTTCTTCCCATATTTCAATCAGTCGCCTCCCCACGTCTTCCAAAGTGTTCAAGTTCCGTTCCTCTTGTAACCTCCTCCCAAGAGTGTCCCAGAGATTCTCTATGGGATTTAAATCCGGGCTTCGAGCTGGCTATGCCTTGGTATCGATGCCAACCATTTCTTCTTTTACGTTGCATATTAATTAAAATAAAGGTTTTTGCAAAAAAAAAGTAAGGACTTACACTGAAAATACACTTCTATGAAATGCTTTTTGACACCTGTATTTAGCTAATGACAATTTACTGCATGTAACTTATTTTTTTCATAGCCATACTCACTTTAGTGCATATAATGCAAATTAAAATTAATAAAAACATGTTATGCTATAAAATTGTGTTTCTCTTGTTGTGACCAAGATAATAGAGTAAATCAAAAAACAACATGTTACAAAAAGATAAAGCTACAGTTTGATTTTAATTTTAAGTTGATATTATAACTGTTGAACTCCACAGGGTATTACAAATTTTATGAAAAATCAGGTTATCATTGTAACACTCCGTATTTATACAAAAATAAGTTTAATGCAAATACAGTAGTAGACTAACTTTCTGAAAGAGTCTGTCATTCAAAAAAAAAATTATTCAAATCGAACAAGTAGTTTTGACAAAAATTTACTTTAAACTTTTGGATAATTTTTGGTGGTGCGTTAATTTCTTGGAGAAGTGTATTATGATATAATATTTCTTTACCAATAGCAAAATTTGTAGCTTTTAAAACCATCAACACTGTCAAGCGATATCTGGTCAACTCTCAAGATAAAGTGGACCAACTTCTACATCTGGAGTTTACGAGAGATATAGCGAATAATAAATCAGCATTTGGTAATCATTTACTGGAATCTAAACATCGTTCTTTCACCATCTGAGAACATTAATCTCTCACATGAATGTAATAAAGTTAAAACTCGATTTATTAGAGAAACTTGAAATCACTGTTCGGACATGCGTTAATAAAGTCTTTAATTTTGAATCGTATTTTATTTTTTATGATTTAAACAGTCAATAACAAATACAACACAGATGTATAACCTTAAAGATCCTTGCTCCTCAGACTCTGCATTTCTATATTTATCTGATTTCCATTATTGGTAGTGCGGTCTTTGTTTTTTCCCATAGGTTTACCCAAAATTTATTGGAAATAAATGATTTAGTAAACCTGGCATTTTTTTCTGATGACGCGTGGTTCCACCAACAATTTCTATAATGTTTATTTTGCTTTCTCTATATTCTTACTGTGTTAATTTTGTAAACAACAAAAATAAATTTATATTTATTTACTGATTTTAATATTCATTAGTTTGCGTTAGATATATTGTTATTTAAACCAAGCCCTATGGTTTTTAGTCCAAGCCCTCCTGGATGAAAACATTTTTTGCAATTTAAACTTGAAAATAACATCATTAAGTCATAAAACAACTTCGAAAATTTTTGATTCCCATTCAAATGGTTGCTGACACTGTAATTTCTTATAATTTTGGTTATCAAGTACTTAAGCTACCTGTTTCTTCCTACTTGGAAATGAACACTCTTTGTGCACAAACTTCAGTGGCGTATCATTAAACCATAATCTACTGAAAAGCTTCAATATCTTAGTTTGGGCCCCCCACATTTCTACTAATCATACTCATCCCTCTGTTTTTGTTTGCGTAATGAGTATTTAGTTCGAGTTCTCTTATATTTTCTACTTTTTTCCTTGGAAGGTACGTATTTAATGCCCGACTGTTCGCCATAAGTAAAATTAATTTATTTATTCATTTATGCATACGCTGTTTAACAGTTTCCCAATTACAAAACAGGTACAAACCGATACCGTAGTTCAATAGTGTAACATGTTCAAAAATGTAATTGCTGGAAAATGAATAAAATAAAAAATTGTGTCATTAATTTTTGAATTAATATCTTAACTGTTAAATAAATGTGAATATTCTCTAAACATAATTTCTTACGACGCGTTAGTAATAAAACGGTCATCTTGTTTTTAATTTTAAACTTTAGCCTTGTCAGAATTTTGAAATTTGATTAAGTTTTTACACTATTGAATTCAATTTTTGGAAATTTCCGAAATACATTTTGAAATAAATCGAGTTGTTACATTATTGAATTACATTTTTGGAAATTTGCGAATTAAATAAAGCTCTAACAAATTTAAGAACCCTTTGATTTCTTAAATAAAACAAATATAATAGCTGCCAAAATGACATTTTATTTAAATTTAAACATTGCTTACAATACAAATGGTTTATAATATTGCTAACAATAGGATAATAATAGTTATTAAACTTTTTTTTGAAACTTATAAACACTTAAAATTTATCTAAATAAATCAACGGTATACTACGTTTCTTTAGATAGTTAAAAATAATCGAAAATATAGTTCTACATTTACTCTGATTCAGAACTATTTGAAATTTCGGTATCTGTCTCCTGCTCTCTGTCTTTTATATTATTATTATCTGACAAGATTTCATAAAAGGGCCAATAGACTGGTTTGATTGCATTTTCTTTGCAAAGATCCAGTAAATCTTTCTTTTTTTTACAGTCTATAGGCGGAGCTTTTTTATATTCTTTATGATCAAACAGAAGAATTAATTATGACATTTTGCACAAAAAGGTAGGTATAATTATTACCAGTAACGTACCAAAGTTAACCCCTTGGACTCATGTATCTCTGATGAATTCTTAGAATTACAAGGATACTCTTCGGTTCTTAGCAAATCGTAGTTTCTGTCTGCTACAGTGTCATATAAAATGTTGGAATTGGCAGATGTGGGAGGCGAGTCCTAAAGGAAAATTATTTTTTTATGGCTAAAATACCTATGTTTACGAATTGCATTATTGGTTTAAATGTAACTTGTACTAATACAATACGTACTTAAATCGAAAATTATTTCAATTTAAATGTATTTTACAAACCAACAGAAAATAAAATGTATTAGAAATTGAGGTTATGTCTTAGTAGAATAACTAAAGCAAAACTTACCATAACATTAATACTTGTTTTCTGCACATCAGCTTTCGCCAGTCGCAATAGAAAATTGCTACGCGTCTCACCAATATTTTTACTTGGTTTATTAAAACAAAAATCACTCATTATTGTTGATTAATTACAGAGAAGTCGGCGTAACAATCACAACACGCCAGAGCATAAACAACTGAAGACGAAGTTCAATACTGTAACAACTCTATTTGTTACACTGTAGAACTATCATGCTTTTCTATTTCAGGATATTTCTATAGTGTAACTAGTTACATCTAGCGGCTAGATTTGCAAGTTAGAGTTGTTTCTTTATGGAACTCGGTAAAAGTCAATGTTTGCTTTTATGCTATGGGTTTAACCCAAAAGTGACAAATTTTGAGTTGTTACACTATTGAACTACGGTATCGAAACGGAAACTTACAAATTAACATAATTTTACTATACAATTAAACCCATATGACTTAACACAAAGCGATTTAGATTTACATAATATGTGTATGAAAAGAAAAAAGAACATTGATAATAAGAACACTGTCAAGCAACAAAAACCCTTACCAAAAACAGAAAATCAAAAAATCTGTTGTCGATAACAGTGACTATTGATTGCGCTTAATCTGCAGGCAAAAATGTCATAAGCATTAACATTAGAATTATAGTAGGCGCACATCGAGTTAATATGTGTAAATCTATTAACATTAGTACAAAACGGTGGTAGGTAAAAGTATCTGTGTTGTGAGAACTTAACATAGGAACCTTAAAATTTACTTTTGCCAATAGTGCTGCACACACAATACTACCGTTGAAAAGCTTGCACAAAAAAGACTGAGAAAGATCTTTACGTCTTCTATCTAAACTTATGAGCGAAAATCTTTGCAGCAGCTGGTCATGGGGAAACCCTTGAATTGAATAAACACCATCCGTTCTGAACCACAGAGCCTTAGCAAATCGTCTCTACACCGACTCTACAGAATTTATATGAATATTGTAATAAGGGGACCGAACAACTGATGCGTATGCCAGCTTTGGTCAGTAGAATTGTAAACAGCAAGTGACATTATTTTAAATTATTGGGATTCATTCCGATTTATGGGTTGACTAGAAATACTTATACATAAGAACTTCCAATAAATCAAAAAAATATGAGAGAAATTTCTAAAAAATGGTTAAACATATTTTTGTCCCAAAAATTATAAAGAAGATATCATAAGGAGCTCCTTAAAACTATTTATTTAGCGATTGTTTACGTTTCTATTAAATATAATAAAAAAAAAACCCTAGTATATAAACTAACATATGCCAGAAAAACGATTTTATTTTAAATTTTCTTTTATATTGATTTTTTTTAAACCTTGTATAATATGATTATTTATTTTACCCCATTCTCGACTCTGCAGTTTCGCCACTGCATAATTTTACGACAAAAATAATTCTGAAACGAATCTTCGGCACTGCCAATCGTAAATGATTGCCGGCTTTTTAAATTTATTGCTCAAGATTAACGGTAATTTTCTGGCAATGGGCAATGTGACGGTACAAAAATGTTTTATGGGCAGCGATAAGGACCATGCATGGTCGTAATGGGATTGTATTCGTCTGTTAAGAAACTTTTACGATTGCTTGATTATTACTAGCAGAAAATCTTTCAAAGTACTTTATCTTTGTTTACTTCAAGGCTTTCGACAGGGTGAATCATTAGATACTTCTTTCTGGCAATCCTAAAATTCCTTGGTTTCGAACCTAATGCATGCCAACTCCTTAGTACTTATGTTACTGCTAGAACCCAGTCAGTAAAACTTGATGCAGTCTATGCTTATGGACATTGCCTGCGGCGTTCCACAGTAATCCATACACAACTAACTAAACTCTGAGATATGCTTTAGTGCACCTTTATGCGGACGACATTCGCCCAGAAAATATCCTTGAGGTAAATGATAGATTGTCAAGTGACCTCGAAGTACTGTTGAAGTCCTCTTACAAATCAATGCCTTCAATTAAATCCAAAGTGTCCAGTAGTGGGACTAGTATCAAAACCTGCGTTGCATCGTAACTGCTCAGCTAGCGCCAGGAACCTTGGACTTTTTCTTGACAATATCTCAAGATTTTTGCAACATTTAATTATCTGTATCAAGAAAGCTTTTGTCAATTTAAAACTAATTTTTAATCACATATACTTATTAAGTATAAGCCTTAAGAAATTGTTACGCGATGGTCTTGTCTTTTAGAACGGGATGCCAGACTCATCCAACTTATTCAGAAAAGCTGTGTACGGATGTTGGGTGGTATAAGAAGATATGAAAGAGGAGTGAATACAAAAATGAGGGAAATTGGTTGGTTCACTATGTGGGAGAGAAGATTGCTTCACAGTCTAGTCTTATTCAATATAATAATCTGTAAAAAGTATCCCGCGGATATCTACCAAAGAATCAAATTCAGATATAATGCCTTGGGTCTAAGACACACACTTACAATTTCTTCTCCATTACACAAAACTAGCTTATTGAAGAATTATAATAAAATCCCGGTAAATTTAAAATGTGCTCCACCTCAAATATATAAATTTGCAATACGCTACCTAATCCCGCTGTTCTAGCAGATTTGAAAATAGCTCTCAGTATACACCTCGATAAATGCCACCCTGTAGTTATGGATATGGATAGTTTATATAAATGTATAGTTTAGAAATGCTTAGAATTATTTCAAGAAACTACCGACATATTATCATACAATTATCATCATTATATCATCATATAGCTACCAATTAAACTCAGATTATGGATTTATATAATAGTAAATAAAAATTTCTTGGGTTAAGTGAGGAAGTTTGACCTCAACTTCAAGACATATTATTATTATTATTAATTTGTGTAACAAAATTGAATCCAAATAAAAACCTAATTTGATTGAAAAAGAATCAACATTAAACTCTAAAATTACGACAAACAAAATGATCGCGTAGCATCTGTGGCATAGTAGTAATTAAACTTAACGGTCAATAAAACTTACTTTTTTAAATTAGATAATTAACGTTATTCTGTGTCAATTTTTATACCTACACTCGACTGATTAATGATAAATTGTCGGGTCAACCTCCTTCAGGTTCAAATTTGCTGCTCATCAACTCTGTAGAAGTACTGTTAGTAAAGAGATTTTGCACTTGTGTATCTGCAACGTATATCACCGTATACTCGTATACAGTGTAAGTTTGTGGCTTGCAATAAATTACCACTTCTCCTGGCAATTCCACTCTAAGAAAATTGTAGTAGACTTCAACTAAGGTATCTGCAATAATTCTTGCCCACGCATTAAATGAAAATCTATGCTGGCGACGTTCATCGATGATAGCATGAGGATTATTTTCAGCCCAAATATGGTTATTATAAAAATTTATAATGCTGTCTCGCGAAAAATTTGCTTTATCTGTAAATAAGTTTTTGTCGAAAAATTTTGGACTCACACACTTTTCTTGAAATCAGTAACAAAAAATACCTCTAGTTGAAAAATCTTGAGGCAACAAAACTTGCACCTATTTTCCTCGTACTTGTGCCTGGGGATTCTTCAGTCATATTCAAAAATGTCTTCCTCAAGTTCCGGGATTCCTACTGTAAATTGTCGACCGCCTAATTTGTTTTTTGCAAAACTACCTGTTTCCTCTAATCTTAGATGCAATTTCGAACATGGTATTCGTCTATTAGGAAAACGTTCTGCATACAAACGCCTTGCCTCCATTGCATTTTCATTTGCCAAAGCGTACATAAAATCAATTTGAGCCATTTCTTGATTGGTAAACTCAGCCATAAAGAAAAGTATTAAATTTAAAATTCAGTCACATAATAGTTATTTATTTCATACTGTATTGTAAAACACACCTTTACATATTTGAATTTAGTCCAGAAAACAAGGTTTTACAGCAATAAGTCCGGACTAGTCCTGTAAAAGTTCTTTATCGGACTGAAATTTGTGAGTTTTAGTTTAATCAATGTCAAACACACAATGTTTCCACCAGTAAATATAAGCACTTTTCAAATATACGACGCAGAATAAAACTTCATTATAATTTCAAAACATAATTATTATAATTTTCAACAGAACAGTATGAAATAAAATATTGTACGTCATTCGTCCGGCAAATCCTTTACAGTATTCGTTTGAAAATTCCAGACTCGGCTCCTTCGTCGCCTCGTCTCGAAACATTCCACTCATACTGTAAAGGTTGATTTACCGGACTTATAACGTAAATATCTATTACGTACCAAGGGCGTTAAGTAGCCCATAATGCCCTGAAGGAAAAGCAACTAGCCCGAGGGATAGTTTCCGCCTGATGGGCATTATACTTTAGTAACGCCTGTGGTATCTACAATATTTTATTTTTCATTAAATTTAAAATATAAATAGTTCAACTCACATTTTTTTTTTAACTATTTTCGCCAATTTTTAGTATTTAGTGAGCTTTTATCGGTTGTCATAGAATAAGTTTGCTAAGGGCTGTTTATTTTAAGCGTCTGTTACGTTTTATAAACGAAAATATGGAAATTCCACAAAATATTTTAGAAAATGCTGTACGACAAGGAGTATGAAAATTTTCTACAATGGAAGTAAAAAACCAATTTACGGTGATTACTGAAACAGTAATGGTGGCTTACTTTCAGGAATTGGTATGTAACCCTTTTGCTCATTGAGTAACAGTATTTAACTATTTTTACTTTATTTTAGTCGGAAAAGTATACCCCAAATAGCCTTTGGACAAAATATTTCCAGGCGAAGTCTGAACTTGTAGTAAAGGAAAACATTAATATTTCAAGATATTGTCAATTAATAGCATTTCTAAAAGTTAAATCAAAGGGATATCTTCCTGAAAAGTCACAAAAGGTGAACAAGTTTTAACTTTGGTCAAAAATGCGCCGAATGATACCTTCCTGCTGCGTAAAGTGGTACTCGTAATGGGAATTTTTGGCGGCCTAAGACGGGATGAGATGGTAAAAATGACCATTAATGATATTGAGGATAAGGGGCCTGTTTTCTCAAGGTACCAGAAACTAAAACTGCTACGCCAAAAAGTTTTGCTATAATCGAAGGAGACCAAACAGATGCCTTAAAATTGGTTAGACAGTACCTTGCATTAAGGCCAAAAGGAATTAAGGAACGCGCAGATTTTTCCTTGCATACCGAAATAGTAAATGCGTAGCTATGCATGTGGGTAAAAATACACTAGGACGTATTCCTTCAATCATAGCAAAATTTCTTAATTTGGAAAACGCCAAGGAATATAGAGGACATTGCCTACGTCGGACCTCGTCCACACTTCTTATCGAGGGTGGTGCTTCCCTTGCAACCCTTAAGCTTCACGAAAAGTGGAAGAGTACTAGCGTAGCGAAGGGTTATATAGAGGAAAGCATCACGTCGAAAAACCGAATAGCAAAAATGGTAGCTAGCTCTGTTACCGAAAAAGAAAATATGTTAATTAATGTTGAAATGGAGCAGGAATCCGCATGCACATCGAGAAACTCAGCGATCGAGTCGCAAAATTTCATAGTTGGTCCAGCTTCTTTCTCAGGAAAATTAAATAATTGTACATTTAACATAGAAAAAAACAGAATAATATTATGTAAAAAAATTGTTAAAAATAAATACAAATTTTGTTCAATATTATCTTTAATAATAATTACCGGGCATTATGAACTTTATCGCCCGCTAATATTTCCTATGATATTATGATGATGTTTATAGCAACCGTTTCTAAGGTATTATAAGTAAATAATTGATTGATGAAAAATAAATTGAATAATAACTCGCGAGGATACTTGAAACTTGACTTGACTTGGAAGAAAATAAATGTGATTGCTATGGAATCACGCTAAGCCTACACGTTTATTTAAACAACAAAATAATGAGATTGTTGTGACGTGAAAATAAAATTATTGTTGGCTCGAAAACTGTAAGAGATACGAGAAAAATGCAAGAAACTTAATTTGCTTAAAAATTAATTTCTTAATCAAATAAAATAAGAGTTTTTAGTGTTTAACATGAACGTATTATTTATTTTTGCGAAATTCTAGTAGTCACTATCCGTCACTGAACACATTCAAAATAAAGTTCTCAAACCCCTTATTATGTGTGACAAATATTATTCGAATATTGTTTTTCATTGAATGTTTATAAAAAGAAAACATAGTAAACACCCTCTGTAGTACTAGTATATAGGGTTGAATTTGTTTAGCATTTTAAAACATAATAACAACTGAAATATCTACATAAAAATAAGATGTTGTTTCAATAAAAATTAGATTTCAGTTAGAAGTTGTGACTCAGGGACAGAAAAACACGAAATTTAACGTTCCTCAGTAATGGGTGTCACCTTCTTTTTCGAAATATCAATGGTCAAATAGTATATTAAAAATATAATAAAATTGAATAAATTCACATTTGACCGCGATTTTCGGATATTTATTAATTTTCTATTTTTACGAAGAGCTTGTTTTGACGCAAAACTCCCCGTCTAACCTTAAAATATGTTTCACGCTAGTAGTCGTAGTCGTAAATCAAACCGTGAAAGTATTCCGTAAGCGTGGGCCGGAAATAAATGGTATTATTGTTTTAAAGTGAACTGGCAACATGGAACTTATTAACGTATATAGTGTCCCTAGAAACTAATACATAATTAAAAGAAAAAAAACGGGTTTAGGTTTAAAATTGGAACAATTAAGCCCGATTTAAAATTAAAAATACACGATAATGAAAATCAATTTCCATGCATACATCATTTTCCACCAACTAAACCGATAAATCAACAAACAGTAAAAGAGCATATTTTTTGGGGCCACCGGATACAGCCCAGTGACTGTATGTACGGTCAGTGCACCTATCAATGTTCGTCGCTTGTTCCTGATGATAATCAGCTGTTTTAATTACCATTTTTTGTCGCCGTTTTGTAACGGATGAAAGTACGTCTTTTCGCGGAACAAAGATAAAGGTACATGGAATTTTGTTTATGTGTTTCCTCAACGATAAACATTATCCATAGTATACTACAGCGAAAAACGCTTTTTTTTTTAAATGCTTTTGCAGTAAACAGGCTTAAAGAATGTTGTTAATTAATTAATTTTCTGTAGTTGTGGTTGTTTTAATCTCGCATTTATAGTAAAATGAAAAGAATTTGTCAAAAGCTAAAATGACGTGTTCATCAGGGAGGCTATAGGATCCGACGAGAGGACCACCGGAAAGCATTATTGACGCTACAGCAGTGGCGGCTCGTGGGTGTATAAGGGGGTGAGGCTGTAAAATAGCGCCGCAGACGAAAATTTTTCACGATTTCACAGTCATTGGCTTAAAATTAATGGTTAGGAACTCAACTAGCAATATAATTATTTTGAAATACTAGGTTTCACGAGAAAAATATTCAATTTGCAAGATCAGGGTCAATTTCTCTCAATGCATCCGCTATTGTGTCTCTATTTTGCTGTACTCTCGTAAGCGCCACAGAATTCTTAATATGTTCTTTGGAAATTTCGTGTGATTTTACCGCCCGTGAAATTTTTTTAAAATCAGAATATCCAGTACTTCAACCAATGTACTCTGTCATTCTTCATTGCACTAATGAATATTCCTTATCTGACGCCTTCTTCGCAACAATATCTGAACAAGAAGCCATTACAATATTCATCCCATGTTTTCATATGTAGTAAGTATATTGACAGCGTTTAAAAGTTCGTGAATATTTCTGTGTGTATGTGACCTGTGTTTAAGATATATGTAGCAACTTACCTGAATATGATTCCGCAAAGACTGGATTAATGCTTCGCATGTTTCAAGTACCTACTAATAAAGATATAGATTGTTTGGAAATCTTAAACGTATACATTAGTAGACTTGTATGCGAATTACCAGTAGCCAGATTTCGTAAGGTGACTACAAGCCTAATTGAGGGAGAAATTGTCGCTCTATATTTTGTGTTCATTTGTGAATACTAATTGATAACTTGAACTAACTATTTTCAGCAATTGCTCAAGATCCTAAGAAAGTTTCGAAAGCCATTACCATCTTTCAACTTTAATTCTGCCATAAAATTCTCTTCATAATAGATACCCTCTTCAAGGAACTTTTTCTGTTACCAACGTCTCGCTTTCTCTCTCACCTCACAATTTAAATAACTGTAACCTGCACAAAATCCTGCCGTAGCCAGTGCTACGATCTCGTTCGACATTTTCTTTCGTAATGATGTGTGGACAAGAAACATTGTCTCTAACTTGTTTCAAAAAGGTTTTACATATGTTTATAAATAGTTTCGAAACAGTTTCCAAATTTTGTTTCTATGTCTGTACTAGGCATTAGACACATTATCTAAATAATTTTTTTTTAAAGGCTAAACTAAGTGGTTTATTTATATCAATAATTGTTGGTGTTTTTTTTAGCCGCTTATGTTATTGGTAGATTTCGGAGTTTTTACGAGATATTCTCGAAGAAATGGTCGAAAAGGCATTGAAAACGCAGCAGTAAATTACCGTATGACGTATATCTACATGTTACATATAAAATGCTAATCAGAACGTATTTTGCGGCGTGGAAAAAATCCATTATGCATTTTTAATTGAGCGTGTCAAAGATAATTTAGTGCATCACGCCTTTTAACTGAAACTTAATGTTTGCCAATTTGTTACTCCTTACCGCACATCAAGATGTATCAAGACGGGGGCTTTCAAGGGTATAATTATTCCTATTTTTGTTTTTTTTTAATTGTTCTTGGACATGTACAAATTGCATGTATGTATATAATAGGTAGCGGTAAATTTTGGCATAAACCGTGTTCTCGGATATTCAGCTTTTCCTTATGATACTATACGGGGTGTCTCTAAAAGGTCTGTACAAGATCTGAGCACATATTACTGATGCCAAAATAAGGCGATTTAAAGCAACTTACCTTGGTCCGAATTGCTTTGTTTCCGAGATACAGGGTGGTAAAGTTAAAAAATAAAAATCGAATTTTTTAAATTAATGAACATTTTTTAACGTATTACCTTAAAACTTGGTACCTGGGGTTTTTTTGGGATTCGAAACCCGAATACGGACATCTTTTCACTGTGGCTATTAGAGGGCGCTTCACGCTGCACTTCTTATGGTTTAGAATGGCCATAACTTTTTTATCAGTGTAGTTTTTCCTTTTTTTGTTAAGAAACTGATTTTTTGATCATTTTCAAACAAAAAAGGTACTCTTGTGAAAATCCGCTAAAGTAAGCCGTTTTTGAGATATTTCGGTTTTTAGTGTTCGATGCCGCACCGGAATGTTTAAATTATTTTGAATAAAAAATTCCGTTATTACTAAATTTTCGGCAGGAAAAAATGTTTCACTTGAGTTAGTTACAGCAAGTTTTGCAGGAAGAATTTGAGTATGGATTTTTGTTTTTAATTAAATGAGGAACATTTTTGTTTTAAAAGTAAATTTAATTAGGATCAACTTTTAGTAATTGTTCAAAATGATCTCCGTTAACATAAGTACAAAGATTAATACGACGTAAAAAGATTAAATTTACTCTTTGCATCAATTCCGCATCGTTCTTTAATATGTTGACTGCATTTTAAATTCTTCCCCACAATTCCTCTTCATTATTAATCGGTCTGGAGTATACCATCGCTTTTAAAGACTCCCATAAAAAATAATCCAACGGAGTTATATACGGTGAGCGTGGCGGCCACTTTACAGGAGCGTCATTTCCTCTACCATCCATCTGTTTGGATACTGTCGATGCAAATAATTGCGGACATTCAAACTAAAATGTGGTGGAGCACCGTCATGCATAAACCACATATCTCGTCGAAGTTGTAATGGCAAATCTTCTAATAAATGTAGCAGCGTATTTTGTAAATGTTCTAAATAATCCACACCATTTAGTCGTGGCGGTAAAATGACAGGACCAATAATGAAATTGCCAACGATTCCTGCCCACACATTAATTCTAAACTCATGTTGATTATGAGTTACTTTCGTGGCATGCGGGTTATCATCAGCATAAACATGTTCGTTATGTAAGTTGGTTACACCACTTCTTGTAAAACATGCTTCGTCAGTAAATAAAATGTGCTTAGCAAAATTCACATCCTGTTGTCTTTGTTCGGTAATGAGTCGACAGAAGTCCAATCGTTGATCGAGGTCCGGAGCCAAAAGGTCTTGTACCTTTTGGATATTGTATGGATGAAGCTGCTGTTCTTTTAATGTTCTGTGAACTACATCCTTGGATACTCCTACCTCTAAACCTAAGCGTCTGGTGCTTAATTTTGGATCTTCAGCAATTCTTTTCAAAATTTGTTCCTCAACCTCAGGAGTCCTTATTGCACGTTGCCGTCCATAATTGGCAGTTAAAGGAGTGAAGCTACCGGTTTCGCGAATGCGTCTCTCAATAGCAGCAAATGTTTGATGGTTTGGTATGCGCCGATTTGGATATCTTTTCCTGTATACCCTAACACTTTCGCGGCCATTTCCTCCACAATACCCAAAAACCAATAGCATATTCGTCATTTCTGCAGAACTGTATCCTTCAGCCATCTTTACAGTCAATTTAATATTTAACTAACACGTTTCAAACACATTATTTATTCTCGCATTGGCAAATTCTTACTTAAACACTTACTGTAAACAACATAGACTGACATGAGCGAAGATTCTTAAAATACGAAAAATGTTTACATTTAAATAGCCTTAAAGGTGTTCATCAAACAGGTAAAAAATAAGGATTTTTGGAGGTGACACCCCAAAAAAGTATCTAAAAAAAATACATTTTCCACTGCTAATTCACTAACCACATTTCATCCTCAAAGATAACAGCAAACATTTTTTATTCAGAATAATTATTCCGGTGCGGCATCGAACACTAAAAACCGAGATATCTCAAAAACGGCTTACTTTAGTGGATTTTCACAAGAGGGCCTTTTTTGTTTCGAAATTCAAAAAATTAGTTCCTTAACAAAAAAAGGAGACTACATTAATAAAAAAGTTATGGCCATTCTAAACCATAAGAAGTGCATTGTGAAGCGCCCTCTAATGGCCACAGTGAAAAGGTGTCCGTATTCGGGTTTCGCATCCCTAAAAACCCCCGGGTACCAAGTTTTAAAGTAATACGTTAAAAATTTTTCATTCATTTGAAAAAATACGATTTTTATTTCTTAACTTTACCACCCTGTATCTCGGAAACGGAGCAATTTCGGACTAAGGTAAGTTGCTTTAAATCGCCTTATTTTGGCCTCAGGAATATGTGCTCAGAATTTGTACAGATCTTTTAGAGACACCCGATATACTACAATATTGAGCCTGCCAGTGTTGCCAAATTTTCTTCATTTTCCTCCATTCATCATATTTTTAAATAGGGCTCCATAACAATATTTTTTAAATTTCCGATTAGCTTAACATTCTGAATACAACCACATCATTCGTTTAACCTGAAATATGTTTTCAGTGGGATAAAATCTTATACACATATCTCAAAGTCCTATACGTGTTAAAAACCATTAACTAAAACACGCCTCGCGACTGAAATTTAATTTTTGTAAATTTATTAACATCCTATGCCACACATCGAGAAGTTTAAAGAGACCATTAAAATTTGATGACTGTAATTACTGTTATTTTTAAAAGTAAGTTTCGGAGTCTTAAGAATGGTAATCGCGTAACGGTACTTGCTCTCAGGTGTTGCAGTTTCGTTGTCGGGTTGAAGATCGTGTTTTTCGTGCGGATATCTTACGATTTTGGTAGCAAGGACAAACCAACCAAATACGTGAGATATTTTTTCGTCATCTATTTAGACAAGAATTATTTAAAATTGTTTTTGTCCAATAAATCCACCATTATTAAACACCTCGGTAAGACCACTGAAATAATTTCTTAATACCTACTTTATACTACTCCTATCTAAAAGAGAACTAGATCTATTACTAGCTTGGTAACGATGCCGCAATATCCGTAAATGATCAATTTCAATTAAATTGATTGGTCGCCATAAAATATTTTCTTGATTAAAATGTTTGCTGAAAAGCGTGAGAACTCTTGTGACTCGGAAAATGTTAAAAAGTTTTTATATAAGAGCAATTACCTAACGACACATAATGAGTAAATTAATGGCAATTAATTACCAAATTGGATACCATCAATAATTATTGTACTTTTTCTAATTCGGTGCTAATTGTTAAATACCCGTTAAAGGCTGTTACTCTATAATAGACAATAAAGCGTCAAACAATTTTCACGAGGTATACAGGGTGTTCTGTAATGATGTTCTTTTACTTAAGGCTGAAAATCTACATGAAAAACTAATGATAGTTTGCTTTACAAACTTAGGTCCAAAAGTGTTCAATTACGAACATACGTGGTGTTAAAATTTTAGGAAGAAAATGGGAATTAATTGTTATTTTCAAAACTACTCGAGATATATCAGTGACATTTAGTACGTAGCGACAGATAATAAAGTTGCGTAGTTTTTTTTGTAGTTTACAAAAATAATTTTTAGCTTAAACAGTGGCGTGCCAGTGCCTACAGGCACTAACTTCGATATTTTTTATTCAAAAAATGGTACGTCAATCTGTGTGTAATAAACAACTGACAACATACAACATTAACATAACATTACAACTAACAAGGAGCGATTATTACAAAAATTGCTGAAAATGGCCTCCTTTGCTTAATATGCATCCTTCCGCCCTCCTTCTCATGGAATTGTGCACTCGTTAAAATATCTTCGGAGTGTTAATGGGACTTGTGTACACTTAGGGTTGTGCCTGGTCAATTGACCGCGGTCCATTGACCGAGATTTTGACCAGGTCAACTTAGTAGTGAGGATGAAATGGGCGATTCAGATTCTGAAGAACATGAAGACAATGGCAAGGGTGGGTTCAGTGACGAGGATGATACATAATATTTATGTCTCATTTTTGTGTTTCTTGTACCTCAGAATGGGTTCTTTATTTTTTGTTAGCTGTTTTTCAATAAATACACGTTTGTATGTAATTACTCATGCCTCCATTTTTTTTTTAGAAAAACTAAGGAATTTGATCGGTACTCAGTCAATTGACTGGTCAAATAATCAGAAAAGATTTTGACAGGTCAAAATTCCAAGCCTATGTACACTAGCGCGTTAGGATGGCCCCACAAACAGTAATCTAAGCTGTTGAGGTGGGGGTACCTTGGTGGCCATTCTTGCCCACCGCGGCCAATCCAAGTAATTGCGAGCCACGCTGGTGCACCATCGTGCATCGTGCTTGTACCACATATGGTTTCTGATTGCTATCGAAACATCCTCAAGCAGCAAAGACAGTTGTTCGTCAAGGAAATTGAGGTAAGATTGTCCGTAAAGTCATCACGGCAAAAAAAATGGACCAATAAAGGGGTTACCAATAATTCCGGCCCATACGTTAACCGAAAATTAATAATGCAAATGGGTTTCGGTTACGGCGTAGGGACTTTCTTTCGCCCACAAATAATTGTTACGGAAATTCTTAATGAAATTTCTTGAAAAATTAGCTTCGTCCGTAAACAGAATGTGTATACATATTATGAAGACACCATGACAGAAGGTCACAAACCTTGGAAAGTCTCTGGGAAGTAATTCCTGTACTCTTAAAATATGGTACGGATATGATAAAAAATCACTTAAATTCTCCAAACAATTTGATGGCAAATATTCATTGGGATATCTCAGGTGATAAATACGTCTGACTTGCTCTCCATTACCGTCGCGTCGGCGAGGCCATACACGTACCTAATGTATTTCCACCATTTCTGCAATTAAATAATTCTCCATTTTTACTTTTTACTTTATTGTTTTTATTATTTTTATATATATATTTATTATTGTCTAGGAGTGATACGACGACCAAACGAGCGGTATACCCAATGCAACATACGTGAAACAACTTTATTTAATGGAGGCTCTGTGATGGTTTAGGGAGGAGTTTCCTTAACAGCGCGGACAGATCTTGTTCCTCTACGTGGAGGTTCGTTAAACAGCGAATGGTATATTTCTGATATTTTATCTGAGCACGTTGTACCTTTTGCTCCTTATATCGGCAATAAATTTTTGTTAATGCACGAAAATGCGAGACCACACGTAGCGCGTATTGTAACTGAATATTTGCAAGAGGTAAATATTCAGATTCTCCATTGGCCATCGCGTAGTCCAGATTTTAACCCAATCGAGCATGTGGGACGTTATTGGCAGAAAATTGAGACGTCGTCAGCCTCCCCCAGTAACCTTGCAAGACATAGAAAGGATAGTTGTTGAAATTTGGAATGAAATTGAACAAAATCAAATGGAAAACCTAATTATGAGTATGCCACGCCGATGTGCAGCCGTTATTAGAAGTAGAGGCGGAAACACACGCTACTAATTAATCTTTATTTTTATAACATAATTATTAATCTGTTTATTTGTTATTTTTTGTTAGTGCCATTTTTTAAAGTTACTTCTTAATATTTTCTAATATAAATGTATACTGGAATATAAAATCGTCTATCTTCATTAATATTGAACACAACTAATTAAACCAAAAAAAAAAAAGTTGAGAAAACACGTGTCTCACGTTAGAATTACTATGCAATATTGTACGAATCCTAGAATATTCCACAGGGTGTTTAAAATTTTGGGAAAAAACACAAAATGTTTGTTACACCCGGTATATCATGAAAATTAATTTCCTAACAAAAATTGTGAGTACAGTAATATTCCTAAAGGATAAACCTATTATGTGCAAAAAAAATCATTTAAATCGGACATTAGGTTTAGAAGATATATAACATCAAAAATTGGCGCATCATTTTTTCCTCAAAAATATCGAAGTAAGTGCTCGTAGGCACGCCACTGTTAAAACTAAAAACTATTTTCTTACTGAAAAGTATGCACCTTTATCAACTGTCGCTACGTACTAAATATCACTGAAATATCTCAAGTAATTTCGAAAATATAAATTAATTTCCATTTTTTTCCTAAAACTCTAACACCCCCCCCCCCCGTATTTTCGTAACGGAATATTTTTGGATTATAGAAACTATCACTAATTTGTCATGAAGATTCATATCCTCAAATATTCGCATATTATTAAGAACCACTCTGTATATCCTAATATAATTGTTATACAGTACCTACCTACTTGAAAATACCAAAGAATTTGCGCCTCGGGTCAACTAGTATTTACTTTATATATACCGCTCAAATCGTTGCATTATGGTAAATGCTTTTTTCTTCCCCAGTAATCAATATAGTGATCAATGATGTACTAACAATCTCTTTAATTGAAATTGATCTTTTACGGGAGACCGTAACCGTACAGTACAAGTAATGTTTCCAGTTTTTGTTTTATTTTCCGATAGGTATCTTTACGCAGGCAGTGAGTTCTAAACTCGTGAATACCCAAGTTATCGAAGTACCATCTATGGTACTATGTTTTGTATTATGGCACCTTGAAGCCGTTATCAAGACAATGACTACTCGATTGTGAGTTATTTACCTCGATATTAATCTATTAAACAGATATTTTACATCGTCGGGAACAAGTTCTTGAAACAATTAGTTGTTGGAAAAATATAGTGTAAATTCATAACATCTGAATTAAATTTGAGTTTAGTGAGTCTCAAAGTAATAATATTAAATGTATTTTTATTGACGATAAAACCTTGGTTTGGAATCGGAAGCATTGTATTGGCCATTTTCGGCTTTTAAATTGCCTAAAAAACTTTATTCCCTTACTATTTAAGGAAACTTGCTTTCGACAACGTTCACGCAAGTCAAAATACAACGCACACAGGCAGTCATCGACCTAAAAATGGTTTTAATGTGCAAAAATGCCGGTAGTACCGATAACAGTACTTGTAAAACACCTCAGGTATTTAGTCATTAATTACTTAATGCATAAAGGTTGAAAAAACAGTGAAAATAATTCGTTTCATTGCAATTAAATAAGTAATAGTTCCTAGACTTTGTAGATGACAAAAAATATGTTTTTTAGCAAATGTAGTACACAATAGGAAAAGCCTAACCTAAGCTAATCTAGACGACTGACGTTTGTAGAAAGATAGAGTCCAGGAATTTGCATTTTTCTACTTTTCCAGTAATCATGTCAAAATCAATAGAAATAACACACAATTTGGGTGGTATAGATAATAGACCACGGTGCATTTAATGGTGGCGAGGCAAATATATCAGACTTGGAGTTTCCCTTTTTCCTCTTTCTAACTTTTTTTTTTAAATGGATGACACAGTTGATATACATGATCGATGGTACGTTAGACGTATATGGAAATTGGCTAATACGATCGTTTTGAAAATTTGGTTTCTTACATAAGAGCACATGCTCTATCCATCTAAAATATTGTCAGTTATTTCAAATGTAAGCCCCCGTATAGTATTAAGTTTTAAGGATCTCTTACTGTTTCCGAGATAAAAAACAATTTATTTTCCGAAAAATTGCAAGAAGCTCCCAATTTAGTAAAAAGTTCCTATGAAAGTAACGGAGAATCATGACCAAATATTAAATCATGAACAGAAAGAAGAGAAGACAAAATAGCAGTTTGCTTAAAAATTCTATTTAATTTTCCATAAATTCGATGGCGCTACTTTAAAATGTCAACAATTGGGTAGTTTACCCCAATGTATGTATAGCGGTTAGCTAATGGATTTATCTTAAATTTGACATTTGGTTTTCGTCAGGAAAAGACTTTATTACTTATCACTAAACCAATCGCATTCTTTATTTCGCATAGAAAACACTATATTCCCAAAGAAGTCGTTAATAAACGACGAAGAAAGAGACACTTAAAACGACCAAAAAGAAGAAAGATAAGCAGGGTAATCGTTTAGGTGTATCAAGAAGCTTATTGATAGCCGTTAAACCTTTATATCTTTAAGAGTTTAATTTTTGGAAGAGGGTTAAAAGTCGTTAAACAAGGAAATTTCGCAGCGATTTGAATGGATAACATGTTTTTAATTTAAAGTTTAGAAGCCACTTGCGATTTTTATGTGATTATTTGGGAAATACTTTCCAGCCGAAAGAACAACAAAACTCATAAACGAGAAATGTTGTAAACCAAACTGGCTTCGCGCATTTTAATGGAATGCTATAAATAAGTACTCATTTTCCATATAGTATTTAAAAAGTTGTTTTCCTATTTTAACTTTCCTTATAATATTTTTCCTTTTTGTTGCAGAATTTTACCATGAGATAGAAAAGAACGGAGACCAGTGGTTTTAGCGTGTAAGAGTCAGGATAATCAAACAGCTCATCCAACGAAAGAGAAGATCAGTTACATTCTCTTCTTTTATGTTATTTCCTTATCAGAAAAGATCCTTCTTTTCTGCAGAGCCAGCTCTCTCAACTGTCTATTGAACTATACACACCACAGAGTAAGTTAATGGTAACAGAAAATAACCTATTAAATTCAAACATAGAATATATGTGAACATGAATATTAACGGTTTATAGCTAAAACAAGGACACTTTAACACATTGCCTGTGATTTAATAGTTAGTCAACTTTATCAGTGTTTAGGTTAGCCAACAATGGTTAAGTGGTATTTGTAGTTTCAGCAATAATGACATGTGATTTTCAACGTTAACTATTAACATTAAATGCATTATACGACTATATGATGTGCATGTTAGGAATGTTTAATGTTTGTTATCTGTGTAAACTATAAAAAGCGGTCCATGCATGATAGAATTTTAAGGCTTAAGGTACTGCTGTGGGGTATTTACAATACAGGCAGCTATAAAGAAAGTAATAAAAAAAATAATATATGACTGTCCAGAAGGGACATATTGTTGTCTGAATCTATTTTGAATTATCTGTATAATAGCACCGAGATATTCTTCCATTATTATTAAAGTTTCCAAAGAAAAAATATTCCTAAAAGTTCTCTGCAAAAATTTAGAGAAAGCAGACCGCCATGTTTCGATGGCGTAAGTAATAAAAAAAATAATATATGACTGTCCAGAAGGGACATATTGTTGTCTGAATCTATTTTGAATTATCTGTATAATAGCACAGAGATATTCTTCCATTATTATTAAAGTTTCCAAAGAAAAAATATTCCTGAAAGTTCTCTGCAAAAATTTAGAGAAAGCAGACCGCCATGTTTCGATGGCATAGTGCAAACATAAATGGGGTATTTTCTCTCTTTGAAAACGACAAGAAGGGCAATAAATATTTTATTTCAACCAATAGACTCAATTAAAATTCTTTATAATTTTTCTTTCAAACATAGGGCAACGGGGTGGCTGGATTTTGAATCCGACCATAAAATCATTTAGATTAACCTTTAGGATTCAAACAATTACAAATCTCATAAAATTGCCAATTTTCTTCAATTCCGAAGAGGATTCAGATATCCCGATGACATTCCCAACAAACATTTCAAGTTAAATTTATCTTTATTCGACCTTTAAACGGGTCAAATATTTTGCATGACCAATTATATATAGGCATAATTTACCTACATTTGTTTTCCTATTGTCCAATGTGGGGAAAGAAACTAAAGTAATTTGAAGATCGAAAATAGGTTGATAGGGGTTTTCTGTCCAATAAGTTAAAACGAAGTGAAATAAATATAGACCTATTTTACGTCTAAATGTGGAAAGTGAGACCAACCTTTTGACCTAAATATAACCCAAATAGGAGCAATAAGACACTAGACAAAAATACAGAGAAACATATTATATCTGGCGTTAGAAAGAAAAGACAACAACTTATGCCAACACTTTCAACACAACAAAATAAATTATAAATGAACTTAAGTAGATATTTGGAATGGCCGCTTATTATAACTTCAACAATAAAGTGATATAATTAGGTTTCATCATCTTTCTGGACCGAAATTTGGATGTGAAAGAAATGTGTTTGTGAATTATGGTGATGATACGTCGAAAAACAAAACGCGCCCTTAAAATATGCGTTTTTCTATGTATTATTACGATAATTTTAAATATTTTTACCATTAACCTAAAAACAGAATGTCTTCATTATAAACATTATATGTACCTAAAGTTTTAAAAAAACTTTCGTTGACTAAAGATATCGTAGTCTAATGGATTTTCCACTCACCTTATGTAATTATTAAAATTTTAATTATTGCCTTTTTATAGTTGTCGATAAACAGGAAAACTACTAATTATTAAATATGGCCGTTTTTATATTTTTAACCTTAAAGTTATTTTTCCCTTTATTATTAACTTTGAGAACATGTTTCCTGGTCCGGGGTTAAATTGGCCATCATTTATCGAATTTAAAGTTAAATCGTCCCTAAATAAGACATTTCTAGTTATCGGTCAAAGTTAAATTTAGGGCAATTTGTAGGATCCGCGCTACCCAATACCGGTACCGATCTATTCGTTTTAAATTTCGAGTAGTGTAGTATCGTCTGTAATAGTCTGGACCATTGCAGCCTTTGATATGAACCTGATTCGTTTTCAAAAGAGTTCTGCCATCTTGTGGAAATTCAGTTTTTCCATAATGTGCTCTAAATATCTTTAAAATATCGCTTACTGCAGATATAGTCACCTTATTCTGTAAAGCCCACAATCTTAATTCATCTAATAACAATAGTTGATCATCAAGTGTTTCAAATTCGATATTTGATTCTTTTAGATCTAAAGAAATAAATTCGTCTTGGTCGTCTTCTACTTTCGACATTATTTCACACTCCTTAGGGATAGCCGTGTCTAAGGAACTTATTGATGTAATTTCAGGCTAAAAATCATTGCTGCAACTCGCGTTAATATGATTTTTCTTGATGATCCTGTAATATTGTGTAGTATGTCTGTATGCTTTTATTTTCTTATTATTCGAATTTGGTTTTGGCATTGCAAATGTTACCCCGCTACGCCCTTTAAGATTAGAAAGAGAATACAGACACAACTGACTAAAAAACCTAAACAAATGTCGTTAAAGATATATAAAGGGAACATGTAACTTAAAGGTAATTTGTAATATGTAATCTACGACCTCAATCAGAACAACTTTTTTAACAGGTTAATTGTACAAGCAATGTTAGCCTTTGAGGTTAATCAAAAAGTTATGAAGTAGCTCAATTTTTAACCACAAAAGGTCTATAACTTTGAGAACAATTTATATGGCAAAATTATCCAAAATTTTACGTGTTTCTAAAACTATATGGTCAGTAAATTATTTGGACTTTTTTAGGCAATAATTAGGTAATGTTTACCTAGCGTAATAGCCAAAAAATTCCTTAATTATGAATACATATATTAAGTAACAATTAAGTAAATTATGACTTAATCATAAAATCATAGTCCTTATTAGGATTAAATATTTGTAAGGTCTCAAAGATGTAATTTATTTGTAATTTTTAACTAGGTAAATTAAACTAAAAGTAGATTTCCCTATAACAAATTATTTAAGTTGTAGATATCCAAATTTTGACTAGAGTTCGAATCTTTTGTGACTTTAGAGAAAACATTTAAGGCAAAAATAAGCAAATATTTGCAAATTTAGGATTATTTTTCTTCCGTTCTGGTCTACATTACTTAATATGTTTGTTGAGGTCAAATCAGGTGAAAAGAATGATTCGTATTCCGTTCATATTACGACACAGTCAACATTGCAGCAACTACAATTTATTATGTCTCTGTCAAACATCTCAAAACAACTGCATTTAAATCAGACCAAGTAGATCTGAATATCGACTGTCATTTTTCCGGAAATGTGTGAACATAGATTCGTAGAATCGAACTACTTCACTAAATGCTGCTTGTGGTCGAACGGCCCCTGTAAATACGCCTTTAGTACGAGCAAAATGCTAAGTATTCCTCTTTTCAAACTAACAGAATCTGTCTACTAAAAAGTAAAATAATTTGAGTTAGGCTTGATTCGATTTGCTCATTGCTAGATAATTATTATTAACTTTACGGTTATTCAAGTCTTATAATTACCCACGCCGGACTATATTACGCATACATTCCGACGAAGTAACACAAAATCTGGTTTCTTCGTGGATTATGCAACGAGTGATCAACTTATAGGATGTATTAAGTCCATTGACCACATCAATATTTTTCACCATAGGAACTTTTGTTGTAAAAGAATACGGACTATAATTTTTATCATATCTTAAACTTAATTTTAATCTTGTATTGGTGTCTAAATCATAGCATTGCAAATTTTAATCATAATAACTTATAAGAATATTTTTCTTATACCTAGTGTACTTTGTTGACGACTGTAAACACTTAATTTTTATTGAAACGAATAAATCTCTATTTCAGTATTTCATTGACTTCTATTGTACTTATTTGTTTCAAAATATTATTATTAATATCTGATCTTTACTTTTATTTGGTTCTAAATGTCTTTTTTATTTAATTGAAAATAAAAATAAATCAATATGAAGATAGCTATATTTTCAAGCCGACTCTGAACCCATTTATTGCGTTTTGAGAACAATAGGGTTTAATCAGGTAGTTGATTTATTGCAGTAAGGGTCAACGATATAATGTTAACTTTACTATACCTTCAGATTTTAATAGAATTTCATAAATATTTCTAGACCACTAAGTTTCCTGGCAAAAAATAGGAATTATTTAAGAACATTGAATATTTAGAAATAAGTAGAGAACCATTAAAATCATTATAGCATCCACGATAATCCAGAAAATCAATGGGAGTCAATTCGGGCAGTCATACAGGTCAATTGATATTTTTGCTATATAATTTGGTAATCCATTTTTGGCCAAAACCAGCCGTAAATAATACTGGTGTTGATTTTATAAAGCAGTTTTAGTTCCCCAAATAACATAATCCCTTCACTACTTCACTTGGTCGTAAAAAATCCAATTTGTAAACACCGTAACCCTATAAAGAATAAATGACGGTACTTAACGGCATCAGATTATATACAGAGTGTTACGAAGATAGGTTTCCGGCTATAATGATCGCAGCTCATACGATAATTTGAAAATTTTGGCGGTATCTCTAAATCTTTATGGCAATAACTGTTTATGGTATGGGTCGCTTTAATTAAATAAAAAGGCACTAATTGTGCTTGCGCCGATATCTTTATAAATTAATTACTTTGTTAAGTAAATTACTGTTGTTTATGCCCATAAAAATCCCTCCTCAATTTTCCTTAAACACTGCTTTCCATAAAAGTTAAATGAGGATACTTCACTGAATTTAGTTATACAGAATGGTCCGAATACAGTTTTATGTTGCATTCAAATCAAATTTTCATACGCCCTTCTCAGACACTATAATTTAACGTTATTATAAGCTTCTGCGTAGTGGGACACGCGGTATAGAAGGCCATTATATGATACAGTTAATTTTTGAACGCCTGCTAGCAAAAAGTAAAAAAAAAATATAGCGAGACTAGATCTTCTCGTCGTGTCGGCCACTCACAATTTTTTACACGATTAAACCAGAATGCTGTTAATTGGATCACGTTATTTAAATTTCTTGATCAGGATTCATAATGGAATCAGGTAAAAAATAACGAAATAGTAACAGTATATTTTCCTTTCTAATTAGTGTAACATGTATTTTGACATTTATCATCTCTTCTGAGTCCTGTCATTATCTTTCTCTTTCCATTTTAGAAGATTTATGACGTTTCGCATCTTCTTTTTTAAGTTATAGTTCATCTAACGTTGTATTGTGCAGAATTGGGTTTCACGGGTTAGATTATAATAGTGATTCATAAGGTCAAATTAAGCTAAGCCCATTTTCAGCTTTTTTTTTATGGTTACTTGCATGGATGATTGATGATGAATAATATTTTCTCTTTAATTCTGGAATATATACTACAAATATCACAAAAGTTAGGGGTATGTATGGTAAATCACTGAAATTTTAAATTCAAGTCTCAACCCTACTACTAAAATAACATTCTACTAAATTTGTTTTGCTAATTTATTATCCAAAGATTTTCTTAATGTAATGATATACGTCCTAAATGAATACATGAATCTGTGTGCTATCCAAGGGATTTACTTAAATCATGTGACACGACGTAAACATCAAAAATATTTTATTTTAAACTTTAGTGAAAGAACTGCAGTATCCGTTTTGAATAACAATCTTAACATATTACTTATATGAAAATGTGATCATAAGAATAGGTGTGTCTATACACGTAAACAATAATATAATAATTCATGGATTTAGCTAAAGATTGACGTAGCTGCGTTATAGACCCGTGAAACCTTATTTTATTTTGGGTTGCAGCTTTCTGCATAAATTATTGAGAAAGCAGGAAATTGCGTCAAAAACATTAAAATTAATCGATATTTCCTTTCTATGCCAAAAAAATAAAATAAAGTTATTTTAATTTAGCTAATTAGTAAGTTTGACGTAAATAGCTGTTAGAATATTCTTTATTGGAAATAAAGCAATTTTATTACGTCAAAATGCATATAAGAACGCTAAATACGATATTTATGTTGTGAGAATTTTTTAATAATCAACTAAAAGTAATTAAAAAGACATAAACCTTACCGATTACAATTTCTACGGGTAGCTGTAAAATTTATAGCCAATAAACATATTTGCAAGAAAATTCAGTTAATTATTTATTTAGTTATTGTAAGAAATACATAACGGGACAAAGACAGGAACAGTATTCACTAACAGTATAATATGTGACAATTTAACATTAATGGGCAAGCCAATGTTATAATAATAGCAATTAATATCATAATATAATATTATTATGTAAAATTTAAACCCGAATATTGATTATATTTATCAATCAATCATATTATCAATAATACTTAACGCCATATTTTACAAAATATTAGTTTAAGCGGTGGTAGATAACCCCTTTTTAATGTATCAAGTGATTAAGGTAATTAAGTGTGTTGATTTGCAACCATGGTTTAAAAGTGAGTTTGAATGGCGATTAGTAGTATATGGTTGAATGCAGAGGAAATCTTTATTTCTGGTGTTATCTTGATGAAATTTATACTAATAAATGTACATTTTTAACAATGCCATAATAGTATATTAAAGTACAAGTTTTATAAAGCTCATTTTAGCGCACGCGTTCATGACAAGTGCGCTAACAGTTTAATAAAACGTGCGCTTTATACTATTTTTTCTATTTTGGCATTTTTTTCAATAAATAAATCCATGGTAGAGGATTGTTATATTTCGCAATTTAATTCAGTTTCCTGAACGTGTTTCAACCCTTGCGGATCATTATCATAGGAATGTAAGACAATACTAATTTATACATGTCATTAAAATAAAATTAGGGAGATGAAGTGAATTGACAGATGATGGGTTATTTTGGTCCTTAATTTACAGGTATTGGCCAAAGGTACAACTAAATTACTGATGTGATTATAGAGGTATTTACATCTAAGTAATAAAATGTATGTATGTTGTGTATATAATTATGGGTTTTTTTCGTTCGTAATTATTGACAGTGTTTATTGCATATTTATCCTAAGTTATTAGGCTATTAAGTATTAGATTGGCACCTGAAGGTATTTCAATCTGATTATTAACAACATTACATCGATTTTTTTTAAGGCTTTTTTGATTGCTAATGTTTCTAATAGGTTGAGTTTCTACCCTTGTGTTGAGTATACAGGGTGTTAATTAAGTAAGTACGGAAACTTTAAGGAATTAATCCTTGATTGATTTTAAGACCGAATGTTCATATAATTATAGGTCCGCAAAAGCTCCTTTTTCGAGATACAGAGTGTTCAAATTAAAAAAAAAATTCACATTTTTCTATTATAATATTGAATGGTATCAGTTACTTCATTGAAACATGGTACACACTAATAGATATTTAGAGGCTACATTTTGCAAGTATTAAGATATTTTTAATTCAACCACGAGCGTAGATATGGGTAACCTTCTTAGGATTTTCATGCAAAAAATGGCACGCCATTGACTGTTTTAAACTTTTAAAGCCTTATCTAGTAAGCCAGACAAGAGGTACACAAAAAGTGTCTCTTGATAATTTTTGATAGGATTCGGTTTTCATGCACGCCTATGGACAAATTTAAGTGTGAATCAAAATTGCTCAGAACTCACCAAAAAAAAAAATACGAGACACATCTTATGAAAATAAATTCAAAAAACTTTTCAATCGTTTCGGGAACCGCTTGATTTTCACAATAAAAGGACATTGAAATAATCACAAGGACATTTTAAATTTTTTTAATTAAAAAAAATAATAATTTCAACAAATAAAAACTAAAATATTTCTTAAACCTAAAGAGTAACATTTTCTTAGATTAAGTGCTGGAAATGACCACCTTTGGCCGCAATGCAACCGTCTATTCGTCTCATCATTGAATTACGGACTGTCGGACTCTCTCGAAAATACCTGGTGTATTTTTAATTATTATACCTACATGAATTGACTATTCGATTTCGCAGGCCTTCTTCATTTTGAACCGAAGTTTTGTACACCAATGATTTAAGGTGTCCCCATAAATAGTAATCCAATGGATTCATATTAGGCGACCGAGGAGGCCATGGTTGTGGGCCTGCTCTCCCGATCCAACGATTAGGATAAGTCTCATCCAAAAATTGACGAGCAACTAGACTGAAATGTGGTGGAGCGCCGTCGTGCATGTACCACATGCGATATCTTTCTCTAAGTGGAACTTCCTCTAATAGTTGAGGTAGATTGTGCTGTCAAAACCTTTGGTATTCTTCTCCAGTAAGCCTAGGTGGAAGAAAATGAGGTCCAATGAGGTGGTCATTGACAATTCCAACCCACGTATTGACAGAAAACTTTTCTTGAAAATTATTTTCTATCATGGCATGTGGATTATCTTCGGCCCATACGTGGTTATTATGAAAATTCATAATAGAATCACGAGAAAAACAAGCTTCGTCCGTAAACAACACTTGACTTAAAAAAATTGGATTTCTTACCACTTTACTTTGTAACCAATAACAAAAGTTTACTCTCAGAGGCAAATCCCTTGGCAATAGAGCTTGCACACGTTGCAAGTGGATATAGCTGCTGTTCTCTTAAAATTTGCCATACTGTTACATGGGTAATGTTCAATTCGTGCGCTATTTTTCGCGTACTGGTATCAGGGTTTCTCTCAATTTCGTTTAGAACAGCTTCTTCAATATGAATTGTTCTAACCGTTACGGGTCTCCCTATAACGACCGTAGACCTTTTAAAAGTTCCTGTCTCAGAAAGCCGTGCGTGGAGTCTTATAAAAATGATCTTGCGTTAGGTACCGCCCGTTAAGGAAATCTTTTATGATAGATACGCATTACCATGAGCCATTCCATAACAAAAATGCATGTCTGACATTTCGCTATTAGTAAATTGAACCATTTTAAACGGAAAATAATCACCGAAAATAAGTTCTAAGAACGACAAATTAATAATTTAATTACCTTATAAGTAACTGTCAAGTTGTTTGCCATACTGCAATAATTGTTTTTCAAAGCACACTTTGTTTAATAGAATAGTTTTCTAAAAACGGTTTTAAGTCTTAAACGCGTATGTAGTCTATTATAATTTTTCAATTTTCTTAGTTCCTAGCAAATTTTAAGAAATATTTTAGTTTTTATTTGTTGAAATTATAATTTTTTTTTAATAAAAAAAATTAAAAATGCCCTTATAATTATTTAAATGTCCTTTTATTGTGGAAATCAAGCGGTTCCCGAAACGATTGAATAGTTTTTTGAATTTATTTTCATAAGATGTGTCTCGTATTTTTTTTTTGGTGAGTTCTGAGCAATTTTGATTCACACTTAAATTTGTCCATAGGCGTGCATGAAAACCGAATAAGGAAATTTTCTCGAAAAGGGTTTATCCTGGCTTACTAGATAAGGCTTTAAAAGTTTAAAACAGTCAGTGGCGTGCCATTTTTTGCTTGAAAATCCTAAGGAGGTTACCCATATCTACGCTCGTGGTTGAATTAAAAATATCTTAATACTTGCAAAATATCTATTAGTGTGTACCATGTTTCAATGAAGTAACTGATACCATTCAATATTATAATAGAAAAATGTGAATTGTATCTCGAAAACGGAGCTCTTGCGGACCTATAATTATATGAACTTTCGGTCTTAAAAGCAATCAAGGATTAATTCCTTAAAGTTTCCGTACTTACTTAATTAACACCCTGTATATCGGTTTTATTTTGTTGGATATTGAGTGGCTATTTATTATACAGTGGTCCGTTATTCCTGTTTAATTTTGTTTTTTTTTAATGGATGTTTTATGTTCTTTAAGCCTAGTTTTAAAGTTTCCACCTGTTTGACCTATATAGATTGCATCACAGTCATCACATTGTATTTGGACCACTGTATAATAAATAACCACTCAATATCCAACAAAATAAAACCGATATATACTCAACACAAGGGCAGAAAACTCAACCAATTAGAAACATTAGCAATCAAAAAAGCCTTAAAACGTCGATGTAATGTTGTTAATAATCAAATTGAAATACCTTCAGGTGCCAATCTAATACTTAATAGGTAAAAGGGGAAAGAAAGTTAAAAAGTCTTTCTCCACTAATATATTAGTGAGCTATCAAAGGCTCAATTTTAATAATAAAACGTCTCTACATGTTTCGAAGGTAGTAACCTTCATCTTCAGGAGAACAAAGTAGTGCTGCAGTTATTATTAGCAGTAGAGAGAAAACTGTTGGTGGAAAATGACGTTGATGGAGCTTTTTTTAAAAAATATTTTGAAAAGATATTAAAAAATTGAATGCAATCAGCATACTAAAATATTGTAAATGAAAGTGAAATGTTATATTTATAAATATATATATAAAATATAACAAGTCAAGTCTTATTTTTAGGTAAGAAATTAGCACATGAGCGATGGCGCATATTTTTAAAACACCCTGAAAATATTGAGGTTTCTTGAAAACTTGCAGTGACCGTAAAAAAATTAGGAAATGCATTAGAAAATTTAAAGCAATTTATATTGTCATTTAATTCAATAATTTCATTTAAATCAAACTCAAAATTAGCCCTCAATCCAGCTATAAATATTGTTATTAAAGAAATAAATAATAAAATCTTTATTAAAAAATAAGGAAATACAAAATTAAAATAAATATGTTAAATAAGATTAGTCCCTAGTTGGACCCTTAAGGCACTCTTCTGAACTTATTTTGGTCAAAATTGAAACAAACATTCCAATTTTGACTGCAATGGTTCAAAGTGTCTAATTTAATTGAAAATATATATAGAGTTTATTGAAATTTATCGGTATGCAATAATGGCGTCACTCCTCTTTTATTTCATATTTGTATTTATTTCGAGTGCTTTAATATATATCATTTTATAAACACTTATATTGTTGGATATTAAAAAAATATGTACAGACATTAAGAAATAAAGTGGTGTAATTAATTTAAATAGGTGTAGATGTGTTTACTACGAGCGTAACAAATTGTCAACCAGTACGAAGGCATTAATAACCCAAAAGTGATTAATTGTATTTTATTAAAATGTTACTAAATTACATTCTATACAAATGTTTAGAAGTGCGTGGACATTAATTAAACAGGTACAACGCCGTGAGAATTTTAAAGCCGTTAAATATTATAAGATAATGCAAATCTGTTTTGTGGAAACGCTCAAATCATTATAGAAGACACTATAAACTGATTGAAGCGAAGAAGATGTTGAAGCAGGAAGAAGCCTTTAAGTACTCTCTGTAGTCCGTGATGCGTGACAATATTGGTATTTTTAACAAATATTGCACTAGTCCCGGCCTATAGAGGGTATACTTAACATCATCTCATCGCCCTGCGTGGATAAAAATATCAATAATTTAATTTGCATATGAATGATAAGTAAAATTAGAAAAAAAAAACAGATGACAAAATGGGTTAGTTCAAGCACACGAAGAATTCCATGAAGGCATGAAGATGTAGAAGGAGAAGTAAGTAAGCAATGAATTAATCGAAACAAAGAATTTTTAGATTATGTTGAAAACCAGAGGTTTATAGGGTTTCTCTTTTTACCAGCCCTGTTCATATAATTTGACTAATTTTCCCAGATATTTTACTCGAGTATTATATTGAATACACAACAAATGATGTGCTAATAATAACGTCTGTTAAAAGCCTCGCTGCTGCCAGATAACGGGATAACGAGCATGGAACACGAGTGAATATAATATATAATAAGTCATGTAACGCGAAACAAAAGCGCCTACAATAAGGCTGCGTTTCGGATGTAGGTCAACCTTAAGACAAAAGATATTGGAACGTGTTTTTTATGGCCGAAGTGAGCAGGCAGATAAATTTCTTGAGTAAACAGGAACTTGATGCTTTTCGCAGCTTTCAATTAAAAAACGTTTAATAATATGGATTTGTTAATAAAAGTAAACTAAACCGGAGTTGTCGTTATGATAGGGATTCCCTTTATCTTCGTCGGAACAAAAATAATATCTGTAATTCCAATATACCTAAATTCTGGAGTACTTTTGCTCCAGACAGTTATGTGGTCAGCTCTCGGGACTTACATTGCTTTTAGGTTAGATTGCTTTAGACTGCAGTGGTTCTTAACCGGTGGTCCGCGGACCACTGGTGGTCCCTGGAAGCACCCGCAGTGGTCAACGAAGCCATCCGAAAAATATTAATGAAATGACAACGAGTCCTCACAGCCCCAAATAAAAATGAAAATTTTCAGAAAAATGCCACCGAAACGAAAATATGACGGCGATTCTATTAAATTGGGCTTTACTTTAATAGAAATAAATGGGGAGACTAGACCTCAATGTGTAATATGTACAACTGTTCTTGGCAATGATACTTTAAAGCCTGCAAAGTTGGAACGTCATTTAAGGACCGAATTATTGTGACCGTCTGCGAGAATTCTTTGAAGGAAAACTAATAAATCTAAAAAGAAATTAAACTTGGACCCAGTGGAACAAGTTATGCAACATCTGAAAAAACATTAGCTGTGTCGTTTGAAATTTCAAAATCGATTGCCAAATCCAAAAAAGCACATACAGTCGGTGAGTCTCTAATAAAGCCTTGTATGCTAAGAGCTGCAGAAGAGCTTTTAGGGCAGGAAGCTCAAAAGAAAATTCGTGAAATACCACTTTCAAACCACACAGTGAAGTCTCGTATTCAACAAATGTCAACTGATATTGAGGAACAAGTTATTGACAAGATAAAATGTAGTCATAATAATAATAATAATATAATATAATAATAATATATTATTATTATTATTATTATTATTATTATAAAATGTAGTCCTTATTTTGCGCTACAATGTGATGAATCTATCGACGCTTCACAATGTTGTCAATTACTTGTACTTACTCGATTTTTGAATGATAATATAAAGTTTGAAGAGGAGTTACTATTTTCTCAAGAACTGGAAACGACGTCGAAAGGTGCAGATGTTATCGATGTAATAAGTCTATATAATAATATGGAGAAACATGGACTTATCTGGCAAAAGCTTGCGGGGTTTTGTACAGACGGTGCTCCTGCAATGCTCTGATCTTGCAACGTTGATTAAATCAAAAAATCCAGCTGCAATTACGACACGCTGCGTTATTCTTTGTCAAGCACTGGCTGCCAAAACGCTCCCGGAATGTTTCGCTATTGCGATGAAAACCGCTATAGAAGTAGTTAACTTTATTAAAAAAAGGTGCACTGAACACTCGTCTCTTCAAACAATTGTCTGAACACGAAACTCTGCTTTTTCACACGGAAGTGCGTTGGCTATCCAAAGGAAACATGCTGCCAAGGTAGTACGAACTGAGAGAGGAAGTACAAACATTCTTAACTGACAAGAACAAAGAGTTGCTGGTGCAGTTCTGTGAGTCCAAATTTTAAACACGTCTTGCTTATTTGGTCGATTTTTTCAATTTGAACTTTCAATTGCCAGGGTCAGGAAATTTGAAGTTGCAAGGCACCAACAATATATTTTCATATGAAGATAAAAGCAGTGCATTTATCGCGAAAATTAAGCTATGGATCAATAAAGTCGAAAGAGAAAACTTTTCTGCGTTTGATACCCTGAATCAAATTATTGACGGACTATGTGCTAAGATTAAAGGAAAAATACAGAATAATATTACACTCCATTTGAAGTGCTTAAAAAGTGAATTTACTCGCTATTTTCCTGACTGCGAGGACAGCGGTATTCGGAAACTGATCCGCAATCCTTTCATTGTAAACGTTTCTGAGGTGCCTGATGAAATTAAATAAGAAGTGACTGAAATGCAACACGAAAGTAACTTGAAAGATACATTCGAGACAGGAATTAATCTTGAAGATTTTTGGAGCCAAAAGGCAATTTCTTTCCCAAAGATTCGAGAAATTGCTATACGTCACCTAACTTTGTTTTCATTGACAAATCCATGTTAGCAGGGGTTCTCGGCGCTTCTGATAATTAAAAGCAAGCACCGAAATCGGTTGAATGCCAGTGCCAACAAGTAACCCTGAACCAAGGATTCAAAAGATAGTAAAAAGTCACAAAAATCTCAGTAAAATAATATACTTATCTCTATAATGTAAAATTGTCGTAAAAAAACTAAAATACTGTTGGCTTTGAACAATTGTATGCGTGTTTTAGTTATATATAGAACAACCCTTTATTCCTTTACATTTACTGTATATTACCTCTAAACAGTTGGTGGTCCATGGCAAGACAGAAATTCTATCAAATGGTCCCTCATCACTAAAAGGTTTAGAGCGTGTTTAATGAAAGCTATAGCAGCTTACTAATCAGATTCCCTATACAACAGTTTTGAAAGGCGATTACTTACAGCCGATGAGCAAATATTAACACGTCAAAAAAGTTCAAATCAGAAATCGGACGGTTTAGCGAATTGCTAGCTGCTGCAAGTACGCGCACTTTTTTGAAACGCTCCCATTAATTTAAATATTCTTAGCTTGATAATATAAATTACTTTACGGCTCAGTTAACACCACATTTGAGTCAATTTGCTTCCAACGTGTTTATTCGAAACAATGCTGATTCGAGTGCTCTTTGATCTATGACATGACGTAAAGCTTACACGAATCATATACCTAATTCTAATCATTGGATTTACCAGGACCGGATTCCGAGTACCTATTCACTTTAATTATTGCTTAAGCTGTTCTCTGTAAAGTCCTTGTTAAATATTTGATGATGTATTTAAACATGGTGGACAAAAAAATCTTTTTTACTATATGTGTACTTTTAAATGGGATAGTTCATGGCAAGTTGCCGTCGTCATCTACTCACAAACCTATTTTCAACATCCCCTTTTAAAGTAAATGTACTTTGTTTTAACTTAGAAATTAGACTTAGCAGTAGCACAATAGGATATTCTTTATCAAAAATAATTGGCACAAAATTTTAACAATATACTGATTTAGGCTTATCAGTTGTAGGTTAGACATAACTTAAACCTTCAGTTTAACCGGTAATAAAGGCACTGTTAATTGGTTAATTCTTCAAGTCAAATTGTAACTTCAAAGGACCCCGCTATTTTTGTATGTTATGCCACATAAAATTAAGTGAACACTTCAACAAAAGCCTAGAAAATATCATTAGGTACCTGCCTGCAATTCGTACAAAGAATCCGTTCCTGGTGATAATAAAATTAAATTCGTTCACCTAGTTGTGTCTGATTGGTTTAGTTATTTAAGAGCTATAATAAAGTTAAAGTAATTTCAGGTTAAATCAATTTATTGCCACTATAACTGCCTTTAATTATTTTACAACGAAATACAGTCTATCGAGTCTGGAACAGCGTGTTTATTTCCATTGAAATTACTGGATTAAATCAGTCGTTTGCCATTACTATTTAAACATCTTGTAATGTTATTTAAATTACGACTGGTTGTTAAAATGTACTAATCGGCTATATGCGAACTGGACCAGGTGTTTAGGGAAATATATTCGACGAAATGCTGTCAAATTGTACCGTAACCAAATCGTAATTATTATATTACCGTGCCAGAAAGAGGACTTGGACTGAAAAACGTAAGGCTTGGTTTAGATCACAATTATAAGGGTAAAGCCTGTCCAGAGATATAAGGAAGTTACACTTTGCCTTTGAATGAGATTATCCAATGAATGAATAAATGCAGATAAATTATGGTCCGTACTTAAAAATGTCTCAAATTAAACTGCAAATCCGGAAGACTAATAATGAAATTATTGATAATGAATATACGTATTAGTAATAGTTTGGTGATTTTAAACCGACTTTTACCTGATTCAAAATGAGAGGGTTTCCCAAAAAAAGAAGTATGTTCTAAAGACTGTATATATAGCCACTCTAGTTAGTTTTACGCTTAGTAATTATTCTTACTTCGTATGTAATACAGCGTTTGTTTAATCGTGTGTGAGTCATGGAAAATATGTGCGAGCCCAATGTATCTCAGGAGATAACCCCGTCGAAAAGCAGAAAACACTTTTCTGTGGTAACTAAAGAAGTTATAAACAATGCAAACAGCAAGCAAGCAGCGTTAGAAGAAACGGCCACATTAACAAAAATTCCAACATCAACTGTATGGAAAATTGTGACTTGGGTTGACCCAAGCGGGTAGTGTAAAACAAGTGCGCCATCGAAAGAGGTAAACGAATTACGATTTTGCATGCTGGATCTAAAGACGGATGGATTCCAAGTGGACTTTCTTTGTCTGCAAAAAACATTAAAGATTCTCTGAATTACCATGAGGACACCACTGCTGATTTATATGAAGATTGCTTTAAAAACAAGCTAATTCCATATAATATACCCCCGAATAGCCTAATTGTAATGGACAATAAAGTTCGTTGGCAGTGGCACACTGTAAGCTTGTAACATGTAAGTAGTTCTAGGTGTCATCAGCGTAGTGGTGAATTTTACAGTTATTAAGTACACTGTTGAAATCTGCTGTGTAAATTGAAAATAAGAGCGGGGAGAGTATGGATCCCTGTGGAACACCAGATTGGATGGTAAGAGGACTATAAGACCGTGCATTGTGATCTGCCACTTAAAAAACTTTGAATTAGGGATACAGAAGAGTCAAAAAACCCAAAATAGGACAGTTTACTACATAATATGTGATGGTCGAGGGTGTCAAATGCCTTGCTATAATCTAGGAGTACCAGACAAGTAGCCATACCCTTATCGTGATTTCTTAGAAGGTCATCGGTGATGTTAATTAAGGCAGTTGTTGTACTGTGCTGAGGTCGGAAACCAGATTGTACTGTAGGTATAATGTCAATTGAAAAGACATACTCTGACATCTGTTTATACATAATTCTTTCTAAGATCTTGGAGAGCGTTGGCAAAATACTGATGGGTCGAAGTTGACCAAAATTTTCCGGGCTTGAATCCTTAGCCAAAGGCAAGACATTAGCCCTTTTCCAAGTATCTGGAAAGACACTAGAGGGAAGGACTGTGTTTATGATATATGTTATATGTTCACTTAAATGTGGAAATATCAAGTGCAACATTGTCAGGGATATATGATCCGAACCTGTAGCACAGCTTCTTATCAAATATAGATGTATTCTTATTTCATTGCTTGTTACCTGAGAGAATTGAAAATGTACATTATGTTGTGAAGTGGTCTTACTATATTTGCTTAGAAGACTTAGTCTGAATCCACATGCATCCGTGATCACGGATATCCGTATGCGTATTACGGATGGGTGAAATTGGCATCATCCGAATGGAGACACGTGATACGGACGTATTTGAGTTAATACTAACCTAAAAACTATGTGAAATAAAAATGCCAGATAGTCGCACCTATTCGTAAAATCAAATTTGTTGCATAAACTGATCATAAATACTAGAAACAAAACTTAAGACTCTCCACTTAAAAGATATTCCAGAACACTAACCAAACATTTGAAATATAAACGTCAAAACACGGAGAAAAGTTAAAATTAACCAACTTTTATCCGTGATGACCTTGACGGGCTGTCAGCTTCCTAAACAGATATTTCATTGGCTACTGATGATCACGTGGTAGCAACGGATCCGTGATCACGGATGCATGTGGATTTAGACTTAATTGGTAATGTGATTTATTTACTACAGGTACAGCTATAAAATGTTTATTAATTTCACCTACATTTTCCAGGTTTGATGGTAGATCAGTGCTTGTTTTATTCTTGACTACCTGTAAAGATCTCAGAGTATTCTAAGTTTCCTTTGAACTTTTGTTGCGCATGACGTATTCCATGTGGGTCTTTTTTCGTGTTTAATTGCTCCCGTTAAAGATGACAGAATAACTGAAGCAGTAATAATTTTTGCTCGCATGGTATAATTCTGAGATAAAACTACTATTCGACAATCCCAAAGGAGGAAATATATTTTATGAAAAGTGGCAAGCTAGCAAGTTTCATCAACCTAGCTGGCTAAAATTAACCACGAATTACCCAGGATTTTCTTATATTTGCATATTTACTTTTAAATCAAATGCAAATATGTTTTTGATCTTGTTACTTGAAATCTTATTGAAAACACCAACGCAATTTTACCACTTGTATTTCATGGAGTCGCTTTGATTATACAGCTGCCTTTTGAAAACCAATCATTTTATACCATCTCGGTCATATCTTCTATGTTTGCGAAAGGCAAATAATAATAAAATTGTACGTTCAGTACTTTCTAAGCAAATAACCGTAATATAAGTTAGGAACTAGTAAGCTAAATTAAAAAGATGGAGTGAGATTAAAAAAAAAAAGTCTGACAGCACTAGAATTAATCACGCATGCAGGGGCGGTCCATGCATGGAAGCGATGGAAAACACTTAATTAATTTAATATATGCCGATCGAAATTCATAAATCCTATAATAATTTATAATTTTCAAACCAAATCCATGCCTGCCTCCCTGACCAGAGCAATATAAAGCTTCTTACATTAATTTCATATACGCGTAATCTATCGAGTTTCGAGATGGTCATCGGTTTTGGGTTGACCCGGTTAACATCCTGTCATGCGCCTTTTAAATTATAATTAAGCCGACGAAAGATCTAGTTTACCCTCCATGTATTCGGGAGTCTATCGCGGTTTTTCGGCTTATGAAGCACGGGAACCAGTGGGTAATGAGAGCCACCACGGTATTTCACATTCAAATAACATATTTTTGTTTTCAAATCCAGCTTCGGCTTAACCTTGAGCTTTACCGAGCTACAGACAACCACTACAAATATACTGGTTTAGGTTAATTCAGGTTAGTGGAGATTAAAGTCGTGGTAAGTAATGCTGGAACTGTCCTTTTTTATTAAATATGTTGGGGTAGCGTCTTAAACGTATTATGGGTTTAAAAATGATACCAGTTTTTGCGTTAAAATTATGTTGTCTTTTTCTTTCTAAACCTTTTATAGAGGATCTGTCACAGGAGGGAAATTGAAGCCAATACTTGGTTGTGACTCCCATAACCCCAATATCTCGTATATTTTTTAAAACTGATGTCCAGAAAATGGAAAAGAAAGATCTGCTGGACAATTTTTTTTTAGAAAATAAGGTATAAAGTTTTTCAAAAAAAGTGTCATACTTATACAGGGTCTTTCTTAATAACATGCTAACATTTAAGAAAGGTATCGTTGGGTCCATTTTGAAAGAAAAAACTTCATATGAACACACGTCCTAAAAGTCTTAACTGTTGAACTACAGGGTGTTAAAGTTTTAAGAAAAAAATCTTTTTTATATGATAACTTTGGTATGACCCTATATATTTTTGTGAAACGTGGTACGAATCTTCTATGCATTAAAAGGCATTTTCTGCTGTACAACATGATTTTTTATTCTTGCCAGTGGCGTTCGTGCGATATTTGCACTGAATCATTTTAAAGAGAAAAGTGTTACACTACTGCTTTTTCTTATAGTAAAAGTTATTTTTGAAATCCTCATTCCTTTCTGAGCAAATCTGGTTTCTTCATTTCGTTTCGTTTGACGTACTTATGGTTTTCACATAAAAAAATAAAATTCATTCATTTGCATTTCGCTAGACCACTTACGAGAAAGGACAATTTATGTAACTCTAAACAATAATTTATTTAAGAGAATCATTTTTAAACGGTAAAATTACGAAATTATAGTAATCTAAATACATTTTGGAATGCTAACACACAATTACACTGAACGCACAAAGAAATAAATTAAATCAGATGTTGAAAATATCCACCTCCTGCAAATATGCATACGTCCGCTCCCTTTCTCGTGGACTTCTTTGGAAAATGTCGGGACTGTTTCTAATAGTTTCGCAAGAAACTATGATGAGATTTCTCAACTGCTGTTCGTTATGAATTGGTGTGCTGTAAACCAATGTTTTAAGATGACCCCACAGAAAGAAATCTAAACTATTGAGGTCCGGGGACCTAGGTGACCATGCATGTGGTCCTCCGCGTCCTATCCAGCGATTATTGTAATTTTGGTTTAAATGTTCGCGCGCCACAGCACTGAAGTGCGCTTGCGCCTCGTCGTGCATAAACCACAGTCGATTTCTTACTGAAATGGGAACATCTTCCATCAAAGCTGGCAATCGTTCTTGAAGAGAGGAACATTTTTCGTTGAAATTAAAATTTCAGTTTCAATTCTGATATGGAATGACCCATATATTAAAATACAGGGTGTTCCATTTTAAAAAATGCAACTGCAAAAAGTTCCAACAGTCTTTTGTTTTTTCTGATATTTTTTTTAATTTAATTTTTATCTCTATCGTTTTACTTTAGTTCCAAAAATGTGTAACCGTTTTATATGGCACAACCGCATACCCAGATTAATTTTAAAATCTGGTTGCATATTATAATTTTATTTTGTATTAACAGTAAAGTTGAGAGTCCCGTCCAAAAGGCTAATATAACTGAAAACAACAGATTTTTTTTTTGTTTCTAATTTTTTTTTTCGACTTGTCTTGCTCGTCGAGAATGACTTGACACTTTAAAAAGCTCGAACTGTAATGTAACCAGGTACAGTAAGAGTAAGAATGTAATTTTGTAATAAAAACACTTAAAAGCCATCAAGTAGGCGGGTTATCGAAAGTACGGTTTCATCAACCGTTACGTTCTTCAACGCTTACGGTCACAAAAACCACAAAAATCACTCCTTAATACGTGATTGACAGTCATTAAATTTCTTAATGCCTAATCAAAAAGTTGTTAATCACCACTTGTCATTTTGTATCATTAGTGCAGTTGTAATTGTAATATTTCTCGTGTATGGTGAATTTGGATTTGGTTTTATTGGCTAGAAATAATTTATATTTGTAGTTACTCTTGCATTTCTGCTAGTAACTATTATTATATCATGATTTATTTCCTTTAATAAAAGTTGTTAAAGCTAAATCATTTTACACGGGGTGCTTAGGCTTATGTTCAGTAACACTAAAACTCCGGTACTACCTACTTAGGTACCTACAAGTGGTTCAATACATTTAATTGTAATAATAATTACTTTTTTAAAGTGTTGATATTCTTCGTAATATGTTGAGTAAAAACAAAAAAAATATTATTGATAAATTCACTCCTACAATAAAATGTCCATTTGACATTTGCATTTTTATAACTTTGACATCGATAAAACCCTCTCCAGCTAAAAATGAAATGGTAAAAACCTCTGCAGCTCAAAATCGAGTAGCTTTTCAACAGTAATATGTTAAGTGCATGTAAAATTGCTGAAAATCATGCACTCAGATTTGTTGCCCTAAAGAAACAGCTTTCATGCATTTTTATTGTTATTTACCTTAAAAAGTGCCCTCCCTTCGGTAGGGCAATAAACCTTCATGCATGATTTTCAGCAATTTTACATGCACTTAACATATTACTGTTGACTATTTCCTGAATGAAAAACTAAAAACGAATCATTTTGATAAATTGACGCGAAATTGTCAAAGCAGAAATTTCAACTTGTTGTGACAGTGACGGTTATTCTCGTAGGTAACCAACAATGAAAAACCAGAAGAGTGCAATTTTCAGCTCAATCGCGACCGAGGGCTGATTTTCACCGAAAATCAAGTGAAAAGCGCATTGTAGTTACAGTATATGAGGGAAATAGTCTTTTTCATTACTCGGCAACCTGACATATTGTTACAAATTAATTTGATGCTGTCAAACATTTTTTTAGTTAAATATTATTTTTTTTTATTATTCATGCCAAATTCGTGAATTTCTCTAGCTAAAAATCACTCGATCTTTTTTTTAAGATCGGATAAACTTTTATTTTTTAAACTCAAACTAGATCACTTTTTAGAAATTTAAACTCGAACAAACCGTAATAGATAAAAATGCTCCAGCTTCGCTGTCGCGTTTTTATCATTTCATTTTGATCTCGTTAAATTTCTAAGCAATCTAGTTTTCGTAAAAAATGAAAGTTTATCCGATAAAAAAAGCTCTTGTGGTTTTCCGTATGATAAATACGTTCGTTTCCTTTATATTTCAGAATTGGCAAAAAAAAATAATAATAAGACGTATAATGATGTTCTCGTCAGTATAGGGCCAGCATGACAAGTGAGCATACCTACCATTGGAAAATCGAAACACCCTATAGCCACAATATTGTTCTGCGTAGGTAGTACAATATAGGCAGCGTTGCTGGAACAACCAAAGAGTTCGAAACCGGTCTACAGGTAGCAGCACTATAGCATTCCATCATTGGAAACAGAGATTCACTCCTTTCTTTCCGGTAGTTTCTGCAATCTGAGTTTGTATTTTAGTACTAACAGTGTTACTCAAAATACGTCAAATTTTGCTTTATAATTCAGCGGTCGTTGGGGCTTATAGCCCAGGGAATAGCTGTTTTAGCATAATTTGGTTACTCCTTATTGTATAAGGTCTCAGCAAATGGCTGGAAACAATGTTTTTAACATGTATACATATTTATCGAGAGGATAGTTGTTGCTGACTAGTTGAGAAAGAGACTAGTGAGTATTGGGGAGTGCAGCAAATAAAAGAATACCCTTTAAACTTATTCGAAAGTAAACTTATGATTATTGATCGCAACAATTTTCCAAATTTCATTTTGTATAAATTTTTAGTCTCCATGATGATGGAAATGAAGTAAAGATTTCCGAAAGCTTGGAATTACTTTAAAGAGTATTCTTTCATTTGCTGCACTCCCCAATACTCACTAGTCTATACATATTTATATGTCATTTTATGATTCCCATTTGTCAAGAAGTATTCATTTGCTATTGTATTTATAGTAACAAAATAATAACCAAAGAAGAAAACATGTATTTATGTCAATTGTTTATTTAAACAATTTCTTTAGGACTTGGCGATTTTAAAAAACACCAATTAAAATAGCTATGAACTTTTTACCTCAACAATGTCAGTGAAAAATAACTGTTTATTTGTTTTAAGAACTTGTACAGTGGTATTTGCTAATTACTATATTTGGTACTATAATTACAGCAACAATTGTTTTTTAGGAATCATGAAGAAACATGATAGTTATGGAAGAACCGAAAAGCGAATATTTAAGTTATTGTGGCGTTTAGGTCGTGCCTTGTGCAACTTTGTGTTTAGAATCAAATTGCACTTGTCCCGGCCTGCTTGCTAACAGTAAATCATCATTTTGAGAATACGAAAAAGAATTATAAAATACAGTAAAACCTCCGTTTGCGACCGCCTGTATAAAGTGACCACCTGCGGTAAACGACCGGTTATTAATTTCCCATATTTAAAAATGGAAATCCGATTATCTTATACTCCTCTTTACCCATCTGTTAAACGACCGCGGGCACTCGTCATCGGAATTTTTAGTAAACGTTAATGCTCAGAACACCCTGCATTAGGGGCAGCAAAACCCGACCCGACACTTCTTAAGAAATATAGATACATACATTAATTACTTTATTGAAGGCGGATCCATTCAATTTGCTTTGAAGGCTGATAAATCGGTTGTTAACATTAGATTTTGCGTGTTTTGGGACTAACGTGAATATTTAAAGATGGCGGGAAAAAGGAAATGTCTTTCTTTAAGCAAAATAATTAAAATAATTGAGGAAAGTGAAAAAACTGGTTTAAGTACCAGGAAATTGCCTGAAAATTTTAAAGTGGGTAAGACCCAAGTGCTTCAAAATAAAGCAGAAGTTAGGTGGCAAGGGTAAACAAAACCCGAAAGGACTGGCAGTGGACCAAGTTGACCAACTGGTTTTGTGGGGCGCGAAGCAAGCACTTACCAATATTCAGGCCCGTAATTCAAGCAAAAGCCCTCGAATCTGCTCAATGTCTAGGACTAGATATCTTCAAAGCATTAAATGAATGGTTAGAAGAATTCCATCGTCGGCATGATATTACCTTCAAGAAAATATGTGGCGAATCAGCCGATATCAATAACGAAGGCGTAACTGCTTGGAAAGAAAGGATGTTGACCATTTTAAAGGATTATGCCCAAGGCACTTATTTAATGCAGATGAGACAGGTCTCGACTATCGTGCATTGCCAGCAAATATATATTCATTAAAAGGTTCAATTAGTTCAAAAGGTACAATTCTATTCTGTGCAAATATGAAAGACGAGAAGGAAGAACCACGAGCACAAAATCCTCGATCCTATATCAATAAGTTACTTCTCCAATAGGTCTCACACAAAAAAGCGTGGATGACAGCAGACATTATGACAACATGGCTTCACAGATTTGATACCAAGATGAAGAGGCAGAATAGAAGAGTGGTATTGTTTCTGGATAATGCAACATATCATTCCAAAATTACATTGGATAATGTCAAACTTATTTAGCAGTTAACTCTTAACTGGTTGAGGGAGAGGGCTTAAAGTTTGGATGCAGCGCTCTGAAATCGATCAAAATAATTAGGTTAGCCAATATGATTAGGTTAATAATACTTGTTAATCAAGCGACCAGTGGACGACAACCATCGCTTTACAACAAATTTACAACGGTAAATTTTGCTTTGTTAGAGACAAATTGACGACAAGCAGAACTAATAAAATCAATATCAATTATCAATAAATCAAATAAAATAGTAAAGCCATCGGATTCATTCAGACCTGTGCTGCAAATATCTCCTTGCAAATTAGAAAACGTCAGTCAAAATTTTTTATAACCGATAATATTAACAACTCGCAGAATATAGAATGTGAATATTAAAGAGAAACGCGTGGGAGATAAAGGAAAACGGATAAATAATTGATTCTAAAAGTCGTTTCACAGTTATTTATGGATGTTTAAATGAGATATTTGATACTATAATAGAATCTAACTGTTGTCATACGTATCTAGATTCAGGTCAGGAAAACGGTACAGGGTGGTTACCTTGGAATGCTTTTTTTTACTAGATATTTGAAAAGATCAGAAAACCACAATCTGCTTAAAGAGTCTAGGTCTTGGGTAGTAGGTACCAGGACGTTGGTGGGGGCATTTCCAGCATTTGTTTTATTATCTTCTCGCTCTGATATCTGACGTGTTGTCTAACTCGGCTTCGCCTCGTAGGACAATTTTCACGTCGCGTGCCTAAAAGACCGTTATTTCGTAACTTGTTGTATAAATAGCTATTTTTGTTTTTTGTAAGTAACAAAAATGGCTCTGCTTACAAAATAAATTTATATTTTTTTCAGTAAAAGTAGTTTTGTTAAACAAATATCAGGTTAGTTAGAGCAGGGTCTAGAATAACCACTAATTTTTTTGCAATACTAAGAAAATAAAATAACAACAAAATATAAAGGCAAACCTTCCAAAAATATCTTAAGATGGCTATAAGTAATGCCTCTACGCTATATGCCTAAATAAATATGTTTAAAATTTTATGCAGAATTCAAAAACTCGTCTCTCACTCTAATCTTAATGATCAAGTTGGTTCAAGAAACCCAGTAAAAGAGCTGATATTCAAATTTTATTATAGGATAATGCAGTTAAATGCTGCTTACGCACGTATTATTGCTATAATAAGATTGTCAATTTAACAAGAAAAATTGCGACACCTTTGAGCCATAAATTGGCGATTATCGTAAAACAAACCTTAGATATCCATAAGGAAG